>CAWUFW010011189.1:0-633154 GCA_963921515.1 Calotriton arnoldi
GTTGCATGTGTAGTTATGGCCTTTTCACTTTGTCATCCTCACAGGTTAATGCCCATCGGAAGCAGGAGATCTGGAAGGACATCGTCCGGGCTGTCCGGTCCGTGGGGGTCTACAAGCGCCGGATCCGCAACTGCCAGAAGAGGTGGCAGGACCTTCGAGGCTGGACCCGGAGGATTGCACGGGTCCAGCTGAAGCTGTCGCCTCCTCGCAGGAGGGGCGGAACACGGACCCTGACCCCCACATGCTCCAGATCCTGGCGGTGGTGTTTCCAGACCTGGATGGGCAGCTGAAGGCCAGACAGCAGCAAGGAGGGGGTGAGTCAAAGACTGCACTGTGAACTCTGTATTACTTGCTATGTGCCCTCCTCTGGCCTGGTTAAACTGCCACAGTACAGCAGTCATGTTGTCCAGGAGCCATGTCCCTCTATTGTGCACTGCCCACTCCTCATCTGATACCCAGGTGTGGCCCTTACATTTAGGGAATTGTGTCACTTGGGACTGTGTCCTTGCAGTTTGCTTCACTCAAGGTGGGGGACAGCATCTGTTTCCCTAACTCTGTTGTGGGCATTATGGGTGGGTCCATTGTTCACACAATGCCTGTGTTTGGACATGTAATCTGCGTGTTGCTTTCATATGCGGTCCACTTGCTGAGCTGAGCCACCACATGTGCCTGGGGTATCTGGCACACACCCATGCAGTGGGTGGGAACAATGTTTGGGCCCCAGGAGTGTGCAGATTACGTGTGTCACACATACATAGCCAGCTATCCACTGTCCAGGGCTCATCCCTCATTCATGTGGGGCAGGACAGTCATGCCTACTCCAGCCCATCCAATACACCTGTACTCCCACTCCCGGGTATCAGCTGACACGTTGTGCGCAGTGATTTGACCCCTCAGGTGTCTGCCTCTGTGTCAGTGTGCTGTGGATTTGTTGCCAGGACTGCTGGGGTGTTTCTCGGTAGGGGCCCAGCATGCGACTGGAGATGTGACCATAGGAGACGATACTTGTGTGTCACATAGGTGTTTGATCAGCTGCCCGTGCAGACTGGGGTATGCGAATGTGAAGTTCAGGCAGCTGTTTCCCATTCACAGCAGATTGTGAGGGGCTCAGGTTCAGAGGGTAGTGTCACAGGTCTCCCATATGTCCAATCGGTATGACCTGGACAGATGAGGGTTAAGATGATGTGTTGTGTGGGGGATGTACATGTGCACTTGTGCAGCTCCAGGACTTGCATTCCCCATGACCTACTATTGTGACACAGTGCAGAGTGTTGTTGTCTGGCTGCCAAGTCATACATCACTGAGACAGTGATGTATGACTTAGCAGTCATGCCTCCGCCATGGCATGTGTCTACTTATTGGTGATCCTGCAGGGGAGTGACATGTGCTACATGCACACCATTGTGGCGATGGCTATCAGGACATGGGTGCATCATGGTGTCTGTCGCTGGTATGCATCACATGCATTTCCTATTTGACTCTGGGCATCCCTTTCATCCGGAAACCTGTACTGACTCAGTGGCAAGAGTTGTGATGTGTGCATGTCCACATGCTACACCGTGTCCTCTGCACTGTCCAACTACTGTGTAGTTGGTGCATGTGTCCACACTGGGGTGTTGCTATCTAACAGACACCAGACAGATGGGTGCAAGGCCATGTGGGATGTGAGTGCCATGGTTGGCATCAGACTGACAATTGGCTTCTCCTGTTCAGTTAGGGCACTTTTAGCAATGTTCAACTAATGATGCCAGGGCTTGCTCTGTAATGTGCTGTGCTCACAGTGGTGTGTGCGTTTGGTGCAGGTGACTGATGTCTGTCTGTTTCCCCATTGTTTGCAGATACATCCACGGCCACGGAAGGGGACAGCTCCACGGACCAGGAGGAGCCGGAGAGCCAGACTGTGTCAACAGCCGAGGAGTGGTCGGAGGGACCCAGTGGCACGAAGGGCGAGGGGAGCCACACCGAGCAGTCCTCAGCAGCATCCACCTCAGCTGAGGACCACAGCGGCTCGGAGGATGACTCCCTTATGGAGGCGGGTGTCAGCAGCCACCACACCCCAGCTAGTGTTGCTGTCCCCGCCACCACCAGCACCACCACCGCCCTCCCATCGGCTCCCATTCCCCAGGTCCGTGGAGGCTCCCATGTTCGGGAGCGTGTCTCCTTTGGGCCAGGCACCGCACCCCTGCCCCTGTGTCCCCTGCTGCCCTGAGTGAGGAGTCTGTGTACCTCCTTCGCCAGCTCCATGTAGGGCAGACAGCCATGCTGAGTGTCCTCCATGCGCACACCGCTCTGTTGACTCAGCTGGTGTCGTTCATGGAGGGCATCTCATCGGGCATGTCTGACCTACAGAGGGGCAATAGGTCCATGGACTCCTCCCTGACGGCAGCAGTGTCCCTCTCCAGACAGTCCCTCACCCCTCCTGCCTCTGCTCCATCCACACTCCCCAGCACCTTACCCGTCCCAAGCACACACACACCGGCACAGGCACACACCAGCACACACACGTCCAGCACACAGTCACACACGCCACAAACAAAATGCACACGCACGCACAGTCAGGGGACTGAAACCAGACTCACAGGGGATGGGGCCCTGGAACACACACACGCATCCACGAGCACTGCGCAGTCCTCAGTTGCCTCTCCCTCCAAAGCACCCTCCCTTGCCTCACCTGCAACCCCAAAGACCCAGCGGCTCTTCCTCAGTGACCTCGGCCTCTTCCCCTCCGATCCAGCTGATACAGCATTCAGGGGGAAGAGGAAGCCCACCCACACGGAGCAGAGTGCCCCTCGCCCCCGGACACCCTCCCCCAGGCACAGAAGACTGAGGCCCCCACCCGCAAGTCCCCCGGAGTCGTAAGAGCAAGACCCCGCCGCCGCCCTGCAGCTCAGGCACCAGGTCTCCTTCCTCCATCCCTCAGGCCCCCACTCCACAGGTGCCCCCACCACACCCTGCCCCAGGTTCCCCCACCCACAGATATACCATCCTCAAGAGGATCCGGCCTTCTCCCCTGCCACTTGCTCTCCCGGCACCACACCCCCCGCTGCGCTTGTCTGTGCCACTGATGTGGTGAGGGTGTCCTCCCCTCTGTCCAGCCCACCTTGCCTGTTCCCCATTCTACTCCCCTGGTGGTAGGCACTGCAGTGGAGTCCACTACCACCCTGTCTGACTTGGGCACTGCAGTGGCGGACCTGTCCACTCCATCTGCAGGGTCCACTGCAGTCGTGCCGGCACCCACAACATCTGAGTCATGCCCCCAGTTGTGCCGGCACACACCATGTCAGACACCTCCACTGCAGTTGTCAGTGGCTCGCCAGCACCCACCACCCCTTCCCTGCTTCCTCCTGGTGAGCCCTGATCCTGTCCCTGCGGTGCCTGGCCTGCCCCCGGTTGCCCCTCCTAGTGGATTGTCCCTGGTTTTGTGCAGTGCAGGCATGCGTAGGGTGACATCTGCCACTGTCACCCTGTTTGGACTTTGACAATGGACTGGCCATTGGCCTTTGTGTTTATTCTGGACTTTCACTTTTATAAACACATATGCTGAATAAAGCAACTTTCTGTTCTCTAGTGCTTATGCATCTGATGTACATGTTGTTGATGATGCTAACCATGCCCTTGCTGCAGTGATGGTGATATTTGGTCTCATGATAATGAAGTGTTACTGTGCAGGAACACATGTGGTCCAGGGGGAATGTGTCCTATCCTGTGGTGTATCCATGTCATCCATAGCAGCATCTGAGGGTGTCATGTGTTCAGTATTTGGCAATGGGATTTCCTACTTACATTAGCAATTTCACATCTGTGGCTTCCACCCCTGCACATCTGTTGTGCCTGCCATTGTTCAATTCGTCTACTTCCCTGACCGTGTGGCCATCTCCACTGGACATGCAGGTTTGGGCATCAATGGGGAAGGACTCATCTGTGTTGTCAGTGCAACATTGCTATACAAGTGTGTTGGATCTGTGCTGATGATTTCGTGGGCACTTCCATGACCAGCCTGATGTGACAGGAGCCTTCATTTGGTGCTAATTGTTGATTGTGTGACCAAGTGCTCAGCTGACATGATGTGGCCCTACTGAGGCAACATATGGCACAGCTTTCCTCACACAGGAGTGGAGTCCCCTCATGGCAGTGTGTACTCCTGTGACATTGCCTGCGCCCAAGGTGTGTTTTGTATGAGCATGTCTGTGTGTTCACTTCCGTTTTGCTGTGCATGCTGTGATCCCTAGTGTTGTACCTGTTTGTGATGCTTGCTGAGTTGACCTATGTTCCCCCAAAGTCTTCTCCCTGGGTTCTCTGTGATGTGGGTGCATGGCACATTACTGGTCATCAGGGTGTCACCCATAGGTGTGTTTGCTGTCAGGGCTGAGTTTGTGTGCAGACGCAGATGGGTCACAGTCAGGTTTCCCCTTGGCACTTGTTGTTTGCACCTGTCATGTGATTTCCAGTTTGTGTTATCTTTCAGTGATTGTGACACGTTGTGTGTGTGACTGCTGGCACTCCTCAGGGTCCGGGCTGCAATGTTGGTTGTTGTCTATGTGTGTTCTTTGTGGGTGACCTTGGCTTCTTCATTGGTGTGTGACTGTGGCTGGGATCCCATTGGTTGGTGTGGTATTGCCGTCATGTCCATGTACAGCGTAGTGTGCAGTGTGTCAGACATTCAGGAGTCTTGTTGAGTGGCCATGTGTGATGTGTTTCTGCACCTTGGTTCCCACCCACCACCCTGGAATTGTCATGGGTGCATGTGCAATGTCACCAGTGCATGTGTGCTTCACTGCTGCACATTGTTGGAGGTCGAGGTGTGTGGTGTTGAGTGTGTGCAGATGAGAGTTGTTGCCCGGCTAGACCCCTGCCTCCATGTTGGCCTTGGCTTACTGGCCGTGCTGATTGATTTGTGCTTGTGTAGGTGTGATGGTAGTTTGTTGCTCAGGACACATGACTGTGGTTCACAGTGTGAACGACATTTAGCTTTGTCATCACAGTGGGATTGTAATGCAGCCCAGGGTCACCACATTGTGGGGGCCCTGGGGGTAGTGCTGTGGTGTGTCTGTGTCTTGCTGTGTCAGTTGCTGTTCCTACGTGCCTGTGTGACATGTGTGATTTGTGCTCCCTCTCATCTGACAATGCCTGATTGCCCACATAGGGGATTTGGATCCATGAGTTACCTTTGTGTGGCACTGTATGCACATCTGTATGATTGGTATTCAGGCCTCCTCATGTGTTGTGTGGTTGCCTGGGGACACTGGCACCCCCCTTACCTGTTGTGTTTGATGTGCAGTGTGGGTCTGCCTGTTTGTGTTTGTGCATCTGCACCACTGCATTGGCATATCTTAGGTGTGCCATTGGCTGTATGTAGTTTGTTGGGTTTCCCCTGCTGTCCCTGGGACTCCTAGGTCATCAGTCAGCACAATGATCATGGTTTGTGTGTCCCATTGCTGCCATGCTATGGTATCTGTTCACCTCACATCTACAGTCTCCACAGGGTATCTGCATTTGTGTGCCCTTTGGTGCAAATATGTGGGTCTGCATTCTGATGGTCACTTCTGTCATTGTGGCATTGATGAATGTTGACTGTGTCAGCCCCCATGGGTGTTGTTTGTCTGCACATGGCCAAAGGTATGTCTTATTTGCACTGCAGTATTTGCCTCCCCCAATCTATGTTGCAATGGGACACATGCACTACTTTGCCACTGATGTGTTTTATGTTCTGTGACCAGGAATCATCCATGCAGTTTGGCAGTTGCAGCTTTTTCTTTGTCAACACTTACATTTTGGTCACTGTGATGATGGGGGTTTGGACCCCATTGCCACAATGTTCAAAATGTGCTTCAGCTATGGACCCCACACTTACCTTTTGGTCACTGTGATGATGGGGGTTTGGACCCCATTGCCACAATGTTCAATATGTGCTTCAGCTATGGACCCCACACTTACATTTTGGTCACTGTGATGATGGGGGTTTGGACCCCATTGCCACAATGTTCAAAATGTGCTTCAGCTATGGACCCCACACTTACCTTTTGGTCACTGTGATGATGGGGGTTTGGACCCCATTGCCACAATGTTCAATATGTGCTTCAGCTATGGACCCCACACTTACATTTTGGTCACTGTGATGATGGGGATTGGACCCCATTGCCACATTGGTCATGGCCTGCTTGCATTGTGGGGGCCACACACATATATGTGTGGCACATGTGATAGGGGGTCACATTGTATGTTCAAAGTCATGTTCAGTGTTGTAGGCATTTGACACAGTCTACACACGCTTGTCATGGTGTTGGGGGATGTCTTTTTCTTGCATTCCCTAGGTTGTGGTGTGCTGGTTGTGTCATGCATTGTCCATCCTATGATTGGGGGTGGTGTTGGTGGTAGGCATCCAGCCCCCCATGGGTAGAGGTGATAGTAGTGGTAGGCATCCAGCCCCCCCTGGGTAAGGGTGGTAGTAGTGGTGGGCATCCAGCCCTCCTGGGTAAGGGTGGTAGTAGTGGTAGGCATCCAGCCCCCCCTGGGTAAGGGTGTTAGTTGTGGTAGGCATCCAGCCCCCCTGGGTAAGGGTGGTGGTAGTGGTGGGCATCCGGCACCCCCTGGCTAAGGGTGTTAGTTGTGGTAGGCATCCAGCCCCCTGGGTAAGGGTGGTAGTAGTGGTGGGCATCCGGCACCCCCTGGGTAAGGGTGGTAGTAGTGGTAGGCATCCAGCCCCCTGGGTAAGGGTGGTAGTAGTGGTAGGCATCCAGCCCCCCTGGGAAAGGGTGGTAGTAGTGGTAGGCATCCAGCCCCCCCTGGGTAAGGGTGGTAGTGGTGGTGGGCATCTGGCACCCCCCTGGCTAAGGGTGGTAGTAGTGGTAGGCATCCAGCCCCCCCTGGGTAAGGGTGGTAGTAGTGGTGGGCATCCAGCCCTCCTGGGTAAGGGTGGTAGTAGTGGTAGGCATCCAGCCCCCCCTGGGTAAGGGTGTTAGTTGTGGTAGGCATCCAGCCCCCCTGGGTAAGGGTGGTAGTAGTGGTGGGCATCCGGCACCCCCCTGGGTAAGGGTGGTAGTAGTGGTAGGCATCCAGCCCCCCCTGGGTGAGGGTGGTAGTAGTGGTAGGCATCCAGCCCCCCTGGGTAAGGGTGGTAGTAGTGGTAGGCATCCAGCCCCCCTGGGTAAGGGTGGTAGTAGTGGTAGGCATCCAGCCCCCCCTGGGTAAGGGTGGTAGTAGTGGTGGGCATCCGGCACCCCCCTGGGTAAGGGTGGTAGTAGTGGTAGGCATCCAGCCCCCCCTGGGTAAGGGTGGTAGAAGTGGTAGGCATCCAGCCCCCTGGGTAAGGGTGGTAGTAGTGGTGGGCATCCGGCACCCCCTGGCTAAGGGTGGTAGTAGTGGTAGGCATCCAGCCCCCCTGGGTAGGGGTGGTAGTGGTGGTGCGCATCCAGGCCCCTGTGTGCATATGTGGCATTGGTGATGGGCATCCCGCCCCTATGGTGCTGCTGTTGCTGGTGTAAGTAATTTCTGCATCCCTCTGTGTGTGTGTGATGTGTCGTGTACGTGTTGTATGTGTTTTGTGGTTGGTGTCTGACTTACCTTCTGCGCCGTACGCGTCCGTGCCTGTTCCGGTGGTAAATGTAGAATATTGGTAGGATCGGGACGAAGGGATTCATGGTTGGTTCGTGTCGTTCGTCTTTCTCGTTGTTTCGCGTCGTCCTCGTCGCTGGCGTGTTCGCCTCGTAGCCGTGGATTGTGTTGTGGCGCGAATCGGAGCTTATGTGCGCCTCTCCCGGAAGCTTTGACGTGCCGGACGTAGCGACGGGTTCGGCGCGTATGGAAAGCGCATCGTACTTGTCCGGCCGGACGAGGCTGCATTTTCCCTTCCGTGCGACTCGATTCTGCGTTTCCGGATTCGCCTCGGTCGGAGAACAGGACCTGGATTGGGTGATTACGACTCGGCTGGATTCTGTGCTGTTGTGCGCATCGTACTTACTCGTTCGGTATGATGTACGGTTCGGTCGGGAAACAGGCATTCGCATGGCTTTTTTCCCGACCGAATGATATTGGGTGCGCCTCCGACCGAGATCGGAATCGGCCCCTCAGTGTTGACTGTAGTGTTTCACCAAACTTTGGTGTAACACCACAGTCAACACTAAGGGGAGCGCAAATTGTGCACTGATGTACCATGATGCAAAGGAGAAAACTTTTCTGGGATGGGAAGCAGTGTCTTGCCGCACCCTTTTCCCTATCTAAACAAATTTTCATGGCCTCCTCTACCATTTATCTCACGTTCCTAATGTTCCTTTTTTTAAAAATTGTGTTCCAGCTCATTGATTACACTTCATCCGGCCATAGCCGGAGATTCTGCCCGGGGTGTGGAGATTACGGCTCAAACCGGAGACTACGACTTTAGCCGGAGAGTATGGCTTGAGGCGGAGATTCCGGCCCGACTGCAGACATAAAGATACGACTTCTAAATGACCTCATTGAGTACCAAATGTCATAAAGTTAGAATTTTGTCTCAGATTGCCTTTGTCAATCGGGCCCAAAGTCTTTGCATATGGACAGAAATCACTGATTCCCCTCATAGGTTGTTTCAAATGCACAGTGTCCCATCTTGAAAACGGTGTAGACATGACAGTTTATGTAGCAGAAGAGGGATATAGTATGCTTGTAAGGGGAGCAACCTCAGAGGCACTAGGGCTGATCTCTTTCGCTTTGAAAGTGCAGGAAGAGGAACTATCGAATATCTTAGAAGAGTTAAACACCATCTTTAGCGGAATTGGAGGCCTAAAGAACAAAGAGGTCAAGCTGCATATAGACACCTCTATCCAACCAGTGGACCTACAACATCGCCGCATAGCTTTCCACCTAAGACCGAAGGTGGAAGAAGAGCTAGAGAAGCTTGAATGAGCCGGAATCATTGAGAGGGTCACCAGACATACTCCGTGGGTTTCTCTGATCGTGGTAGCCAAGAAGCCAAAACAACCGGGGCAGGTCCCCATACGTGTGGATATGAGACTTCCCAACATCACCATCAAGTGGGAACGAAACCTAGCCCCTACGATAGATGACATACTGGGTAAATTGAGCAGCACCAAATGGTTCTCGAAGGTTGATCTCAGGTCTGGATATCATCAACTACTGTTCTACCCTGACTCCAGATATATCGGTTTATGCAGGTATCTCCGCCTCAACTTCAGTATACCCAGTGCGCCTGTGTTCTTTCAAAACACCATAAGGGAGCTGCTGGGTGGCCTACCCGGCATCATCAATGTAAGTGATGATATCCTTGTCTACGCCAAGTTATTGAAGGAACACCATGACGATCTCCGAGTGGTATGTCGCTGAACGATCCAGTCCACTCCCACTGGCATTTGACACCCTAATACAATCCACACAAGAAGATGAGGGTCTACAAGTGGCAGTTGCAGTCATTCACTTAAATGACTGGAGTAGCCTGAAGAAGCACTGGTCTCGAAGACCTCCCGAGGCAAAAAGGTACTTGACTCATTTCTCCACATCCGCCAAGAACTGTTAACTGATGAAAGAGGCTGTCTGCTCCAGGGATCATGAATGGTCATACCATCGAGCCTCACTTCTTAAGTAGTGCAACTGACACACCATGGCCATCAAGGCATGGTCAAAACAAAGAGCCGACTTCGTGCCAAAGACTGGTTGCCGGGGATGGGCGAAATGGTGGAGAGCGCTGTCAGGTCGTTCCACTGGTGAAAATTAGTGGGCGCTCCGGAACAACACCCTCTGTAAACACTGAAAAAGAACCTGTAGTCCCATGGGACGATGCAAGTCCAGACTTTGGCCATCTACCTGACGGGCGTCATGCCCTGGTCATCATTGATGACTATACCAAATACCCAGAAGTGGATATAGACGGCTCTCAGACTGCTACAGAAGTCATCGCAAAAGTGGAGAAAGTCATTGCCACTCACAGGATAATGAAGTTTGTAAAGACGGATAACCGTCCTCCATTTCATGGCCAAGAGTTTGCGGATTACCTGAAGTCAAGGGGCATCCATCATCACAAAGTAACACTGAGATTGCCCCAGGCCAACAGTGAAGCGGAGAGATTCATGCGGACCCCCAACAAGATAGTCCGCATAGCCCACACTGACCACAAACTGATAGAGAAAGCCATTTATGAGTTCCTGCGTGAGTACAGACAGACTCCCCACGCAACAACAGGTCAAGCTCCTGGATATGCTTCCACTGGGCATGTCGTCGCTGATACCGTTCCCCATCACCCCACATGGGTTTCCGACCCCATAGATGACATTGAAGCATTCAGGAGGAGAAGGGCCACTAACGAAAGATCCAGTGCTCGATGGAGGGCCCATCATTCGGAAATCCAGCAAGGTGACTCTCTGTATATCAAGGACCGCTACCGTGGTTGCAAGTTCCGCTTACCATTTGAGCAGCATCCATAGTTAGTGATAAACTGCAAAAGCACGATGGTCACCGCCCGTCAAGGGAATTTAAGAGGTCACAGAAAATGTTTAATTTTTCAAGAAAGTTCAGAGTGAGGACTGATGGAAGCGTGAACGTTTTTCCTATCCAGGCATGAGTGATGACGACCTCATACAGTCTCCCTCATCACCTCGACAAGATGCCTCGCTGGACTATTCCCAACACAGTGATAAGATGCGAGTAACATCTACTCCAACCCAGCAGGGCCTACAGGTGAGCAGAGAAAATGGACTCCGCTCCCTGATCATTTATGGTCACAGTGACTACTCCAAGTACCACCTGAGAGGTAACCTGGCACCATAGTCTTGTTCGGCTGACTTCCTGGGGTGAGCTGGATGCTGCTTGAGTGCCGATTCCGGTGACTGGGTAACTTTTGTATCGAATTCATTTATGTTATATTGTTAGTTCAATTTGTTGTAAATATTGCTAAAGTTGGGAAGGAATGTAATGAACCACCTCACCAAGTTGGTGGGGTAGTTAAAGTGAACACACCCGCGTTCATGCGGGTTGTGGTTGGGTCCCGAATGACATAGGGATCCCGATAAATAAACCAGTGGTTGGGCTGCCTGGCAGTCACTTAGAAGACCC
Organism: Calotriton arnoldi; assembly: GCA_963921515.1. Classification (NCBI taxonomy): domain Eukaryota; kingdom Metazoa; phylum Chordata; class Amphibia; order Caudata; family Salamandridae; genus Calotriton; species Calotriton arnoldi. The sequence continues at coordinate 11,038 of CAWUFW010011189.1, forward strand.
TGATGCCAAAAGACCCTCTGTGTGGCGTCATCCTTATTTCTAGGCCCTCAAACGTTCTCCCAGCAAACACACAGGTAGTGGGGCCCAATACTACAGGTCCCAGCATGGATTCTGCATCCGGGGCAAAAGTTCAACTAAACCTTTTGTCACCAGTTGCACTGTTTTGCAGCTCCCCCATGAATCAACACATAGACAGAGTAGATGCTTTATAGCATTCTTTTATTTCCTCCATCATCCTCTACTGTACATCAAACCCCTTCCCTGATGTCACTTCCCCTTTCTGCCTCATGAAATCACTTCCTGTCCAAACCTCTTCAGCTTTGACCCCAGGGTCCTAGTTCCTGACTCCACACTACACATTTAGGGTCACAGGTAGGGTTGCAGCTGTTTCTGGATGCGTCTACCAGCAAAAGAAGATGAACATCCACAACCTTGGAAGATTATATGCATTCACGTACCACTTGCAGGTGAAACGCGACCATTGAAACATGCAGATTTACACCTCTGAATGGTTGTACGTGCATTTCATTCATGAGAATGAGGAGGAACGTCCTTATTGAAAATGCGGGTATGGTATAGGGGAACAGTTATCTCCATAGCAAGGCTATTTTTGTTGGGGCGAAAGAAATAAAGTTAAATACACTAATGCAAATTTATGTTAGATTTGTATACCAGAATTTGGCGGTAAATCTGCATGTGTACATGTCATGCAGTTGAGCACTTTGTGATCCAATGAAACTCTGAAATTGTGTCCAATATCAAGAATTGTCTTGGGTTTTGTGAATTCAGTAAAAACTAAAAGGGGATGCTTGTACGTGCAGCTTTTAGGCTAGCCTAACATGATCGAGCTTAATGCTTGGAGCGGGTGTATTTTATGGGCATCTGACCTGCTTTTACGATGTCTATTTCAAAGACAGCTGCTTGTGTACATATAGACACTATATGGAAACAATTCTTTTATTGACATAAATCTGATGCGGCAAATGCTTTACAGAGCATTGCTTGTGATATAGGATCGTTTATGTCATTGTCTAGAATCTCTACTTTTCTGTGAAATCTGTCCACCAACATTAAGCGACGGTATGCTAGGTTTGCCTCATCATGACAGACGAATGGGCGAAGACCACAGACCAAAATCCCCTCTGTATAGGTTTATTATATATGACTTTTTTCTTTTTTTGAAGCAATAGTTGCACAAGACAGCTAAAGCTGTCTCAAAGGCCAGGCCTAAATGAATGCTGCCATGAAGGTAAGGCTTTTTCTCCAAAAGATCGTTCCTGCCATTTTAGCTGGAATCTCTGGGGGTTGGGGGGGGGGGCGGGGGTCACTACTGTTGCAGTTTTATCATGCCTGTGTGCTGTGTGGAGTTACAGTCAAAAGGCACCTCAAATCTCTACTGCTTAACAACTACTTCAGCACTCTTACAACTTCATTCACGTTTCCTAAAGACCTGGCCCCCCTCTACAGACTCTTTCGTTATGATCTACTGAACGTCATTACTTTAATGCTGTATTGATATGTACTTTTCTTGTCTGTTCTCACTATTTTATTGCTGTTTCGTATATACCTCCTTTGACTGATTTCGACCCACACGTATCCTCACAAGTATCTCGAATTAACGTAAAGCGCTCTGATACCCCCGGGTCTAGCTAGCGCTTTATATAAAACATAGAAATAAATAAATGAATACAGTCCCCTAATTTGGGCATAGGAAATGTATCCCCAAATTCTGTCTCTGATAGCCAAGAAAACAATGGTTGGGTCTAGCTACTTCTACAGTAGTAGCGAAGCCACCCTAAATCGCAGAGGAAAAGAGGGCTACATTATATGGTACTGCTTATTTATAGTATACAACTGGGATTCCACGAAAGTATACAATTTCTCCTTTAAATTTGAGGTGAGTTTTTAAACAATAATCCGCTAGGTAAAAATCTAGGACGCCAGAACAAATGCAAATAATTAACTCAGCTACACATGTTGTAATTTTTATTCACCCCACAAAGATACCAGTGAAATTCCACAAGCAGAGGCACTGTACATATTTACATACCTTAATCACTGGCCCTGTAAAAAGATCAAAACTTCAATTGAAGCCTATTTATTCTGGACCCAATGAAACATCTAATGTCTATTCTTCAATAAAATTCTGAATTATTAGGAGGAAGGAAGCCTCTCTGGGTCCATTTGCTTAAAGGTTTACAAGCAACCCGGGGGATGCTATTGCCCCTAATTATTGTGCGTTCTGCAAGGCTGCCAATACTTGGCATCTCAAAATCAGTGAGATGGAAGGAAGAAGCTCGTGGCATTATAAAATATTCCACCGAAGAGCGATAGAAAAGGCTTCCTCTCAGGTGGGATGTAGCTAGCAAAATAAGCATTAGGTAGGAGAGAAAATCCCTTGCAGCGGGCTCAGATCTGGCCAACATCATTAGCCGCCATCCGTCTTACCCTGGGAATCCAAATAGGGAGCAATTGTCAATCTCCTGTGGATCCCTAAAATGGCTGAAACTTTTCTTCTCTAATGAGCTTTATCCGAACATAAATATTCCTTTGGGGTAGGAACTTTATTTTTGTTATTATTGTGAACAGCTGCCCTACTCAGTGCCTCACAAACAAAAACAAAGTAAAACGTTACAACTGAAATACATTCAGAAGGCACTCAGAAACAATGTGTGAAGCATTTCAGTGTGCAAGCGCTCTTTAAAGAGGCATCATGCTGAGGACACATCTCCTGAGACACAGGCTAAACAGGTTTTGGAGCAGCCTGCAGATTCTGGGGAAGCATCATATTGTGTTGTCATTCAAAGAATGATAGAGCAGACGGCAGCACAAGCATTGAAACCTAGGGATGGATGTCCCAGCCCTTAAACAGCCCAGAGTGGCAGCCCAGAGGAGGAAGATTATAAAGGGCGTTATGTACAATGTGGGGCTCTAACATCTGAGACAGAATTTATCATTCCCTGACCCATGTGGTCAAGGGGAGCAAGAGGATTTCTTCTAAAATGAAAGACGAAGAGATCTGGGGGCATATTATCAAGAAACGGCGTTAAAGTTATCGCCGCTTTAGCGGCAGAAAACTGCCGCTAAAGCGGCGATAATGGGCTTGATAATATGCCCTTGAGAATTCCAATAGAAGTCCATGTTCTGGTGTCAACATGGGCTTCTATTGGACTTCTCAAGGGCATATTATCAAGCCCATTATTGCCGCTTTAGCGGCAGTTTTCTGCCGCTAAAGCGGCGATAATTTTAACGCCGTTCTTGATAATATGCCCCCTGGAATACCAGCTTTTGCGGAAGGCAGTGAGAAATGTATCAAACAGGGAATGGATGGAGGTGGGAAAATCCAGTTTCAAGAGACTTCTTTTGAAGAGGTATTGATTAGAAAGATTCACCGAAGAACTTCCAGCGACAGTGAAAGTGGATATACTAATAGTAGGACTGTCATCGCAAGAAACAATCACATCATCGGATCCTGTAGATAAAAAAAGTTGAGGTATCGGTGAAACGCTCTTATACAGCATTGATTTTCACCGTTAGAGCGACGATATGTACCATTGACAGTGTTCTGCTTCTGCTCAGAGACTTTTAAACAGAGGTGGAATTGCAGCAGGGTATATACTGTTCAGCAACTTCGTCTTTGTAACATGTTTCTTTTGATGGTCCATGTGCAGTCACAGTAGCTACCAGCACATTGATTGCAGCTAGAAGACACATATGGATGACAGCCCGAAATGTAGATTTGTTCACAAAAAGCAGTCTAGATGGATTAACTGTTTAAGGGAGCAAAACTGTTTGGACAGCATATTGAGAAAATTGTTAAAAAAAATTGTAAGAAGGCAAAAACCGAATGGCCATACTTCATCCTTTTGGTATGGGAAGAGGATAGAGATATAAAATAATTGTTGGGCCATCAAACAGGCTTCTACAACCAATAGCTCATGTGCTAGTGGTAGTCCTTCACCTACTTGTAACTGTGTGGATCCCAGCCTACTAAATTAGACACTGTAGCTTGGTTGAATAAATATATGTATAACTAAATTGAAAAGTGAATATTTGAAACAGAATTATGTGTATTTTCAGAACTCAAAGTTGATGTTTGGGGAAAAAATTGTTGAATTTCCACAATATATTTTAGTAATAAATCATGTAGTGTTCGGGATATTTATTTCTAATATTAACTTGCTTCCAGGAGCATTGCAGCTACCGATTTTATGTATTACCCATTCAGAGGCATTCCATATTAACAATGCATTTTTTTATATTACTGTTTACAACTGAGCCTGATGCACTGAGGTGATTACTGCTGGCAATCTTGCATATCGTGGCCACTAATGTAATATTGTCTAAAGTGGTAACTAAACCAACTCTAATAATTTTAGTAGCTCATGAAGATTTTCATTGACATAAGTAGCCCTTATTACAGAAAAGGTTGTAGACCCCTACTGTTTTGATCTCAGACTTCTTAAAGACAAAGGGGTATATTTACAAGAATTGCCAGTAACCAGTGTTTGCGTTAGTTAGTGGCAATTTTCTTAACGCTGTCTATCACCAAAAACTATCATCCTGTTTTCGACGTATTTACAATACGTTGCTACATAGTGATAGTATCAGCTAGCCACGGCAAAACCTGCTGCTAACACTAGCGTCAAAGCGATAAAAAACTTGACGCTAGCAAGAGAAAAGTGATGAAAGGCCAATTAGCGGCAAAAAAATTCACGTTAGTCAGCCCAATGTCACTTTTCAGCCTTGGGAGGCAAAAAAAGCCTATGCATACACCTCTAATGAAAAAAAATTAAATAAAAACAATGGAATGCTGAATGGAGCAGCCAGGGCCAAGTTCAGCACAGGTCAACAACCCCACCAAACCCCCCCCCCCAACAGCCAGGGTGACCAGCCAGAGTCCCAGGGGGAGAGGAAATGCAGCATCAGGGCCTCATTTATGGAAAGAGGCGCATCGCTGGGGAAAAACAGTGATGCAGCACTTTGCATATCGCCATCCTTGCGACACCATGGCAACCGATGCCTGGAAGCGCGGACAGAGGCCTCGTTGGTCCTGCGTCTGAGACCTGGAGTGGGAGGTGGCGGTGCTGTGGAGTCGCGGCACCCTGAAGGTGGACGCGGGCCGCGTCGGGCCCAAGCCTGTGGGCTGTAGCGGTAGACATTGAGACGTCGGCGATTGCCCTTACCTGGTGGCGAAGTCTGATAGGTAGCATGGAAACGTGTTGCTGACCTGTGTGAGAAGCCCGCCTGGTGCCCCTTGGAGCTGTGATCAGTAGAGGCGCTCCTGCGCACCGACGTATGGAGGTCTGAATTGTATAACACGTGCCATCACTACACTGAGGTGCATGGAGGAGATTACCAATGATGGGCCGCGCCTCTCTGCATCACAGGCCAGATGTTGTGGCGCTGTCCAGATGCTGTGGAGGGTGAGGCCCCTGAGCTGCGCCGAACGTCTGTGGCAGGAGCGCTGCAACTTCACGCCTAAGGGGGCCCTGCTGCATCACCTGCATCAGGAGGTTCCCCAGTGGACTTTGCGGCTACTTCTGTGCCCAGGCTTGTGAAATGCCGCCTGGCTGAAGTTCCTGCTGGCTGAGTCACCGATTCGGAGAGAGCGCAGTGGATTGAGCACTGGTGTCGATGTCCAGGTGAGGAGAAGGTGGGACGCAGAGCGGGGGAGGCCCGGGAGTCGAGTCGGGCCCAGGCCTAGTGCCTGTGGGTGGCGCACACCATGCCCTGAGCAATCCATGTGCTGCAGCTGACCTACATCACCGAGGGCACCGCACAAGACTGGTGGGAGACTTCACTAACTGGCTCTAGTTGCTGATATCGGCCGTTGGTTGCTGCGGGTGCCAGGGACACGTGATCATTTCAGGCCCAGGCCCTTGGGCACGCAGCTTGATCTCCCGTCACTCACTGGGGCACACGGAATATGGTTGCCACTGTTAGATAGGAGGAGGCAACCGTGTGGTGCTGCCTTTCCTCATGTCCTGGTAGTGAGCTCTTGGGTGTATGGATTTCCATCGGTGCCTCCCGAATGAAGATTCCTGGCTAGTATACACCTGAATGAAGGAGAGGGGCCGGCTGGCCACAACGCACTGCACCGTATGTCAACATAGTGAATGGGCATCTGACTCAGCGATGGCCCACCTGCAGACGGGGGCATCGTCAATTTGGCTGCTTCTCCGTGTCGGTGAACCGAGTGGATGGTGATCGCTGGCCACTGGGGTGGGTGACAGTGGACAGCCTGGACTCCAAACAAGACTCTGTACTCACAGTGGGTACCTCCCTCGAACAAATAGCACTTCCTTCGAGGGCCGCATAGACAAAACCACAGTTGACTTCATCCAGGAGTGCGCAGATCATCACAAGCTGATTTTAAGGGTACACGACATTGAGCAAGAACTGGCCAAAGTCCCCCCGAGTACCCTGAGTGCAGCATTGGAGGTGTAGCAGCTAATGGCACATGTGAAATCACTGGCAAGAACAGCAGAGGATGGGGAGGGCCACTCCCAGCATAACAACGTGAAGGTGTTGGGTCTGCTTGAGGGAGCAGAAGGGGAGGATGCAGTGGCATATACTGAGACATGGATGTGTGACCTACTGCCAGCAGGTGCACTCTCCCCATTCTTTGTTGTGGAGCAGGTCCATCGGCTGCCGGAGAGCCGCCTGCTGCTGGGGACAGGTCCTGGACCCTTTCTCTTCCGCCTCCTACAGGGATCATGACGCTGTCCTGAGGGAGCTACGCAAGCTGGGGGAGGTGAAAGTGGATAACGCCACAGTTATTTTCTTCCCTGACTACGCCACGGGGTGCAGAGGCAAAGGGGCTCGTCTCTAGTGGTTAAGTGATGCCTCCGAGAGTTGGGCATCAAATACTCCCTCCTCTACCGGTCATGGCTGTGAGTGATCTCAGATGTTGACACGCAAATCACTGACGCGGCTGAAAAGGTCTGGACCTGGCTGCAATCTACTGGTCGCCAGGTGCTGTGAACAGGGAGTGAAGGGTCTGCGCAACAAGCTGTAATTTGTGGAGCCAGTCATACTGGGAGGCGTAGGAGGAGCAGGCGTCCCAGCCACAACTACAAGCCACCCCAAATCTTCAGCAGGTTATACAAGAGAGGCGGCAGGCGCTGCATGCGGCGTCAATGATGTGCAATCGTACTCAGGGACAGAATCACAACACTTCCCCTGAACGCTCACCTAGCAACGTGGGCTCTACTGCGACGTGGTCGTCCGGTGCAGAGTCCATGCCGCCTACGGATGTAACTGCTAAGACGGCAGATAACCTAATTTAATGTTGACTGGTTGTGCATCTCTCCTTCTTCTACGATTACAGACAGCTCCGGAGGGTCTCTGGTTTTCTGCGGTTCCTGGTCTCCGGCTTCCTGTTGCTGACGTTCCGGTGTACAGAGATCAGCACTTAGAGGGGATCAGGTCCAGTTGTCACCCAAAGGGAACGGAGCAGTGTTCAGGTGAGCGATTTATGTCAGGGGTGGTGGTGGTGGTCTCCTTGATGCTCCGGGCTGAAATGGCAGGAGGTCCATGGCATTGTTGACCTTGCCAAGGATGAATAGTGGGAGTTCTTCTATTATCCAAGGGCCTCATTTATGAGGCCCTAGCGGCACTCTTGCAACACAGTAACATCACATGTTTGATGTTCCTGTTGGGCAATGTGCCGCAGCATGTTTACAAGGCCACACAAAGCCACTTTACGTGGCTTTTTCTTTTCATGGACTTGTAAATATGTGTCCCTTTCAATCTTTAAACAGTGTGAAAGTGGCGTTCAATGTGTATTGCTGTGGGAGTACCCACGACAAACCAATGGAATCTGAAGCATTTCCAGGTTTACGAGAAACCGTAAATCTTCGGAATGCATCAGAATCTAATACCACCCCAAGAGTGAAGTTTGGGAGGCACTTTGAGGATAAATGTTTTCATTTCTCCCCTTTTTTTCACTTTTTCAATGGGTGCTGCATTCTGCAGCACAAAGAGAAAGAGGAAATACCCTGAATTGATAGGATTTGGGCAGGTAGGGTCCCTTCCTGCACAACATCAATCATCTCTGCAACACAGTCACCCTTGCACCATGGCACAAGGGTGCCTGCATTGGTGCATGGCAGCCATTGTGTGTCAATGTAGGTGAAAAATACAGGGGGGCTTATTCATGAGCCACTTCAGACAGTTTAACGCCGCCAGTGCATCATTTTCTTGACGTACTTGCAGTGTGAATTTAGCACCACGTTGCGCCATATAGACAAAGTGACGCATCTAGGCATATGTGTGACCTTGTAAAGCCCTGTGCCACATTAAACCTGCATCAGGTATGATGTATGCAGGGTGGGCGTTCCCACGCAACAAAGCCTCGTAGGAGTGGTGTCACAGCAACAATTTTAGTGTGCCACTGCGTGAAAACCTTACGCCTGTCTCATGGCAGGCGTAAGGGTGACGCAGTGCCATAGGAATAGGCTGGCCCCATGCATTGCTGGAGTTGCATCATGCTTGCAACACAACTGCAGCAATGCATGACTTAGCACTGACAGATACGTCAGGATTCCAAACGTATCTGTCATTGATTGTGACATGGAGCGCCGTACAGTAAATACGGCGCAGCCATGGTGTCGCAAGGAGGGCGCAGTGAAAAGTGTCCAATCGCAGTTTTATCGCAATGATGCGACACTTTCAATGAATGGGGCCCAGGAATGCGCCCTATCTTATTGATAGAGCGCATTCCTGACCTTTTGTTTTGGAGCAGGGCGGCGCAGCAATATTCCTTGCAGCGCTGTCCAGCACCCAGACATCTTATAGAGTTTGCACCAATTTTAAGACTAGCTATTTTCTGGTCTTAAAAAACTGCCTCTAATTGGAATTAGCAGCGGTTTTGGGGGTTTATCGACGTACTGGGATTTTCTTGTAAATGTGGCAAAGTGTGTTTAGCAGCAGTTTTTTCACGGGAACGCCTACCTTGCATCTCATTTTCGTTAAGTCCCTCTAACAGAAGTGGCGATCTCAAAAATTCACGTTTATGCTGAAAATTTGCTTCTAACTGCAGTTAGTGCCATCTTGTAAATAAAGCGATAAAAAAGCCGCTGTAACGTCAAAAAATTGATGCTACTGCGTCTTTTAGACATAATATCAGGTGTTTAGGAATAGATTGCTTAGTGCACTATGGTCATGGGCATAAAAATGATTCTGGCATGACCTAGAAGCTAGCGCAAGGCTTTTCTGGCTCCTGATACTGGGTCAGATATTTTCAGATCGCAGATAAGACTCTCAGTTGAGTTATAAACCCTGTGTAAATTAACTAGATCTTTCTTAGGAGCAAACAGGAGGATGGAATTATCATAATCTATTTGTGACTGAATAGTAGCATTAACTACTAGAATCTTGAGATGGGTCTAAAAATAAGAATATCTGCCATTACATTTTCAGATGGAAAAAACATGAATTTGAACTTAGGCCGCAAGACCAAGATTGAAATCAATATGTATTTTCAAACTGCTGATTGCACGAATGGGAGGGCCTACATGTGGAGGCCAGCAAAGGTCAGACATATGTTTTTAGGGGGTAAAAGCTCTATCTTGTCTAGTCTGAGTTTTAGGTAGTTTTCCAACATCTACCATTGAGATTGTCTGCTAGGACAAACCCTATAACCCTGTTGAGGCCTCACTAAAGATGTTCTTCACATAGTCCAAGTTTTGACCAGTTTCTGTTGCAGGCAAAGGACACACAAAAGTCATAAATGTACAACATTCCACTTGGTTTCTTCTATGTCTGCTACCTCTCCAATGATAATATCATATTTAGCTAGTTATCATCGTCATATATCACCCCAATCCATTAGGCTATGTTAAGTTGCTTTGTTTCACTTGATTCCTTATGTTAAAATTAGCTAATACTGTCAAAATTTACTAACACAGAGTAGCAGACGTATTACAATAATACATTTGTAAACATGCATCTGCTCTCTTGACATCAAGTACCTCAATGTGCTGCACAATCCCTGTAAGGCAGCTAGCACTTTCTACCCAAGGGACAACCTCCTCTTTGGGATTGAACCTCCCTCTCCAGCAACGCCAGCCAGCCCACCATCTCCTCCTGGACCTCAGTCACCACCAAGGACACCACTTCGACCATGAAAGGCATCCACTCAGGGGCCCCCACGGACCCCAACCCGCCGCACATCTACCACAGAGCTGCCATCGCTCCAGAACTACGACGCACCATCAACACCACTTTCAAAACCGGCATCTTTCCCAACGACAGAAGCCCTCAGCAGACCCCAAGCACCTCAAGAACTACCGACCCATCTCCCTCCTCCCCTTCGTGTCAAAAGTCACTGAGAAGATCGTCAACGTCCAGCTAACCACATTCATCGAAGAGAACTCCATCCTCGACCCCTCCCAATCCAGATTACGCAGCAACCACAGCACCGAGACCGGAGCCCTGATCCTACTCGACCTCTCTGCTGCGTTCAACACCGTCTCCCACCACACACTCATGGCCAGACTCCACGACGCCGGTATACAGGGAACAGCCCTCAACTGGGTCCGCTCCTTCCTCACCGGCAGAACCCAAAGAATCAGGCTACCACCCTTCCTCTCCGAACCTACGGAAATCAAATGCAGAGTACCCCAGGGATCATCGGTCAGCCCCACGCTCTATAACATCTACATGGCCCCCTCACCACCATCGTCAGACAGCACGGACCCAGCATAGTATCCTACACCGACAACACCCAGCTCATCCTCTCCCTCACCAAGGCCCCCGTCACCACCAGACTCAACTTCCAAGAAGGAATAAAGGACGTCGCATCCTGGATGAGCAGCAGTTGCCTGAAGCTCAACTCGGAGAAGACAGAGGTCCTCATCCTCAGACCCTCGCCCTCTGCGTGGGACAACACCTGGTGGCCTACCACCCTCTGAAGCACCCCCACAGACCACGCCCGAAACCTCGGCATCGTACTCGATTCCTCCCTCTCCATGACCCGACATGTCAACGTCGTCATCTCCAGCTCTTCAAATGGATCCCCCCTGAATCAAAGAAAACCGTTACCCATGCACTCATAACCAGCAGACTGAACTACGGCAACGCCCTCTACGCCGGGATCAACAAGTCGCTGCTCCACAAACTCCAGACCATACAGAACACCGCAGCCAGACTCGTCCTTGGCATCCCTCGACACAAACACATCACCCAACACCTGTGCAACCTCAACTGGCTCCCCGTCGAGAAGAGAGTCACTTTCAAGATACTCACCCACGCCTACAAATGCCTCCACAACACCGGACCCCAATACCTCAACAAGAGAATCTCCTTCCACGTACCCAAGAGAAACCTCTGATCCGCCGACCTCGCCGAAACCCCATGCATCCACAGAGCCAGAGCAGGTGGACGAGCCTTCTCCTACATTGCGGCCAAGACCTGGAACGAGCTACCGATCGACATCAGACGTGCCCCCTCCCTGAACATCTTCAGGAAGACACTTAAGACCTGGCTCTTCGACGGAACGGAGCTGCTCTACCCCTCCCCCCCCATCGCCTTGAGACCCTCATGGGTGAGTATAGTGCTTACAATTCCCCTGATTGATTGATTGATTGATTGCATGTACTAGTGCACTGCAACAGACAGAATCACCATCATTGGCCTTAAGAGGACCTGACTGCATTGGAGGCTTGGAGCCTAAGCCAAATTACATTGTCTGGCTTAAGCTCAGAGCAATCTTATGGTTCTCTTTGACTCGACTTACCTCTTCTCAGACTTTCATGGGCTTGTTCAGTTGAGATTCCTGAAGCCATAAGGAAGACCTGGCAGAAAAGCCAAATCAGTTTCCTTGTCTCTAGAAGAAATGTAGAGGCACTAACCACGATATGGCTCTTTTTGCTAGTTTCATGAAGAAGTGCTCCTCCCTTATGGCAGATTTCAAACTCTCTCTTCTGGTTTGAGAAAGTGTTACAACTTTAAACCGTGATCTTCAAAGTTTCAGTCCATGACTTCAGACAGTCTTATGAACTTGGAGTGGTTGGAGGTGGTGGGTCCTTGAATGGCTGGAAAGGTTTACAATTTTTTCTCTCTGAGTGTAATGTGACCATATTGGGTCCACACAGTCTTCTGGACTGCAAGTGTATTGCGGGATATGCATCTTGTCTCTTGCAGTGTTCAATTTAAACATGGAGTGATTGAGAGATGTAGTTGCTGAGTGTGAAGTCTCCATGTATTATGTGCAGTGCAGAGCCTTCCCACAGGCCCCGATGATACCCTATTATATTTTAGGGTATTATTGAAAGTTGACAGCCATCACCCAGAGAATTGCTGATATGTCATTGACACGTGGATCTAAAACACACACCATAAAAATCTGAGCTTTTGCTCTTTCTCCTGCTGTGGTGGTGCTTCTGTACTCTTCTAGAAGTCTCCTTTCTGCAAATACTCCTAAATGTTCTCAGTCAATTCAGTTACATTGTCCTTTTAGCTGCACATAAAACCTATTCATAGCTCCAGTTCAATTTGAACTGTTGTACAATCATTTGTACTTGGTTTATTCAAAGGAGGCAGCACTGCTTAAATGTGGTTTGCTTCTTCTCAAAGGTGTATGCAACTTTCAACTGTCCCATGATTGCTGGAGCTTTGAAATTAGAGCATATAACGAGGATCTTGCAAAGGTAAACTTCACTCTTTGAGATGCCATTTCAGGAATATTTGCCCTTCGTGAATGCAGTCAACGTTTCTGGAAGCCCAAGAACTGTGTGACCTAAAGACATTAGTCTGCAGAGTGTTTCACACTAACACTCAGGGTTGCCCTTAGTCTTCAGTGTCAATGGAGAAATGTCATAACATCCATATCCATCTACCCATATGCCCTACCTTTAAGGGACTTAAGGTAAGGCTGGCAGGTAATACAGGCAAGCACTACTTCCTGCCTAAAGTGATATGATTACACCATGTGCCAGTGAAATCTCTCATTGGCCTAATGCTCCTGCCTCTGAGGTCTGTGTTACAAACTGAAATCCCAGTGGCTTTGCTCAACCTTCCATTTTTTTAGAGAGACATTGTTTCTTGTTTATTTGAGTGAGTACACAACTATGCGTGTGTAGTGTTCTAATCTTCCATGGAGGCTCAAAGCACGGAGAGCAGATGTTAAGGAGAATTAAAACTGAAGCTGTTTAAATGATAAAAGCAGGCAGCAAAATCAATGGATTGATGGGGATCTGTGAGAAATGATTTCCAGATATTTGTTGCCTAGAAGGCAGAGCATCAGCAACCCTTGGAGGCCAGCTGAACACTGACAGAAGACACAAGGAAGAGATGATTAAAGCTCTTGGCCTGAGTAGACACATCTTCGATCTGAGGTTCTGGGATGCCATTGAATGCAGAAGACTGATAGCTAAGATCGACTTTAAAAATTATAAGATCCTGAACCTGTCGACCAGTGATGTTCATTCTGCCCCCAAAAAATGGTTGGAGATTTAAAGGCAGCCCATTATACGCAGCATGACAGTAATGAAAATGTGTCTTAACAGCTGCACTCCAAGAAGAGAGCAGTGTTAGTCCTTGAGAGGAGTTGGAGGATACTCTTATGACAGTAAAAGCAAAAGAAGCAGCATCAAACCACTTATGGAGCTAGGTTGGTTTTTGGCATCAACAAAAATATATTCATGTACTTTGCCACCATTGTAGTTTGAAAAATAGTTTACAGAGTAGGGAGGAAGAGTTCATCTTTGTAAGAAAGCACATCATTAATTGGGGTGAATAGGAGTCCACCAGAAGCAATAAAGGCTCTAATCTGTATGTTATAGTCAAAGTTTCGGTAATTTAAACTTGAGCTCAACCCCTAGGAGCTACGGCATAGAGCATACAGTTTTAACTTAAAGAAAATGTGTAAAGCATTTAGGTAGAACAAAACAGTTTAAAAGTCAAGGATACAACACAATAAAAATACCACTCTAACTTATAAAAATAGAAAAAATAATAAGCAAAATGACACCAAAATGACAAAATCCAATAAGGTGAGCTGGAGATTAGAATTTTTAAACATTTAAGCAAAAAAATCATCCAGAAAAAGTACAGCACTGGTCGCAGTTCACCAGGACCTGGGCAAGATGTCAGACTGACCACAATGGAGCGCGCTTAAGATACACCAAGTAGGTTCTTTCTAGTTGGATATTTTATCCTAGGACTTAATCTCTGACATGGAAGTCGAAATTCTCCAATGGGGCAATCCGAGAAGAGTTCCACTAGGCTGGATAACTGTTGGACGAGGTCCCGCTAAAGCTGTTGATTTAAAGCTCAGAGCAAGAAAAATTCTAATTTTGTGCCCAAAGAAGTCCTTTCATCTGCCGGTACTTTTCTCAATTTCGCCTGGTCAAGATTTCTGATTTCGGACTTAGGTTCTTTTGCAGAGCTCAGAATCCTCTACCAGGACAAGGTTGCATGCTGTATCCAATAATGAGTTTCATGAGGTGCGATACCTTTCACCGAGGGGTCGCCAAAACAAATTTGCTGCCGTGGAGAAGCTCCAAGTGGGAAAAACCTGTTTCTATAGCTCAGATAATTCACACATTTGAGAGTCAAACTTTGGTGGTTGGTCCCAGTCCTCCGGTGGCCTGGAAGTTCAAAAATGTTATAAGTTCCAACTTTTCAGAGGTGTTAGAAGAAGTCCAGTTAGACACGGACAAGGCTCGCTGTAGCAAAGGAACAGCACTTGAGGAATCAAGATTCAATCGAGCAGAGGTCACGAGCAGGGTCTAGACATGGTCCAGGCCTCTGTCAGAATGATCTGTCCCACAGCCACATAGAAGGTCAGCCAAGTGACACTTGGAGTCCACTTCTTTGTCCTGCGTAGTGGGAGCAGGTCCATCCCTCCCGGTCTTCTCACAGGTCTCAAACAGTAGGCACAGTCCATCTTCTGTTCCTTCAGAGACCCTGAGAGTGTTCTGAGGATGATGGCTTGGGGTGCCATGTTTATGCTTGGCACCTGCTGGTGGGCTGGGGTAACTCCTGGCTCCTTCCTAACCTATGTGGTACATGTTTTGCAGCAGTTCCTTTTGGCCCAACAGCTAGCAATCCCACAGTGTACCTTATTACCAAATGCCAACATTGGGAAACCCTACTCTCCTTGTGCAGAGCCTGTATCCCACACAGAGGTAGGCCGGGTAATGAGCAGCAACCTCCTCTGTGGTCGCTCAGAACTGGTTCTGGGAGTATCTCTCCTCCCACTGGGTTCGGTGCACGCTTGACTATGGGGACAAGGCTGGTCTTCTCTAGGGGTCACATGATATTTACTTGTGATAGGGCAGACCCCTTTGAAGTTAATTGAATCCCTAGCACCCTAGCTAGTCTATCTGCCAGGGGATGAAAATCACCTCCCCACACCCAGACCTTTAGCCCTGCTTCGGGAGAATTTTCTACAACTCATTAAGGTCAAGCACTTGATGGACAGCTGCTGGAGAGCTAATGTAAATTAGCCTCCCGAACTTGAGATAGTAGAATTCATATTTTCACCTGTACTCTAGTTTTCTCATAAGACAGCCAGGGCATTCCACAGTGAAAATAACTTTAGGGGGTTGTCACTGCAGTTACATGGTGACATTACATTTCTAAATGTTTCCTTTTTAAAAACTATACAGCCTACCTTGTGGTCTAGAAGGCCTACATAGTTTTACCCTGTCAAAAGGGTTATTTTGACAGTTCAGACTGGAGGTTTAAACTGCAGCAGTCAGGATACACCGGTACACCTTAAGACATGTTTCCCCTGTCACACTAGTGGATGGCACAATTAGTGCTGCAGCCCACAGATGCCATTTAATTTTCCATGCCGTGGTTGTAGTTGCAACAGCATGTACTACAAAAGAGAATGAAATGTGGCAATCAGATATTAGACAATATCTACATGTTTTAGGGGTCATAGCATAGATGCGGAGCACTGCACCTCAGTCCCCCAATGCGTAAAGTCTAAAATCTACAAAAGAGCAATAAAATTCAGGAAAAATGGGGGTGATCATGCAAGAGTGCCATTTTCTCATAATCTTCCATGTTGGCCACAGAAAAGATCTCTGCTTCATTCATTGGTTGCACTTTATCCCATGATCAACTAACATTAGCCACTAGGCCAAAGGTTTGAAAGATTGGGTATATTTGCTGTTGAGGAATACAAAACAATCAGCTCCAATGCAGCAGCAGAAACACTAACACACCAAAGAGCGGTCCAGCAAAAAGCATAGCAAAGAGGCCAGAAAAGTACTGGCTGCAAGACTGATGTAAGAACACAGATATGAGATGAGAAAACTACCTAATTAAATAGTTGTTGTCTGTTAGAAAAAAAAGGATTGGAACCACCTGAAAGGTGTCTAGTTACAAAGAACTACTGTGTATTATATCTTCAAAAGAAATGTGTGGAATATAGTGTTAAATTAAGTGGATTGAATAAAAAGGACCAGTGTCCCAGCATGCCTTTCTTCACTAATAGCAAAAAGTCATGTCTCACTGGAATATGGCAATATTTTTTAGTGAAAGCCAAGTTGGTATGAAATGAGTAGTGATAAATTTGTGAGTGATGTGTGAGTTGCTAGGCATCATTCTCCACTATGATGCCAGCATTTAAGATAGGATCATGGTGGCCATCCTGAAATATCTTAAGATGCTTCATTCTAGAGTAGACTTTTCGTTAAGATCTGCATAATCTTCCTTGAAGCACTTTGAAAAAGGACCCTCTTTGATGGCTTTATTAAACATGTCTTAAACAACGATACGCAAAATGAGGCACATGAACCTTAATGTTCCAGACAAGAACTTGATTATTTTTCATACATAATGTGTTCACAATACCCAGATTACTCCACCTAAAAGCAGTTGGTAAAGTGTATTCAGAGCAATAAATAAACAATATTTAAGCCTTGATTGAGTTATGGTATAAGCAAGGAAGGGAAATAAAACTGCACATTGGGGTTTCAGACCGTAGTAACATATATGGAAACATCTGTCTGATTTACACAATTCAGTTAATTAAAAATATGATTGGATCCCCAATTCATGAGGAGGAATGGCAATATGGCAAAAACCATGTTTTGTTTTGTTTACCTCTAAGATGTTATTGTCTGATTTACATAATTCAGTTCATTAAAAATATGATTGGATCCTCAATTCATGAGGTGAAATGGCAATATGGGAAAAGTATATTTTGTTATTTTTCCCTCAAAGATGTTAATGTCCATTAAAGTCTATTTTTTATTACAGCACTTGCAAGTCCACATTATTGCAGAAACATTTACAGGTGCAAACAAAGGGTCAAATACTTTTGTACCATTTTTGCTGCTTTTGTAATTCGGAGTGGGGCAAATTATATTCGCATGAAGGCAAAACATGGACTTAGCAGATGTCACCCTATTTTTTCTGTATTTATGTAATGAGAAATTGAAAGAACACATTTTCTCTACTTTCAAAATGTGAATGAATGGGGCAACAAGAAGGCAACTTGCATAAAGAAAAATAAGTGTAAAATCAGTTTATTTTGTATTTATGTTTAAAAAGGTTAATTTGTGGCCAATTATTTCTTTTAAAATCTCTTTAGCCCATGTTTAATGATCATTAACCCCCTATGCTGGGCTCTTTTTTGACATTTGGACGGTGTGTGTTTATGCCTTCATTATGTTTTTTCCACAAAAGGTATCCACGATTGTGAGAAAGTCATCCTTTTTGCCCTGTTCACCCCCATGTTTTGACTGATACTGGTGGTAACTGAATCTTACTGCGCCCAGGGCTCAGCTAAGCAGCCCCAGGGCCAGTGCTCTGATCAAAAAGGTATATGGTAATTATGTATAATTTAATTGACAATGACATACCCTGTAAACCCCTTAGCATCTAATTGGGCAAGGTAATACAAAGTACCTATAAGTCCCTAGTAAAAAAAGGACAAGGCACTTTGGAGGCCCAGTAGATTTCCTGCACTTGAGTGTGCAATGCTGTGTGCCCGCTGTCATTTTTAAAGGCAGCCTTGCTTTGCAGACTGTCTTCAAAAATAAATTACATGCAAATTTATTTGACGTTGGTGGTACAGGTACTTCCAAAGGGGTAATCTATCTTACTTTTACATATTAGTCACCCTAAAGGTCTCCCCGAGGTGCCCCAGGGATTGGGTGCCTTGTAACTATAAGCAGGGATATTATAAAAGATGTTTTATAAGCCATGGTGAGGAAATAAACTGCCAATTTAATTGTTCCCTGTTGTAGCTTATTAGCTCCATAGGCTAAGATTGGAATATTATATTTAAATGTAACTATTGCTAGTAAGGGGCTAAAAATGTAATAATAAATCCAACAACTTGCCACTGTTGAATTTATCATAACTATCACAGAAAAGAAGTTATAGAACATTCCTTTCTATAAGCCAAAATCAAGCCTTCTAGTGGCCTCTCCTGATTGGTCAGCCTTAATAGGCTAGGCCAAGCTGCTTTGATGAGGTGATAAATGGTCTCGGAGAGCAGAGGCTATCTAAAGGAGAGAGCTCTGCAGCTGCAAAGGATAGGTCAAAAAGGGGGCTGGGTAAATCAAGCTGGGCTTCAAAGAGAGAGAACAGAAAGGAATGCCAGGCTTACCTACCTCCACAGCCAGATGGCAGGGCCCGCCAGGAAAGGAATTTGCAGAAGGGCAGGGAGAGTGCTAATGTAATTGAGCCACACCAGTAGGTTGGTTTAGCCAGGTCTTATTCTCTTGGGGAGGAGTTGTCTATCTTGAATTTTTAAGGTGCAGTGCTTTGTGCTACAAGAATATGCCACACTTTGGAGGAAGCTGTCTTGCTTTGGGGTGGCACACTGCACCCCACTGGACAATGGTGCTCCACTGCTTGTCGCCACAGATCATTGAATACGAATGTGAGAGCTACAGAGCAACTCAGTTCTGAATTTGAATTTGCTGCCTGAAACTACAAGAAGAAGGATTGCCCTGTTGGAACCCTGCTCTGCACCACACAGGATTGCTCTCTGAAGGACTGCTCCTGTTTGCACACTTGGAATTACAGCACTGAGGACTTTACCTTGCTTCAAAAAAGATTAAGGAGTTGACTCCCTAAAAGCAACAGGTTAAAAGAGCTTGCCTGCACCATCTCCTCAAAGACGTCCCCAGCCGGGAGTGCGTCCAGTGGACTTTTAAGGATTTGGCCAGGTGCATTGTGGGAACTGTAGTCCAAACTTCCAAGGACCATCTGAGAACTTTTAGACTATTGGATTTGTGTTTTGGACACTTGTGAACCCTCAAGAGGCTCTTCAGGAAGACGTACCAGATGTTTGGAGGAACTTTTGGAAAAAGCTTCATAAGTGGACCAGCATGATGTCGAGAGTGAAGCCGGGTACCGTCAACCACCACCCGGATTTCAGGTTTTCCTACTGAAAACTCCGGAGCTCCAGACTGCCAGTATTTGACCAGGGCCTCTCTGAAAATCAATCCGACATTGTTGCATCGAAATCGACCTGCTGGAGCGGACTGCACGACGTTGAGAGAAAATCATCTAGTGTGAAGGTAAAATTTTGACAGGGCCTCCCACTTAGTGTATACGACCAGGGCTCCAGCTTCAAAATTTGACTTTGTCCTGGTCAAGCGTGACCAAATGTTCCAGGTTGACACTATAGGTTTTCAAGCACTATAAAGTGGCTAATCTTTAAAAATTCATATCTCCCGTTCCCTACATTGGATTTTTATCATTTTGGTGTCCTTTTAAAGATACAAATATTTCCTATTTTCATAAATTGGCGTGGGATTTTTATTGTGTGTTGTGTTTTATTTTTTTAATGTATTGGTGTCTTTAAATGCTTTACATACCTGTCTCCTGAGTTAGGCCAGCCTTCTCGCAGCCATCTACCGAGGGTTGAGCCAGGGGCTAATGTTTGAGAACTTGTCTGGACCTTATTTGGAGTGGGTGGCCTTGTTGCTAGTGGTAGGTGCATACCTACCCCTACTAGCAATCCATCCTCTAACAACGATAAATTTGCAATCCTTTTATTCTGCCGATCTGGCTAACTCCAGTATTTGGGCCAGGGCTCATCTGGAAGGCGGGTAAACCTACCAACCACATTCATTTCTAAAAACTAGACACCAGAAAGACCAGGTAGGTATGATGTGCATTGACCCACCATGTTTTTATATCCAAAATGCCCTGCAAATGTCAAAATGTAGTTAAAGTCACAGATTTTCTTTGCATTTCTGTGAGGAAAGTTCTAGATCGACAAAATTCCTAAAACCCAGTATTCCCACACTTCTATTAACAAGCATTGGCATAGCCAATAGGTCTCGCTTTTGGGACCTTATAAGTATTTAGTTGTGCAGCACAATATCCTTGGTACAACAACATCAACTGTTGCATGGCGAAACACTTATAAGGTCCCAAAGGCGAGACCTATTGGCTATGCCAATGCTTGTTTAAATTAGGGGTTAGGGTATTAAGCCTAAGGGCATTGGAAGGGGTTGGGGTAGTTTTAGGGACAGCGCAGGGGTGAGAGGGGGTCGAGGTAGGGTTTGTTAGGGTTAGGGACAGCGTAGTGGTTGGGAGGGAGTCGGGATATTTGGACCTCAGGGCAGGGGGAGTGGGGGGAGTTTGTAGCTTAGGGCGGGGGGAGGAGGGTGCGACCTTAGTCACACATACCCCATTACCATTCATGCCTTTACCACAAACTTACATGGTAAAGGCATGCGTGGTAAAGGAATGCGTGGTTAAGACGCATTTGTGGTTTAGGCTGCGTGGTAGAGGCACGCGTGGTTTAACCATGCATGCCTCTATCATACAACCGTATTCAGGCTTTCTGCCGTCACATATTTGTTCCTAACAAAACCTTCTCACCTAAGGTTCAGTTCTGCCAGCTCCAGTACATTGGCAGCCAACTACTGGTTAGAACTTTCTAGCCCTGAGGTGAGGAGGGGATAGCTGATTGACAGCAAAGTAAGGTACAAATGTGGATGGAAAATGGACCCCTATCAAAGATTTCGAAGTAACGAGGGAGTAAAGTGCCATTACTGACTGCCACTTCTGAGGTTACAGCCCTAATTTGGGGTGTCTGTAATTGGTTGAAACTGTTGCTTAAAGCCTGGAGTGGAACTGACTGGAGTTAAAAGCATATCCAGAATGCAGTGCCTCCTGTTTTCCTATCAGAAATTCCAGGGTAGCTGTGGTGTACCTAATCTTCTTTGTGGCCAACCTGACCAGCACTTGAGAACATCAATGCCATAAATGCCTTAGTGCTGGGAAGTGAAGACATAATATTCTATATATCTTTCCCTGTGAGGGCCCCTGAGTCTTTTAAAATGGTTAATCATTAAAGTTAGCAGATAGGTACCGCAGCTTTATTGACATTACAGGATTGTGAAAGTGCATGTCAGTATGGGTGACAGATCATGCCAAGGTCCAATGCAACTGGGCATGGATCATGCTGACTACTTTATGCCGGAAGCACAGCATCAGCTGTGTCCATTGTTCCTTTCCGCTCAGATTATTGAGTTATTTTATTTATTTATATTATTTTTTTAGTTTTATATAGCACGAACTTGACCCGAAGGCATCAGAGCGCTTCAAATGGCTTCACATGGACTCCAAAATGAGAAGGCAAAACAAAAAGTGTGAGGGAGAGAGTCATACAATAAAGAGTTGTACATGTGTTACATAAGTATCGTTTACAAGAGGTATAGGCAACATTTGCATGAGGTATAGGAGAGGTGGGAAGCAAGGAGTCAAACATTATAGTTTACATGTGCTACCTGCATAAGTATCCTTTACAAGAGGTATATGCAGCATTTGCATGAGGTATAGGAAAAGGGAAGTAAGGAGTCAAACATTATAGGCCTTTTCTCGGGTAATTGTATAGACAACGTTCCACGGAGGTAGCATAGAATAATATCGATTTAAGGCAGGAGGGGTCTAGATTGGGTCGTATAAAGGAGATAGATATAGGTAGGGGGGATATTTTAATGCAGTAGGAGTATGGGTGTACAGTAGGAGATAGGGGTGGGGAAAGCCTGCTGGTGGTAGTAGGGGTTAGGGTGAGCAGTGAAATAGATGGACGAGGTGATTTGAAACAGAATAGCCATATTAAGGCATGTGAAGGTTTGCAATCTCAAAGTAGAAACTCTTTATTTAGCTGGATTTTTTCATGCGACAAACTTCTGCGGTCCTCAAGCATGTGCTTTTATTTCAAGAAAATTCTAGACGTTTTGGATAGAGAGGATTAAAGAAATTATAATCTTCACTTGAATAATATATGTTATTTGTGCTTTACCCAAAGCACATTCTACCCTGACAGAATTACCTCACCCTTCTAGTTTCCGTCTGTATATGGATGGAAGTAAATTGTGTCTTCGAAAGAATCATAGGCTTAGACAATATGTTTCTGAAAAACCGTTTCCAGTTAATTGTAAATATAATTAAATCTGTCTTCGAAAACACAAACTTTTACGGTTGCTATAAAAATTCTAAAGTGCTCCCTTTTCGCGAGGAAGGTAACGTTTAAATAAAAGCATTGTTAAGCACTTTACCCACTTCACTGTCCCCGCTCAAGCTGAAATTTAGAAAAAAAGTACCTCTGACGGAAAAAATGCAAACACGTTATAAGCCACCCCGTGACGACCAAGATTTAACATTCGAGTTGGTCTTGAATTCGACCTAACGACCACTTACTCAGATGCGCTCGGTGGTTGCTTGGTGGTTGGTCAATAGGCTTCAGTGGCGCTTGTTGCAAGTAGATTTTGTGCCTCTCTTGTGGTGTGAAAGAGACGCTTACTGTACACAGAAGCTGAGCAACATATCCTCATTTATATCATTCCTTTGTGGGATACTTGGGGATTTCATTTAGTGGATACTTTCTCCAACAGGGGCGCGTGACCAAAATATGAGGTGCTCTAATATCACCTTTAAGTGTTCCCAATCTGACTGGAAAAGCAAGAAAGGCCGCGGAATTCGATTTCAACTGCTCAGTTTTACAAGTGAATAAAAAGGACAACTGGGTCCAACGACTGAGTGAAAATCGCTCTTATCAACTGCTTCTCCCCACAAAGAACGCGGCTTCTCCAAGCTGCGAACTACAAACAGTGTTGCTGGCAACAACAGCACATCCTCGCAGCTTCTGTCTGTTGCGTGTTTTGTTGCCGACATTATCTAGGCTGCTCTGCTTATTATGTGGAGTGTGAGTGAGAGCAGCAAGTCTGCAGCAAAACAAAGTGCGTTAAGCTGGGCTTTGTAGCCTGCACACATCAGCTGAACCTGAATTCCTGTAGACAATCTGCAGATGCATCTGTTATCACTTAAGAAATCTGCACTTAACACTAATCCACTCAATTATCTACCACTAACAAAAATGGAATATCCCTGAGGCAGTGACATGTAAGTAGCATAAATCTACAAAGCAGAATTGTAGCAGTTTTGCAGTTTCCAATCACCAATTCAAAGCGATTCATATAAAAACAAACACTTCAGAAACAAGCGCGCGCGCCTCGCACGGCAGCAGGGGGAGGGGGGAGAGGAGGGAGCCTGCGCGATTCACTTGCGGGAGCGAGCGGCGCCAGGGTCGATAATTGCTACCATATGGCGCCAGCTGCTCGCTCCCGCAAGTGAATCGCCAAACGTGCACGCGTTGCCATTGAAGGCAATGGAACGTGCGCACGTTTTTGGCTGAAAAGCCGAAGCGATCGCAAAAGGTCTTTTTTCCTATGCAGCGAATGCGCGCTGCGTAGGCGAGACCTAAAAATGGTACTCCACATGTGTGGTTGGGTCTTTTGCCCATGAAATGAAAGGCCCCAAACTCAACAAGGAAACATCAAGATGTTTCCTTTCAAAGTAGAAAATTCAGCCAAGGTATTTAGGCCTAGGTTTGGCAGGCACAAAGGGAAACCTACCAACCACAGACATTTCTAAAAACTAGACACCCAGGGGTGTCCAAGGTGGTGTGCCTTGCATGGATCTCACTACATTTTAATACTAGGAATGCCCTGTGAACATCACACTTTGACTAAATTCACATATTTTCCTCATATTTATGTGAGGGAATGCTCCGGAATCTACGGGTAACCACAAAATTCCTACCACCTAGTGTTCCCATACTTCCTTCAGCTGAGACCCACGCTAGCCACACCACCCACGATTCCACTGAGTTTCTAGGTTTCATAAATGCCTAGTGTTTCCTGCGTGCTGGCTGGCCCAGAGTCTGAATGTAGCCATTCAATGACAAATGAGAGGAAACTGGGATTTCTTTGGGTGCATTTTTGACATATGGCATGGCAGAGGGGTTAAGCCTCCAATATAACCTCCTACTAAGTGCATAACTACTATCAGGTGCCCCAAGTGCAGCCTGAAGCCAAGATTGCTCAGGACACCACCCAATTTCTCTTCTTACTTTTTTCAATGGTAGCCTGGTAGGTTTCAGCCCTCCTGGGTGGGCATTTGGACCCGAGAGGGTCAGAAGGGATTTCTGGCTTTGGTAGGTGGACGAGACTGTCACATCACATTCTCTGCACTGTTTAGGTAGTGCAGAGGAGGTGACCGTTTCATCCTCCACAGTGAAGTGGTTAAGCAAAATGTGTGTTATGTATATCTAACAGGGGTTCCACAATCTATTCTCTACCTCTGCACCCCGAACCTGTTTGTAATACAGGCCGGGGCAACATTTGTTTGCTTCATTTTGTATTATGCAAAAGAGTGCAGGTTGATTTTGCCCTATTTTCTGCAATTCTCTTTCCGTAATACACCCAAACGTATCAGCCAATATAAAGAAACAGTGTTATTATAATGAGGAAAAGAGCAAAATGAATTAATTCATTGATGTTGTGTGTAGCATAACAGCTAGTCAAGACAGGGTGAGCCGGCACTAGATCAGGGAACTACATTTCTAGCGGGCAGATTACACAAGATTAAAGAGCCAAGTTTTCAGTTTTTAGGTCTTGCCTGAGCTGTCAGTTGTGAGACATTTTAAAACAGGGCTGAGAGCAGTGATTAATTTGAGCTGGTGGTTTCCGGTGCTTGGCACCGCCACTTAATTGGTTTCCAGTGCTGAGCACCGCCACTTAATTGTCAACAGTGCACTTATGACAGTCTGCCACGTGGTGGCGCTGCTCATCTATTTTGGAGATGAGCATAACAACTGGTGTTTATGAATACAATACACATTAAGAATTACTAATACATGCCTCCTCAACCATTCCTTCAGCTCTGGGGACCTGGAATCATCTGAACTGTCGCACTTGCAGGTGAGAGAGATGGTTAGTCGTTGTTTTGGCAGCGATGATAGGGGCAATGCTTGGTGTATGCTGCAGTGGCCTCCAGGTCAGAGCCCTGGCACTTATTATTTTACAAATTAAGCACTGGCTGAGAGCCTACCATTATTTACCACTGGTTGGTGTTGTCATCGCTCTCATTTCCTTGCTTCTCATTGGTCAGCCTGTGCCAACTTTTCTCCCTCGTCATGTGTTTGCCCCCTTCTCCAGAGCATGGACCAACTATTTTATTTATTTATTTATATGAGTTTTATATAGCGCTGGCTAGACCCGGGGGTATCAGAGCGCTTTATATGAGGATCCACATTGTTACAAAGTTACATCAGTTACAAGTTACATCTGTTGCAAGAAAACATTTAAAGAGCATAGAAGATGAGATAATGGAGCGTAGAAGGGTAGGGGAGTAAGGTAAAAGGGTAAGAGGGAGATACGGCGGAGAGACGAAGGAGAGTCTGCCCAAAGTCCGGCTGGGTAGGTGACGGTCGAGGGGGAAGTCCACAGCCCATCTCCTCTATAGCTATCAAGTTAGCTCCACCGGGCATCGACCAGAGTGCAAGGTCTCAACTACTGCTTCCTTTTGGTGTCCAATGTCCTTCAACTGCTCATGCGCTTTGGAAGTACATTTTTTTATTTTAGTTGCAGCACTACATCAGAATGCATGTGTTTCCAAGCTATTTGTCACCCACCTTGACCCGTGTAGGCGCATGCACCTGCCCATGTGCCTCATACCCTTCCAAATTCTTTTGTTGCTTGCCCTGTCCCTCCCACCACCTCTTGCATCCTGTTGTTGCTGCTTGCCCCATCTTTCCCACCCCCCTGCATTCTGTTGTTGCTTACCCCTATACCTCCCGCCACATCCCACATTCCGTTGTTACTTGCCCTGTCACTCCCAACCCTCCCGCATTCCATTGGTGTTACATGCCCTGTATCTTTTACCCCTCCTACATTCCATTGCTTTGCCTGCCCTGTTCCTCCACCTCCCGTCCCCCAGTTGTTGTTTTCCCCGTACATCCACCCATGTCATTGCTTGCCCCATCCCCCAGACCCTCTCCCCCATTGTTGCTTGCTCCTTCTCCTATGCCCTTTCAAACCAGAAAACAAAACACTATGAGGCATGCTTTTTTCTTTACTCCATCCCATCTCCCATCGGTGCTAGCCCAGTACCACCCTCTCCTGCCCCACTGTTACTTACCCCGCCCACATTTACCTGTTGTTGCTTCCCTTGTCAGCCCTACTCTGCTACCTCAAACCAGAAAATAATAACCATTGGAAAAATATCAACAAGTTTCACCTAAGCAAGATATAGTGGCCTGGTCACATTTTTTCAGCGATGTAGTGCAGCAGCGCAGCCGCTGTGCTGCATGACTGAAAGAAAAAAAATAGTGCTATGATGCTGGCCGCATCACAGATTTCTTTTTTTTTACTTTTAATCATGCTGTACAGCAGCCGCGCTCCTGTACAACATGGCTAAAAAACATTAACAAACAGAAATATTAGCACTATCATCAGTCTATGATTGGATTTTGAGCCCAAAAGACAGATCTAACTTGGCAAGGGAGGCCATGTACACATGAAATAATGTGGGGTTCAGGAAAAAGCTTTGAGGTACCCTGAAGTTAAATTCCTAGGCAGAAGATTTAAAGGGGGCACAGCAATCATCTGGGTGCAGTTGCTAATAAAGGAACATATCTATTTTAAACCAGAACACAAATTTGAAAAACAAAGCACAAGCACTTTATCACTGGTTAGCAGTGGTAAAGTGGGCAGAGTCCCAAGGCCAACAAAACCAAATTCAGCAGATAAGTGGAGGGTAAAGGCAAAAAGTTTGTTGATGACCCTGCATAAAGGACCAAGGCCAACAAACAGATTTAGGCCTCAAATTA
Source organism: Calotriton arnoldi (assembly GCA_963921515.1). Taxonomy (NCBI): domain Eukaryota; kingdom Metazoa; phylum Chordata; class Amphibia; order Caudata; family Salamandridae; genus Calotriton; species Calotriton arnoldi. Next base: position 38,153 of record CAWUFW010011189.1, read on the forward strand.
GAACATATCTAGTGGTCAGCTGAGGGTTTTTGTTTAAGCAAGATGATACATGATATATGTTACTTTCCATAGAATTTGCATCATTGCTGAGGTTAAAGAGTTGCTGAGTAGCTTACAGAGGACTGGAAAGAAAGTAAATGTTCCTGTCATAAAGATATAAGCAAGGGCGTGAAGGTGATCCTGATTTGATGGTATTGACAAGGGTTGATATTTCTTCATAGAAAGAAGGACAAGCTCAATAAGGAGTTCCCCGCTGAAGAATTGAAGGTACAGTTTCTAAAAGTAAATCGGACCATATCCAGTTGGTTAGCTTTATTTCTGTAAATATCCACTCGTTTTTTATGAAAGAGAGGCTAAGTTAACACAAAGCTCTTGGGAAGGGATAATCATTTAGATACAGGCAGAAAGCTTTAAAATGAATTGACTTTTGTAAGATTGCTTTTGGAGACTTGTGGGTAGTAATAATAATGTTCAAAAAGATGGGCAAAGTTTTTCTAATTCTTTTTGATACTTTTTACTGCTGTTTTTATAAATAACTTTATATAGCTTTGGAGCTTGTGTTGTACTACCAACACCAGGTTCTTTCAAGTTGTTTACAATGGCTAATGGCTTGAGTTGTACCTTGAGCGGTAGGGAACTGATGGGCAGAACTTCTGCTTTTCCAAAGGAAGATGGTGTCCAGTGCCTAGTCAATGCATAAATTAAAACTAGCGCATCTTGGGACATTGCCTAACTTAATGCCAAAGGGGTTGCTTTAAGTGTGCTATATTTATTGTACTGCTTCAGTTTAAAAGAGGACAAGGACAATTTGACCATGGTGGGCATTGGGAAGGTTTCGCTAACCAAATTGGAAAGGAACTGCTGCATTTTCTGACCAGATAGCACAAGAGCTAACTTGATGTTAGGATGATTGAAAAAATTAGGTCTAGAATATGGCTAGCAGTATGTGTAGAATAAGTGACAAACTGTGCCAATTTCGTACATTCATAGCCTCTACAAAGGAATAGACTGTGGATCGACTGGATTGTCTAGATGTATAGTAAAATCACACAGGATGGAGAAGTTTGAATATTTAAGACTAGAGGGGAGTAATATGTCTGCTGTTGTATTAAAGAAGTTGTCTGGGTATCCGGGAGGCAGACAAATAAGTGCGAGAGAGAGAGAGTAGAGGTTGGATTGTTTTTGTGTGAGAACCATGCTGGTGGAACTTCAATATCTTTAATTAGGCTGCATCCAAGATGCGAGCGACAAGTTATGGCTAGTCCCTCACCTGCCTGCCATGGGCGATCTTGATGCACGGTTGAATTGCCTATGGGAATCGCCTCAGCGATGTCTGCTAATGAAGAGTCAATAATCCAAGTTTCGGTCAGAAATGATTAATCTGGATTGTGCCCGTTTACACAGTCAAGTCTAAGCGATACATAGGTAAAGATCTCACATTCATGAAAGAGCAATGAATCTTAGCGGCCGGTGTAGATCATGTTGTAGGTAAATTTAACTCAAAACTCAGTTTGCAGACCCTTCAGCATAAGAGATTGGTTAATAATATGGCACCTACTGTATAGACTTCAGGCGAGGAGTTAATTCAAAGAGTAAGTAATATGAGAGGTGTTTTTGGGATCAGAGGGGGTCCTGGTGCTGAGCACTGGTTGGGCGCGGATGGGCTTGCCTTTGGTGCACTGCTGGTGTGCGTCTGCTGCTCGCATCTGCATGGTAGATGCACAGCAGCCTCTTATTTGTAGGCCCTAAGGTTGAAGTGGGCATGACCTAATTAATAGCTGGGGCGTGATGCGCTTGAGAAGCTTAAAATGGCGTGTTTACTATAAACGGGTTGATAAAATAAAATAGCTAACAGGAATACAGCAACTCAAATGCCTCTAGGCAAGCTCTCTTTGCTGAAGCATTTTTGATAAGGCAGGCCTTCTCTATCGCAACACACAGCACCTGGCACTGCATCCGCTTAAACATCAGAATGGCTCCCCCTCCTGCAATTTAGGAACAAACGGAAAACCCTTCTATTCAAAGAGTACTACCTGTCGCGATGCTTAATTTTGAGAACTGTATGGGTTAGGAAGGAAGACCAGACATCCCAGATTTACCCAGACAGTCCCGGGTTATGAAGCACTGTCACCCAAGAGGGTATCCAGGCCCTGTACCAGCGTCCTCACACTATTTACTAAAAGAAATACATGTCCTGTTTTTAGAGAGAGGGTCAGATGAGCACGCTTACGCTTTCATCTGCCCTCTCATCACTCCATGGATAAAAGTTGACTTCCTCGAAAAGTCACCTGTGGTGCTGCCTCGCCTCATATACACAGCACATGGTGAGTCCACCAGAAAAGGTCAAGCTTGCCCCAGAGGCTCAATACAGTATGGAGGGGGGGTTATCTGAATTATAAGACAGCAGGCCTTTAGCGTCCCCGATTAGTGAAAGCATTTAGTCCTATTTCTATGTCAATGCCTGTCCAAGTTATTGGGTCTGAGAATATGGTCCCCTTAGAGCAGGAGCCCAGTTTGTCTTACGAGGCAACTGAGTCCCACTGAGACACTGCCAAATGCCAGGGTTTATGAATAACAAACTGCCTCTTTTCTGTGCCACCCCGTGCCTCTTTGTCCTAACCAGGGTTGGATAGGATCAAAAATAGGCCTGGGTACCCTAAAAAAAAGTGGCCCATATTTGCGGATTTCGCCTTTTCGCAAAATAATGCTTCAGTGTTTTAAGTGTTATGAAAAGAAGGAGGGTGGAGGGTTCTCTAAAAGAGGCATGTTTTCTTAACTTCACTGAGATAAAAAAAAATGTAAATGTTGCTAGGACTCTTTGTGCATGGATTAGTTCACAATGGTGAACCACACCTGAATATAAGCGATGCCACTTCTGCTCAGGCCCCTCCACCCCCTCTCAATCTGCATACATTAATGGGCCAGGACTGTCCAGGGACTGATTGGGAATGACACCTCCGCCCCGTTGGTAAAAGGGAGGTAATAGAGGCCCATCTGCCTCCGGAAAGGCCGCTCTGGCCCCCGCTGGTCCGCTGGCGGCATCTGAACAGCACAGGCGCAGCCCAAATGGGCCTCCATGCTACCCAGAAAAGCGATCCACAGCTGCAACTCAGATACTAGCCCATCACCCATAGCCCGAGTGCCCGCCTTACCAATCCGACCCTGGTCCGACCACCTTACATTCTCTATCTCTTTATCTCACTCTTGTAGACCTTTTTTCTACCCCCTTTTCTCCCTTTGTCGGTGTTTGGATCTTTCTGGTCCTGCTTTCTTCGTTTTCTGCCTTTCACTCCTTCTGGGCCAAAGTATAATAATGAAAAAACACAAGTCCTGGCTTCCAAAAACAAGCATTTGCAATGCAATAGGTCTCGCATTTGTCAGAGTTAGAGCTATTGGCATAGTGTGAAGTTCAAATGAAAGGAGGTAGACTGTGAAGTATTTTTATCTTGATGATAGTTTAATTCCGAAGTTCAGTCAGGACAAGAACACAAGTAGTATTAAGTAAATCAAATGAATAAGCCCCAAGTTAGCCCCACCGGGAGCAGCATCCCTGCTGCTCAGCCTACATACAGCAACTGACAGATACACTTAAACATACACAGGAGGAACATTCTATGACATCACAAGAGAAAGGACAAAGCAGAGAGGAAAGCAGGATACCACACACCTCCCTCCCTAACGGAGACAATAGCAAATAAGGAGACGAGAGGAAAGAATGAGAGAACACAAAAGAGAAGAGAAAAGAAAAGCAAGTCGTATTTGTGTTCCTGTCCTGACTGAACTTTGGAATAAAACTATCATCAAGATAAAACTACTTCAGTCTACCTCCTTTCCTTTGAACTTCACACTGGCGACGAGCTGAAAAGGACCCATTTGGAACAAAAGAATTTTACTGAAATTAAAGGAGGGATCATCATTAACACTAAGAGAACAAGAGACTGTAAGTGTACTTTTATTTGAACCTATTTGAAGCTTACTTGAGGTCCCTGGGTGCCCCACCGGTGTCTGGTTCCAACGGACAGCCTCAGCCCAGGGCATTGTGTTAACCACTGCTGAATGGGTGTAATTTCTATATCATCTGGAAAGGACACTAGCGCAAACTTAAAGGACAAATTAAAGGGTTCATCTTTACCCCTACTGCTGGTGAGTCAGCTTACTTCGTGTGCAACTGTGCTGCTGCTGACTGTCCTCTTTGTGCCTGCGCTACATGTGCAACTTGGTGTTTAAAGACCTTGTTACTTGCTAGAGCTCTACTTGGATGTCGATGTGCAGAGCACTCCGTTTTCTATGTAGTGAATTCTGTGTGGAGTGCTCTGCCTAGGAAAAGTGGCTATGTGTTCGGGATTTTTCATTTGGAATTTTCAATGCCCAATGAAAAATCCCGAACACAGAGCCACTTTTCCTAGGTAGAGCACTCCACACAAAACACACACACACACGCCTTTCAACAGTAGGGAGAAGTGATTCATCACATTAAACATAAAGGAAATGGGTTTGAGCCCAGAAAAGTATCTCAACACCCAGAACAACCAAAAAGTATGGCGAACAACAATAAATGCAAAGAATAAGTGAAAAAGTTCACTTAGCGTGGTTTGAGTCCACCACCAGACAAAGAACTTGGGAACGTAAGGTGCCCCCAAATCGAGCTTAAAAATTATGCTCACAACAAGTCACTTCAAATAAAGGTTTACCACCACAATAGTTTAGGACGCAAGCACAACGCAATCCCAGCACTAGAAAGAGTAAAAGCAATTGAGCACCTTAAAGGCCCATCACAAGAAAACATCAAATTTAAAAGAAACACTGTTAAAAACAGATAGAGCTACATAATTTGCTCACCACACCAAAACAAAGAATTGAGCACCTTAATGGCTCAGCACCAAGAAAGTATAAACAGAATTGAGCACCTTAATGGCTCATCACAATAGTTTAGGATGTCCTGCACAAAGTAATCCTAGCACAAACAGAATTGAGCACCTTAATGGCTCAGCACAATAGTTTAGGATGCCCAGCACAAAGCAATCCTAGCACAAACAGAATTGAGCACCTTAATGGCTCAGCACACTAGTATAGGATGCCCAGCAAAGAGCAATCCTAGCACTAGAAAGAGTCAAAAGATTAGAGCACAAAGATGCCCTATCAACACGTAGAACTATTAAATGCAGTACAATACTATCAGTACAGGAGAACATCAACTGCAGTAACTGAATAAGCAACAACGAACTAGCTATGGAAAGAATGCAAATCCATCATGTCACCACAAAAATACTTAAACACACAATTTAAATTCAGATTAGCAATATGGTTCACATGTGAAAATGTTATACATTCAAAACATTTTAATCTTCAAATGCAGTAAAGTGTATTATTTCAATTAAAACAGGAGATCATTACACCGGTACTCGATCCAAGTACCCGGGTGTCCACCTGTTGGGAAGTAAAAGTTAATAAAGTCCTACACCTAAATTACACCAGTAGATTCATTTTATCTTGCAGTGAGCGCCTTCTGCAAAGGAAACACCCATACACGTACGAGGTAAGTCAGGCAAGAGTCAGTCACGGTTGTAAAGGAGAACAGTGGCTTCCATCAGGCATGAAATATCCATAAACGGAATGTAGCCAAAGAAAATCAACATAGTCAAGGTTGCGTGGTGATGTAATCAAGGAATACGTGGAAGAGATACCTGCAGCATCGCAGGATGACACTCACGAGCAGAAGATAAACTCGTGGAAACAAGCGAAGACTAAAGACGCCTCTTCTTGCCGCACTTCCAGCATTGGTTGGTAATACGAAGACTGAACAGGGGTGAGGTCCAACCCAAACATGGCGGCACGTCGACGTCGCACCGTATGGCTCACGGCACGTTATAGCAGAGCGGCGTCCACCAGCAGCTTAATGACAAGGACGTCACAGAAGATCCCACGATGGACAACGCGTTGATCCCTCGAAGAACAGCATTCCAAGTCCTTCAAGGCTACGAAGTAAGTAGCTCGTGCGTGAGCGGGAGATGTTTAAAATTGAAAAGAAACGGTGACAAGTTTAAAAAATGCACTCACCGCCGGTTTTAATAAACATGTGGCAGGTTGCTAGAGAAAAAAAAAAATGTAAGCTCGCCAGGAATAATTGATTTAAGGGCATTGAAAATTCCAAATGAAAAATCCCGAACACATAGCCACTTTTCCTAGGCAGAGCACTCCACACAGAATTCACTACATAGAAAACTGAGTCCTCTGCACATCGACATCCAAGTAGAGTTCTAGCAAGCAACAAAGGGGTCTATTACGATGGCGGTCGGATGTCCACCGCTGGGCCGGCGGTGGCGCCCGCCGGACCGGCGGTGGACATCTGCCCGCGATCGCAACCAAGAATACCGCCGGTCAAATTAGGATGGCGGTGGTGACCGCGGCGGTGAGAAATTCCGACCGCCGCTTTTCCGCCGGTTGCCATCCGCACTCCTGCCTGGCGGACGGAGCAGGATCGGGATAATGGTGGCGGTGCAGAGCAGGCTCCGCCGCCACGATTATGATGCCGGCTGTAGCCAGCCTTTCCTCAGTGGTCAAACCGCCATGGAAAGTCATGCGGAGATTGTCTTCCGGGGGCCCGTTGCGGGCCCCCAATGTGTTGGGGGGGAGGGTGCACTGGGGGGGTACCCACGGTCCCCCCCTACATTCCCCTATACCAGGTGGCAGGCACCGTGCAGTGCATGCCACGCAGTGCAGGGACATGCAGGACATGCTCCTTTCGGCATTGCAGCGGTGCTGCGGGCAGCAGCAACCGCTGCAATGTTAAGGCCCGCGATCAGACCGCCGCGGTCGGATTTCGACCGCAGGTCATCGTAATTCGACCGGCGGAGATGTCGCGGTCCATGCGGGCGGTCTTTTCCCGCTACCATGGCGGTCGGGGAGGTTTTCCGACCGCCATCGTAATGACCCCCAAAGTCTTTAAACACCAAGTTGCACATGTAGCGCAGGCACAAAGAGGACAGTCAGCAGCAGCACAGTTGCACACAAAGTAAGCTGACTCACCAGCAGTTGGGGTAAAGATTAACCCTTTAATTTGTCCTTTAAGTTTGCGCTAGTGTCCTTTCCAGATGATATAGAAATTACACTACTTCAGCAGTGGTTAACACAATGCCCTGGGCTGAGGCTGTCCGTTGGAACCAGACACCGGTGAGGCTCCCAGGGACATTTCATCATAATAAGGTTCAAATAAAAGTACACTTACAGTCTCTTGTTCTCAGTAAAATGATTTTGTTCTAAATGGGTTCTTTTCAGATCGTCGCCAGAGTGAAGTTCAAATGAAAGGAGGTAGACTGTGAAGTAGTTTTATCGTGATGATAGTTTAATTCCAAAGTTCAGTCAGGACAAGAACACAAGTAGTATTAAGTAAATCAAATGAATAAGCCCCAAGTTAGCCCCACCGGGAGCAGCATCCCTGCTGCTCAGCCTACATACAGCAACTGACAGATACACTTAAACATACACAGGAGGAACATTCTATGACATCACAAGACTGGCTGAGCAGCAGAGTACAGAACACAGAGAAAGGACAAAGCAGAGAAGAAAGCAGGATACCACACATTGTAAATGACAATGTCTTTTACCTATGTGTTTTGGTTTGAAGAGTAGTGGATGTATGGGCAGAGACATAGCTGCAGCACTGCTTAGAGGACTTAGAATGAAGAATTACCACTGGGAACAGAGACGCAGCTGCAGCACTGCCTAGAGGACTTAAAATGTGGGAATTTCCGATGGGACAAGAGTAGCAGCTAGCAGAACTGTCTGGAAGACTTGGAGGAATCACTGACGGGACCAGAGTAGCAGCACTGTTTGGAAGACTTAGAATGAGGAATTACCGACGGGACCTCATTGTTATTCTCTTTATATTTATCTGATCATCCGGTGAAAACTTGGAAAAAAAAGAAATATCTACATGAACGTATGCGGATGTCCCAGTGTTAATGGTCCTTGCAACTATAGGATTACAGAGACAAAGTCACATCTTGGCCTTATTCGTTGAACATTATAATCTCTCTATTAAAGAGGGGGAAACTAAAATATTTATAATGGGTGTCCAAGGTTTAAAAACTCCCCGTTCCAGGTTTTATAAAGGAAAAAGATTTGAAATAGTAAAAGACTACATCTATTTGGGTGAGAACACGTCAAATAATTTGACCCAGATTAATCATGATATAGGTCAGTTGTCCACATCAAAATTGATTGGTTGTGGCATGCAGCAATTTTTAAAGCACTTGTTAAAAGAGATGTGCAATCAATTATCAAGACCTATATTGCTAAAATACCCTTGGTGAAATACCCTTGGTTACATTATATGCAAATAAAGTACAGTCAATTTCACCATTTTCTTTTCCTTTGGTTGGGGGTGGGAGGGTTTTTTTTTGTCGTTCTGTTTTTTGTATTTTGGTAGTGATGTTTATTCTGTTTTTAGTGTAACCATATAGACTCAGGCAATCCAGACATCGCTGCCAGCCTCCGGGTTGTAGGCATTGAAGCTGTGTAAACATGCTCCGTGCATCTATCCCATGCTGCCGGCCAAAGTGGTTGTAGGCATACAGCTGTGTATTTACGATTGATTGTCTTATAAAACGAATAAAAGATTTGTTCCATAAAGTACAGTCAATAAGTTCCATCAACCCTTGTCAAATCCAAACTTTGGAAACACTATCCTGACCTTAATAGCTCTATTTTCATCTGAAAGATTTGTCTTGAGTTAAGCCTAACAGAAATAGCATAGCCAGCTTATTGGCAGGTTATTTGTTATGCTTTTAACTTGTTTATCAGTCCTGAACACTTGTTAAAAAAAAACACTGGGTGTGAATTTACCCATAATATGAAAAAGATCTAGTTGTCTTCATAAACTTTCACTGGTTGTCTAAACTTGTTAGGACTTGATTGCAAAAGAGTGTTTACACTAATCTCAAAGTAATACTTTGAGATTATGGCTTAAGAAATTAGCGCACATAAAAAAACTTTCAAGATGGTTTAACACACTGGTCTTTGGATCAAAAGGTGATTTTTTTTTCTTGTAAGATGTGAGCCGTGGTAATGCAATTTCACTTGCAAGCAGGCATGTGTCCATTTGCAGGCAGGGTATTCCTGAAATTCAATTTTTGCTCACTTGCATTAGGAGGAAATGTATGGCTCAAAAAAGGAAGGAATTAGTATTCATCCAGGGTGTCAGTTTTGTGACTCTAACATGCAGGGTACAATTTGTGTTCTTTTTCTTTTGTCCACGATTATTGCATTTTAAAGAGAAGTTCATTAGACCCTTATTCTTAAAATGTCTGGTTGAAACACACGAGGATGCATTACAGTTATTGTGCAACCACCCATATGTAAATATTTGTTAACGGCTGACTACATTTTTTTGATCTTTTCTTAAATTGAAAGAATGTTTTTAACAATATGGGTTTTTCTTTTTTTTTTTATCTAAAAGAATATTTTTGTACTGATGTAGTGTATCTGTGGAACTACTCTGTTAAATAACTACATTAAAAGAACACCAACTGTAGAGAATGTATACCATTAGACACCAATATCCGGTTTCAAGGCATAACTGGGGTCTACTGGAATTATCTCACGTGCAGTTTTTACATTCTAAGGATGAATGCAAAATGTTCTTCAACCAAAGGCTGTACAACCATGTTCTGGCAGACCTGTACAATGTTGATGCCATCTGTGAACTGCCGTGGGGATAAACTGAAATGTATCACGTGATCTCTGCACGAGTAGGTCATCCTCCAGCTCTATCTACTCTTTGCATTCTGGGACGTGTGGTCATTTAATCTATAACTTCAAAAGTACAAAAAGAATGTAAGGCTAAGTCCCTCTTGGATGAGCTAATCATGCATGGCCCAGACAGCTCTGTGTACCATCCATGCCAAGCCCAGATGGCATTGGCACTCTTCCGGCGCACTCTGATTTATCCATTTCACAAGAGCGGGCACTTGGTCAAGGGCTGGCAGGTGGTTTCTGCTTTTCCGTTTGCAAAAGGCACCAGTTGTCAAAAGGAATAAAACAATTTGACCACTAACTCCTTAGCTTCAACTCACTAACTGGGCACCTAGAAAACGGGTGTTAGTTAGCTAAATACTGTGTCCAGGGACATCATAATTCACTAATTTTGGTCACTTCAGGTTACTGTCTCGTGTCCCACCTTGTGGACAGTGTATTTAACAACTCACCACACTTGCAGTCCCCCGAGCCACTTTAGCCTCTGAGCTAAGAGGACCCAACCAGCACAACACTTCCAGACGTCAGGCAGTCTCATGTATTCCTCGCCAGAAGCATCATCACACACCTCATACTTCGGCACATTAACTACACCAAGATACAACAGTAGGGCATGTTGAGTGCGTGCCTCCTGTTTGCTTTATGTACCTCTTTCGGTGTTCACATGATGGAAACTGCGGCTTTTTCCAGGAAGAGTCGCTACTCGCTGTCGGGGGAACGAGGAAATGACGTGGACATGACGCACTTACCGCCCGAATGGCTCTCGGTGAAGTATCGAGCCACAGAAGCTGCGTGGGGAGGAGTCCAGTCAGACGGACTTCATGGTGCGGGGAAAAGGATGTGATTACAACTAGCATCGATCTCACTAACTCGGTTCAGCTGTGTTTTCTGAAGCCTCGGGGTTATTAACAGCTCACTGAGATACAGTCACCAACTTATTAATCATATTCACCATCCTCAGGTTACTGGACTCTGACCACTGGCAGAAGTAGGCGATAGCTGGGGCCGAGAACTGGACTCTGACCACTGGCAGAAGTAGGCGATAGCTGGGGCCGAGAACTCACGGACTGCGGGAGGGGGCGGGGGGGGGGGGGGTAGATAGGGAAGAAAATAGTGTTCGGAGTAAAGGGGCCAGTAGCCATGGAAGGATACAAATGAGGACATGGCCGTCACGAGGAGGGACTAACAAGCCTAAAACCAATCGGAAGGCAGCATTTAGGACCTAAGCCAATGAAAAAGATGGGTGGAGAGTGGGCGGAGCTTCCACGAAGCTTCCACGCTATACTGAATGCAGCATTTAGGACCTGAGCCAACTAAAAAGATGGGCGGAGAGTGGGCGGAGCTTCCACGAAGCTTCCACGCTATACTGAATGCAGCATTTAGGACCTAAGCCAACGAAAAAGATGGGCGGAGAGTGGGCGGAGCTTCCACGAAGCTTCCACGCTATACTGAATACTGCATGCCTCACAAAGCGTGCAGCGCATGCACTGCAACGCTAGGTTCGACCTAAAAAGCGAGCAGCGTATGCACTGCAATGCTAGGCTCGACCTAAAAACGAGTGTTGACTTCCAAAATTAACCACTTCCTGTCCACATAGTAACACGCTGCTGGTTTTTGCCTCAAGACATGTAGGGATATATTAGCAAGGGCTTTATCGCCGCTTTAGCGGCACTTTTTGCCGCTTTAGCGGCGATTTTTTTATCGCCCTATCAGCAAGCTGTCGCTAACAGGCATTAGCGACAGCTTTCTGGCGATAGCGGCCCGTTTTCCCATCGCCTTGCATGCCAGCGATAATTATTGCTAATGACATGCAAGGTAGGCGTTCCCAACTAAAAGCGACTGAAAACAGTCGCTAACACAACTTCCCCCTATTAGCAACGCAAGCGAAGCGATAAAAAAAGTCGCGCTAAGCGCGAATATCGCTAGAATTTAACACCTGCTAAAAACATGACTTACCTGTTTGTTGAATGGGAGGTGGATTGTCAGGCTAAGTCCACCATGGCGGTAATGCGTGAATATCGCTCAGCGATATTCACGCATTTTGCCGCTATCGCTGGATATTTTATCGCATTGGAGATAAACGTTGCTAATAGCGTGTTATCTCCGCAATAATATCCAGCGATAGGCGGCGATAAAAAAAAACGCGATAAGCGCGGTTTGCGATAATTATCGCAAGTTGTTGCTAATATCCCCCGTACTCTCTTTATTTTTCACTTCTAAGAACCTCTGGCACATTGATATAAAAAAAAAAACTACTTCCTATAAATCTTTCAAATCAGCAAACTTATGTTGTTGATTAAAATATAGCGCACAGAGCTTATAGTGCGAGAAGCCGTCGGGCGGGAGCTCGGAACAGACAGAGAAAGGGACAATGTTAAACATAAAATATAGCATTAAATAAATGGCGGCTTGCAAAGAGCACCGAAGGCTGCGCCATTTCCCCAAACGGTTTTGAATATTTCCAATTAGGCAAATGCAGTTCACAGGCTCTATCCTACTTTGCTGATTAAATGACTAGAGATAAATAATGGTATAAATAATGAATAAAATCGATAGTAAACAACGACGACCATGAAAAACAGCAGGGATTGACAACGTGGAGAGCGCGCGCCCGCAGAGATTCGAGACAAGGGCCATCCCCCGGGAGAAGGAGTAAACAGGAAGCAGCTATCGGAGGTTGGGGGTCTGGGGTGGAGGGGGGCTCTGCAGCAGAGGAGGGGGGCGGCCCGAGCTGAGAGAACGCAGCAGCACGCGCCTGGCAGGGTGTGCGAGGGGAACGGATCTCTGCATTTCTTAATTAACATTTCACGCTCGAATCATTTGTCTCAATAAAGAGAGACTCGCGCGAAAACATTATTAAAGATTAAGCAACCTTTTCCCGCCCGGCGAAACTTAAGAATGAAGTGCGGAATCAACAAATCGAGGCTAAACCTGATGCTCGGAGTGCGTCGAAGATGGCGGGGTGCCAGGCGGGCGAAAGTTTAGGATGCGAAGTTCTGGGGCATCAAATGCATGCTGAACACAGTGTATTTATATTTAATTCAGTCCTAGGCAGGCTTTATTTACATAGCTATAACAGTATTTAAATATTTGAAATCCTTTAACTTGCACGTTCCAATGTTTACATACCTAATATCATCCTTGCACTATGGAAGACAGGTGTACGTGCAGGGTGGGTATGGAGAGGACAAGAAGCGCTAACACTGGTCCTCAACTGTGGAGTTCCCAGCTCCTTGCAGACTCTCGGCGTGATCCTGAGCACCTCGCACAGTATATTTATTTGTAATCCTTCACGTACACGCCAACATTTTAGAACAGGAAGGTGGGAGATTTTTTTTGTTAAATCAGGGGAATGTATTTTCCTAGTTGACATTTATTGTAGCTGAGGTAATTTCAAGCGAGAGACTTCTAAAATAAAGTCGTTTTGGTTTGCTCAATAAGTCGAAGCCTTTATGGTACATGTAATGTAAGCAATAGTTCTGCAGTCTTACACAGCTGTAAGATATGTGTCACCCGACGGATATCTCTGCTGTGTGAAGCCTGAATCTAAACGTTATGGTTCTTCTGATTTCTAGCTTCACTGTTGAAAACCTGCTGAGACTATGGATCTTTGTAACCTGTAGGACAGTTGTGCTATGTAAGATCTCCAGCACCATAGTCATCATTTGGAAATAGTTTGAGGGTGGCCAAACATCTCTTAAAGTTTGGTCTTTCATTCAAGGCATTTCTTTGATTTTCAGAACCCTCCTTACTTCATGTGCTTACCATCTTTATGACCAAGAGACCTATGATATTTGTGTGCTCTGAATTAACATAACCGTACAGCTAACGCTAACTCAATCTTTGCACCAGCATCAATATATACTGTAAAGAGATTCATGCCCTGACCTCAGTGCCCGGACATACTGGTGTTGCAGACTGCCACAGAAAAAATGTTGTTTTGAGTTGCTTATAACTTTGATTCTAGATGAAGAACCTGCATCAACATTTCCAAAAACAAAATATGCTCACTTAAGTTTGATCTTGGAAAGTTGTTTGTGATTAGTCAAGGGAGAGAGAAGTTACAGAGGCAGTCCCAAAAGTTTTGTTTTCCACTGAAATTCCTGTAGGGATCTAGGGTTAAGAGAGAATGCAAAAACAGTTGTCTGAAGGCCACACCCAGTCTGTACTGGCTGTGGAAAAATGTCAGCAAGGTGAAACAGAATTCTGTGAAAAAAGTGGTTTATTAGTTAGAATGGATTGAGGTCCATCAGAAGTAATAAAGGCACCAATCTGTTAGGTCCTGTAAAGGTTTCAGTAATTTAAACCGGAGCTCACTCTTTGGTAGCTATGGCAAAAAACAGACAGGCTGAACTTAGAAAAAATGTGAAAAGCATTTAGTAAAACCAAAACAGTTAAAAAGTCAAAAACAGATACAATAGGAATCCCACTCAAATGTATAACACTAGAGAATATTTTAATGAGCAAAATGACACCAAAATGACAAAGATCCAATAAGGGAAACGTAAAGATATGAATTTTTAAAGATTTAAGAGAAAAACAACACCAAAAAGTGAAAAGCATGAATGGTAGTAAATGATCACTGTTGACTGAGACCTAGGAATGATGTCAGTCTTACCGCAATAGAAACGGGTTAGATACATCAACCAGGCTAGACCTGGTCAGAGGCCTTACTATGGTATTTAGTGTTTTTTCTGGAAGTCAAAATCCTTCAGCGGGGCAAGGCAGAAGTCTGTATCCAAGGAGGTCTCCACAACGTCTGATAGGTGTTGAACGAGGTCCAGGTGAAGCCTCAGCATAATTTCAACTGTGCTCGATTAATCAAAGTAATTGCAGTAATTCTGTGTTTTTGTCATGGAATTACTGATAATAGCGCAATTACGCACGTTCACATAGTTAAGAGTAATTTGGGGGGGAAAAAATCCTACCGCATGAGCACTTAAACAGCAGTGCTAGCAGTCGTTCATGCTTGCTATATTTAGAGCCATTCTCTTAGTGTAAAAAGCGTCCTCACATCCATTTTGGAGGCGAGAGTGCATTTTGTACTAAGAAACTGGCATCAAATGCTGGAACTAAGTTGGGGGAAAATCCTACTCCAAAAGGTTGCTCACTATTCATATTCTGTTCCATTTCGTGCTATTTCTATGAAGCAAAATGCATCCTCGCGTCCATTTTGGATGCGAGGGGGTGTTTTGCATTAAGAAAATAGTGCTAAATGCAGAATTTCTTTTCTCACATAATTCAGCGTAATCTCACGGAATTTATGGTGTGATACTACTGTGCTAAAGTGCATCTGTGACCCTGGTACTGCTTCTGCACGCCTAGATTAAAAGTGCATAGAATACTGATTATGCTACACAGAATTATATGAGTTACGCCTACTCCTAGTGTTGGTGGGAAACCTCAAAGTGGGAAAATTTGAATTTTTCACCCTCTCACTAGTCAGATGCTTTTGGCACTGTTGCCCAATCACGATATTTACCTTCTGACTTATTCTCTTTACTTAGCTTGAAGTTCTCCAGCAGGGCAAGGCTGTGGGCTGTGTTCGACGAGGGCTCCACAAGGCCAGATATCTTCTCTCGGAGGTCCTGCTGAAACAGATTTGCTGCTGCAGAGAAGCTCCGAGCAGGGCAAACCTATTTCTTAAGCCAAGCAAGGTTGGGCCTTGAGCGAATCAGATCTGCAGCAGTCTCCTGGCCCACCCAGAGGTCTTGAATTCAAAAACGTTCTATGTCCCAGGATTTCAGAAGTGGTAGAAGTCCAGTTAGACACAGCCAAGGGTCCCAGGACCTCGGGAACAGCACTTGGGAGTCAAGACTTCTGCAGAGGCCACCAGCTGGGCCCGATCCAGGTCCAGTTGCTACTGATTAGCTGTGCACTTAAGGAAAAGGCCTCTGGTAACTTGTTATGTCCAATTGCCACACAAGAGGTCAGTTAACTGACCCTTGGAGTTACTTCTCAGTCCTGGGTACAAGTGGGAGCAGGCCGTGCCCTTCAGGTCTCCTCACATGTCTCAGAAAGTAGGTGCAGTCCTTCTACTGCACTTCTGCAGGTCCAGACTGTTGTGAAGAAGATGTCTTGGAGTGCCACTTATTATGTCTGCAAGTAGCATTTGGGTCGGGCGGCTCCTGGCACCTCCCTAACTAATAAGGTACACTTTACCAGTTGTAACCCTATCCACTTTTGCAGCAGTTCCTATGTGCCCTACTGCAAACAAACGCATAGTGCCCCTCACTAACTAAATCCAAGATAGAGAAACCCTTCTCCCCTTGTGCAGAGACTGTGTGCTCACCCATAGTTGAGGCCAGGGTAGTGAACAGCCCCTCCTCTGTGGACACTCCAAACCAGTTTCTAGAGGCAGCCTTCCCACCACTGGGTTTGTGTCAAGCACAGAGCTGTTTGATCCCACGGAGACATGATGGAGAGTTGAGTCGCTGGTTCCCAGCTCTGCCAGGACACCCAAGCTCTACCGGCAGACTCATGCGGATAGCGCAGGGGAGTCCTGGGGGAAAGGGGATGGGATGAGGGAGAGAGATGTTGATCAGCTGGCCTCACATTATCCACATGATGTCCTCCATCTAGAGCGTGCCGCACACTACAAGGAAAAAGATGTGATTACTTCCTCTACACTATCCAACTTGCCCTGTATTCACAGAAATTCAATAAGCTACCTGTGAGGTTCCCCTTTCCCACTTTTGTGGCTCTCCCTCTCTCCGAGAGATGTATGTTCATTACAATTAGTACAACCTTTAAGAAGAAGCACTTTTAGAATCTGCTAACAACTAACCCCATGACATATCCCTCTATATACTACACCTACCCATTTTAAATGGTGTTTTCTTCTTAAGCCGTATCTGTTCTAGGGTGTTTTTGAAGTTTGAGTCCTTAACTCAAATAGGTTAGAAAACAATTGCACAATATAGCTTTAGTATTGTTACATGTCAGGGCATAATGGTAAGTATATTAGCGTAAGCACAGTTGTAAGTGTCATATCATGATATCATGAGCACAGAGGTGAATATACACCACAACACAGTAGCTTAGTGAAAACATGTTAGTCTCCCGTATAGTTTTCAAACCCGTTAGCGACAGTTTCCTTTAACACTGTTAGCTACATGAATTGCTGAAAACATAACAAGTTACAAGATTACATGCACAGAAATACACTGTTACTCAATTCATTCTCCTAGTATTGTGAAATGATACATTGTTCACCCTAGCACTATCCCAAAGGTTCGTGCAATTAAACTTTAGTTTATTTTCCAGGTTCAGGAACTTGCAGCTTAAACAAACATCAGGTAAGTTTTAAACAAGTGTGCAGCTCAGCAAGTTACCACCTAAACGAGTTCTGAACGCTATGTTTCCCTTTTTTTTGTTTTTTCAGACGCACACAGCCGAAGGGATGATGCTGCCTCCGAAGGATTGCCACCGCAGAGCGGGAGGCTCGAGCTGAATACAGGTGAGAGTCTCGAATAGCAAGTGGGGCTTCTGAAACGTGCATGGCCTTAAATAGTGGCCGCACCCAGCCGCAGCCATCATGACTGCCGCCTCTTCGAAATCTCGCGCTAGGGTTTAGGCCCGTGCCCTGTCAATCCTAGTAGTTCACAAGTACGCAGGCACCATATAAATCTATACTGTGGGAATATCATTTGGGGGCGTATGTTTATCTTTGACACCATGATTTAGGGGCATACTTTGGTCCTTGGTACCCGGCCACAGTCCTCATGACAGTGTCAATCTGTCAGTACAGCCAGTAGGGGCGCACAATGTTGGCCATGCAGTGGATGCTGCCAAGGGAGGCCCACAAGCCAGACAGTTTGGTGCCCACCTGATTGGGAGGACAGAGCAAGGGGCTAGTTCAGGTGTTATTTGACATTTGCTTGGGACTGGGGAGGCCCCTTTTGAGTAAATTAAGTTCCTGGGCACATCCCAACATGGTTTGCTGCCAGGGGAGCAAAAACACCTCCCCACACCCAGGCCTTTGACTCTGCTTTGGGACAGTTTTCATACCTCATCGGGGCTATTCAGCAGCTGGGTAACAGCTGGAGAGACTAATGTAAATTAGCCTGTAGGAGCTTCTGACAGGGAAAAGGTAACTTTCTAATAGGTAGGTAGGTTAGTAGACAGTTATATGGATGGATGGGATAGATAGATAGATAGATAGATAGATAGATAGATAGATAGATTGATGGAGAGATAGATAGATAGATAGATAGATAGATAGATAGATAGATAGATAGATAGATAGATAGATAGATAGATAGATAGATAGATAGATAGATAGTACAGCTACAAGTACAGTTGCTGGAAAAGACAGCAATCAAAGCTCCTATGACCTATAGTTAATGGCCCACCTGCTGAAAAAGAGATTATTGGAAATCTTTCCGGATACATATCTTCAAATACCCATCATTGCAAATTTAAATCATGTTCTTTTTCCTTCTGCAAAGACACAACTTCTGCTTAAAGACCAGAATCAATACCAGAGTGAGTGCTCCTTCCTGCCAACTCATTCAAGGTTTCGAGTATGCCATGGTTACCGTCGAAATAGAGTAGACTTCAAAGCCATGAAAACAATCAGTGAAGCTGGCAAGACATACTTTAACCTAATATATAAAATGTTTTTTCGTACATTTACAAAATGTGTTTCTTTCCGAAGCCGGGTCTGGAGGTTTAGTGGACTAATGAATTCTCTGTAGGGGCCTGTGTTTGACCTCATGGTCACAGGTCCAAATTCCAGTGGATCCACTCAGCCTTTTGAGATCGATAAAATGAGAACCATTGAGTTGGGTAACAATAAACATCTGTTATTCAGCGCCAAGATGCCTATGGCTGAATGTGCACCTTACAAATACATGTTATGTTTCTGTTCTCCATAATGTTTCTATGCTCATTTGGAACTCCCCTGAGAATTTGTTGTCTCTTTCTAGCAGTGGCTGTATCAAAACCTGGACAGGATACAAAGGAAGTGATTCACAAGTTTTCAGGACTGAGAGGTGCCATATATCAATGGCTGATGATGTTCTGCCTCAGGGGCACTCAGATCAACATATATTCTGCTCCTGGCTTTAATCCTACCTCTGCCAGGCTCTCCAGCTCTCCAAAGCATGGTGTGATACTGCTATGTTAGAGTGCATCTGTGACCCTGGTACTGTTTCCGCATGCCTTGATCCAAAGTGCATGGCATACTGGTGTATCAAGGGGCTGGCAAAGGGTAGCAAGGGCTTCACCGGGAGCAGAAGTTGCCAGCCGTGGTGTTCCCTAAATGATATCCCTACCATATTAGTAGCATGACGAGAATATGTCAGGAGCCATAGGTTCCTCCAAAATATAGCCCCACGCCATCAAAAGCATAGATTTCTCTTGCAATATAAAGTGGTCACCTTTTAACTACGCCTACAATAGTGATGTGTGTAGGTGCCTCCTCTGTAGAATACCCCACTTAGCAGTGGAGTATGCTGGGTCCTGTATATCATTCTTTAAGGGTGAAGCGTTGTGTGAAAGATGGACTAAGTAGTTAAGTACAGTGGAACCTCACAGGCCATTAGATATCTGTAAATTTGTGTAGCTAAAGTCTCAGGCAGATCCGCACACTTTTTGATGAATAGTTACGAGATTTGTGGGTGTGATATAATTTGATACCTTGAAATCAACAATACATTTATAGGCATTACTCAGAGTAAATCTTAGAAACTTTTGTGACAATGCCCTAATGTCCTAACAATATTAGTTACATAAACTAGAAAAAAGCATTACCTAAAATGATATCTCTGATTTTCTTTATATTCTGCTCGTTACTGCAGTTCTTCAGACCTCTTTTCTTTTTCTTTTATGGACTAATGAAAGATGAAGGCCTAATTTGAACTTGCTGCTCTTGGAAGATGTCAGCCGTGAGTATTTATCTGCCCAGACTACTGCAGCATATTACCTGGGCGTTGATAAACTCCAGAGTGGGAGGACGAGATTTTATTGCAAATACAGAGCTCAGTCTATTTGCCAAGAATATGATTTACTGTGTTTTTGCCTCATGCAAATGTGCAAAATTAATTTAGTATATTTGTGCGCTCTGTGCCGAGCGGCAGAGGATCTGGCCCTGCGGTATTATCCTAAAATGTCATTCCCCAATCAGTTGAGGGTGCGGGCGCCAGCAGCGGCTGTCAGTGTTCTGCATCTCTAAGTGATTGGGGATTGAGTTGTCCACTTCTCTGTCACTTGCTAATGGAGGCATCTCCCGGGGACATGCCACATTAATAAGTGACAATGAAGAAGCAAGACTCTCATTCCTGCTATTTCTGTCATTCTGTTTCGCAGTGATGTATTCTAAAGGATCAGAGGACACGGGGAAGGGGGAGAGAAAGAAGCGAGAGGAGGAAAACGATAGATAGGGAGAAGAAGCAGAGGAAAAAGAAAGGGTGAGAGAGAGGAGCAGGGAGGGAGGCAAAGAACAGAAGAATGTAAAAAAGTGGTAAATAACATAAAAGATGATCTGGAAAATCTCAAACACAGAGAATTGTAGATGGGTAGGTGTCTCTAGCAGGGATGTTTTCCAACAAAGGGTTCCATCTGGCACAGGCAATGAGAAATGGATCAAGCCCCCGACCAATAGTGGAGGGGCGTCATTAGTAGATCCACCGCGCAGGGCTGAGGGCCATTCCAGTTTGGCATGGGCTGGGCTACTGCCCCCATCCCTTGTGAGTTTTCCCAGCCTCCTCTGCTTGACTGGGAGTCCGGCAGCTGGGGGTGCACAACTAGTGGTCATAAGAATGGGAGAGAGGGGGCAGAGGATATAAAAGCATGAGCTGCCTCTAGGGGACCCTCTTTGTCTCACAAAGCCTGGCTAGGAACAGATCGCTGAAATCCCACCCACCCACTTCCAAGGTTGATTTGGGCTGAGAAATGCCAAAGAATGGTATTCAAATGCTACAGTGCCCTTGAGTTTATTAATCCAAACCATCTTACAAAGAGGTTCTTTGGGTATGGGGATGGTTAGAGGGGGGGGGACTGACCTGCTGATGGTCATGGTCTTCTAGCCCTACCTCCGGTGCCCATGGGGTTTCTCGGGGCATGACCAAATCATCATGGGGTGCCCCTGCAGGAACAATGCGCTAAGTGGATCCCTGTTGTTTGCCTTTTAAAGACTGAATGTGTCGTTTCTGTGAACATTGGTTAATATTTAATAATCTTTCTCTTTGTTTTGGGTAATCCATGTTTGCCAGGCCTTTGGTGCCTGCCCCAAAGGAGATGTAAATAGGAAATATATGTAAATTCATGTTCAAGGCTAATACCTGAATTATGATGCTCATAATGCAGGTATTAATGTAATATGTTATTGTGTTTTTCTGCTCTGTACTATGTACTCCTGCAGAAAATTTTGGTACTTCGTCCCATTCCAGTTGAAATGTCTGTGACTTATTTCTGTGGAGTATCACGTGTTGAGGGAAGCAAAACCATTGCACGAGTGAGGGCACTATACATGTGATGTCCCTTTGAACCCTATTTTGGCAAACAACTCTTTCTCAATAGTTTGTTATTCACAATTTTATGCATTATATGTCCCCCAGGAACCCCACCCAGGCTGGACCTATGCAGAAGAAGAGGGGTCATACGAGATCCAGATCAGACAATTGCCACGTTCCTTCCCAATATCTTTCTTCTTGTAAAATGAACATTTTAAACATATCTGGTGTCCTGCCCTTGATGGCTTCCTCTGTATACCCTCAGGATTACCCTTCTGTTATAAATGAGGTTTCTGGTTGGAAAAGGTATGTACCTTGTCCAAGTAGGAACCACCATTCTAGTCAGGGTAAGCTAGATACGCATTAAAAGATAACCTGTGCTCACCCTCTGGTAGCTTGGCACAAAGCAGTCAGGCCTATCTAGAAAAGGCAATGTGTAAAGTATTTGTGCAAATTGTGAACTCCAAATGGATATAGGGATCTCGCACTCCCCTGTAATCCGGTTAACCTGGTGTAATCAAGTCGTAGGTGCTAATTGGTGAATCCCCCCTGAGTATAGGGGATAAATAACAGTATATTTGAATTGCGCTGCTCCCACTGGGGACAGCGTCTCCAATAGCACTCTGGGTAATATTCAATGAAATTCCACTTGTGTAAATGATTTCAAATGTAATTTTATTCTTGATAGTAAATTGTTATCCGTATTTATTTTATCCAACTTATATATTACTTATCTTCAGTAATATATGTCTGTTCAATTTATATACATGGCCCAATGCATTTCGGGCTTGGCCCTTCATCAGGGGCTTTGATCTGTGAATAAAGAGGTGATATTCAGCACAAAGTACAGGATACATAATTCTCAATAGAGTAGTATAACCCCTATTCAATATCATTTCATGCGTGGATGATAAGGTATAGATTTATAAGATCCGTTAACGCCCTGTATTAGTTGAAAGCTCTTTTGTTAAAAAAAAAAAATAGGTAATCAGCAACTAAACGTGGTGCCGGGAAAAATAACTGGCGATTAAGTGCATGTGTTAGTAAATGAATTTCAAATACGTGAGGTTAAACTGAACCAGTGTGATGACAATTCATACGATCAAAGAATGGTTAGTGTTATCGTGAAAAGACGGAAAAGCCGTGAGTTGAACTGCCCGTGCAGTTATGTAGAAATCAACAGAATCGTGACGAAATGTTAAAAGGTGAGTGAACACTTACTGAGCGTAATCTTCGACTTCAATAAGATTTCTATAATAAAGGAATGAAGTAAAACATGTGTTCATTCGGTGTCACTTTGTTAGCCGATGGGATATTACGAGTGCTCAGTTAGTTAAAATGTTGCTCACCGAGTGTAAAAGAGGATACGTCCGCGGTAGTCCTTGCGTGTAGTCGTTCAAACTTCCCGGGTGTTTCTAAAAGGTGTATGAATACGTAGCATACGTAAGTACCGTGTGAACCCGGAAGTGCACGCTCTGGTGGTGATAAAGAAAGGACTCAAGGGTGTTTAGTGGTGTAAAACCAAGATAAACGACGGACTGTAGGTAAACATTAAACGGTCAGATACATAGAAAATCTAAACGATAAAACATGAAAAAAGGACGATAATGAAATACGGTGCATTAAAGTGTAATGAGAAAAATAAAATGTAATGAGAAAAATAAAACGAAATAAAATGGACTGGGATGAACGTGATAATCAGAGAATTAAACATGATAAGCACAATGTGATTCCCGGTTTTAGACGGGATCACGTAATGCGTGTTGGGAGATGTAGTCCACTCTGTATATCAGTCAGGTTGAAGGTAACCACAGTATCACATGCAATGTTTATGAAAACATTATAAAAACAACTTAAATCCAAACGTTCGTTAAGACCCTTCGGATTGACAGTATTCAGGTGATTTATCCAAAATGCTTCTCTTTGTAGAAGGTATTGTGTATTATCTCTTCCTGGGAGAGTGGGTACCAGTTCAAGAATCGTGAATTTCAGTTGACTTACATTATGAGACATGTTATTGAAGTGAACTGCTACTGTGGATTTTGGATTCCTCAACCGGATGTTACTTTTGTGTTCATTCAAGCGTGTTTTGATTTTACGTTCCGTTTTGCCGACGTATGCTTGTCCACACGGGCATTTTAACATGTATACTACATTTGTACTAGCACATGTAGCCGTTACTCTCAATTTTATAGGTGTTCCTTTTGATGGGTGAAGAATTTGATTTCCTTTGATGATTGCGAAGCAGTTTCCACAATTCATACATGGGAGAGTCCCCCTGTGTGCAATTTTTTTGTTCTTTTCCTCCGTTTTTTTGTTAAGTATTTCCTTGAGGTTGCGTGTACGAAGGTAAGCAAACCTGGGTGGTTGACTGAAAATCCCTTTGAAATCATCTTCGAGTGTTAAGAGTGACAAATGACTGAGGATAGATTTTTTGATGCTCATACTCCGGGTGGAGAATTTGGATATAAAAGTCATACGTGACTTTTCACTGCTGGTGGACTTAGGTGATAGTAAGTTCTCCCTTTTCACTCCGTCAACCCTATTACCAGCTTCCTGCAGAATGTTTTCCGGGTAGCCCCTTTCTCTGAATTTATCAAGGGTGACGAGTTTACTGTTTTGATAAGCACTTTCTGTAGAAGATATCCTTTTAATACGAAGTAACTGGGAGAATGGTAAATGTTTTTTCAGGGCTGGTTGATGGAAACTGCTGTGATGTAACAGATTATTGCGATCTGTTTCTTTGGTGTAAACACTGGTGACTAGTTGTCCATCCTGGATTTAAATGAACACGTCCAAAAAAGTGATCTCGGTTTTATGAATGTGTGAAGTGAAACCTATTCTTTCATTGATAAGGTCTAGTTTTGTTATGGCCAGAATTAGTTCATCTTCTGTACCTTTCCACAGGACAAAAATGTCATCAATGTATCTCTTGTATAAGATAAGATGATCCATCCAAAGGTCTTGATTCAGTATGTTGTCGAGTTCAAATTTGAGCATGAAGATATTCGCGTAAGCCGGAGCTGCGCAATTTCCCATGCTGGTGCCTGAAGATTGAACAAAAAACTCATTTCGCCATTTAAAGTAGCTATGAAAAAGGGTAAAATGAAGAAGCTCCATTAAGAAATTTTTAGATTTTCATCCTTGTATGTAGAAAGTAGAAATGACTCCACTGCTTCCATACCCAGGTTGTGGGGTATGGAGGTATAAAGTGATTTTACATCGATGGTACATAGAATCATTTCATCAGTGAAGTTGAGATGAAT
The DNA here is from genome assembly GCA_963921515.1 of Calotriton arnoldi. Lineage (NCBI taxonomy): Eukaryota > Metazoa > Chordata > Amphibia > Caudata > Salamandridae > Calotriton > Calotriton arnoldi. The sequence continues at coordinate 62,628 of CAWUFW010011189.1, forward strand.
GTTGTTTAGAATATTTAGAAAGTGAGTTGTGTCCTTTATGTACGTGGTCATATTTTGGACGATAGGTTGTAAATGTCTATCCAGGTATTTTCCCACAGGTTCATGAATGGTATTGATGGTAGAAACGAAAGGTCTGAATGGTGGTTTGGTAGGATGTTTGTGAATTTTGGGAATCATGTATATGTATGGAATGGCCGGGTTTTTTTTGATCAAATAATCCTTTTCCTTTAGGGTGATTGTACCTAGTTCCAATGCTTTATCAATGATGTTAACAAGTATCTTGGAAAATTGTTGAGTGGCATCGGTTGATAATTTCATATAAGTATTATCGTCATTTACGTGAGTATCCATATTCTCAAGGTAAAAGGCGGTGTCCAGAATTACTAGAGCGCCTCCTTTATCAGCTTGACGGATTGTTATTTGATTCTTTTGTGCTACTTGTTCTAAAGCTATCCTTTCTTTCTGAGTGATGTTGGTGCTTTTAGATCGAGGATTTCGGAAAATGGTTTGTAAATCTCTTAGAACTACTTTTTCAAAGGCGTCTAGAACTTTGTGACTGATTGGTGCTGTATATCTACTTTTGTTGCGTAATCCCAAGAGGGTATCTCTCCTTTGCTCCTCTGGTTTATCAACGAAGTTCTCAAAGAAATGCCTCAGTCATAATACCCTTAAGAATTTATATATGCTGATTTGTGTTTCCAGTAAATTGGAATGATACGTTGGTACGTACGACGTTCCCTTTTGTAATGTGCTCATTTGGAAATCCGTTAACTTTTCTTTTGAGATATTAATTACTAGAGTTTTTGACTCCTCGTGTTTTTTGCTACTGGTTCCGTGGTGATTTTTGTGTGTCTTACCCCTCCTGGTTCTTCGCTTGGTGCACAGCCTCTCTCTAAAAAAGGCTGACTTATTCCTGATGAAAATGCCGATGTTGATGGTGTTTCGAGAGTGGGTCTCAGGTTGTCTCTAGATGTTATGACGGTACCTAGGGCTTGTTTGTTTCTGTGTTGAGAGTCATCTGAGGATGATGTATCATATTCAGAAGGTCTTCCGGTGTTTGGTCTTTGTTGTCTTCGGCGTGCATATATTTCCGCTCAATTGTACACTTCTCCCATTTTGTAATCAATGGTATCTCTTTTGAATTTGCGGATTTTGCGATCATTAATTTCTTTGGTATAAGTGTCTAGTTGGGTATTGATATCTTGTAAGGCTACATCCCAATCTTCTTTGTTCATGACTTTGGTGAGATCTTCCTTTAAAAGGGTGACTTCTTTGTTCAGCTCTTCGAGTAATTTGGATAATTCCTCTATGATCAGTAGGATTAGATCAAGGGAGCATTTGTTGAGTATTGCGTGCCATCTTTCGGTGAATCTTGTGTTGTTTTTGCACAGGGTAGATTTTAAGGAGATTCGCAGTCCTCGTGGTATGCGTTGAGCTCTGTGGTATTTGATAAGGGTACTTGCGTGTAATCGTTGGTTAATAACACGTTTAGACATGTATAATAACTGTTTGAGATTGGCTTGAGTAGATCCAGTACTTGTCGTAGTGCTGTCTATTTCCTCTATAAGAGAGTAGATGCGTTGTGTTTCGTCATTAGTATAACAGTAGGTTTCTGCGCGTTGTTCGGTTAAGGTCATTATATCTTCAAATGACATCGTAATGTGGGTGCGAGGTTCCGTCTACTCAGGAAATCATAGAAGATTGTGAACTCCAAATGGATATAGGGATCTCGCACTCCCCTGTAATCCGGTTAACCTGGTGTAATCAAGTCGTAGGTGCTAATTGGTGAATCCCCCCTGAGTATAGGGGATAAATAACAGTATATTTGAATTGCGCTGCTCCCACTGGGTACAGCGTCTCCAATAGCACTCTGGGTAATATTCAATGAAATTCCACTTGTGTAAATGATTTCAAATGTAATTTTATTCTTGATATTAAATTGTTATCCGTATTTATTTTATCCAACTTATATATTACTTATCTTCAGTAATATATGTCTGTTCAATTTATATACATGGCCCTATTTATTTATTTTTTAACAAAAGAGCTTTCAACTAATACAGGGCATTAACGGAACTTATAAATCTATACCTTATCATCCACGCATGAAATGATATTGAATAGGGGTTATACTACTCTATTGAGAATTATGTATCCTGTACTTTGTGCTGAATATCACCTCTTTATTCACAGATCAAAGCCCCTGATGAAGGGCCAAGCCCGAAATGCATTGGGCCATGTATATAAATTGAACAGACATATATTACTGAAGATAAGTAATATATAAGTTGGATAAAATAAATACGGATAACAATTTAATATCAAGAATAAAATTACATTTGAAATCATTTACACAAGTGGAATTTCATTGAATATTACCCAGAGTGCTATTGGAGATGCTGTCCCTAGTGGGAGCAGCGCAATTCAAATATAAAGTATTTATGCAACACACACAGTAACACAATGAAAACACCACACAAATACTCCACACAGAGTTAGGAAAATAGATTATATGTTTATGAGTAAAACAAGACCTAAACGACAAAAATCCAAAGAGTAGAACTGGAATTATGAATTTTTAAGTATTAAATCAAAATTTAGTGCTTAGAGTCATAAAGCACCAACCGAGGACATCTGGTCATGCTAGACCAGGATAGATCCAAAGTTCAGGCCGACCGTGATAGAGCGTAGGTCGAATACAGGGACCAGCCTTGGCCCGCTGAAAACAGTACTTTTGGAGAACGAGATGCGAGGGGCAGGGAGGAGATGCGTCGTCGCCGATCCAAAGGATTCGTAGGCGAGGCTTCGTCATTGAGCCGCACACTCGGGGAAAGCTTCGGCATCAAACAATACAGAAGATGGGGAAGATGGGCGATGCGTCATCATAGAGTCACACACTTGGGGATACTTTGTTGGTGAGCAGGACAGGAGCTGGCGAGGCGTCGTCGATGGATGCACTGCTCGGTTCCGATCGGCGCAATGGTGGTGATGCGTTGGAGTCAAGAGTTGCAGCACAGAAAGCCTCACTTCCAAGGGCCCAGGGGACTGGGTTGGCACCACTTGTCATGGCAGGGACTGACAGATGGCAGAGTCCAGGGGCTGTTGAAGGGTTGCAGGAAGTCTTTGATGTCCCTGAGACTGCAAGCCAGCAAGCCCTTGGAGTTACACTGGGATCAAGTGAGATGGGTCCAGTCTTTTTCCTTAGCAGGGCAGAGGGTAGTAAGCAGATGGCAACAGGCAGCACATCAAAGCAGAAAAACAGGTCTTCCAGAACAGCAGTTCAGCAGAGTGGCAGTCCTCGTAGCAGCACAACAGTCCTTCTTCCTGACAGGGTTCTCCACAGGTCCAGCAGTGTACTGTCTTGGTACAGTCGGGACCCAGTACTTAATTACTCAGTTGTGCCTTTGAAATAGGGTTGACTTCAAAGAAGGGTATTTGAAGTGCACACAGGTCCTTTCTTTCCAACCCTGGCTCTAGACTATCAGTAAGGGTTAATCAGCCCTTTTTTTTGGAAACAGGACGCTGCCTATTCAGCTGTAAGTGTCAGCTCCCCTATCCCTTCCTGCTCAGGAATGCCATCAGAATGCAGATGAGTACTCAGACACACCTAACCTGTGTTTTTATCTGTCTAGAGCGAATGCATAAAGTGTAGCTGTCACCCACCCCAGTCATGCATTGGAGACAGGGTGCATGCACACAGAGCAGTAAGAGCAGAGAAATGCCCAATTTCTAAAAGTGGAATTTCAAACATAGTAATGTTAAATCCACCTTTACCAGTAAAGAGGATTTAAAATTACAATTCCAAAGATATAAAATATGATGCAGCAATTCCTTTCTAATAAGGAATTACAGTTTAAAAGTGTATAAGGAATTCCTAATGTTAGCCTACGAGAGGAGTAGGCCTCACAGTAGTGAAAAACAAATTTGGGTTTTCGTCACTACCAGGACATGCAAAACGTAACAGTACATGTCCTACCTTTTACTTACACAACACCTTGCCCTATGGGCTTGCTAGGGCGTACCTTAGGAGTGACTTATGTGTAACAAAAGGGGAGTTTAAGGCTTGACAAATAGTTTTAAATGCCAAGTCGATGTGGCAGTAAACTGCACACACTGGCCCTGCAATGGCAGGCCTGGGACAGGTTTGAAAGGCTACTTGGGCAGTGGCGACCAGCACAGGTAAGAGCGGTGGAGTGGGGTGGGGGTGGTGGAAGTCAACAGACGACGGGATATCTAATATTAAATAAAAAATTCAAAAAAACACTTACTTTGCACTCGCCTCATCGCTGAGTCGGTGAAGCGGTGAGCGCAAGGTAAGTGTTTTAAAAAAAACAAATTATATTACCTATCCCATCGTCTGTCAACTTCCACTACCCCCCAATCCGCCCCGCCCCAGTGCTCTTAACTGTGCCGGCCACCACTGTACTTATGTTTGTGGCACAATCAGTGCTGTACGCCCACTAGTAGCATTCAGGTTACAGGCCCTGGATATATATGGTATACCACTTTACAAGGGACTTATAAGTAAACTAAATATGCCAGTTGTGTATACACCAATGTTACTATGTTTAGGGGAGAAGCACATGCACTTTAGCAGTGGTAAAGTGCTCAGAGTCCTAAGACCAACAAAAAGAATAAGCAAAGCCAGAAGGTAAGCAGGCAAGAAGTTTGGGGGAAGACCACCCTAAGGACGACAGGTCTAACACCTTCTCATATACTTAAATATTATCTAACGTCCTTCTACCCCCGCCAATGGCTCTCTGGCTGTCACTTTCTCCCCATACCAAAATGTTCTCCTTGTCCAATCACAGAGCTCGGATCAGGCACCCAAGGGTGGCAGGGGAATGGTCAGGAGGCAATGCCAGAACACCTCCCGCAATTCCACTACTTGCTGCTGGTCTGTGGCGATCCACAGGAGGGAGGGGAGGTGGACGGCAGAGGAACATCAGCCACCTTCCACCACTTCCCTCCGGTCTTTGAAAATCCTAAGGAAGGTGATTGATGAATATCTGCCATATTACAATTGAATTTGAGTCTGTGGATTCAGGCGCCTGAGGTAGGGGCGTGACAGAGAGGGTCATTATTCCCCTGGACCGAAGCATTTCATGGACCCTGAATTCTGCAACATTTATTGTATAGATTTTAAAGCAAACCTGCCCCGTTTATTAACGGCAAGGTAGCTAATCTGACTAATTCCACTAGTTGGTGCCCAATACTGATCTGCTATATTTTTCTCTTTCCACACTGGGCTTATTTTTAAACTTTGAAGTCCTCCTCCTACTATGAAGAGCCTGCTACAATTTAATGCTCTGGGCCATGCAGAGATTTCTGATATGCCTGTTTGAAATCCCAGAGGAGATGAGGAAAACATGAAAAACAGCCGTTGTGCTACATCCCACTGCTTTGATGTCACACTCACATGATTGAGGCTGCAGCATGCATTCTCTATCCCATGCTACCCTGGTCTCATCATCCTATAATATGATGCCTACTCATCTGCTGCAAATCACATGATCAATAAGGAGCTTCGACAACAGCATCCATTGTCAACACTGTTCTTGTGAAATCATCATACGCTAATCCAATAGTCGATCTTATGGGTACAACAAGACAGTTTGATTCTCCATCTGTACACATCTCCTATGTTCATTTCATCCCCTTTGATAACTGACATTTTCAGCACCCTGCTCAAATCTAGGCATCACAAGTAATATTTGTATTTACTTGTATTTATTTACTTGTTTTAGTTTGTGTGATTTACTGAGTGTGTTATCACTTAGTGGACAATTTAGAAAGTGGTTTAGTAGCTGAAAACATGAGAGATGTTGGTAGGAGACCACATGTAGCTTTCCCTGGTCCTCACTGTGTGTAGATATATGTCCAAGCAGTTCAATATTATGTTAAGAATTTGGTTTGATATGAATAAGAAGAAAACATGGAAAGGGAAATAAAGGATAGTCACACATGAGCTATAAGTAATACAAGCAAAGAAAGGGGTATGAAATAGTGCACTGGCACCAGTGTGGATTTAATGTGCTGAGAAGTTTGATACCAAACTTCCCAGTTTTCAGTAAAGCCATTATGGTACTGTGGAGTTCGTAATGACAAACTCCCAGCACCATGTACTCTTAATGACATTACTGCACTTACAATGTCTAAGAATTGGCTTAGACACTGTAGGGGTACAGAGTTCATGCACCTGTACCCTCACCACTGGTATAGTGCACCCAGCTAGAGGGGTGGCTGACCTATGCCAGGGCAGTGGGTTGGTGGCATGGCACACAGGGATGTGTGCCATGTCGACTCTTCACTTTGTTCTGCACCAAAACACGCAGCCTGCAAAGGCAGTGTGTGTGTAAAGGTACAGGGCCTCTAAGGGTGGCACAATAAGTGCTGCAGCCCTTAGGGGCCTTCCCTGGCCACAGTGCCCTTGGTACCTGTAGTACCATTTACAAGGGACTGACCTGTGGCCAAAGAGTGCCAATTGGGTTTTGTTTTCAATGCAGTTTAGGGAAAGAACATAGGCCCTGGCTACCTGGTTGGCAGGAACCCAGGGCACGCTCAAAGTACATCAGCAGTTTAGCAAAAAGTGGGGACAACCATGCACAAAGAGGGCCCTTTCTTACAATCACTATGAAATCTTAAAAGACTTAATTGATGGAATCCCACAATCAATGTTTGTGGCCTTGCCATAATTCAACACGCTACAGGTGTGGACAATTTTATATTCTCCTTAATGGGATTACCCTCTGAAAGACTTCACAAAAAACTCAATTTTATGTCAAGACGTTGACAGGTATACGTTTGATGCTGAAAAGGCACCTTCTGTCAGGCCCTTTGGATAATGCCAACAAAAATCAAAGAAGAGTGGGATCAAATATTATAGAGGAATTCCTTTTGAAAAAATCTGTGGGACCCTCAACAACTATTTTCTGTCAATGGCATATGCTTTCCCACTGACGTGCTAGTAGTTGGTAGCATCGTCAACAGGTCTTTTTCCTCCACCAGTAGGAGATCTCTCTTGATCGAAGATAATTGTTCAAATCTTTCATGTGAAGAGAAGTGTTCCATTTTTACAGCAGTAGTCTCCTGACATGACATTTCACTTTCATTAACGCTATTCAGAAGAACTTAACTTTTGTTTGGCTTTTATAATGTCTAGTGCAAACGTATGAACACTGAGATGATACTCTTCCTATAAAAGAAACCTGGAATCCTGTGACTCTTATTAGTAAGACCCTGTTTACAATATAGTTACAGGAACTTCAGTAGTTGATATGTTATATACATATTGTATAGAGTTATCAATTTCTAGATGCATATGTATACATGTTGACATGTGGCATATGAGTTACAGTTTTTAATGCTCTACTTTGTGGGATTTAATGAAAAATGCACACATCTTAGAGATGCCCCCTGAAAAATGACCTAACACTAGTGTCCAGGCTGAGTGGCTGCTGGCCAGCTGCCACCACCAGACATGTTTCAGGACCCCTGGGTCGAGAGCCTGCTGCTCTCGGGGGTCTGAAACAATGCACATCCTGGGAAGAGGTGCCAAGCCTCCTCCCCCAGAATGGGCAGGGTCCACGAAGGGGAAGCTTCAAAGGCTTAGCACCTTTGTGAGCTTCCCCAGGCCTTTGCTGCTTCCAGCAACTGCCCCACAACGGTTCTGATCCCCACTTTGGGTGGGAGAATCGGCGGGAAAACCAAGGGAGGAAGGGAGGTGTGCCCACCTTTGCCAATCCCACCCCTCAGGTGTGGGAGGCGAGGTGAAGCACAACTCTCAGTCCCCGCCATCTTGCAGATTGGGGGACCCAGCCAACCAGAGTGAGGCATATGCCCCCCTCCCACTGGAGGGTGGCATAATAGGGGGTGTGCCCAACCCAAGGAAGGGACCCATTGGTCCCAACCTTTACCTACCTGTAACACCCCTAAATCTAGTATTTAGGGGCAACCCTGAACCTTGCCTCCTCAGACAAGCATCGACCAAGTAAAAGAGAAGAAGAAGGACCGAAGAGCCGTGCTGAAACTAAGAAGAGGCAGACGCCCACTGACTTGGCCCCAGACCTACCTGCCTGTCCCCACCTTAAACCTGCTCCAGTGGAATCCCGGTGTGTCCTGCAGCCAGCAACCTCAAGAACCCTGAGGACGTGCCCTGCCTTCCACAAGAAAGATTTTGTCTCCCGTGAGCACTGGATTTGCTGACCCACAGACTCTGGCTCTGGCCAAATCCGCGAGTCTGCACCACTCTGCACCCGACGCCTACAGCCCAAGTTCGAGTGGCCCAACACCACGAGGAGGTCTCCTCGGTGATCCTGACCTGAGATCTGGTGATCTCTGACCTGCCCCGAATCTCCAAGTGAAGCCTGCAGCCTCTTTCTGGAGAATCCCCCTGACCGCGACCGGAGCTGGTAAGGAAAACCCAACGCCTAAAGACACCCCTGCACCCGAAGGCCCACAGCCTTGGGTGGCCCAACCGACGGTGTCCCAGCATCCCCAGGCATCCCAACTTACCTCTCCAACCAGTGGTCACCTCCAGAAGATCTTCGTCCCCGAGCCTGCAGTCTTTGTTGCAACTGGAGAATCCCCATTGAAAACAGCAGGGCACCCGATGCCAAAACAGCACCCTGCACCCAGCCGCCCCTGCGCCGCTGTGGGTGCCCCATGGGTGCTATCTCGGATCCCCCCTTTGCCCTGAGCCTAAAACCAGGAGCTTTGCTCCCACAACCTTGTGGCCTGCTAGTGAGCAGCCACCAACCGGAGGGTCACTATCCCCTGTTGGATAACATTGGGCCTCAGCACTCTGCACCCGGCCACCCTAGTGCCGCTGAGGGTGCTTTGAGAGTGCATCCTTGACCCTGGGGTAACCCTGGTTCTTACCCCAGAATACCAACTCCCACAAACTTGTACTTACCTTTAAACCGTTAACTCAATTTCCTTCCATAGGATTGCATTGACCTCTTTTTCCTAAAAATTGCTCTGTGTGGAGTTGGTTTTGTATAAAACATTGAAAAACTGCAAATAACTAATAACTGCGTTACTTACCTTTTCTCTAGGAAATGTCCCAGTCTGATATCTAGGCATATCACACTGAGTAGAAAAAGTAATCCATAAAGTAATCTGTAAAGTAATCTAACAGTAATTTCCACTGTATTGAAAGCATTTACAAACCTGTACCAAAGTCATTTTCATTCAGCTTGCTTGTATTGTTCAACCTGCCTTGAAAAGTACCATTTACACTTACCTTTGCCAGGCTTGGTTGGTTCGAGAAAATAAATATAACGAAATAATATTTCTATACAAATCAAATTGGTCTGAGTTCAGTCTTTGAGTGTGTGACATCATTTGCTGATTGAGTGTGTACAACAAATGCTTAAAACTACCCTCTGATAAGGCCTTACTGCTCGCCCACACTACCACAAATAGAGAGTAAGGTGCTATCTACTTTTACCTCTGCCTACCTTTGGGGTTCCACTGGACTCTGTGCACACTATACCTCATTTTGGTATAGCATATACAGAGCCAGCTTCCTACAGTGATGCCATGAATGGTGCACAGACAGAATATCGAGTTTAAAATGTCGACATACACAAATATTGAGTTTTAAATATTGTGATACAGATATATCGACTGGAAGAATATCGTGGTCAAGAATATCGACTTGCAGGTAAGAAATATCGTTTTTGGAAATATCGAAGTTGTTAATATCGTTTACAAAAATATAGTTGTTTAAAATATAGATTTATGTATTTTAGTATGTATTTTAAAAGGATGTGATCTATTTTTTTGTATAAAAATGTCTTGTTTTTTAATATATGTGTTAAATTTTTAGTAGTTATTAATTTTATCTTAATTAAATTTTGTGTTTTTAAGTTCTGTAGCGGGTTGTGAGTTTATAGGGGAGTAGGGTGGAAAGTAATTTAATTATAATAAATTAATTATAATTTTTTATGTATTAGTATTTATTTAATTTAGATTTTATAGTGATAATTGTGTGAATTAATTTATTATTAATTATTAATTAATTGGCTGTTAATTATTATTAATTAATTGGCAATTATGTTAATTGTGTCATTTTTTAGGAGCGGGTTGTGGGTTTATAGGGGAATAGGGCGGAAAGTAATTTAATTATAATGTATTAATATTTTTAATTTATTAATATTTATTTAAATTATATTTTATAGTGTTAATTGTGGGAGTTATGTTATTATTATATATATATATTAATTGGTTGTTAATTATTATTAATTAATTAATTTGTAATTAATTATGTTAATTATGTCATTTGTTTTAGGAGTGGGTGGTGGGGTTTATAGGAGAAAAGGGTGGGAAGTAATTTATTTATAATTAATTAATTGTTTGTTAATTAATGCTAATTAATTAATTAAAATTAAAATATGGCAATTGTGTAATTAATTTTTGATGTACGTTGTGGGGTTTATAGTGGTAAATGGTGGGATGTAAATTCTTTTAAATTAATTCATAAGTTGTTGTTAATTGGTATTAAGTTATTAATGTAAAATTAGTCATGGAAATTGTGTAATGATTTTTAGGTGTGGGTTGTGGTGTTTATTGGGGTAGAGGGTGGAAAGAAATGTATGTTTAATTAATTAATAATTAGTTGATTATTAATATTAATTTATCAATTGATAAATATTTATGGTAAGTGTTTATTGTTATTTTGTGTATGTGTTTTGTTTTTAATTTTTTTAAATTAATAATATTTGTTTAAGTCGTAATTAATTATAATTATGGAAGTACATTTTTAAAAAAATGTACATGTGGGTTGTGAATTGGGTGGTGTTATAGGGTAGGAAATAAAAATATTACATTTATGTAATAAATAATGTTCTTGTTTATAAAAAATTTCTATTAAAAAATAGTTTTTTGTTTTTAAATTATTTTAGAATTTTTTAAAATAATCTTTCTAGGTATTTGTTAGATCTTTTTAACATTCTAATCTGTTTCTATCTTTTGTAATATTTAAAACTTTTAATATATGTTTTATTTTTTTGTTTTTTAAAATCTTTTGTGTTGTTGTTAATTTGTTTGTTTTTAATTTTGAACTGAGTCCAGTGGAAATATTAATTTTTACCCCTCCGCTATCCAACACTTTCCCTACTGTTATACAAACTGGAGTGGGAATAGTAATTTTTACCCCTCCACTATCCAACACTTTCCCTACTGTTGCACTCACTGGAGTGGGAATAGTATTTTTTACCCCTCCGCTATCCAACCCTTTCCCTACTGTTGCACTCACTGGAGTGGGGATAGTAATTTTTACCCCTCCGCTATCCAACACTTTCCCTACTGTTGCACCCACTGGAGTGGGAATAGTAATTTTTACCCCTCCACTATCCAACACTTTCCCTACTGTTGCACTCACTGGAGTGGGAATAGTAATTTTTACCTCTCCGCTATATAACACTTTCCCTACTGTTGCACCCACTGGAGTGGGAATAGTAATTTTTTCCCATCCGCTATCCAACACTTTCCCTACTGTTGCACCCACTGGAGTGGGAATAGTAATTTTTACCTCTCCGCTATCCAACGCTTTCCGTACTGTTGCACTCACTGGAGTGGGAATATTTAGTTTTACCCTATGCTATCCAACACTTTCCCTACTGTTGCACTCACTGGAGTGAGAATAGTAATTTTTACCCCTCCGCTATCCAACACTTTCCCTACTGTTGCACCCACTGGAGTGGGAATAGTAATTTTTACCCCTCTGCTATCCAACACTTTCCCTACTGTTGCACCCACTGGAGAAGGAATAGTAATTTTGACCTCTTCGCTATCCAACGCTTCCCCTACTGTTGCACTCACTGGAGTGGGAATATTTAGTTTTACCCTATGCTATCCAACACTTTCCCTACTGTTGCACTCACTGGAGTGGGAATAGTAATTTTTACCCCTCCGCTATCCAACATTTTTCCTACTGTTGCACCCATTGGAGTGGGAATATTAAGTTTTACCCCTCCGCTATCCAGCACTTTCCCTACTGTTGCACTCACTGGAGTGGGAATAGTAATTTGTACCCCTCCGCTACCCAACATTTTCTTTACTATTGTACTTACTGGAGTGGGAATTTTAAGTTTTACCCCTCCGCTATCCAACACTTTCCCTATTTTTGCACTCACTGGAGTGGGAATAGTAAGTTTTACCCCTCCGCTATCCAACACTTTCCCTATTGTTGCACTCACTGGAGTGGAAATAGTAAGTTTTACCCCCCGCTATCCAACACTTTCCCTACTGTTGCACTCACTGGAGTGGGAATAGTAATTTTTACCCCTCCGCTATCCAACACTTTCCCTACTGTTGCACCCACTGGAGTGGTACTAGTAATTTTTACCCCTCCGCTATCCAACACTTTCCCTACTGTTGCACCCACTGGAGTGGTACTAGTAATTCTTACCCCTCCGCTATCCAACACTTTCCCTACTGTTGCACTCAATGGAGTGCAAAATGTAATTTTAAAGACTATTAAGTATTTTAATGTTTTAATTTATAATATAATGTTTTTTTAATTAGATTTTATGTTATAAGTGTATGTAAATATATATTTATTTGTACATTTTTATATATTTATAAAATTATAAAATACATTAAAATTAATAGTTTATTAATTGTTTTAAAGGAAATAGATATAAATATATATATATATATATATATATATATATATAACTTTATATATATGTATGTTTAAATATTTTTTAAATTACATTTATTTTATTATATTTGTTAAAATGTATATTACATCTAAATAATTTTTTAAAGTTAATTTTATTATTTAATATATTTAACATTAATTTTCATTTAAATAAAAAAATCGATTTTTTTGTACATCTATATTTATTACATCGATATTTTTGTACTTACAATTTAAATATATGATGTCAATATTTTTTACATCAATATTTTTGCATCGATATTTGTGTTTGGGGATATTTTGGGAATCAATATTCTACCAGTGAACCGCCATCAATGATGTCATGAGTGACGTAATATGTAAGGACATAAGCAGTGCATACTGGAGGCACAAGTTATAGTTGGCCCCGTAAACTATAACTGGTGAATTCAGGGTTTTTGTTTTAAATCAACAGTTTTTATATTATTACAGGGCCTAGTTATAATATGACTAAGTTTTGCTTTTTCAGTGAAAAAAAATATATATTATGTGTTTATCATGGATCAAAGATTTCAATGTCATTAGTTCAGTAAAATTAGTCCAGGGTCTTAGGATTCCACTGAGGAATGCATTAAGGCTAGGGATGGGGGAAGTTATGACATATGGCCATGTCTGAACTGGGGTGGTGGAGTGAGCTAAAGAATGATGATGGATTAAACCCAGATCAGTTGACTGGGGGTGAGTGTTTGATTTGCTCTAACGCTCCGTCCAACATCCCCTTTGGTATCGCTTTGTTCGCCCTAAGTTGGCAGGGTATGCCCAGACGTGGGTCCCTTGCTCACTTTGCCACTGGATTCAAGATAGCCTGGCTGATGAGGGTTTTGAACCCGAAACCGGTCCCAGGATGCTTGTTTCCGGTCCAGGGAAGACATGGCTTGGCAGTTCGGGCTGGACTGTTCCCATGAGGCACAGGGTCAGACTGCTTTGCATATGGCCATGTCTGAACTGGGGTAGTGGAGTGAGCTAAAGAATGATGATGGATTAAACCCAGATCAGTTGACTGGGGGTGAGTGTTTGATTTGCTCTAATGCTCCGTCCATCAACCCCTTTGGTATCGCTTTGTTCGCTCCTAAATTGGCAGGGTATGCCCAGACGTGGGTCCCTTGCTCACTTTGCCACTGGATTCAAGATAGCCTGGCTGATGAGGGTTTTGAACCCGAAACCGGTGCCAGGATGCTTTTTCCGGTCCAGGGAAGACATGGCTTGGCAGTTCGGGCTGGACTGTTCCCATGAGGCACAGGGTCAGACTGATTTGCATATGGCCATGTCTGAACTGGGGTGGTGGAGTGAGCTAAAGAATGATGATGGATTAAACCCAGATCAGTTGACTGGGGGTGAGTGTTTGATTTGCTCTAACGCTCCGTCCATCATCCCCTTTGGTATCGCTTTGTTCGCCCTAAGTTGGCAGGGTATGCCCAGACGTGGGTCCCTTGCTCACTTTGCCACTGGATTCAAGATAGCCTGGCTGATGAGGGTTTTGAACCCGAAACCGGTCCCAGGATGCTTGTTTCCGGTCCAGGGAAGACATGGCTTGGCAGTTCGGGCTGGACTGTTCCCATGAGGCACAGGGTCAGACTGATTTGCATATGGCCATGTCTGAACTGGGGTGGTGGAGTGAGCTAAAGAAGGATGATGGATTAAACCCAGATCAGTTGACTGGGGTGAGTGTTTGATTTGCTCTAACGCTCCGTCCATCATCCCCTTTGGTATCGCTTTGTTCGCCCTAAGTTGGCAGGGTATGCCCAGACGTGGGTCCCTTGCTCACTTTGCCACTGGATTCAAGATAGCCTGGCTGAAGAGGGTTTTGAACCCGAAACCGGTCCCAGGATGCTTGTTTCCGGTCCAGGGAAGACATGGCTTGGCAGTTCGGGCTGGACTGTTCCCATGAGGCACAGGATCAGACTGATTTGCATATGGCCATGTCTGAACTGGGGTGGTGGAGTGAGCTAAAGAATGATGATGGATTAAACCCAGATCAGTTGACTGGGGGTGAGTGTTTGATTTGCTCTAACGCTCCGTCCATCATCCCCTTTGGTATCGCGTTATTTACAAGGCGGCGTTAAGCCATGATAAGTGGCTTAACGCCGCCTTGTAAATGAGGCGAAGGGATTATCGCCACAGGAACGTAAAAAAAAGTGACATTCCTGAAGCGATAGGGGCTTGTAAATATGCCCTCTAGAGTTACTTAATTTTGTATTCGATATTTTGTCTTCGATATTTGCAAGCCTCGATATTCCGGTTTCGATATTCAGGATGGCCAGCCTTAAAAATGCTGGAAATGTGATTAAATCTTCAAGAAATATAGGGTGCCTGCAGAAGTGCCCTGCTGAAGGAGTGGGAAACTGTGTCCAAGGAGACTTATCAATCACACCCTTCGCTATGCCCACGGTCCATGGGCCAAAGAAGAAAAATAAACAAAATACCATAATAAATGGAGGCAATAACATTCCACTCCGAACAAACAAGTCATTAGTTTATGTGAGCATGGGCTAATGCATATTTTATACAGTGCACCAGTGCAGATTACTCCACAGCCGAGCACTCTGTGGAACACATTACAGGCTGGAGGAGAAAAAACACATAAATACAAACAACATCAAAATGAAATCCAATCAATGGAAAGTGGAAAATTAAAACTTTCTCATAACTGGCAGCACAGCCCAGTGACTAAAAGGAAAGGGGTGGAAAAGAAAAGTGAATGAGCTTTTCCGAGCTATATACCAGTGTTTGCATCAAAGACCCTGACAGATTGGACAGAGTTAATCACTCTCTAATGACATCCGTCTGTCTTGTCGGTCGCAATTATGAATCCCAGCAAGGCCAATTCAGCCTTTCATTATGCCAGTGTCGATAAATTGAGTATTGGTGTATTAGGTGAAATGGCACTTGCTATTGAAAACTGATGCAGTATGTGCTAAAAAAAACAGGATCTTGTTATTAGGAGGAAATTAATTTAAACTATTCAGACAGTTCAAAAGCAGAGGAAAACACAAGATAAGTGTCCTCAAATTGTAGAAATTGGGTGACTAGTGGAAATGAAAAAAACATGAGAAACAAACACCTGCAGCTTAAAGGGGGTAAATATTCATCAACGTTCCTGAATAAAGTCGAATTTTGACGGAATGTGCTCAAGGAATATTGTACGTTCCAACATTGCGGAGACCTTATATAAAATCAGAAAAAGTGAGAAGGGATAAGGGGGAGGGGGTGAAAATTTAGCCTGAAGGGGAAGAAAGAGCAAGAGAGAGGAAGATTAGGGCACAAGAAGTAATCAAGGAACGAGAGAAAAGAAGAATAGGAAGGTGAGAAGTTCAGGAGAAAGGTGAGTGTTAGAGATAGGGAGGAGAAAGAATGAAAGAGAGAGCAAGCACACAAACCATATTTTAGAGTTAAGTTTAATTGTACATTTCAGGATCAAATTAGAAAAGTGTTTCACATAAACTACAACAGGCCTTCACCCAGAAATTGTTGAGTTAAAACGTCGCCAGAGAGTAGTCTAGTGGTATAGAACATTCCAAGCTTACAAAGGCCTGACACCAGATCCACACCAGAACTAAACTTTCCCCATCTTTTTCAGTCTCGCCCCTTAAAAGAGTAGGAGCCAAATTTGTCAAAGCTGTGCCCTTTTCTTAGAGCATGCAGCCCTTTGCACAGCTTAGCATCACTTTGGGCCTGGTTACGATGTCGGGCGGACCACCACTGACAGGCCGTCGGTGGCGGTCCGCCCGACATCTAGGCAGCAGTCCGACCGTCGGATTATGATACCAGCGGACAGAGCTCAACGAGCAGGGTGAAAGACCGCCGTCTCCGACAGGCTCAAGGAGCCCATTGGGGTTGCGGTAGGAGCCTAATCCCTACAATTGAGGCAATGCCCTCGGAGGCACCGCCATAGGGATTAGGATGTCAGTTTCAGACAGCCTTTTCATGGCGGACTGACTGCCATGGAAAGGATGTCAGAAACTGACTTTGGGGGCCCCTCGCAGGGGTCCTTTCCCCGTAGGCCTCTGCGATTTCGCCTGGGGGGGGCACATGTGGTGCCCCACAAACATCCATGCACCGTGTGCCAGGCACCACATGGCGCCTGGCACACGGCGCATGGATGTTTAAAAACATCCCTTTTTCTATTGTGGCTTGTGCTGCGGTACTTTTCCAGGCCGCAGTACAAGCTGCAATAGAAAAAGGGATGTTTCTGACCCCCTACACGGCGGTCACGTCCTATTCTGGCAGGTAGGACCTCTGATACTTGTCGGGCAGTCCCACTCCTTACTGCGTTGTTCCTTGACGAGTCAGCTCAAACACACATAGCTTTTGACCTAAATCCCAATCTACTCGGACAGAAAGACCAGGCTTTGCGTAAAAAAACAACACGCCTTTGACTTAGAAGTTAGAAAGAGGAAATATTTTCATTTCTCCAAAACAGGCACACATTGCTTGTGCACTGCAGTGCACAGTGTGTGATGCTTCAGAGCGTGTCTAATAATAGGAATTCCTGTAGGAAGGGTATGATTCCAGTACACATCCTATGCTAGATAGCCAACCTCACCTCTGCACCTTGTGTGAGGCTGTGCATCGCACAATGCAGCCTTTTTTGTTGTGCCAGTGCAGGGGATGACAGCAGCAACAGACCATTTTAGGGTCATATTTATGACCCTTGTGGCACAGAGCAGTGCAGTAAGTCCAGAAACGCTTACAACAAAAGCATTCTCAAATAATTCTTTAGATTGTAACTGGAGAACTCTAAAAATAGACCTTGTAAACTCTTCGAAATGGTAAAACAACAATCGAATAAATTAGCCCAATCCTCTAAAGAAGCACCAAAATCCCTAATAAACTGTGAAGAATTCTCATCTTTCTTCTCAGCCAAAGTCAATTCTCTGGGAAATGAGCTGAAAACAGCCGCTATCAACCTACCTCTCCTGATGGCTGCATAGATCGATGAATCAACACACTCCTATCAGGCAGTGCACAAAAATGAAGCTCACTGGTCAACGTTCAAATTATATGATGACAACATCTCCAAAATCCTGTTGTCCATAGAACCAAAAAATCACTTCAGTGACCCTCTCCCGTCGAAATGTATGATGACAACCAACCAATTTGTCATGACCATCTGGACAGCGATAATCAATGCTTCTTTGTCTCAAAGTTCCATACCTAACTGTCTAAGTACGGGTCAAGTCATCCCATCATAAAAAAAATGAGAATGAACCCTGCTGACCCTAATAATTTCAGGCCAGTATCCAATATTCCCGTATTAGCGAAAGTGCTAGAAAAATGTGTGCAACAACAACTGAGCCAACACATCACTAGACGAATGCCAATCGGGTTTCAGACCAGATCACAGTACGGAAACTACAATACTTCATATAGTGGATGACGCCATACAAGCACTAGACTAAGACAAAACTTGTCTCTTAATTCTTCTGGACCTATTGTCAGCATTTGACACAGTAAACCATGAAAAATTGCTAGATCGACTTGAAAACAGGGATTATCAGGAACCATTCTCAAATGGTTTAAATCTTTCTTGTGGAACAGAACGGAAAGATTTTTAGTTAATCAAAAACTATCATCGCCGTCCCCTATTTCGATTAGAGTACCTCAAGGCTCAACTCTCTCCCCAACTCTATTTAACCTCTATATGGAACCGCTAACTGAAAGACTTCATCACGCCAACATCTCTTTCCATATGTATGCAGATGACATACCGATTTACATTAAAATTTCGTCACTGGAGGAGATTAAGACAAATAATGAAGAACTGAAGATGACCGTTCAATGGTTAACAAGTAATCACCTTAAACTAAATGCACCAAAAACTGAATTCTTACTAATATCCCTCCTAAAATTTTTGCTGACATAAAAGAATGGACTAAGTTGATCACAGCGCTGAACTGTACCCGATCATACTGGAGTCAACCAAATCACTAGGAATCACGCTGGACAAGAACCTGAACATGCAAACCCACATCAACTCGCTGGCTAAAAGCGCCCAGTTTCACCTGAGCTATTGCAGAAAACTGAAACCATTCTTAGAAAAGTCAGACCTCAAAATGGCATTTCAGGCTTTAGTCATCTCGAGGATCGAATGCAGATGCACAACTCTATCAGGACTGCCCAAGATCTCAACAGCTTCTCTAAATGCTTGTCTCAACGTAGCCGCAAGACTCATAACAGGTTCTAGAAAATTCAACCACATCTCTCCACACTTGAAGGCTCTGACTTGGCTACCATACAAAGCCAAAATCCAACTCGAACTGGCCTGTATCACACAAAGCGTTACACTCTAAAACACCTTCATATCTAGCTAAAAAAATTGTGATATTCAGAGGAGGCAGGTACTCTCGGAGTGCTAGGGATATGGTTCTGAAACCGGCATTCTACCGGAAGAAGAAAACTTACAACAGAGCTTTCTCAGGTGCCGCACCTAGAATCTGGAATTTGCTACCCCAACCACGTCAAGATTCAAGAAGGAAGCTAAGATTTTTCTAATGGGCAAATTCCTTCCATAACTCCCTTCAGAGCAAACACCGAACAGTTGTTTAATCCGCTAGCCCCACAAGACTTCTAAAATGAAGCTCATTGGGAACTGTACAACCCTCTTTCAGAGAGTCTTACCATGTAACTTACTGAGGCTGATGCCCAGTTTAACTGTAAAATATAGTATCTTTTATGGTGTTTAGTCGATTGCAAAAAATTGTATTACGGTGTACTCCTTCAGGTTCAGAGATTATTGTAAGTGCATGTCTTTTCCTACTTTTGAATGTAATGCTTTCACTCCTGTCACTACTGAGACCACTATATCTCTGTTAAGCGCTCTGATACCCTAATGGGTCACGTTCGTACTATATAAAACACTAAAATAAATAAAATAAATGTAAAAAGTCACCTTGCTGCGCTGCCCTGCATCACAGGAAAAGGGCAGGAATGCACCGTATTTATCCAATGCGACACATTCCTGTCCTTTCCCTTTGTTCTGGCGCTGTTTTAGCAGCCTAGCACCAACACAGGGACCCTTGCACCATGGTGCAAGGGTGCTAGTTTTGTAGGCAGGAATGCTTTTGTACAGGAAGGTGCACCTTCCCAAACAAAGACAAAAACAATCCTGAGAGGCTTTTTCCTCTATCAATGTGTGCTGCAGAATGCAGCACACATAGAAAGAGGAAAAAAATGAAGAGAAATAAAGATAGTTCTCCTTGTTATGCCTCACCTGGAGAGGCATATCTTTTTGGTGCATTCACAGGTTTACCAGGTTTGGTAAATCTGGGAATGCGCCAAAAACCATGGGAATTGCATGGGAACACTGACACAATGCCCATGGAACGCCTCCCTTGCGCAGAGATTTGCGCTGTGTTGCATTACTCAATATTTTTGAAGCCATTCAAATCCACACAAAGTGGCTTTACGTGGCTTCAGAATATAACTTTAGGTTTGCGTTGCTCTTGCACCACCTTGCGTTGTGCAAGAGCGATGCAAATTGGGTCATAAATATGGCCCTTAATACTTATAGCTGTGTGTTTCTCCCCTTGCTGAACTCAGCACTGCGTTGCATAACAAATAAAAAGTTCGTGGCTGCGGTATGTCTAACATTATCTGCTATCACGTTCAAAAGCAGCTGCAGGGGCATGGAGTGCATTAAAAGTCCATAATACCACAAGGTGCCCCCTTGCTGCCCTGATTGTGCTCGTTTTTTCCTTTCCGTGCCTGTTTCCCGCCGCTGCGCCCTGCGGCCCCGCCCCTCACTGCCCATTCGCTGCCCCATTCCCTGCTCCTCCCTCCCACCTCCCCATTTATGGCGGCCGCTGCGTGGTGAAGAGAGCGACCCCTGACCTTGACTGGTAGGTCGCTCCCCACCACACAGCTCCGTCTGTGTGCCCTGCTGCTGCCCCTGATTGTGCTCGTTTTTTCCTTCTGTGCCCCCTTGCTGCCCTGATTGTGCTCGTTTTTCCTTTCTGTGCCCCCTTGCTGCCCTGATTGTGCTCGTTTTTCCTTTCTGTGCCCCCTTGCTGCCCTGATTGTGCTCGTTTTTCCTTTCTGTGCCCCCTTGCTGCCCTGATTGTGCTCGTTTTTTTTCCTTTCTGTGCCCCCTTGCTGCCCTGATTGTGCTCGTTTTTTCCTTTCTGTGCCCCCTTGCTGCCCTGATTGTGCTAGTTTTTTCCTTTCTGTGCCCCCTTGCTGGCCTGATTGTGCTAGTTTTTTTCCTTTCTGTGCCCCCTTGCTGCCCTGATTGTGCTAGTTTTTTCCTTTCCGTGCCTGTTTCCCGCCACTGCGCCCCTGCGGCCCCGCCCCCTCACTGCCCATTCGCTGCCCCATTCCCTGCTCCTCCCTCCCACCTCCCCATTTATGGCGGCCGCGCCGCTGGCGCGCCGAAGGCGCGCCTAAGGCAAGCCCGTCTGCGCCCGTCCGCGCCTGGACCGCGCCCAGCGCCAGAACCCCTGGTCCGGGCATCCCCCGCGCCCACCACATCAACAGACGCCGATACGACGCCAGCACCCTCCACGCACTCCAACCCCGGAAAAGATCACGCCTGCTACCGGGCCACCCCGAGCGCACCCAAGGGCCCTTCACCTGCCGGAACTGCAGCTTCGCCAGCACCCGCCCCGCCAAACCACCGCCCAGGAAAGAACCCAACTACCTCAGATGCATCCTCCTCAACACCCGCTCCGCCCGCAAACACGCCATCGAACTCTGGGACCTTCTCGACTCAACCTCCCCAGACGTCGCATTCCTGATGGAGACCTGGCTGAATCCCGCTTCAGCCCCCGACATCGCCATTGCCATCCCGGACGGCTACAAGATCACCCGCAGGGACCGCACCAACGGAGTCGGAGGAGGCATCGCCATCGTCCACAGGAACACCCTCAGAGTCTCAACCAACACCGATGACACCCTCAGCACCGCCGAACACATGCACTTCCAGATCCACACCGATCCCAACACCACCCTCAGAGGAACCCTCATCTACAGACCACCCAGACCCCGACCACAGTTCAGCGATTCTATCGCTGACTTCGTCAGCACACACGCCATCGCCTCCACGGACTACATCCTCCTCGGGGACCTGAACTTCCACCTCGAGAACAACAAGGACACCAACTCCACCACCCTGATCGACAACCTCGCCACCCTCGGACTCAGACAGCTCGTGACTACACCCACCCACGCCGCCGGCCACACGCTAGACTCCATCTTTTCCGCAAGCCCACACGTCTCCTTCAACCACACCTCCGAACCCCACTGGACTGACCACCACTGCATCCACTTCACCTACAGGAAGCCCACCACGCACCACCGCACCGAACAAATGCCTCGCCGCTGCTGGAGCAGAGTCACCGAAGACTAGCTAACCACAACCTCGCCCTGAGCCCACCCGCCCGAACCCTCCGACCCCGACACCGCCGCCCGCAACCTCAGACAGTGGATCAACGACTGCGCCAATACCCTCGCCCCGCTCAAGAATCCGCCCAACAGCCACACCAGCAAGAAAGCCACCTGGTTCACCGAAGACCTCCAGGCCTCCAAACGAACATGCCGAAAACTGGAGAAGATCTGGCTCCACGAACGGACAGCGGACAGCTACGCCGCCCACAAGAGCGCCACCCGCAGTCACCATCACCTCATCAGATCCGCCAAAAGGGCCTCACTCAAAGACCGCCTAGACAACAACGCACACAACAGCAAAGAGCTCTTCAACATCGTGAAGGAACTCTCCAACCCCAGCTCCAACACCAACGACATCCCGCCGTCGCGAGACCTGTGCGACTCACTGGCCACCTTCTTCCACCGCAAAATCGCCGACATCCACGACAGCTTCAACACCACGACCGCCCCGGCAACCACCGAGACCACTGCCCCCACAACCACCAACCGCCTGCTCTCCTGGACCAACATCAACGACGAGGACACCAGCGAGATCATGAACACCATCCACTCCGGCTCACCGCTAGACCCGTGCCCTCACCACGTCTTCAACAAAGCCAGTACAGCCATCGCGCCCCATCTCCGGAAAATAATCAACATCTCCTTCGAGACAGCAACCTTCCCGGAAAGCTGGAAGCACGCCGAGATCACCGCCTTACTCAAGAAACCCAAGGCAGACCCCAAGGACCTCAAGAACTTCCGACCCATCTCTCTGCTCCCGTTCCCCGCGAAGGTCACCGAGAAAATCGTCAACAAACAACTGACCCGCTACCTCGAGGAGAACAACATCCTGGACCCTTCCCAGTCCGGCTTCCGCAGCAACCACAGCACCGAAACCGCCCTCATCGCCGCCACCGATGACATCAGGACCCTGCTAGACAACGGAGAAACAGCAGCCCTCATCCTCCTGGACCTATCAGCCGCCTTCGACACGGTCTGCCACCACACACTACGAACACGCCTTCACGACGCCGGGATCCAAGAGAAGGCCCTGTATTGGACCACATCCTTCCTCTCCGGCAGAACACAAAGCGTCCGCCTCGCCCCCTTCCGATCCAAAGCCACCAAGATCATCTGCGGCGTACCCCAAGGCTCCTCCCTCAGCCCAACGCTGTTCAACATCTACATGGCACCCCTCGCCCACGTCGCCCGACAGCACAACCTCAACATCATCTCCTACGCCGACGACACCCAGCTGATCCTCTCCCTCACCAAAGACCCTCACACCGCCAAAGCCCACCTCCACGAAGGAATGAAGGCCGTCGCCGAATGGATGAGGACCAGCCGCCTGAAGCTGAACTCGGACAAGACGGAGGTCCTCAT
Source organism: Calotriton arnoldi (assembly GCA_963921515.1). Lineage (NCBI taxonomy): Eukaryota > Metazoa > Chordata > Amphibia > Caudata > Salamandridae > Calotriton > Calotriton arnoldi. The sequence continues at coordinate 86,059 of CAWUFW010011189.1, forward strand.
CCTTGGTTCCAACCCTTCAGCATGGGACGACTCCTGGTGGCCGACATCACTGGGAACAGCCCCGACACCCACCGACCACGCACGCAACCTAGGGGTCATCCTCGACCCCACCCTCTCCATGACTAAGCAGGTCAACGCCGTTTCCTCATCCTGCTTCAACACCCTCCGAATGCTCCGCAGGATCTTCAAGTGGATCCCCACCGAAACAAGAAAAACAGTCACCCAAGCCCTCGTCACCAGCAGGCTGGACTACGGAAACGCCCTCTACGCAGGAACGACGGCTAAGTTCCTGAGACGGCTGCAACGCATCCAGAACGCCTCTGCACGTCTTATCCTCGACATCCCCCGACGCAGCCACATCACACCCCACCTGAGAGACCTGCACTGGCTCCCTGTCAACAAGAGGATAACCTTCAAGCTCCTCACCCACGCACACAAAGCACTCCACAACTCCGGACCAGCCTACCTCAACAGACGACTCAGCTTCTACACCCCCACCCGCCAGCTCCGCTCCACCAGCCTCGCCCTCGCCACAGTCCCCGCATCCGGAGAACGACCGCCGGCGGCAGATCCTTCTCCCACCTCGCCGCCAAGACCTGGAACACCCTCCCCACCAACCTACTGGCCTTCAGAAGACTCCTCAAGACCTGGCTCTTCGATCAGTAGCAGCACCACCCCCTCTTCCCCCAGCGCCTTGAGACCCTCGCGGGTATGTAGTGCGCTTTATAAGTGACATGATTGATTGATTGATTGAAGGTAAGACACTCACCTTAAGTGTGCCGGATATGTGTATGTTTTGAATATTTTTGAATATTTTTTGCATATATGAAGTAAACCCACTAGGGTGATTGTGGGTAAGTGTGTCAAATTTTCTCCAATGGGTAAATGGGCTCCCATTTGGTAATAGGCACAGTGTTGAGCAGTAGGTTTGGGCTTATGGCTAGCAGTCGGACACTTGGGTACCATCTCTTAGACCCCAGAGGCCAGTGGGTATGTAGTGGGAAGCAACCTATCTCCTGCCTTTGCGAATTCATAAGAACACATTCCGCTCCAAGAGGTTTTTGTGAGCAGCAGTACAATACAAACATTGTTTATATGTAAAACATTAGTTGGAGAAACCAAAACTATGAATAAAAATATAAGAACAGAGATTAATACCAATTGTTTTAAACAACTACTTTTCAGTCTATCAAAAACATTAGATAATGGAGAGGTCCAAAGAAAGGGACGCAATATCACTACAGAGCCTAAGTATAAACTGATAGTGGGAAGATCAATAAACAAATGTTCAGAGAGAAGTCAGCAAATTAACAAGTTTGTATACCTTTCCTCATCAGCATCCATGGTTGAAATAGAGGTCATGGAAATGATCAATGACAAGTCTGCTGTGCGCGCTTCCCATTCCTATTTTCAAAATCTGATACTAAGATTTTGGTAAATTGTCTACCTCACATCTGATGACAATGCAGTAATTGTCTGACCTTTCTGGGGTAGGTAATCATTTTAACATCTTTGGGGCCGATTCCGATCTCGGTCGGAGGCGCACCCAATACCATTCGGTCGGGAAAAAAGCCATGCGAAAGCCAGTTTCCCGACCGATCCGTACAGCACACCGAACGAGCAAGTACGATGCGCACAACAGCAAAAATTCCGGCCGAGCCGTACTCACCCAAACCAGGTCCTGTTCTCCGACCGAGGCGAATCCGGAAACGCCGAATCGAGTCGCACGGAAGGGAAAATGCAGCCCCGTCCGGCCGGACAAGTACGATGCGCTTTCCGTACGCGCCGAACCCGTCGCTACGCACGGCACGTCAAAGCATCCGGGAGAGGCGCACATAAGCTCCGAATCGCGCCACAACACGATCCACGGCTACGAGACGAACACAGCACAGACGAGGACGACGCGAAGCGACGAGGACGAAGCGAAGCGACGAGGACGAAGCCAAGCGACGAGGACGACGCGAAGCAACGAGAAGGACGAACGACACGAACCAACCATGAATCCCTTCGTCCCGATCATACCAATATTCTACATCTACTACCGGAACAGGCACGGACGCGTACGGCGCAGAAGGTAAGTCAGACACCAACCACAAAACACATACAACACGTACACGACACATCACACACATACACTGGGAATCTGAATATACTTGCAACAGCAGCACCATAGGGGCGGGATGCCCATCACCAATGCCACATATGCACACAGGGGCCTGAATGCGCGCCACCACCCCAACCCAGGGGGGCTGGATGCCAACCACCCTCAACCAGGGGGGCAGGATGCCTACCACTACTACCACCCTCACCCAGGGGGGCAGGATGCCTACCACTACTACCACCCTTAGCCAGGGTGGCAGGATGCCTACCACTACTACCACCCTTAGCCAGGGGGCAGGATGCCTACCACTACTACCACCCTTAGCCAGGGGGCAGGATGCCCACCACTACTACCACCCTTAGCCAGGGGGGCTGGATGCCTACCACTACTACCACCCTTAGCCAGGGGGCAGGATGCCCACCACTACTACCACCCTCACCCAGGGGGGCTGGATGCCTACCACTACTACCACCCTCACCCAGGGGTGGCAGGATGCCTACCACTACTACCACCCTCACCCAGGGGGGCTGGATGCCTACCACTACTACCACCCTTAGCCAGGGGGCAGGATGCCCACAACTACTACCACCCTCACCCAGGGGGGCAGGATGCCTACCACTACTACCACCCTTAGCCAGGGTGGCAGGATGCCTACCACTACTACCACCCTTAGCCAGGGGGCAGGATGCCCACAACTACTACCACCCTCACCCAGGGGGGCAGGATGCCTACCACTACTACCACCCTTAGCCAGGGTGGCAGGATGCCTACCACTACTACCACCCTTAGCCAGGGGGCAGGATGCCTACCACTACTACCACCCCAACCCAGGGGCGGCTGGATGCCTACCACTACTACCACCCTTAGCCAGGGGGGCTGGATGCCTACCACTACTACCACCCTTAGCCAGGGGGCAGGATGCCCACCACTACTACCACCCTCACCCAGGGGGGCTGGATGCCTACCACTACTACCACCCTCACCCAGGGGGGCAGGATGCCTACCACTACTACCACCCTCAACCCAGGGGGGCTGGATGCCTACCACTACTACCACCCTTAGCCAGGGGGCAGGATGCCCACAACTACTACCACCCTCACCCAGGGGGGCAGGATGCCTACCACTACTACCACCCTTAGCCAGGGGGCAGGATGCCTACCACTACTACCACCCTTAGCCAGGGTGGCAGGATGCCTACCACTACTACCACCCTTAGCCAGGGGGCAGGATGCCTACCACTACTACCACCCTTAGCCAGGGGGCAGGATGCCTACCACTACTACCACCCCAACCCAGGGGGCTGGATGCCTACCACTACTACCACCCTTAGCCAGGGGGCAGGATGCCCACCACTACTACCACCCTCACCCACGGGGGCAGGATGCCTACCACTACTACCACCCTTAGCCAGGGTGGCAGGATGCCTACCACTACTACCACCCTTAGCCAGGGTGGCAGGATGCCTACCACTACTACCACCCTTAGCCAGGGGGCAGGATGCCTACCACTACTACCACCCTTAGCCAGGGGGCAGGATGCCCACCACTACTACCACCCTTAGCCAGGGGGCTGGATGCCTACCACTACTACCACCCTTAGCCAGGGTGGCAGGATGCCTACCACTACTACCACCCTTAGCCAGGGGGCAGGATGCCTACCACTACTACCACCCTCACCCAGGGGGGCTGGATGCCTACCACTACTACCACCCTTAGCCAGGGGGCAGGATGCCTACCACTACTACCACCCTCACCCAGGGGTGGCAGGATGCCTACCACTACTACCACCCTTAGCCAGGGTGGCAGGATGCCTACCACTACTACCACCCTTAGCCAGGGGGCAGGATGCCTACCACTACTACCACCCTTAGCCAGGGGGCAGGATGCCCACCACTACTACCACCCTTAGCCAGGGGGGCTGGATGCCTACCACTACTACCACCCTTAGCCAGGGGGCAGGATGCCCACCACTACTACCACCCTCACCCAGGGGGGCTGGATGCCTACCACTACTACCACCCTCACCCAGGGGTGGCAGGATGCCTACCACTACTACCACCCTTAGCCAGGGTGGCAGGATGCCTACCACTACTACCACCCTTAGCCAGGGGGCAGGATGCCTACCACTACTACCACCCTTAGCCAGGGGGCAGGATGCCCACCACTACTACCACCCTTAGCCAGGGGGGCTGGATGCCTACCACTACTACCACCCTTAGCCAGGGGGGCTGGATGCCTACCACTACTACCACCCCCACTCATAGGATGGACAATGCATGACACAACAAGCACACCACAACCTAGGGAATGCAAGATTAAGACATCCCCCACCACCATGACAAGCGTGTGTAGGCTGTGTCAAATGCCTACAACACCGAACATGACTTTCAACATACAATGTGACCCCCTAGCACATGTGCCACACATATATGTGTGTGGCACCCACAATGCAAGCAGCCCATGACCATTGTGGCAATGGGGCCTAAACCCCCATCATCACAGTGACCAAAAGGTAAGTGTGGGGTCCATAGCTGAAGCACATTTTGACCATTGTGGCAATGGGGTCCAAACCCCCATCATCACAGTGACCAAAAGGCAAGTGTGGGGTCCATAGCTGAAGCACATTTTGACCATTGTGGCAATGGGGTCCAAACCCCCATCATCACAGTGACCAAAAGGCAAGTGTGGGGTCCATAGCTGAAGCACATTTTGACCATTGTGGCAATGGGGTCTACACCCTCATCATCACAGTGACCAAAAGGTAATTGTTGACAAAGAAAGAGCTGCAACTGCCAAACTGCATGGATCATTCCTGCTCACAGAACCAAAAACTCATCTGTGGCAAAGTAGTGTATGTGTCCCATTGCAACATAAATTGGGGGAGCCAAATACTGCAGTGCAAATGAAACATTCCTTTGGCCATGTGCAGACAAACAACACCCATGGGGGCTGAGACCGTCAACAGTCATCAATGACACAATGACAGAAGTGACCATCAGAATGCAGAACCACATATTTGCACCAATGGGCACACAAATGCAGATACCCTGTGGAGACAGCAGATGTGAGGTGAACAGATACCATACCATGGCAGCAATGGGACACACAAACCATGATCACTGTGCTGACCGATGACCTAGGAGTCCCAGGGACAGCAGGGGAAACACACCAAACAACATACAGCCAATGGCACACCCAAGATATGCCAATGCAGTGGTGCAGATGCACAAACACAAACAGGCAGACCAACACTGTCATCATACACAGCAGGTGAGGGGTGGGGGTGCCAGTGTCCCCAGGCAACCACACAACACATGAGGAGAGCTGAATACCAATCATACAGATGTGCATACACTGCCACACTAAGGTAACTCATGGATCCAAATCCCCTATGTGGGCAAGCAGGCATTGTCAGGTGAGAGGGAGCACAAAACACACATGTCACACAGGCACGTAGGAACAACAACTGACACAGCAAGTCACAGACACACCACAGCACCACCCCCAGGGCCCCCACAATGTGGTGACCCTGGGCTGAATAAAAATACCACTGTGATGACAAAGCTAAATGTCGTTCACACTATGAACCACAGTCAGGTGTCCTGAGCAACAAACTACCATCACACCTACACAAGCACAAATCAATCAGCATGGCCAGTAAGCCAAGGCCAACATGGAGGCAGGGGCCTAGCCGGGCAACAACTCTCATCTGCACACACTCAACACCACACCCTCGACCTCCAACAATGTGCAGCAGTGAAGTACACATGCACTGGTGACATTGCACATGCACCCATGACTATTCCAGGGTGGTGGGTGGGAACCAAGGTGTAGAAACACATCACACATGGACACTCAACAAGACTCCTGAATGTCTGACACACTGCACACTACGCTGTACATGGACATGACGGCAATACCACACCGACCAATGGGATCCCAGCCACAGTCACACACCAATGAAGAAGCCAAGGTCACCCACAACGAACACACATAGACAACTTCCAACATTGCAGCTCTGACCCTGAGGAGTGGCAGCAGTCACACACACAACATGTCACAATCACTGAAAGATAACACAAACTGGAAATCACATGACAGGGGCAAACAACAAGTGCCAAGGGGAAACCTGACTGTGACCCATCTGCGTCTGCACACAAACTCAGCCCTGACAGCAAACACACCTATGGGTGACACCCTGATGACCAGTAATGTGCCATGCACCCACATCACAGAGAACACAGGGAGAAGACTTTGGGGGAACATAGCTCAAGTCAGCAAGCATCACAAACAGGTACAACACTAGGGATCACAGCATGCGCAGATGAATGGAAGTGAACACACAGACATGCACATACAACACACACCTTGGGTGCAGGCAATGTCACACGTGTACACACTGCCATGAGGGGACTCCACTCCTGTGTGAGGAAAGCTGTGCCATATGTTGCCTCAGTAGGGCCCCATCATGTCAGCTGAGCACTTGGTCACACAATCAACAATTAGCACCAAATGAGGGCTCCCATCACATCAGCCTGGTCATGGATGTGCCAACGGAATCATCAGCACAGATCCAACACACTTGTATAGCAATGTTGCACTGACTACACGGATGAGTCCCTCCCCATTGATGCCCAAACCTGCATGTCCACTGGAGATGGCAACACGGTCAGGGAAGTAGACAAATGCAACGATGGCAGGCACAACAGATGTGCAGGGGTGGAAGCCACAGATATGAAATTGCCAATGTAAGTAGGAAACCCATTGCCAAATACTGAACACATGACACCCTCAGATGCTGCTATTGATGACATGGATACACCACATGATAGGACACATTCCCCCTGGACCACATGGGTTCCTGCACAGTAACACTTCATAATCATGAGACCAGATATCACCATCACTGCAGCAAGGGCATGGTTAGCTGCACCAACAACATGTACATCTGAAGCATGAGCACTAGAGAAAAGAAAGTTGCTTTATTCAGCATATGTGTTGAGGCCAAACGAAGTCCTGAAAAAGAGCAAAGGCCAATGGCCAGTCCATTGTCAAAGTTCAAACAGGGTGACACTGGCAGATGTCACCCTACGCATGCCTGCACAATACCAGGGACAATCCACTAGGAGGGGCAACCGGGGGGCAGGCCAGGCACCGCAGGGACAGGATCAGGGCTCACCAGGGGGAGTCAGGGAAGGGGTGGTGGGTGCAGGAGAGCCACTGACAACTGCAGTGGAGGTGTCTGACATGGTGTGTGCCGGCACAACTGGGGGGCATGACACAGATGTCGTGGGTGCCGGCACAACTGCAGTGGACCCTGCAGATGGGGTGGACAGGTCCGCCACTGCAGTGCCCAAGTCAGACAGGGCGGTAGTGGACTCCACTGCAGTGCCTACCTCCAGGGGAGGAGAATGGGGAACAGGCAAGGTGGGTTGGACAGAGGGGGGACACCCTCACCACATCAGTGGCACAGACAAGCGCAGCGGGGGTGTGGTGCTGGGAGAGCAAGTGGCAGGGGGAGAAGGCCGGAGCATCTTGGGGATGGTATATCTGTGGGTGGGGGAACCTGGGGCAGGGTGTGGTGGGGGCACCTGTGCAGTGGGGGCCTGAGGGATGGAGGACGGAGACCTTGTGCCTGAGCTGCAGGGTGGTGGCGGGGTCTTGCTCTTAGCACTCCGGGGGACTTGCGGGTGGGGGCCTCAGTCCGTCTGCGCCTGGGGGAGGGTGTCCGGGGGCGAGGGGCACTCTGCTCCGTGTGGGTGGGCTTCCTCTTCCCCCGGGATGCTGGAGCAGCTTCATCGGTGGGGAAGAGGCCGAGGTCACAGAGGAAGAGCTGCTGTGACTTTGGGGTTGCAGGTGAGGCAAGGGAGGGTGCTTTGGAGGGAGAGGGAACTGAGGACTGCGCAGTGCATGTGGATGCGTGTGTGTGTTCCAGGGCCCCATCCCCTGTGAGTCTGGCTTCAGTCCCCTGAATGTGCGTGCGTGTGCGTTTTGTCATTGGCGTGTGTGTCAGTGTGCTGGATGTGTGTGTGCTGGTGTGTGCCTGTGCCAGTGTGTGTGTGCCTGGGATGGGTAAGGTGCTGGGGAGTGTGGATGGAGCAGAGGCAGGAGGGGTGAGGGACCGTTTGAGGAGGGACACTGCTGCCGTCAGGGAGGAGTCCATGGACCTATTGCCCCTCTGTAGGTCAGACATGCCCGATGAGATGCCCTCCATGAACGACACCAGCTGAGTCAACAGCGCGGTGTGCGCATGGAGGACACTCAGCATGGCTGTCTGCCCTACATGGAGCTGGCGAAGGAGGTACACAGACTCCTCACTCAGGGCAGCAGGGGACACAGGGGCAGGGGGTGCGGTGCCTGGCCCAAAGGAGACACGCTCCCGGACATGGGAGCCTCCACGGACCTGGGGAATGGGAGCCGATGGGAGGGCGGTGGTGGTGCTGGTGGTGGCGGGGACAGCAACACTAGCTGGGGTGTGGTGGCTGCTGACACCCGCCTCCACAAGGGAGTCATCCTCCGAGTTGCTCTGGTCCTCAGCTGAGGTGGATGCTGCTGAGGACTCCTCGGTGTGGCTCCCCTCGCCCTCCGTGCCACTGGGTCCCTCCGACCACTCCTCGGCTGCTGACCCAGTCTGGCTCTCCGGCTCCTCCTGGTCCGTGGAGCTGTCCCCTTCCGTGGCCGTGGATGTATCTGCAAACAATGGGGAAACAGACAGACATCAGTCACCTGCACCAAACGCACACACCACTGTGAGCACAGCACATTACAGAGCAAGCCCTGGCATCATTAGTTGTACATTGCTAAAAGTGCCCTAATTGAACAGGAGAAGTCAATTGTCAGTCTGATGCCAAGCATGGCACTCACATCCCACATGGCCTTGCACCCATCTGTCTGGTGTCTGTTGGATTGCAACACCCCAGTGTTGACACATGCACCAAGTACACAGTAGTTGGACAGTGCAGAGGACACGGTGTGGACACATCACAGCTCTTGCCACTGAGTCAGTACAGGTTTACGGATGTAAGGGATGCCCAGAGTCAAATAGGAAATGCATGTGATGCATTCCAGCGACAGACACCATGATGCACCCATGTCCTGATAGCCAGCGCCACTATGGTGTGCATGTAGCACATGTCACTCCCCTGCAGGATCACCAATCAGTAGACACATGCCATGGCGGAGGCATGACTGCAAAGTCATACATCACTGTCTCAGTGATGTATGACTTTGCAGCCAGACAACAACACTCTGCACTGTGTCACAATAGTAGGTCATGGGGAATGCAAGTCCTGGAGCTGCACAAGTGCACATGTACATCCCCCCACAACACATCCTCTTAACCCTCATCTGTCCAGGTCATACCTATTGGACATATGGGAGACCTGTGACACTACCCTCTGAACCTGAGCCCCTCACACTCTGCTGTGCATGGGGAACAGCTGCCTGAACTTCACATTTACATGCCCCAGTCTGCATGGGCAGCTGATCAGACACCTATGTGTCACACAAGTATCGTCTCCTATGGTCACATCTCCAGTGGCATGCTGAGCCCCTACCAAGAAACTCCACAGCAGTCCTGGCGACTAATCCACAGCACACTGACACAGAGGCAGACACCTGAGGGGTCAAAACACTGTGCACAATGTGTCCTCTGATACACGGGAGTGGGAGTACAGAGTGTATTGTATGGCCTGGAGTAGGCATGACTGTCCAGCCCCACATGAATGAGGGATGAGCCCTGGACTGTAGGCAGCTGGCTAAGTATGTGTGACACACGTCATATACATACTCCTGGGGCCCAAACATTGTTCCCACCCGCAGCATGGGTGTGTGCCAGGTACCCCAGCCACATGTGGTGGATCAGCTCAGCAATTGGACCACAGATCAAAGTAACACGCTGAATACATGTCAGAATACAGGCATTGTGTAAGCAATGGACCCACCCATGATGCCCACCACAGAGTCAGGGAAACAGATGCTGTCTCCCACCTTGAGTCAAGCAAACTGCAAGGACACAGTCCTAAGTGACAGAATTCCCTGCATGTAAGGGCCACACCTGGGTATCAGATGAGGAGTGGGCAGTGCACAATAGAGGGACATGGCTCCTGGACAACATGACTGCTGTACTGTGGCAGTTCAACCTGGCCCGAGGAGGGCACATAACATGTTAGACAGAGTACACAGTGCAGTCTTTGACTCACCCCCTCCTTGCTGCTCTCTGGCCTTCAGCTGCCCATCCAGGTCTGGAAAGACCACCGCCAGGATCCTGAGCATGTGGGGGTCAGGGTCCGTGTTCCGCCCCTCCTGCGAGGAGGCGACAGCTTCAGCTGGACCCGTGCAATCCTCCGGGTCCAGCCCCGAAGGTCCTGCCACCTCTTTTGGCAGTTGCGGATCCGGCGCTTGTAGACCCCCACGGACCGGACAGCCCGGACGATGTCCTTCCATATCTCATGCTTCCGATGGGCAGAAGCCTGTCAGGATGACAAAGTGATAAGGCCATTACTACACATGCAACATATCCGTGCATGACACAGTTGCATATACATGTCGCAATCACAGGGGCACATGGTGTACCCAGGCAGTGCACGGCTGCCCATGGACAGTTTTCCAGAAGTCACTACATGGTATCATAGCATGGGGAGTAAAACCCTGTTCAGAAGCACTGTCACTGCACCATACCTGTCCAGTGCAAGTCACTACACACTATGGGGGGTGACAACTACTCAGTGAGCCTGCTAGCCAGTGGTGTGCTGACTCTCAGCCTTGCTAGTCAGACAAAATGCACATTCAGAAAGGCAGTGCACAGAACACTCACCTGCTCCCCTGGTGTCCCATACAGCTTGCTGTACTGTGGAAGTAGGCTGTCCAGCAGGGCCTGGTTCTCTTCAAGGCTGAAGGCTGGGGCTCTCTCCACAGTACGTGCCATTGCAGGGTCCAGAGGGGCAGAGACAGCAGCAGTGCAGTGGCAGATGTCGTCCTGGAGCATGTAGTGCAGGCAAGTGGGCTCTCAGGGGAACATGCAGCAATATATATGTGCTGGAGAGGCAGATACTGTCCCTTGTGTCCAAAGTGATAGGTCCAAGTCGTTTGCATCTTCTGAATCTGGCCAATCCATGGAATAGCAGCACCAAAACACGCCCACAGCATCCTTCAAAATTTCAACTTCATGACATACATGATTTTGCAACATTGTTGTGGGTGACCAACTGATTTTCCAGCAACCGACTCGTTCGAATATTCGAAAACGCGTCCGTTGCCAGGCAAGCCCATTGTCAATGGGTGCGCACCGATCGGTCCATTGAGGTACAACGCGCACAGGGGTACAACGCGTACCCGCACACATTGAATGCAATGGGCCGGCCGGAGGCACCGATCGGTCCATTGCAGTACAACGCGCACAGGGGTACAACGCGTACCCGCACACATTGAAAGCAATGGGCCGGCCGGAGGCACCGATCGGTCCATTGCAGTACAACGCGCACAGGGGTACAACGCGTACCCGCACACATTGAATGCAATGGGCCGGCCGGAGGCACCGATCGGTCCATTGCAGTACAACGCGCACAGGGGTACAACGCGTACCCGCACACATTGAATGCAATGGGCCGGCCGGAGGCACCGATCGGTCCATTGCAGTACAACGCGCACAGGGGTACAACGCGCACCCGACACATTGAATGCAATGGGCCGGCCGGAGGCACCGATCGGTCCATTGCAGTACAACGCGCACAGGGGTACAACGCGTACCCGCACACATTGAATGCAATGGGCCGGCCGGAGGCACCGATCGGTCCATTGCAGTACAACGCGCACAGGGGTACAACGCGTACCCGCACACATTGAATGCAATGGGCCGGCCGGAGGCACCGATCGGTCCATTGCAGTACAACGCGCACAGGGGTACAACGCGTACCCGCACACATTGAATGCAATGGGCCGGCCGGAGGCACCGATCGGTCCATTGCAGTACAACGCGCACAGGGGTACAACGCGTACCCGCACACATTGAAAGCAATGGGCCGGCCGGAGGCACCGATCGGTCCATTGCTGTTCAACGCATCACTGTACATGTGACTGGCATATGTCAGCATGCCTGTCTCAGATGGACATATGCCAGCCACAGATAGCTCCCAGGGAGTGAGGGGCACACCTACATCACGACAGCCTGTCCAAACCTTATCATAAGGCATGTAAGGCTGCATTTCCTATTGTGTGTATGTTGGTGTACATGTTGTCCTGTGGGTGTCACCTGTGGGCAGCCACCCCCAGGCTGTGCACGTGTTAATGGGGACAGGATCCTGGGTGTTACGTGTACGTGACCACTGTGATGTGCAACTGTTCATATCTGTGCATGTGCCATGGTCACATTTCACAGTGGTGTTTGTGTATGTCATGTCACATACCCCGTGAGTCCCATGTGGGACGGTATGTTTGAGCCAGGGTGTCCCAGTGGCACAATAGTGATGGCCCTCCACAGTCTTTGTGCATGTAGTGTTTACAATGTCTCTGATTTCATGTGCACAATGGGAGACAGTCTCCACATCCACGTTGTGTGTGCATGGACTCTGATGTTGTGCGTGTGTGTCACAGACGTCCATGGCTCTCCTGCCATGGCAAGTGTGGCCACTACCTGTGGGGGTCATGTTTGTTTTGTTGTGGTGTACACATGATACTCCAGGTGATGCCAGTGTCCATGTGGCATTACAGGGTCCCTGGGAATGTGCCTGTCGTTGAGCTGTGGTGCCTGGGGCACATCTGTCCTCACATGTCACTGGGGGTGACTGTGACACAGCATCATGATATCCAATGGGCCAACCTGGGACAAATTGATGCCACCTGTAGGACCGTGTTGACAGATGTTGGCCATGTATGTACCATACATGTCGTTCCGGTACTGCACACTTCATGTAGTTGTGCCTCATGATGATGTATGTTGGGATCTTGAGTGTGTTCAATGCCGCATATGTGGGGTGACTGACGATCTTGCTTACTTCTCCTCTGCACTGCAGGGCTCCTGCTGTCCATCGGCCATTCCCAGACCTGGCAACGATGGTGGAACGGGACAGCATCCGACGGTACCGCTTCACCAGGCAGCTGATTGAGGATTTGGCAGTGCAGTTGTCCCCACATTTGCAGCCTGGCCGGCCGTATCCTACAGCGCTGACCCCCAAGGTGAAGGTGATGGCAGCCCTACACTTCTTTGCCACCGGTACCTTCCAACATACTGTGGCGTCTGCTGGTGGGATGTCACAGACCATGTTCAGCCGTGTGCTCCGCGATTTCTTGGCGGCAATGTTGCTCTTCCTGAACCGGTACATCTATTTCCCTAGACTGCGACGACTCACTGACGTGAAGAGTGACTTTTATGCCCTGGGGAGGATGCCGCATGTAATTGGCTCCATTGATGGGACACATGTGGCTTTGGTACCACCACAGGCCCAGGAGCAGGCCTACAGGAACCGCAAGCACTACCACTCGGTCAATGCACTGGTGGTGTGTCTTGCAGACATGACCATCACACACGTGTGTGCCCGTTTCCCTGGTTCAGCACACGATGCCTTTGTGATGAGGAGTAGTCGCATCCCCAGGTTGATGGCACAGATGCAGAACCAGCGTGCCTGGCTTGTCGGTGTGTACTGACTTTGTGCCATTGTGTGTGATCTGATCTGTAGTATTCCGCCCACTTTTCCAAGTCAGCTGATGTGCACTTGTCTGTCCGTAGGTGACTCGGGATACCCCAACATGCCGTGGTTGCTGACACCCCTCAGGAACCCTGTGACACCTGCCCAGATGCGCTACAATGAGGCACATGGTCGGACCAGGAGAGTGATTGAGCGGACCTTTGGTCTCCTGAAGAGCCGCTTCCGCTGCCTGGACAAGACCGGAGGGTCCCTCCCATATGCCCCTGCGAAAGTGTGCAAGATTATCATCGTCTGCTGCATGCTCCACAACCTGGCAGTGCGGAAGGAGTTGCCTCTCATCCAGGATGACGATGACCAACATCCGCCACCTGTGGAGGATCCTGGCCTGGACCACGATGCCAGTGACGATGATGATGATGATGGTGATGGTGATGTCCGCACACAGCTCATCACCAACTTCTTTAGCTGAATGTGAGTATCCTGAGGTGTCATGTGAATGATGTGAGTTGGCATGATGTGTGGGTGGTGCTCTGGTGCTGTTGGAGTGTGTCCATGGGCTACTTGACTGGATGTGTGTTGCGATGTGTGGTGACAGGTGGGCTGTACTCCCCAACAGTGTTGACATGCTAACTTGGTTCTGGGTGGGTATCTTGTAACATGTATTGTGCATGAGTTTTGCTGTTCTGTCCTGTACTCCATTGCTTTTGACTGTGTGTCATTTCTGTCCTTCACAGGGTACTTTCAGATTCGTTTGGTCAACTGTGTCCACCGACAACGTGATTGCACATCCAGGCTGGTAGCAGTTGTGTCCCTACAGGTGATGTGCGCCACACCCATGGACTTCCTTCTGTCTACAGTTGTTGACTGTGTGCCCGCTACCAGGTGGGGTTACCTTGCATCTGTAGTGGTTACGGCATGTTGCTACTGTGTAATAAACCTGTGCTTCACTTAGTGATGTGCGTTGTCTGTGGTCACACATTTGACTGCCATTTGCTTACTGCACCTGTGGGCTACTTGACTACAACTGGGAATGGGTGTGGTGTCTGTGCATTGCACCGTCTTCCCTGGCAACATCAGTGTAGGCAATGAGTCAGATGGCCTAGGTGTGTATGTGTTGTGTAGCCCTGGTGGTGTGTCTCCCTCATATGTGTCACGTTGCCTGTACTCACATGCCTGTGTTGTCCTTGCTGTTGCAGTTCGCATACACAGTGTAATTTTGTTGTTCATCATCCCCATAACAGTACCCACGTTGGAATCACGACAGAGGCAAGTATGGTGTATTATTGTGTTTATTGTGATACATCTGTGATAATAGTGCATAGGATGGATTGTGCTGTACATGAATCTTGCAATCCCAAGTTCCTAGATGAATAGAAAGTCCAGGTAGACAGGATCCCCAGTATCGGGGCCACAGTTGTCTGACACATTGTTCCAACTTGTACTCCCCATGCAATGTGTGGGAGTAGTGTTGCCATCAACAGGGTGAACAGTCTGTGCACAAAGGCGAAAATCCAGAACAGGTTCAGGCTTCCTGGGAGTTGCGCTTGGCCATCAGCCTCTCACTTTCCCCTCCTCGGACGACCCCTCTTCTTGGGGGGGCCCTCAAGTGCAGGCTGCTGCGGTGCAGGGGACTCTCCGCCAGAGTCCTCCTCCCTCCCTGTGGCAGTTGCAGTTTGTTCGGTACCAGATGTTGTTGGCACACAGGGAGGTGTGGACTGGTTGCTGTTCATCTGGCGGAGGCATTGTAAAATGTCCCTGTGCACCGCCGTCATCTCATGTAGTACATCCCACTTGGACTCCACGCGGGTCATGTGGGAGTCCACACGTGACATGTGGGAGTCCACACGTGACATGTGTGACTCCACATGGGACATGTGGGAGTCCAAGCGGGCATGATGGGCAGCCTGCTGCTGTTTGATGTCTCTGAGGAGCCCCACTACCTGGCTGAGCTCTCCGGTGCTGGACTGGTACGCATCAGCTATGCGTACCAGTTGTGGGTCTTCATGCACACCAGCAACGTCTGCAAGCAGCGACCTCTGTCTCCCACCCCTCCCACCACCCCTGCTGACATGTGCAGTGTGTGCAGTTGCACGCACAGATAACCCTGGTCCACCTTGGGGGTTGGTGGTGGTGGTGGTGTCCATGGCCCCAGGTTGGTCCAGGGTCACTGCGCTGGTGTTGTTCCTTATTCTGTCCATGTCGGCAGGGATGGTATTCGTGGTGACAGTCGTTGGAGGGGTGGGTGCAGGGGGTGCAGCTGGTGGACCTGCTGGTGCTGCAGCTGGTGGTCCTGCTGGTGCAGCATGTTGACTTGCACCGGATGTGCCAGGTTGTTCTTCATCGTCCGAGGAGGACAGAGGCTGTACGACGCCAGTGAGCTCGGCATCCTCTTGAGCCTGGGACTGGGACTCCTCAGCGTCTGCTGCTGTGTCCCTATCATCACCTGTTTTTGGGAGACACAAACAATGTATGTCATGTTTCTGCAGGCATCAGTGGTTGACACACCTGACAGTTGTGACTGTGCCTCGGGGTGCGGGCCTGTACATTGTATTGTCCTAAGTCGTCACAGTCAGGGGTTGATATTGGTGTGGCACATTGTCCTGCATTATTTGGGCATTTCTATGTATTCTCTGGGGTGTGAACATGGTCTGCATTGATTGTGTTTGGTTGACAGCCAGACCTCCTTCCCACCCACCCACCCACCCAGTCAGTTATCCCACCATGGAACGTGCTTGCATTGCAGGGAGTGTAAGTTGTCTCTCAGGATGTCAGTCAGAGGTGTCCTGCTGTTTGTTGGTGCACAGTTGGCAGCAGGGCCTTGTGCTCCCCGCAGCAGTAGCCAGTGTCAGCCATCTTGTGAGTCCTTCTCCACTCCCTGTGATGTGAGCATGGTTCAGGGTGGTGTTGATGGGCCAGTTGTGAGGCTGAGCAATGTCTGTGACTACGACTCCCATCATGCTATTGCCTCCACCCCCTTCCCAGCATGCCCATGCTTCCTTCCTTTTGACTCTGCTTCCCTGTGGGGTGGGCTGGCTGTGCTGACAGGATGGCTGGGAGTGTTGTCCTGGCAGTTGTTTGGCTAAGAGTCCCAAGAGTGTCCCTGTGCTTCACACAACATAACCCAGGGTGGTGGTGCTTTGTGGGATCTTGTGTTAGGATGGAGGGCATTGCATTCTACCAGGTGGGTACTGTGGAGTTTGTGTTGGGGGGGTGTGAGGGGAGGTGCTGGTGACTATGGTCAGTGCTGCAAGTCCCCCTTCCCACCCAGCCAGCCGGATATCCCACCATGGAACGTGCTTGCATTGCAGGGAGTGTAAGTTGTCTCTCAGGATGTCAGTCAGTGGTGTCCTGCTGTTTGTTGGTGCACAGTTGGCAGCAGGGCCTTGTGCTCCCCACAGCAGTAGCAACAGTGTCAGCCATCTTGATGAGTCCTTCTCCACTCCCTGTGATGATGAGCATGGTTCAGGGTGGTGCTTGATGGGCCATGTTGTGGAGGCTGTAGCAATGTCTGTGACTACGACTCCCATCATGCTATTGCCTCCACCCCCTTCCCAGCATGCCCATGCTTCCTTCCTTTTGACTCTGCTTCCCTGTGGGGTGGGCTGGCTGTGCTGACAGGATGGCTGGGAGTGTTGTCCTGGCAGTTGTTTGGCTAAGAGTCCCAAGAGTGTCCCTGTGCTTCACACAACATAACCCAGGGTGGTGGTGCTTTGTGGGATCTTGTGTTAGGATGGAGGGCATTGCATTCTACCAGGTGGGTACTGTGGAGTTTGTGTTGGGGGGGTGTGAGGGGAGGTGCTGGTGACTATGGTCAGTGCTGCAAGTCCCCCTTCCCACCCAGCCAGCCGGATATCCCACCATGGAACGTGCTTGCATTGCAGGGAGTGGAAGTTGTCTCTCAGGATGTCAGTCAGTGGTGTCCTGCTGTTTGTTGGTGCACAGTTGGCAGCAGGGCCTTGTGCTCCCCACAGCAGTAGCCAGTGTCAGCCATCTTGTGAGTCCTTCTCCACTCCCTGTGATGTGAGCATGGTTCAGGGTGGTGTTGATGGGCCAGTTGTGAGGCTGAGCAATGTCTGTGACTACGACTCCCATCATGCTATTGCCTCCACCCCCTTCCCAGCATGCCCATGCTTCCTTCCTTTTGACTCTGCTTCCCTGTGGGGTGGGCTGGCTGTGCTGACAGGATGGCTGGGAGTGTTGTCCTGGCAGTTGTTTGGCTAAGAGTCCCAAGAGTGTCCCTGTGCTTCACACAACATAACCCAGGGTGGTGGTGCTTTGTGGGATCTTGTGTTAGGATGGAGGGCATTGCATTCTACCAGGTGGGTACTGTGGAGTTTGTGTTGGGGGGGTGTGAGGGGAGGTGCTGGTGACTATGGTCAGTGCTGCAAGTCCCCCTTCCCACCCAGCCAGCCAGCCAGATATCCCACCATGGAACGTGCTTGCATTGCAGGGAGTGTAAGTTGTCTCTCAGGATGTCAGTCAGTGGTGTCCTGCTGTTTGTTGGTGCACAGTTGGCAGCAGAGCCTTGTGCTCCCCACAGCAGTAGCCAGTGTCAGCCATCTTGTGAGTCCTTCTCCACTCCCTGTGATGTGAGCATGGTTCAGGGTGGTGTTGATGGGACAGTTGTGGGGGGGCAATATGTGTGAGTGCGACTCCCATGATGCTATTGGCTACACTGACTTGGCCAGCATACACAGAATTCCTTCCTTTGAGTGGTCTTCACTGTGTGTTGGTGTTGTTGTGGTGGCTACATGTGTGGATGTGTGTGTTAGTTCTATTTGTGCCACTGCCTAGCTGTAGTTGTGGTTGTGTTTGTACATGTGTTGGCACAGTTGGATGTGACTTTTTTGATGGCATGTGTTGTGTTTATCTGACTGACATACACATTTTGGGATGATTCTGTTCTAGTTGCTGTGTAATTGCTATGAGTGCATGGTTTGACTCTCCCTTGACAGTGATGTGTGTGTTTTGTGGCAGTTTATTGTGTACATTTGTTGTGTACTCACCAGGCTCTGGGATGTCCTCTAGTCCATATACGCTCACTGGCGGAAGGATGGCCCGCACCTTCTCCTCCCAGGGCCTGAGGTATACTGGCTTGGCAGGAGGGCCACTGCCGGTGTATTGGCTGTTGATGTAGTCTTTCTTGAGCAGCTCCCGGACCCTCCTGCGCACGTCATACCACCTGTTCTGGATGTCGGTCTTTGTGCGCCGACATGGTGATTGGGCGTTCACCCTGTTGATGATCCTCTCCCACATCTTGGTTTTCTGCGACATGGGGGTCTGTTGGACCAGTGTGCCAAACAGCTGTGGCTCCACCCTGAGGATCTCGTCTACCAGGACTTCCAATTCACAATCTAGGAACTTGGGATTCTTCTTGGGGGCATGGTGATGGGTGGTGATGGTGAGTGATGTGTGTGTTGGTGTGCAGGTGAGGGTGTGTGAGTGTGTGTTTTGCTGGGTGTATGTGAGGTAGGTATTTGTTGGTGTGCTGATGGTGTGTGGCTTGTGTGAGGGATGAGCTGTGGGTGTGTGGTTGCTTTCTCTTGGGTGCTGGCAGTGAAATGGCATTTGCAAAGGCTCATGGTAGTGATTTGTGTCCTTTATATAGGTGGAGTTGTGGGTGTGTCTTTGTTCTCTGTCCCCACCCCCCCAGTATTTATTGGCTTGGTAATTGCTTGTTTGGCCTTTTTTGGTTGATTTTTCCTTTGTGCTGTTTGTGTATGTTGGAAACGTTCTTGTGACCGAGTCGGACCGTGCATTGGTCTCGTACGGTGTTTTCCGTTTCGTTCACGCTGTGTTTGTGCAGTTTTGTATGCTGCGTACGCGTCGGTCGCGGTGTATTGTGTTGCTTCGGCTCGGTTTTGTATGCGTGTCGGTCGTACGGCTTGTCCTCCGTCCGACTCGGTCGTGTTTTTCGCGCCTTGCATCGTACTTTGCAGGTTGGAGTTGGCGGGTACGATTCGGTCGGATTTGTTCCGGGTGCGTGTCGGTCGGTTGGATTCGCGTGTTTTTCCGGCCGGATTGCTATTTTCCGAGCGGGTCGGTCGGTCGGCTTGGTTTCCTGACGTGTCGGTCGGATTTATCGCGGCTTGCATCGTACTTGGCGTGTCGGGCGCCACTGGTACGTGTCGGTCGGTATTTTTTCCGGATCCGAGTCGGTCGGTGCTTTTTCCGGCCCGAATCGGAATCGACCCCTTTGTGTCCAGAAGAATGACGTAAGACTATGACCTGTTTCATAGCCTACTTTCAACTAAACTACTTTCATACTGTTTGTATATTGCACTTAATGATCGTTGTATTGAAGCCATGTAATTTTCTGCTAAATATTTACTTTGATTTATAAACCAATAAGTACTAAATAAAGATATAAATAGAAAGTTAACTAAAAAAAAGTTTCACAAAAATAAGTTGTCTGCAGAGAGACTCCTAGGAACGCTGGGGTTAACAACAGCTGCAACTGGACCCAGTTGCTAAATATAAATACACAGGACTTGAGCAATCAAAGGGCCTGTTGTAGAGAATACTAAGGACATGAGGCAGAATCCTACTGAAAAGCACACAGAAAAGGAGGGAAATATGTAATTGAAAATGACAGGCACATAGTGACTTGCCTGAATTTAGTGCATGGCCTGGAGACCAGATCTAATGCAGATTCCTCTTGTTGTGGCTCCTGTTTTGGAAAGGGTGTGATAAGCAGCACATTTTTCCAAGTACTAAAAAATGTACTTCAGGAGTAGAGAAAACATGGCGTCTGGCACTATCTAGTTGTGTAGCCACACAATCGGTCTCATTTTTTTCTTCATCTCCGAAAGTTTTTATTGAAAATGTATACAAATCAAGTAAATACATAAACATGACAAAAGGAAAGTACTGTGACCATTTCATATGTAAAGAACTATAACACTAAGTACAAAAATTGTCTGACCTTGTAGAAAACTGAACAGTTGAGGAGAATAAGACACAGAAGAGAGAAAAACATCACCAGATGAATGGGTCATAGCGTATTATACTTCCCAGAGGAGAGCTAAAAATAAAAACATAAAAAGAAGAGTTAAGAAAAGATACCACATTACAGCCCTTGCCAGAAAATTGCAGTTACGTTGTGAAATTTTCAATCTAGTGTATATGCGAGCAGTAATATTGAGTTTTTAAGAGATGAGGCTAGCTATTCAAAGTCAAGACCTTGAAGAGTATATTTTGAGTTCACACCAGTGTAATACTCTTAAGATATTCATCCAGTTTGCTCAATAAAGGCCACTCTGCAAGATCCCAGAGTGGTGGTGTGCCAAAATAAGTTCTGCACCTCTAATAAAGCATCACCTGTCCCACCATATGTCGTTGAAGACATTCCCCTAATATTTCCAGTTACTTAAAATCGTTGTGTGTGCTAACATGGACATCAAATCCAATAAGAGGACATCATGCTTATTCAATCCCGATATCTCGTTTTCAAGGGAAGGGCCTATAGCAGTATAGGTGAAGTTCTTTGGAGGTGAGAAGCGAAAGATGTGTATGTGTGAGTAAATCGAATCCCAGAAACGGTGTAATAATGGACAATCAAAAAAATATGTGGGAGATTGCCAGCCTTTGTTTTACAGCTCCAGCAGATGTTAGGCAATGTTAGGCCCAATTTGTATAGTCTGTCTGTTAGAAATGCTCTGTGGAGTAGGAGAAATTTTGTCTCAGCTAGGTTAGGGGTGATTTTCTTGTAGCAAGTGTTCTGCTCCATTTTAGACCACAGTTTTCCAGGGAGACTCGTAAAGTTCTCTTTTTGCTATTTCAGTTGGCTATTTTGTTTCTTCAGACTTCAGTGAGTTATCAGATAAGGGTTTCAATAATTTGTAGATTATAGAAACTACATGACCACCTTTCTTGATTTTATCAATTGGAGATATGATTGAAGAGCCGTGACAAGGAGAGATGTGTTGTTTGGCCAACACTGCTTTCAGTTTTTATAAAACTCAGCACTGTCCAAACCATAGATCTGTTGTAGGTTAACAAAGGAATGATTGGATGTGCTCTTTGGAACCTAAATCCCTGATTAGAAGAGCCCCTTTTTTGCTCCGTGTCCCAGCAATGTTTGTAATTTCTTCCATTTTGATTTTCGGATTGGACCACAAGGATGCTATTTTGGAACTTGCCGTTATAACAACTGACAGTTTGGCCTTGGTACCTAATAAAGTTCTTTAGTATTAGCAATAATCGGAATCTAAAGGCTTGGATGGTTTTTGTCAATGGTAAGGATGGATAACAATTATAGATCTTGCACCAAAATATTTTCCAGAGTGATCCATGGCGGGGTATATAGCCAATCGTTCTTAAACCAATGTATTCCCTGATGAAATAGAAAGGAGAAAGGCAGACTGAAATCTCCTGAAACCTGCTAGATTGACGCCAGCCTGATCTTTGGGGAGTCTTAATTTTTTTTAATTTAGATACGTGGTTTCTTGCAATTCCATAGGAATTTGTTAATCAGCATGTCTATAAGAATTTACAAAAACTCCTCCGAACAAGTACTAGGCGTCATGCTTTACAAATAGTTGATTATCGGCGTAATGAGCATTTTAATTGATTCTCCCGTGCTCCACCAAGTGAGGAATTTAGGTGACCAGGAATCTATTATGGCAGAAATCTTCTTAATCACTAAATGTTCGTTGTGTCTCTAGGATTCCCAGAGGTCATCATTGAATTCTAATCCTAAGTAGTCTTTTTGCCTGGTTAGTCCTGACTTTCCCAGGATGGATTTGTTCCAATGGATGCTAAGGGCACGAACTTCGGATTAGTCTCTATTTAGGGAATAGCCTGCAACGTTGGGTGGGCGTAAGCATCCGTGGTTTCAATAAGGGCCGGTATCGCTATGTCTGCCTGCTCTGAGAGAACCATGATATATCTGTAGATGCAGCTGTCTTAAAAGAGGGTATTTTTAAATTGCATACCATTAATTTTTGGATTCTGGTTAATTGACCTCAGTAGAGGTTCAATATCCAATAAGAACAAAGCTAGTAATAATGGGCATCCTTGTCTCATTCCTTGCTTTAAATCGAAAAATTCAGACTAAACGTTTCCAACTTTGACTCTAGCTGTAGGATGGTCGTATTGAGCCATGGTCATCTTGATTAAGTTGTCCACCAAACTGAATATCTTAACTACATTGAGTAGAAAAGCTCATGCTGCCTTGTCAAAGGCCTTCTCAGCATCAAGTGCTATCGCTACTACAGGGGATGTTTTGTGTCTGGTTATTTCGATGATGTGATAGAGTAGTCTTATATTATCAGTCGCCAAGCAACCTTTCATAAAACCTGCCTGGTACGATCCGATTAGATCGGGCAAAACTGGTTCTAAACATTTAGCAAAAACCTTTCCTATATTTTGCAATCAAGATTAATCAGGGATATTGGTCTGTCATTTTTCAGTAGATTTAAGTCTTTGCCATCTTTTGGGATGAGAGATTTCTCTAGAAGATTCAAATTGCATGAAAAAATCCATTCATGGGTCTTTCAGATTTTCCCGGTAAGTCTTAAAAAATGGTGCTATCAGACCACCTGGGGCTTTCCCTACTTTGAGATCTTTGCTAACCGAATGCACTTCCTCTAAGGTGATTTTTTTTTTATAAGTAATAAGTTTGTTCACTATTGAGGTTTAAGTTATTTAGGTAAGTGTGCCCCTCCTCAGAGTCAACAAGTTTGTTATCATCGTATAGATCTTTATAGAATTACAAGAAGAAACAAAAAATGTCTTGAGGGTCAGAATGAACCTTCCCCTTTTTTATCCTTGATAGTAAGGACCTGATTTCTACTGTGTTTATACTTTAAATAACACACTAATGTTTTTCTTGCCTTATTACCATCACAAAGTTTGGTACAGTTTTGTTTCGTTACCCACTGACCCACTCTTTTATTTATAATTTTGTTACATTCATATTTTTGGGGTTTTCAGTAGGTCTAAGACTGCTCTGCCTTCTCTGATCTGAATTGTAATTCAAGGTTTTTGATCTCAAGTTCCATTTAGTTCCGGCTGTTTATTAGCTTCTTTATTCAATTGGACCCACATTTGTATTAAGATTAGGGCTCCTGGTTTCATGGTATTTATTTTTTTAACATTTCCGTCTGTATTTATCCATATTTATTTTTTGGCTATTCTATTGGTATTTATCCATATTTATTTTGTTTTTTAGGATAAATGGAGCTGTAAAATGGTATATTTTCACATTTATTTAACTCATGAATGTGCACTCATACGTGGATGCCTATAAGCATCCACGTATAACAAAACACTACACTCACAGGTACATATTAGCATTATACTACAAATATATGTTACCATATGACTGTATTTAAGGAAATTGCATCCTTTTTTAACTCTCCATGCTGTCTGTCTGCTCAGCTGGTTCCTGGAAATCATGAAAGACAGCATGGAGAGTCTCTCACAACAAGCATAATCCTTGGTTTGATCGATGATTCTAACCATGGTTTCAGAGATTAAGAGAAAGTTAATTCTAAAGTACGTTTGGTGAGGATGGGAAAAAAGGTGTAATCTCTTTCCAAGCATCCTTCAGGGCAAATTTATCACAGATTTTGTGAAGTATTTTGTGCGATGGGGAAGATCGGGCTTTGGTATTGGATAGTCTGTCCAAGGCCATATTCATGGACAGATTAAAATCTCCTCCAAAGATGATAAAAGCATCTTTAGGGGGTTTTGTTCGGTAAGTCATTAAGTATGTTCCAAAACTGTGTGTTGTTGATATTGGTAGTATAGACATTAAGGGCCTGATGACAACTTTGATGGTGCGACGCTGGGTCTGCCTCGCCCCCGAACCGTCAAAGCCCTGGTCAGACAACCTGCCAGATTAGGAGTTTCCTCCTGTCTGGCGAGCTGGTTTTCGGCGTTCCCACAGCGGTGCCTCTAAAAATGGACACCGCAATGGGAACGCCAAAAACAGTTCCTGAGTGGCATGGACTGAAAAGTCCATGCCGTGCAGGAACTAGAGCGCACCCACAGGGGGGCACATTTTGTGCCCCCCTGTGTGCATCCCCTTGCAGAGGAGGCACAGGGGGCCCTGCAGGGCCCCCTTTGCTTCCGCTCTGCCACAGTGTTCATGGAGGAGGAACCTCCATGACACCTCTGGCAGAGATGAAACTCGTAATATGCTTGGAGGGACCATGGCGGTCCCGCCAAGCATATTGCAGCCTCCTGACCACCGCAACACCGCCAAGGAACGGCGGTTCCCTGGCAGCTGCGGCGGGACTGTGGCGTCCCACCGCCCGACTCATAATAGGGCGGTCTGGAGACCGCCACGCCCCCGCGAGTCTGGCGGTCCGTGAACCGCCAGACTATTAATCGGGGCCTAAGTGTGAAAAATTCCTTACCAGCTTTCACTAATTTATTAAAAATCGATCTCACTTCCTTATCCATGTGAGTCTCTGGAACCCAAACGTTGGAGTGTTTCGGTAGGACCGTGCGAACACTGTTCTTTCTGTTAATGGCTGAAGAGCATAGTACCTCTCCGACCCAGCGACCATTGAAATTAGTTATATCTTTGTCTTTAATTTTAGTTTCCTGTAAAAACACTAAATCCCCTTTACTTTTGTATAAGTAATCAACAATTTTCCTCCTTTTTACAGGGTAGTTAATCCTTTTGACATTCAAGTACACTATTTTTTGAGCAATCATTTTTGTTGCTAGTCATAAAGGCAGGGATCAAAGAATGTTGATCTAGGTAGAATAGAAGATAAAGAAACCCCTCTGGGGTATGCCACGGCACAGAGGGTGTGTACGTCGACGATTAGCACTTTGAAAGGCCAAGGTAAGCAACACATTTTGCACAGGGTCGGCTGTAAGTGGTGACAAAAACAATAGGAAAGAGATTTATAAAAAGACATGAAAGAACAAAATTATGCTCGGGGTTTCTCCTTACCCTTCTAGAACTCACTTTACCCATCCCTCCACCCACCTCCCCAAATCTGAAATGGGAAACACATGGCAGGAACCAGGAAGGAAAACACAGCAGAGACGACTCCCCTGAACCCTCCCATCAACAAAAGATAGAGTTATGTCATTGATACTAAAATTGCTCAAAGGGTGAACCACCAAACATGAGAAACAAGAGGTTATAGTAACGGATGTCAACAGAGTCCTCCTATAGGTTAGAACTTCGAAATATAGAAAAAGAAATTAGCAATAACGTTCAGACAATTATGAGACAGATATAAGCGTCAGTCAGACAATTATAAGCAGACCATTGTCAAAAGTGTCTAAGTTGTGTACCATTTGCCTGCTGAACGGAGCAACTGAGGTGCTTCGGTTCAGAGCCCTGATTGTGAATATAATAATGTCGTATAATCGTTAATGTCAACACAGATGTTAATATCAACACAAACCGCTCTCTAGAAGTGTCTAAGAACTGAAGCAAAAGTGTTGATACAAGTTAACTAGCTTATCAGAGCCAGGTTGTAGTATCTATTAGGATCTTGATCATATATTAATGCTTGAAAAACACAATAATTACATTATGAGAGAGGGTAGTAAGAATTTGGCTGTTAGGGAATACTGCATGCTTAGTTGGATATTACAGCTTGTTTTATCCTAAACTATGTTACTGGAAACTCAAATGTTAAGAGTTTGATGTGTTCATTTCGGAGTCTTGAAGGTGTTCTAAGAACGTAAGCAAATCCTTGCAAACGTGGAAGATCTGTGGTTTACCTCTGCAGACGATTTCGAACCGAGCTGGACCTGCGAAATAAAAGGAAACGTTCTCGTCCTGTAGTTTACGTAGTTGAGCTAGAAATCCTTTTCGAGTTTGTACCTTGTCTTTAGAGAAGTCTTGTGCGATGCGGACCTTCTTGTCTTCCCATAAAATGAATCTGTGCTTGCTGATGTAGCCTAGTATCAGTTCAACATGTTGCATGTTGATAGCACAGTGGTTTGTATATGATCGGTCTAGGTGACGTAAATGCTGATGAGCGTTTGCGTGGAAGCGTCGATACTCGATGGGCTCTGTCTAGTTCACTTCTGTGGGTGGAAGATATGCCAGTTTTGCTCGAGATCCAGTTTTCTAAGAAAGTAATGCAAGAACCTGCTTGGTCTTCCGCTCCTTCTGGGATGCCATTTGTCAAAAAAGTCAAATTGATTGAAAGGATTCACATACCTCTGAATTGCAACTTAAAACGACTTAGATATACAAAAGTGTTAACCACTTCAAGCCCACGCAGCACCTTTTTTCAAACACTACTTTCTCCAAAACTACTGAACGGATTTTCACCAAACCAATAAAAGCAGGCTTTCTGTTTAAAGTTCTGCTTTCATGCCATGTTTCGTCTAAATCTGTTCAGCCGATTTTGCTGTTAAAAAATGGAAAGGCATATATTTTCTCCTCGCACCCCCTTTAACTTTTTTCCCATTGCACGGAAGTGTACGAAATTTTGCATGCCGAACACTATCTGATTAAGCTGGTTGACTGACAAATTTTGTACAGATCTGGCCATGGGAGGTGAAGTTATAGGCAAATGGAAGAAAATATATACATCAACGGAAAGTGCATCTGACCCATAATTATACAATGATGACTGCCTGTGTGTAGTAAATAAATGTTGCAATTGCTGGAGGAGAGGGGGACATGGGGAGCGCAGGCCTAGGGCATAATGCCTGCAAAAGACAGACTTATGGAGAAAAGGCCTTCATCACAAGGTCTTGGTAACCCAAATTAGGCTGATAACTGGAATTATCCCCTTTGGTTTTGCTATGTTCGCCCTAAGTTGGCAGGGTATGCCCAGACGTGGGTCCCTTGCTCACTTTGCCACTGGATGCAAGATAGCCTGGCTGATGACGGTTGTAAGCCAGAAACCGGTCCCAGGATGCTTGTTTCCGGTCCAGGGAAGACATGGCTTGGCAGTTCGGGCTGGACTGTTCCCATGAGGCACAGGGTCAGACTGATTTGCATATGGCCATGTCTGAACTGGGGTGGCGGAGTGAGCTAAAGAATGATGATGGATTAAACCCAGATCAGTTGACTGGGGGTGAGTGCTTGCAATGTTCAACACTCCGTCCATCATCCCCTTTGGTTTTGCTATGTTCGCCCTAAGTTGGCAGGGTATGCCCAGACGTGGGTCCCTTGCTCACTTTGCCACTGGATGCAAGATAGCCTGGCTGATGACGGTTGTAAGCCAGAAACCGGTCCCAGGATGCTTGTTTCCGGTCCAGGGAAGACATGGCTTGGCAGTTCGGGCTGGACTGTTCCCATGAGGCACAGGGTCAGACTGATTTGCATATGGCCATTTCTGAACTGGGGTGGCGGAGTGAGCTAAAGAATGATGATGGATTAAACCCAGATCAGTTGACTGGGGGTGAGTGCTTGCAATGTTCAACACTCCGTCCATCATCCCCTTTGATTTTGCTATGATAACTGGAATTACCTGCCAAATACTAATTACACCCAGAGACTCCACCTGGTCAAGGAAGGGTAAAACAATAGGGAGGTATGGGGTAATTTCTCATTTCTAAGAGGACCCGCAGTCTCACACTTCCAATCACCAGTAACTCTGTCCTACTGGTCCTCCTACCTCAACCCCCTAGATTTACTGACGCCCCTCGTACTGGTAACTCGGGGGCAGAGTTACTGGGTATCATACAGGGGGTCGCGAAATGAGGCCCTAAGTGGTCTAGACAGCATGGTCTATACAGAATGGTGAATGCAATCTGTACGCAGTCGTGAGCCATGCAATATGGCAGCAACTCCCCATCCGAACAATTCTCCCTGGCGAGCACAGGTATTAATGTGCAGGTATCTCGGCTTGGGGCTTGTATACTTTTATCAGGACAGGGATAAAATCACTGGTGGGGAGAGGGATCAGCGCAAAACCTCTCATCTGGCGCATACTGTGGCCAAAATAACCCTGCATTTTGTGATTCGATATGTTTCCAATAGAAGTTCATGGGTTTTGATTTCATACCGTTGTATTTACATAAATTTAATAAATTTCTGCTCATTTTTGCAATGTAAAATTGCTGATCTTTCGTACCACGAAACAGCATATGCTAAACATTTAAGGGTGTGCAAAATTAGTGTTATTTGTTTTCACATAATTATGGAAAATTTCAGCAAAATTACACTAAATTACGTGTAAGTACACAAAATAAAAATCCGTCAGTTTGCTCTATATTTTATCTTGAAATGTGTCCTTACATCAATTTTTGCCATGAGGATGCATTGAAACAAAGCACGTTGAACAACAGTCGCTTGTGTTCTGTTGTTCACATTCTCTGTTGTTCTGTTCTGTTTGGTTGTAATGGCGCCTTTTGTTGTTTATCCCTCCACTATGCTTTTCAATCCAAATAACAAACTCACATGTCCACCGCTCAGATTAATTTCCTATCTCCCTATACTAATTCACTGCTAATCCTTATTCGTTTCCGGAGTAGCATGCTACTCGCCGAAAAAGCGCTTCGACTCCTTGTCAGGGACAGTAAGCGCTATATAAATACAATTACAAAAGCAGCAAGCATTAGTGCACATGGTGAAAGATATAGTGCCTAGAACGCAATATGACATTGCGACAAACAGTGCTGAACACAACGTACAAACAGCAACTCCCAGGGAACAACCGAATACACACTGCACTCGTCTATGCTGTCACTGTCCATTTAGGTCGCTTCCGAGCTGGGATCTAAGAGAGTATCACACAGGACCCTCCAGACCGATAGGTTATCATTAACCTTATTGTCCCGTCTGTTGAGCTTCATGTGGGTCTCTTGTGGGTTGTCATTTTTAACTGTGATTAGCACGTAATTACACAAAGTGACATAATGGCATAATTTTGGGAATTTCGCATAACAAGCGTAACAAGAAATTCCTGAAATTACCCCAGAGAATTTTTAATTTTCGCCCAGGCCTATTAATGATGCTATTCTAAATATTGTGGTGAAAATGCTGTTAGTTTTAAATGATTTGAAAACCTCATTTTTTGTCATTACATTGTAGCAAGAACACACTTTGCACAATGATGTGTTTCCTGTCGCTTTCCCATGGCGTTCGAGGTGTCCTTTTGTGTGAGAGTGAAGGAGTTTTTTTTTTATGCAGTCTTCGACTTTGAATTGCTTTAGCTGATTATGCTCCTGTCTTTGATTTTCTTTTCTCTCATTTTTACAGAAGATAAAGACAAAAAAAGACTAATTAAAATGACGTCGCCTCGCGAAGTAGTCTGCAAAACAGGAGGCAAAGTGACGGCAACATTTACATAAGTCTAGTTAAGCCTTGAGCAGGCGACTAATCCGGTTAGAATCACTGAGCATTTGCAAAGAAGAGCTGATGAAGTTGGAGCTTATTAATGCTGCTTTCTAAGTTCTTATCATGTCTGTGCATGTGGGATCGGTTAGGTGCAGAGGCATAGCGATCAATGGTACAGCAGGTGCAGTGGCACCAGGGCCTGCAGGCATGAGGAGCCCACTGAACCCTGATTTTTGCTAGATTTCCTTTTTCAGCTAGTGTTCAGGGAGCGCATGTTTCTTGCTTGCACGAGGGCCCATGGCACTTTTGCTACATCACTGGTCTGGTTGCTCTATGAACTAATGGGTCCACTGCAGGTGCTTGTGTTCGACCTCATTGTCACCGGTTCAAATCCCAGCGGGTCCACTCAGCCTTTCATCCATTTGAGGTCGTTAAAATGAGTACCATTGAGTTGGGTAACAATAAACATCTGTTATTAAGCGCCAAGATGCGTACGGGTGAACGTGCGCTTTACAAATACACAACTTATGTTATGTAGCCGAGGTGTGGTGTCTGTTAGTGTGATCCTCCCTCCGGGTGGAGAACTTGGGTACCTGACAGGTGCCTGAGCCTGGCTTTTAGTCACTTGGCACTATATGAACAGCTTGGCTGAATGCTATTGTATTGCCGAGGTCAGAACAAGGCACCTTTGTTGTTTATGGAGTTGTGTTGAAGGGTGGATACTGCTTTGCATGGAGGAGTGCCTCCAAAATACATAAGATAGCAGAAGTTGACATCCCAAACCCTTTGACCTCCCTCCTTGACATCATAGTGATAACCCATCGACCCAGCCTTTAACAGCTGCCTATCTGGGAAAGGCCTGGGAGTGAAGTTAAACACATCTTCAACCATGTTCTCATCCTGTTCCTGCCGCTGCCTACATAACCTCAGAGACCAGTGGTAGTGAGGGCACTGGGAGAAAAACTGTGGTAGCAGCTACTACTTCTGACTACTCCATAGTGACTTCCAGACTGCAATGTATGGACCACAGTGTCTCTTTTCTGCGATTGCACACTTTGTTACACTGTCTAGCCCCTGCTCTCTGCACGCTGTGCTCACTTGTCCAAGAAGATTCTTGACTTCTCACGGGACACTTCTCCCATGGTACAGGGCCGTCCTCAACTTGCCCCCCTTCGCCTGTCTGACTCAAAGGATTGTCTCTTCATGCAGTGTAGGCTCCCTGAGGTTGCAGAACGAGTTCCCGCCTCCCTTAGTCACAAACTTCACTCCACGTTGATACCACGCATTGCCTTGATTTTGCTAGTTACTGTGGTCTTCAGTCGAAGAGTAAACTAGGCAACCCATCCAACAAGTAAAAGATCATGAACTACGCCATTGGTTAGAGGACAACAAACCTGTCTTTACACTACACATCAAAGCTGTCTAGCAGTACAGGTATTCCACCAGTTACAACAGTGCCATGTCTGTCTGGACCAGTTGAAGCACTATCCAGATTTATTTTCCCATTGATCACCTGCAGAACGATCTCCCACTTTTTCCTGAATCCCAAAAACCATCAGACTTGATCCATAGATTGCTATAAAGGCCACCCAGTACAGAGTGAATCAGCATCACCAGAATCCATTCAACAGCTGGATGCGGACGCTACCTGGTGGCACATGTTACCCCTCTTCTTTATTGGCTGCCCCTAAACAGGCTGATCGTTTAAAGCCCTGGGATCCCAGCAAGCTTCACAACATACCTCAGTAAATGCAGAAATGTGTAGTAACAAAATTACCACACGTCTCTAAGTAGTCCACATGTTTAAACACATGCAGACATTATAAGGTGTAGTAATACCCTTTAGTTAAAGTCTAGCCAACACCTAAAAAATGCCAGAGAGACCTAAAAAAATAAGCTGACCAATAGAGGATGTAATGCATTAAAAAAACAGAAAAGGCAAGGTTGGGCGCCGCACACTTGCATGTACGTCATCACTACATCTTAAATCCCTCTCATTGGTAATTTCTGGTGTTACCGGTACGTGTCCATGCACTTCAGCAGTTGTCACCCATAGTTACATACTTACGTCAGCTCAAATAATTGTGGTCATTCATGCGCTAGCATTGTTGAGGGCATAATTACCTGTGTACAAATGTTTCACCTCGGTGCAGGTATGTACACCACAAGTATAAATGTGCAATACAATTACGCCGGGTTCACTACTCCATCAAGCTTTTTCTTTTTATCAATCCTCACAATAATGCACATACCGGGGGTTGCCACTCTTCCTACGGCTCCATGTGCGTGGTCTTTGCCGAGTCAGTAAAATGTGTGGCCGGGCTGCTATCTTCCCCAAGGCACTGGTGACCTGGGGTGTTCTTCCCATAGCTGTTAATTCCTTAGAGTACCAATTAGAGCAGGAAGTGACGTCACTCACATTGTCACCCCTGGTGACAACACAAGGCGGTCCCTGGTCCCACCAATTGCCCCTCATCAGCTTCCCCATGCTGCCGTTTGGCTGCGGAGAGAAGTGTAAACTACAGTGAGTAAACATCACTTAAATAGCCCGGGTTTCTTTCTGTTCCTACAGTTGGCCCCATGGGTGGCAACCGTTCCGGAAACAGAGTCAGTCAGCCCTGTATAGCAAAAGGAGCTTTTCTGCTTGCTGTGGTGTGGGCATCACTATGAATGGACAAACACTGAGGCCTCAACGAAGAGGGTCTGTGACTGTATACCTTCGAGTATGCTGTGCACCGGCGCCCAAAGGCAGTAGGAAATGAGCAATTTGGAACCAATGAGTGATGAGTTCTGCTTTAGTGTGAAGTGAGTTTGCTCCTGAGTGGTTGAACCAGGACTTAATTTGTAAAAAAAAAAAAAAAGTGCCAGGGCTCTCGTCACACAACTGCTAGCCATCACACTCCTACAAGTGTGACAAGTTGGACTATTTCAGGCCCCAAAACTATAAGAACGGCTTGGGCGGCAGGTAATAGTCATTTTTAAAGCATATTGAATTAATAATTAACTGTCGTTGATGTCATCTCTAAATTAGCCAGACAGCGCCTTCTTGTGGCAGACTGTCACAAGCGCCGTTGTTGACAATTCAGTGCCGGTGCGGAGCACCAGAAATCACTGGCTCAAATTAAGCACTGGGTTGAACCAAGTTTAGATCATGACCTTGAAAATCCCCCAGAGGCTCTGGTGCACTGTGGAAGCTGGTGGGCTGCCCTAGAAAATTCTAAGTCTTTGTGCGTCATCATACCTGCACCCCTTCTGGGGTAAGTAATCATGGAGAGCAGCGCTGGACGCCTGTTACTCTCCCATGACAGACCTACTATTAGATGTGTATTACACCACATCGCGTATGTAGACACTAATCACCAGGAGCACCCTAGCTTACACTGTACATTGAGGCGTGATGAGCTTTCTACATGTAGTAATGTTACCTTCTGTGCACCCTTGAGCTTGTGGCAAAAGGGGAGTCCTACCGTCTCTCTGTGTAAAGCATCTCGGGATACCCACAGACCACC
This sequence comes from Calotriton arnoldi, assembly GCA_963921515.1. Taxonomy (NCBI): domain Eukaryota; kingdom Metazoa; phylum Chordata; class Amphibia; order Caudata; family Salamandridae; genus Calotriton; species Calotriton arnoldi. The sequence continues at coordinate 119,529 of CAWUFW010011189.1, forward strand.
TCGGAGGGCATCCTGGTGTTAAAACTCCGGTGAAATTTTTTCTGCATTCTCTGGTTTCAACTTCAAGCAAGAGTGAATATGAGATTGTAAAATATTCTGTCAGTGTGGCTGGAGAGTTATTCTCGCTGTGTCTTAGAATAATAGCATTGGTCCAGGCCATCCATCTTCCGCCTGTCGTAGGGCGCCCGCATGCATGTGCACGCACACATTGCGTTATACGTGCCCCGTATGGCTATGCATATTGTGCTGCCCCCGCCCCATCATTTATGAGATGTAAATGCTAGAAAGGACCGAAGGGTTCTTGCCCATGTCTGCAAGGAGCTGGAATGCCTGAGACTGATTCCTCCTTGAGGCCACTCGAGCAAACTGAGTGTTGTTTCCATTCAAGAACCTAATGGAACCAGGGGGTCTCTGATGCGACTTGCAACCCCAAAGTCTGACGCAGGCTTGTTTTTGATGATTTTTGTAAAAAAATTAGTCGGCTCACAAGCACGTACAGAAATGTGTGTCTTCTCATGCGAGCAGAACCCCTGTGTGTAGAGAAAGGCACAATCGTGCTTGTCACTGGTTATGCTAAAGGGTAATTTCATTCCATGTGCCATTGGCCTTCCCAATTCCCATTACCTGTTATTTGATTTTGCATCAAGTTCATCCCCGAGGTTGCATTTGAATTGTGTGGTGCCTAGAAGTGGTCAGTGGTGCTGTGCCTGCACATTCTAAACCTCGCGTAATCCGTTGTTTCTGAAAAAATCAAGTTCTTTGGTGCATTCCGATGAAAGGGTAGAGTGTATTCCAAGGCTGAGTCAGTGGGTAGGAAGGAGAGGGGATGTCGGAGCACCAAAGGCCCTTCTTACGGGCAAAGGTTAGAACATTTGAACTTTCAGACTAGTTAACACATTGCAAGTTTGGTTTACACGTGTTAATCCTGGGTTTGATGCTGCCACTCTGTCCTTCTACAATACCAATATGAAGGGGTAAATGTAAAATCCTGTGGTTTTTTTTGTGTGTGTGTGTATATATTATTTATTTATTTATTTTAAACCATCATTATTCTCTCGGTTGTAGCAAATAAACACTGTCACTCTCCGAGTTGAAGCTGTAAAAGTCCATTCGTTTTGGGTTCACATAGAAAAGAGGACGATGCATTTCAGGTGGTACGCCAGCCTTGTTCACGTTACTCGCCATTACAAATAATAGACATTAAAAAAAAAAAAAACATTTCCTTGTCACCACCTGACACTCCTGTCCTATGACAAGTGAAAGATTCTGTCGATGTTCGTGTCGGCCATCTTGGAAAGGTAATTTTCATTCTTTACTTACATATAAATCAATCTACATTTCTGATTTGGCTGTTTATTTTAATGTAAACTACTGTGGAAGGATCATTATATTATCCTTAATCATTAACCATTAATTTCGAAATGTTAAAGATTCATAATTCAATCCAGATTTAAAACAATACAATTTTCATCCTGAAGGAGTCCTCTGTTTTATAATGAATATAAACTGGCAAATCACAGTGTACAAAACTTCAGTTTTTTACTTTTCTTCATCGAAATGCCATCATCATTTGGACATGTCAAACCATTACATGTCTGCCCAATAGCGCGATTATATTTCTTCGTCTTAGTTCTAACATTTTAAGTGTAAAATTACATTACCAGATTATCCATTTTTGAGAAATGACAATTCAGCCTGAGCGGGCATATATACAAATCACCATTGCTTTCACTATGGCCAGAGATCTTAGATCAGCTGATTCTAACTTGATCCGACAAAAAGGCTTCCAACAACTAAAACAGGGATGAAGATTGCTTGGAGTACTAGGACCCAAACCGTGGAACAATTCGACCCTTAGACTCGAGGCAAATCTGAAGCACCTGCATTTTAGGAAACTCGCTCAGGACGGATTTTGCCAAAGCTCACTTGTAAAGAGTAGGGTCAGAAGATTACTGATGGAGGTTCCTCAAATTTGGTTAGACTTTTAATTATTGGCTCTGGCATGGGTCATTAGAGTCTTAGTTACATGTTTGCCCAGGATCCCTTGGTGTCTATTATAGCATCAGTTTATTGAACTTTGCCCCTAGTGAACTCCAGGGTCCCTCAGATGTATCTTCTCACAGAACAACCTCACCTGCTCCCTCACACCATCAGTGCCCCCTGCCCAGCCCACCCGCCCCCCTCGGCAAACTAGATTTCCTATGCTGCGGAAAATATTGCCCAGCAGAGATTCAATAAATAACTCATCACCCTGCAGGGATAAATGCACACCATTATTCTGGAAATATGTGTCCCCTCTAAGACAACCATGGGGAATTGTCTTCAGCATAGCCATATCTTCAGTCACCTATTTAAGCACCTGACCGATTCATTAAGGCCTCTATTATGGGGAATTGGGACGACTTCTGTTTGGTCCAGCCCCTCAATCCTCTTCCAACCAACCTTTCAGGGCCTTCCTAATGAGGAGGGGATGAGAATGATCTGACTTCCCTGCTAAAAGCTGGGGAGGTCATGTGGTATCTGTCAAATGCTGTGTCCTTCCCTCTTCGCTAGGAAACATCCCAGAAATCCCATCCAGCTGTCTATTGATAAAACGCTCTGCCTGGGAGTAGCATGCAGTACAGGCTAGATAAGAGTGAAAGCTTTTGTTATTGGTGCCCAGCTGGCCGAAACTAGGCCTGGCAGGGATGAGCACCAAAACTCCATAGTTGTTCCAGAAAGAGGATATGCTCCTCCTCTGCACCTGAAAATCCTGCAACTTAAAATGAGATAAGAAATCGATTGCATTATTCAGGACACTAGGTACATGCTTATCTCTAAACAGTATATTTTTGTGCAAACAAACCAGTACCATTTTTTCAACTGTTTCAGTACTATCTTGCACTTAGCATGCTGAAAGGTAATAGATTCTTCCACTAACGTGTGACAATATGACAGACTGGTTATGGAAATGTTATGTCGAAATATGCCACACATCGAAAATGGAGAACAGCTCTAGGAAGGTAACATTCTTCGCCAGCAAATCTCAAACCAGTGTTGAAGCAATGACTGGGCACACCACTCAGAATGGTACCAAAACCCTTGCTGCCCGCTAATCAGCTGTGGGCTTATGTGTGCCCTCCCTGTGCTCCTTAGATTCCTCCTCCTGTGGTTTTTCTGCAGTGACCTCAAACAGATCCACTTAAACCCCTTTCCTGATCGCGTCCTTCATCGGCATAATCAAGCACAAATCCAACTGATCCCTTGGAACCAGTACCTGGTCATGCAATTTACCTCAGGGACCCGGATCCTCACCTTTTCCATCCTTCGTCCCTACAGCGGCAGAGGCAACTCCAGCCAAGAGGGGCCTCTGCAGATGCAACAGCCTGGGAGTACTGCTGAATTTGAGCAACAGAAACAACCTGAGGTTGAAAGGGTAGCTGTCCTCTCGGTTGCCCTGTCCTGCTGCCTGCAGAATTCAGCTGCTTCTTGCTGGAGGCTGTTTTCACCAGCTTCCTTGCAGTTCCTCCCTTCCATATGAGCCATCCCTCACCGACCACCATGTTAGACAGTCGGGGTAAAAAGCATACAAATCCAGACACCAGATCGCCCTCCATCACAAATGCCGTGCCCATGACAGATTGTAGGGCCCCCAGGTCTGTAGAGTGTGAGATGGGTGCAGAAGTCCTTGTTGTCTTTCCATCAACACCGCCTCCCTCCACCCGAAGTTCAGCTTTATTTGGGTGCTTTGGTACTGGCGGGAATGCCGGATTTGGCGGAACCCTGGCCTGCTTGCGACATTCCTTGTCTCCCCACCCGATGAAGGCGGTTTAGGAACTGGGGGAGGGGTCCTGCTGTGTGCTGGGGCCTGGCTTACGGCAAGCCCACCTCCCCCTTAAGATAGATGCGGCAGTGGCATTAGCTCAGTAGAGCCCAAACGCCCCATTACCAGAGACACATCTGTGTCCCCTTACTCCCCCTGCCTTTCTCTTAACCTGCTTAGGAGGCATCCTACCCAGGTAAGCCACCCATTTCTTAACCCCTGCCCCAAATAAGAGCAAAAGCAGATATGACCTGAACTGAATAAAAACTAACAATTGTGTCCTGCAACTCTTTTATATTTCCAGAACGCACCTTAAATAGGGAAAGGTAGTATAAAACGATGGTCTGTGGCAGGGACGAATAGTGAACAAAGAAAAATGAATCTACAATTGGTAGGCCAATACATATTTTGATATTTGTGCTCCCCCACCCCCCTTCCAGGCAACCCAAACCAGCATTAAAAGCAGCTAAATATCAATGGGAAGTACATTTTGAATAATCACAAACAATACACTCCAATGCCTCTTGCCACGCCAACACTCTGAACCAATGCTGCCCAGCCCCAAGATAGAAATCGCCACCCGCCCTTGTAACACGCCCCACCCTGGTCTCTCCCTGGCGAAACAAATAACATCCACGGTCATACGGAGAGGGCACAGCCTGGCCCTCTGTGCCACAGGCTATGTGGCCATGGTAGCGCCCCCTCTGTTAATTGGTTTGGCGTACCTGTGTGTACCCGCTGCATTAAAATCTACGGATAGAGTTACAGGTGAACCTCTTTTGGAATAATCTGAAAAATTGGATATGTTTGTACATAAGTGGAGTTGTGACCGAGGAGATATGGGCGGGATTTTAATTTGAGTAGTCCTCAGGTGTGTTTTTTTTTATAAGGGTTGTATGTTTAGAGGCTCGTGGAAAAGTTCTGTTTCTTCTAAAGTGCGGGCAGCTCTTCTAATCTCTCATCTCATAAAGACCCTGGTTGTTCTGACAGGTGGAACAAGACCGGTCAGATATGCAGCACAGATCTAATCGCTTGTAACAAGAGCAATATTTTAGCTGGTGCTGCCTCTTAACGGCATCATTAAGGGTTCTCATTACTCTTTTATTACGGCTCTGCTCCCTTACTTACCAGATTACAGGATGCATATAACTCATGGCTGGTGATCTGATCTCCTGGTGAAGAGGATCATGGCCGCACATTAACTCTGATTGACACTCTTGGTAATTTGCTTGTTAATGCCTGTGCGGACCCAGGGGCTGGCTTGACCCTCATAGATGGGACACCCATGCATCACCATCACAGAGGGCACCCCAGTGCGGAGGGAAGGCAGTCCTGGCCACCGGAATCATGGGAAAGGACAAAGCACACTTTTGTCAAGGACCAACTCATAAATTGACTTAAATTTACGGACGTTTGTGCATGGCAGTGGGCTGGCTGTATCTAATTATAAATGGAATAAAATCCCTAGGCCAATAAAGAAGTGTGTGAATTGAAGATGTTTTTATACACTTGTTGGGAAATGGCATCAGACTCGGCCTACTAGGATTAAGAAACTGCAGTTTTTCCTTTCTCCAGCTTGAGACAGTCTTCACCATTTCCTTGTAGAGATATTTAGCCCAAGCCATTGCAGCATGGGCTTTTGGAACTGATTGCACCCCCATTTTAGGGCAGTGTTTTCTTTTAAGATGGCACGTATTGCAATGTGCAGCTCTTCGAGCACTAGGCATATAAAACGTTCTAGCTTCTTGGAATATGCAGCATTTAAGCCAATGAAAGGCGATGATCTTCAGTTGGCCTAACAATTACCAGACATAACTTTTTTCTTGTTTGGGACTCATCTGTGTGATGCACTTGGCTTCTCATGGGCAGTCAGTAAAGTTAGCTTAGTGAGCTAATGCACATGCTGCAGAGATGTGTGCAACCTGAAGCTTATAACCTCGAATCTCAGCAGCACCCGTGCTTTGACCCAATTCATTCTGGTAGTCAGGGCTTTAAGTGGGATAAAAAAAACTGGGGGGGTCTCTCAAAGGGTCGTGGCCAATATAATTAAGGGCATGGCTTAAAACATTTATGCAAAAAATCTGTGCTCAGCATAATGTGCCGCCCGACTGGTATTTTGCTACTTCTGTTATTGCCTCCACATAAGTAACATTACACCTACAACAAGCCAGGACTATTGGCTTTGAAAAAGGTTGTTAGTTGCATAAGATAATAGGACCCGGACCCCCAGGTTGTTCCCAGCCCCGCCCCATCAGAACCCACAAATCAAGACTTGATTACAAGAGCTGTGGGTAAAAGAGGCCATGTTTATTACAAACCATCACACATAAACATGACAATATATAACTAATAAGATTCACATTCCATGAGATATAGATTTATCAAATTCGATCACTAAAATAATATTTACATTTACATTTGATCATAGCATCATGAACCATCAGCAGAAATGACAGACTTAATTTATATACAAAGAATGTTCTCTATCACTCCAGCACCAAGGGGCCCTCTGGCTCGCGTCCCCCAACTGAGAACCACGCAAGGCGCAACCCACCTGCGTCCTTGAGAGGTGAGCCCCTGCCATCTGGTCCTTGTCCGCAACCCTAGGGGCCCACCCCTCCACCGCCAGGCTGCCCAAGGGGGCTCGTAGGGTATAACCAGGGGCAGCAGCCCCATGCCCTAGCTTGTAATCTGGCGCCCCTGCCTCCAGCCGGTGTCCCCATTCTCTCTGGGGTGAGCTTACCATCTCTCCCCCTCAGTGCTGGCCTAGGGAGTATGCAGGAGGGCTCCCCTTAACAATGTAAGGCAATTTATGTGGCCTCCTTACCGCCACAAGGGCGACCAGGGCCAACCGGTCCTTCGCCCTCCCCACCACAAGATAACTTCTGAACAACCAAATTCCATCATTCCACAGGTCCATGGCCATGTCCGACCCAAAAGCCATGAATCCACAAGTCTGAGTCCAAATCAGACATGTGCACACCATTGCAGTGTAACATACGATCCCCATGAGTAATTTGTGGGTGTATTCCCAAGCCTGCCCCTGGCGCAGCTAGGCCATTCCGACATTCAAGGCACTTGACCGAAACATTAAAAGGCCCTTGACCGTAGTCTTGGCCCCACTCACGCCATGGCACTATGATACCACGCCATCCTGGACACGTCGTACCCAACCGGGCAAATCCTGACAACAGATCTTCCCTCGCAGCCCTGTGTCCCAGCCCAAACATATCATTACCTCCTAAATGTAGGATAACCAATTCTGGGAACTGCAGTCCCCCATGGCAGACTGAGTCTTCCACCAGCTGGCGAATGAGTGCGATCTGAAGGCCCTGACATCAACCAAACGAAAGGGAGAACTCTCAAAGCCCACCAGCTTCAACTTACGCAGCTGCCCCATCGCACGAACAAGTGACCCAGCATCCACACCACTTTGGAAGACATACTACTTTAATGTCGTTCGGCGAAATATCCGGCCCGCTGCGCATGTCGCAGCCCCAATTCTGTTTTGAGTAACCGACAAGATCAATCCCCAAGCTGCGATATGTAGTCCCCAATATGCCATGTACAAACCATGCATGAGTTTGAACCTGAGGACGGATGGACATGTACGCCCCCATGAGCACCAACAGGCCTACTCTATCCCTTTATGCCGGTCTGAGCTCCACTACCGTCCCCTTTCAAGTATGGTCGGGTTTGAACCTCCCCCTGGGAGTGAGCCTGTCTGCATATATCCCAGTGTCCAGGAACTGCAGACCTCTCAAGCGCGCCGAGTCGCGATGCCCCTACCAATTTGATCCCTCTGAAGGCCCCCTAAAATTGCCACAGAACATGCTGCGGAAAATAAGGTAATTTTGTAGGAGAACTGCCCCACTAAGTGGAGGTTTGCCAACATGTCTCCCGCTTACATCTTTATCACCAAGAAGGAATTGCCCTCATCATGCCCCTAAGCTTGGCGAAGAAACCGGTCACCGTCCAATGGGCTCTCGCGAAAGACCCCAGCCTGCTTTGTGATCCCAATAATTGCAAGCAGCCCTAAGTGGGCCTCCAGTGAAAAAAGGGGGTCTGTCATCCCCCGCGGACACGCAAAGGCCCTGTAAGCCTTAAGCACTTTTGGCATGACTTCTGTGTGTGCTCGCAGAGCGAGGCCCCTACCAACTGTGATAAGGCAGGACTCCCATCCACCAAAGAGATGTCGGGAACATAGCCCTCTGAGCCGCTGCTTGAAGGGTGAAAAAACCCCGAGCTTCCTTAACACTGGAACGAGATAGGCATCAGCTGCCTGATTATGGACCCCTGAAATCTGTGTGGCCATAAACCCCCTCTTCAGAGTCATGCAAAGGCAAGAAGTTCCAAAACCTGAATATCCGCCTACATGACGCCGCCTGGCTGTTAATCGCTCCTACAACTGACAAGCTGTCTGACTAGACACCCACCAATCTGTTCCAGAAAAAGTCAGACCAAATGGTGACTGTCACAACGATGGGAAAAAAGGTTCCATCCAAGGCCAGAGTTCCGGTGGGACCGCCCTCATGCAAGTCAGCCAGCCAATCACCCATGCACTATTGGTGTCCAAGTATGGTCCTGCAACCGGTACTACCGGCTGCATCCGTGTACAGGCCTTAAATCTCGCTAGTCACTAGAGGGGGGTGGGGCGTGTGAGTTGGCCAAGGTACAGCTGGATTAAACACCCAGAGGAACTCCCGCCAGATCTTCCTTCACCTCAGCCTGTAGCCATATGTGGTGGTGTTTTTCGATTAACCCAATCATTGGCCCAGCTATGGATCTGGGAAAGGGGGAGGCCCATTGGGATTATGCGTAAAGCAAAGTTAAGTTGTCCCACAGGCAACTGAACCTGATGTCTCATCACCTCAGTCCCCCCTAGTGCCGAATCAGTGGCTTGGCTAAAGGTTCGCCCATTGTTGGATGGCAACCTGCACTCGCCAGCCCTTTTTGTATCTCTATTCCAAAGAAAAAACAGGACAGACATGTAGCCGGGCCCATTGTTTCGTCAGCGGCTAATATGACCCCTGCCCGCTGAAACACAGGTCAGCTCTTCTAGCGCATACCACAAGCTCCTGAAGCAGGGGGACCCATGACAAGACCATCATGAAGATAATGCACAATGTCTGTGATCAGTCCTGAAAGTGAAGAACCCTTCGTAGCATAAAACTACAATGCTCCAAAGAGATACACTCAAACCAACCGTGAAACCATGACACAGCAACTGTGCAGCCTTTCTATTAGGGTACAAGACAAGCAAATGTTGTAGTCGGTCGATAGCCACTGGTGTAGGTAAAGTCGTATCAATTGGCTGGCTTAAAGCCTTTTGCCTTTTCCTTAGCTTTCGATGCATTTAAACTCTGGATGTGAGGGATGCCCGCATAAGGAGCCAGAATATTTGCAATATCACGCTGGCCGTGTGCACAACCATCAATTAAATGTCTAGCATGACCCTTCTTTGTCACCCGACCACCCCATCAAGCACTCATAAGCTGCTTAGCTGGGTGCTTGTTATTCATGCTTTCCTCCTCTACCTCCGTCTGGTCCCACCCAATCACGGGGTCCTCCACACTGGCCCATCTAAAAACCCAGTCGAAATTAAGCCAAGCTACCGCGCCCTACATGCACTGAGCCTTGAGTATCTTGCTAGGGTACAATATCATAGGTGTGACCAATTCAGATTTCTTCACTAGCAACACGGTCAAAATATTAAAACCAAAAACCGATTAGCAATGGGGGTCTCAGAGCACTTTACATAAGCCAATTGCGTTACAGAAGGACACATACAAGGCGAAATTAAGTGATTTGCCCCGAATCACAATGTTGAGCGTCCCTGCCGAAACTCGAACCCAATCATGGGGTCCTCCACAATGGCCCATCTAAAAACACTGTTGAAATGAAGCCAAGCTACCCCGCCCTAAATGCACTGAGCTTTGACTATCTTGCTGGGGTACAATATCATAGGTGTGACAATTCCGATTTCTTCACTAGCAACACTGTCAAAATATTAGAACCAAAACCGATTAGCAATGGGGGTATCAGAGCACTTCATATGAGCACCAATTGCGTTACAGAAGGACACACACCAGGTGAAATTTAAGTGATTTGCCCAGAATGGCAAATTGTTGAGCGTCCCTGCCGAAACTCGAACCCGGCTCCTCCGCTTCGCATATGACCGCTCTAGCCATAATGCCAAATCCTCTGCCCGAGTGGCCGAATCTGCCCTTCATACCTTCGCTAATGACTCCCCCTGCCTACACAAATCTTGAACTACCCCTAAAAAATTGTGCGTCGGGATCAAAGTAACCAGTATGCTACTAGTTCCTGCTTGCAGCCGTCGGTACCAAAAATTGGTATAATCACGAAGCTACTGACTGAAGCACCCCACCGTTAGGTTGCTGTGGGAACCTGATACCTGTTCCTCTCCGTGAGCCCGTTGGCGCTACTTCCGGAACCAGCAGCGCCTCAGGGACGTGGACAGCCCCCCCAGCGCAACGGAATGGACACAATGCGGTGATGCCTGAGCTAGCGGTCCCGACGAGCTCACAAGCGAGCTAACACCCGACCCCGCGACTTAGGAGCGGCAGACCCTCCAACTTCCCGTGGCGGATAGACTGCCCTTGTACCGAGTGTAACTGCAAAAGACCATCCAATATCAGCTAATAATGCCCGAACCTCATCTGGTCCCCACGGCATCTGCAGCGCACCCACGGGTGTAGCAGTGATTAGTTACATAGCGTCTGGATAAGGGCACTTGGCCCAGATGCCCCCATTCCAACATCAGACTGCACGCCATCTCCCACATTGAGCTGGCTGTCTCCCGACTCCCCTCCCGACCGGAGGAAACACTGCCCGGAGGGAGGGGCACGCAGGGGTGCGCCTCCACCCTGCCCAGGGATTGGTTCGGGATCGGGCTGAGATGCTGTGCCACCCAAATCACACCTGTCCCCCAGCCTGGTCAACACAAGCCTCAATAGCTGCGCCAGCTCAGGACCGCTCCGGGTGCAGAGAAAAGCCGATTCGTAGCCCAATGTCCCCAACATAAAGTGCTGTTCACTGCGCCCACTACCGTGAGATTGCCAAAAACTGTGCGAATTAGTGTATAACCCCCGAGCGCAAAAATTCCGCCCTCCTATCATACCCCTGAGACCAGTGCCTACCACCGAGCCATTGCCTCAATCTACGCACAGGAAGGTCAGATTCCCAAAACCAGGCTAAACGAGTGGAAAATTCCCGCCCTGTGAATCCCGAGCGTGGCGTGTTTACAGCACAATGGCCCAGCCATAAACAGTTCGGTGGGCGACCACTCTGCTCGACCTTGGCCTATGCAAGCCAAATAGGACAAGCAACTACTAACCAAATAAATTGGTGACCACTCGGCTTAATATTGGCCTATGCAAGCCAAATAGGACAAGCAACTACTAATCAAAGGAATTGGTCACCCGCATGCCCCGGTTACCGCATGAAAATGCCCCGACCAAGACCCCGACGCAATCCATCTATCTCTCCGCCCCAGAAAAAAGGACTCACCGCCCTCAACCAATGTCCGAGGCAACGCGGTCCCCCCAAGCCTATTAGGCCCAACCCTAACCCTGACTCATACCATGGAGCGCTATGTAATCAAAGGGCCGGAACTATCGCACTCGCTTCAGCCAGACAAATAAATACCGCCCCACTTAATCATCACATTGATTGTATATTTACCGGATGGATAACAACGACAAACCGGGCCAACCCGCCCCCGCATGGAGCCGCCACCGAGCACTTCACTCGAGCTGGGCGAGTAACACTCAAGCCTGTGCGGCTCCCGGTCCTCCGGCGGCGCGACGCCCCCCAACTGACTCCCACATCAGTGCGCCCAGGGTCCCAATGCTTATTGCCTTGCAAGGTGAGATCGAGAAAGAGGGAGAAAAAGAGAAAAACTCCGACACCGATCAGGATTCCCTGCCGTCCTCTCCCTTCTGACTGACTTCTCGCCTCTCCCGCCGCGTAACTCCTGCGCCGGCGTTGAGATTCACAAGAGTCCACTGTACCCGGGGCCGGCGCTGTAGAAAAGAGAGGATGAGGGCACGGGCAAGTTGCCCTAAATAGTCCCCCACCACCTCCTCCCCCCAACCCCCCCCATCGCCGGTCCCGGCAGGAAGTGACGTCACGTCTTGCCCCGGAAGAGATTCCCGCTGACCAATCCCACGGCCTGGAGTCACGAGGGCGTGGCCGGGATCCCGGGGTTCCGTGCCCTAATGGCGCGCTTCCTAAAGTACGCGTTTTTCCAATATACTACATGCATACATACAACTATGGCTTCGTTGTATATAATGTTAAAATGCTTTAGTTCTTGTGTGAGAGGTTTTGGCGTAATGGCGTGAGCTGCCAACATTGTAGCTGAGTAAGCAGGTTTGAGTCTCAGCGTCGGCTCAACATCCTGTGTTTCTGGGCAAATCACTTAAGCGTCCGTGCCGATCAAAAATAAATGAAGCTGTCCTTGTTGGTGCTCATGTAAAGCACTTCGAGTTTAGTAATACAGAACTGCAAAAAAATAAAAGTTACATCAAAACAGTGAACTGCTGCAGAGTTAAGATTTTTTTTTCTATTCTGAGTGTGAGGGTGAAAATGGAGAGCCCGATGGGGACCCGTCTCGGCACCTGCTTTTAACAACTGCCGGTGCTGAGCACCAGCAGGACCCGGCCCACTTAAAGCCCTGGTGGTAGCGTCTGCTATATAAATGTTAATACTGTTACTATAATAATATTTGATCTCGTTAGCAGATAGAGACGAGTTACAACTCAACAGTAATTACCCTGTGGGGCCTTAGAACTGGTGAAAGAGCACCTTGTCCAGTGTCCGAAGTGAAAACATAGCAGTGACTGTCTGCAAAACACCCACCCGCTTCGATCAGCGGATGGTGCAACGCAAGACACGCACTCACCTGCAGTCACCTCACGTGGCTACAGACTGACATCACTTCCTGGAACAGCCTCCATCTCATCCTTTTCTGTGTCCTGGCAAACACTTTTAGTACTTGTTTCACACATCGTGGGGGCTTCGGCAATCCGGGATCCCCACTGATAGAGCAGCGTGATCCTGGACAGACCACTTGATGCACCTTGACCTTAATTAAATTCTTTATCCAGATTGTGGGTGCTGTGAAAGTGAAACAGATAAAACCACTTCTAAACATGTGTCCTGTTGAAAGCTGGCAGTGCTCCTCGGTTTACAATCCACATTGCCAGTGGTTTTTGAACCTCTTGTATTTTTGCAGCTTACTATTTCTCTCAAGTTTTCTGCCACCCCCAGGGCCGTGCGCCTATTTTTTGCCACTTCCTGAACAACTAAAGAGTTTGGTTAGAGAGAGTGGCGTTTCGCGCCTAGTCTCTGGTCGCCCAAGCCGTGTAGCTCCTTGGGTAGGTGCTGGAGTTAGCTTCTTCAAATCCCCATAAATCTTGGGCCTGATCCCGGGAGACGAGCCAGGGGTCTCATGTCAGCGTTCGTAATTTAAAGCCCTGGGGCTAAAAGCATTTGCACAAGCTCGGCGGACCCCACTCTGACCTGACCGAAAGAAAGGGAATTGAAACAGGCCTTCCTGTCTGTGCTTGGAGCACTGGGGCTGCTGATGGCAGGCCTGCTGTGTAATTTATAGCCTGCATTTCCTCCTCTCCCCCCATCTCCCGCCGTCCCCAGCTGGTAAGGTATGTAACAGCGCCACCCAGTGGCCACGCATAGGGAGGAGCAGAGAACTCCATTCGATTTCATGGTCGCTGTTGGTACTGTAAATGCCACTATTATTCTCCATATTATCATTCTCCATAGAAAGGAAAATGTACATTCTCCATTCTACTCTGAACACCATCCAGGTCCTCTGCAGCCTTCGCTCGAGAGGAGCAGTCACAAAATCGAAGCTCCGCCTTCAGGCAAATACAATCTTACAGTGGAAATCGGCCTTTACCGTGTCCATAGTGAGATTTACGTTTTCTCCGTATAGTTAAATGTATACTTGTTTGTGCAGACCTGATAAAGTTTAGCAAGAAAAAGTCGCACGTTAGGTTCACAAGCATTTTTATTCATCGCAAAATGTTCGTTTGGCATCTCATAACTTGTTTCCTCTTGCTCAATCCACAAAAATTCTAGAATGACTTTTTAGCTCTTAGAAGCAAGGGTAAGTTGATAGGGAAAGTGGAGGAAAGAGAAGTTGGGGGCGAGTTGCGATAAAGGGGTTGGGGGGAGGGGAGGGTTGTGAATTTTACGCATATGTGAATTTTGGTCAAAATGGTGTGGTATTTATTTCATGTTTAAAAGTTAGAATTTGGCCACTTTGTGTATAATAGCCTCCTCCCTTCGGCCCTTTTTAGGACACATTGCTCAAAACTAGCCAGAATAAATGTCACCAAATGTGTCCTGCACCTAGGGTGTATTTGGTCCTGGTGCATTAGTGCAGGCATTTTGTGCTAAAACATTTTGAATGCCTGGAAATTACAAATGTATATTTGGCTGCTGTTTGACCATAATTGCAAGCTCACATGTTTCACCCTACGGATAACTCTGCTTCATAGTATAAACATATTCATTGTCCTCTGTGAATGTTTATTGGCACAAATGAATGTTCATTCATACACTAAATGTGTACCAAAACTACAAACACTGTACAAAGTTAACCTCATGCAGCATCCATCTAGATTTTCCTGCGCAGTAATGCACAAAATTTTAACAAATCTACATTCATATTGCAAACTCAACAAAACCCAAATAATATGGTTTGCAACCACAAGCATATTTTTTGATGTACTAAACCAGTTTTACAACTCACAAAAGGGGTTCTGTGGCTTAGCCCAAATCCCAGTTAGTGGGAGGCTTGAACGGGGTGCCCCCGCTTTAATGTGAGTCGCAACTAAATGTATCAATGCCTTGTGATCACAATTGCAGTTGTAAACTATTAACCGACCCCTGAGTTGTGGTGGTAACTGATAAGAAAATTGTGATTTGTAATCGTGTCAGGCAGCTTGGGGGGGGGTATCAGACAGTGCATTTTTCTTCATCAGTGTGTTCCCTGCACATCACCACGTTTAAGGGACACGGCTACTTTAAAAAAACAAAAAAAAGCCTTGACATGCAGGGAATTGAAAACTCTTGGCCAGAGGTCTGACGTTCCAGGTGGCCCCTCTCCCTGCATACCCAGTCATTCGTAAAGGGTTGCAAAAAACAACTTGCCTTATTAATATTAATGAGACAGAATTGTTTGCTACCTTCTACGAATATCCGTTTTGCGATGCAAAGATTAGAACTTCACTTGCATTACAACACACTGGACAGGCAGGGGCGGTGCGTCCATTGGGGCGTTGGGGCGTAGCCCCACCGCCCGCAGCTCCCTCGGCGTCTTTGAACCTAAGTAAACTGAATCAGTTTACTTAAGTTCAAAGACGCCGAGGGAGAACCGACAATCATGTCAGTCAGCATGACGTCGGACCGCCCACCCCCTTCAGAGTCTGAAGGGGGTGGGCGGTCCTGCGTCATGTTGACTGACATGATTGTCAGAGGGACCAGGGGCAACAGGCAGCACTGCAGCACAAGTGCGCATGAGTGGGGAAGGGCACCGAATTTTCGCGCCGTGCCCAGTCATGCGCACTTGTGTGTGCACTGGCTTGCGCATGCCCATTAGGAGAGCGAGGGTTGAGCAAAGGCTCAAACCTCGGTCTCCTAATGGGCAGGCGGGCGAGAGGTAACCGTGCCCTAAGCCAATCCTGGCGCTGCCAGCAGCGCCAGGATTGGCTGAGAGGGGCTATAGGCGCAAACAGAGTCGGCCCCGAGGCGCACCCCCCCCCGGCGAGCCGCAACTGAAAGCAGCATGCCAACCCACACAACTTCATATATGTGCACTAAAATGACTACGTCAGTATCAGGCGATTTACAACTGCAAACAATTTACAGTGGCAAAACCCCCATATGAAGGCATACATGTCAAAACACTACATTCCAAAGGCACGCAGCGAACCCCACAGACGTGGGTGTGCACACGTATGTGTGTTTACACACATGCATAGCTCCGTTTCTCACACCCCACACGCTGGATAGGGAAAAAATGAAATGTATCACTTCAACGGGTGACATTCACAGCTTATAGCAGCAACACACCACCCACCACAAAATAGATCCCACTGCTGTGTGCACCGTCGTGCTGGAGGCTTCTCATCACACACTGCAAGTACCACAATAGGCTGATCCTGGATATCTCTTCTGCTCCCTGTTAAAGCAACATAAACCGCATTCTAAAAACATGATGAGCTCATGGAGCAGTGAGGGAGCACATGGAAAATGGAGGCACCGAGCGGCAACAAATAGGAAATGTTCCAGAAAGCAGCCTAAACTGGGGAATGACTAAGAATGATATCTCATAATCTAACAGAAGCTACACCGGCATCTAGACAATGCCTGTCCTTCCCAGTCTGCCGTATTTCAGCCTCCCCTCAACACACAGACCCCTCACGATCTGTATTTCGACCTAAGCCTTCTAATGTCACCCCTGAGCTTCCCCCCTCCACAATTACACTGTGAATTTAAAATACACGAGTGCTCCTCACCCAAAAAATCTCACCTTTTTGTGCTGCAGGTTTCCTTGGAGCATTACACCATGCCCCATTGCTGCTTCTGGGCACTTGCTTAGAACCTAAAGTGCCTCCTCATAGCACTCACTTTAAAGCATGTTGTTTGCTGCCAGCTTGGGGGATACTGTGGAATGATGGTTTGATGGATGAATTACTGTACCTGCAATGTGCCTCATGAGAACAGACATACTATGATACTAGTGCACATGGAGACTACTCTGAGAAACGTGTTTCAGCCTGTATCAGTTAGTTGTAATATATGAAACATTACACTTGCCACATGGAGCTAGAATGCAAACCGAATCACCTCTAAGCAATTACTGAAGGACATTATGCGAGTTCTAGTGAGAAGAAAGGGCACATTTTCGGCATGTTTCAGAATGAGCTTAAAAACCAGGCTCTTTAAAACGCTTATTGTTTTCACAAGCAAAGCATCCACCCACTTGTGTTGAAAACCAGGTCTATCCTGTGACTGTTGCCTGGAGTCCTGTCTACGTAGAAAAGCCCTGCATGGACCGACAACAATCATTCGGCCTTTGCCTTCAGCTCTGTCTTTGGCCTCACATTACAATTCTCACTGACTAACGCAGGTCTCCTAGAATTCTTTTCAAGCATTTTCAGTTCCCTTTACTCCAGAATACTCCTTCAGGCCCTTGCTGTCTACTTCTCACACTATCCTGGGCCACTCTCTCCTATGCACTTAATTCACAAATCTATGTATGAGTGCATTTGTGTGTTACTCCCAGCTTACTCCTGGATTTCCAAACAGCTGTGTGAATCAGGCTGCCTCTATTTTACTTCTCTGCTCTGTGTGCAGCCCAAAACCCCAGCATTACCCCCTCAGTGTAAACCCACCATTGCAGAGGTCAGAGGTATCTCTGCAATTGCTTGTAAGATAGCTCGGCATTTTGAGCTCACTGTTAAGATCTCTGTGCCACCTGAAGTTTGTAGGTTGTAACACTGTCAGTGTCGACTCAGCCTTTCATCCTTCCGTGGTCCACAAACCAATAATGATTCAGTAATGACAATTGTATATCAAAATGTTCTATCTAAAGTAGGTTTGTCAAAGTTGATGTATAAATAACAGGTTAATGTTTGCCTTTTAGGCCTGTGGATGCAAAAATAATGGCATGGTCCTCACTGGTGGATAATGCTCAGACTATTATTTCCAGAGTTATCAAGTAGAGATCCTAGATTCCTATTCTCAAACCTGGAAGGTGTAAGCAAGTTTAATAAGAGTTTGAAGTAACATGGTTTGGAACATTGATTCATAGAAGAATAATGTGGAGCAAACAAATGCAACCTATAGAAACGTTTTCCAACAAATATTGATCTAGAAGACTTAAAGATGCAAATTATGAGCTGTTTTAGGCGTGAGTTCTTGCTGCAACATAGGACCACGCGTTTTGTGATTTGGGGCCTCAACCAATAGAGGAATAACTGCACAGCCAAGATTAATTACAAAATGTAAAATATATTATTTAAAGAGCATATTAATTCTAGGACTCAGGAAAGGAATTAAACATTACTTTATAAGTACGATTAAAAATGAGATGAAAATTTTATGCATTTTCTACAAAGGCAGTTTTGCATTTAAAACATTGTAAAATTGAGATGTAACAGCATGACAGGGTTAAAAATGATTTAAATTATTTTCACCCTATTGCCCGTCTTGGAGATCACCCACACTGCTGTGCTAGAATTCATGACACCAATAATCACCCAAAAATATTTTAGCCTGAAGTACACGTGGCATGAATCAAATACCGTGAGACTATGGAATCCATCCTCACTCTTTATTAAAACCTATATATAATTGGTGTTCTTCACGGTTTGGAGATTTTCCCTATCCATGATGGTGGAGGCATGTGACACATTACTTTCGGTTTAAGCCCCAGGAGAGACAGTATATAATCAGTTCAAGCCAGCTCCTCCTTACCTGGAAATCATGCATCTTGTTTGGCTCCTTTGCTAACATACCAGTTGGCACTCAGCTTCCCGCCATGCACATGTTTGTTGTGTTTGGATGCTCTCAGTGACCTTGCTTCTTGCCTTCCCCTCTACAACCTCATTCCTCATCGACAAGTTTAAGAAGTCCTGCTGATTCATTACCGCCAAATGTCCTTTGCTTCATTACTCAAGTACTCATGTTGAGAGTAAAGCTCCACCTCTAGTCTACAATAGTCAACAGTGATGAGTACATATCACAAGAATTACCACTTGCTATTGTTTAATATGCTAAACTGAGGGAGACATTAAATGTACTGTGTTCTGCTATAGGTGATGAACTTGCCACATAGAGAATTTTATGGCGTTCCAGAGCATGAGTTGTGTTTGAGTGTTGCTCCCTTCTTTATTCCTTTTTTTGAGTTTCCGTTGGCTCTCATTCATAGTATATGTACAATTGCTAAGTGCTTGTATTCATAAACCTTCTACTCTATTTAAAGGTATTTTCTGTATTCCTGGTATGAATGGCTCCAAACTAAATGGCCAAGAATGAGTTCTGGTGTTGGAATATGCAGAAGGGTTCAGGTTTGTGCAGTAGAATGTGATGAGTTTTCAACTTCCAGAGAAAATATAGAGAGGACATGAGATGAGAGAACTCTCTTAAGGGCATACTTTTTGAGGAGGCCCTCTGCTTTTGATTGCAGTGGCTCAGTTTATTTGGTGATTCACAATTCCAATCATGGGTAAAACATGGCTTGTTGAACATAGATGAGATGTACTTGCAAATTGTTTGATTGCATATTGCATTTCAGGTTTTCAATTTGACCAATCCTTTGACTTCTTACCAACGAAATATGAGTGTCTTCCTGGTCGAGGACCACACTGCTTTTTCTCTTATCTGTCTTGTATCAAGACCCTGCTGGACTATGGGGTGAAAGAAAGCTTGAATAAGCAGCTACCTATGTTATATGACATCTCTTTATTAATGTAATAACTGCACTTTCACAATTGCTTTATTAACCTTCCTGCTTTCTCAAATTTGCTTGAAAATGCACCATTTGTCCACTCTTTTTTCAAAATTTTCTCGGGGGAAGAACCCCCCCGAACCCCCCTTAGGTTGTTCGGGCTCGCTCGCTCGCTGCGGTGCAGTATGCCAATAATTTTACGCCCCACCACTTTCAAATGTCACCAGCCACCACTGTGGACAGGTCGCAAAAAGTCAGTGCGCCATTTGCACCCACTGACTGTGATCTACCCAGTGATACATCAGGGCTTATATATGTTTGCAATGTACACAAAGTTGACATGTACATTCAGACTGGATAGCCTGGTACAGTGTGCTGCATGACACAATTACTAAGTCACTGTTAGTCACTTGGAAAAAGGAAATGCTTTGAAAAACACATGCTTTATTTGGAGTTTATGATGTATAGTGACTAAAATGCTTAAAACCGTCTCAAAAGTATTGAAATGTACATGTGCTTTTAAAACCCATCTGCTCGAATGTAGCGAAATGATGTAATTTTTACTACAATTTTGTTGCACACTTACCATTTGTCTGACCTCTGTGCGTTGGTAACAGGTGTTGATTATAATTAGGGCTCCCGGTTTTATGGTATTTATTTTTGTATCATTTCCCTCTGTATTTATCCATATTTATTTTTGGGCCTTTTTTTCAGTATTTATCCATATTTATTTTGTGTATAAATGAAGTTGAAAAACTGTACATTTCCATATTTATTTAACTGACAGACGTGCACTCATACTTTGTAGTCTGTCATATTTTAGCTATTTAAGCTGTCAAATATTTCATAACAATACATCCACTGGTAAATACTAGCAATATACTATAAATGTATGTTGACATATGCCATGATTTAAAGGAATTTCATCCTTTTTTTAATTTCCCATGCTGCCCATTTGCTCAGCTGCTGGCCTATAATTTATGAAAGGCAGCACGGAGAGTCACTTACAAGAAGCACAATTTGCTGTATTTAGCCACTTTTAAAAATAAATGCAGACAGAAACGCCTCTGTCTGTATTTATCTGTAAAAACGGAAAACAGGGAGCATTAATTATAATTCAACTCAGTGGTACTCATTTTATCGGCCTCGGAAGGATGAAAGGCCTAGTAAACCTGTAGGAATTCACACTTCTTATCTCCTTAATTGCATTTGCACCTGCTTGTTTAATTTGAACCTGTGACCTTCAGGTTTCACACACACATTTCTCCAGTGGATGCAGTAGACCACTGAGCTATCAGCGGCTAATCGTTCCTGCAATCACATTTATTCAGCAAAATAGAGATCTAAGGTAGAAAAAAGAACAACTGTGCAGTATTGGACTTAAAATTGACGACCCTTCCAATAAGTCTGCTGGTTGGCACAACGTCATGCAACTGCGGTCAGTGATGCCACAAAGAGGTCCTATAATTAATGGCTGGTCATTCATCTGCCCATACATCAAGAAAGCCCCTGCATTGTGCAGACAGCTGTGGATGCTTTCTCACTCTGCCTCCAGAAGTGAACAGTAGGGGGCGCATCTCATGCCACTGACTGATGGCCAGGGGGGAGGCAGGATCAGATAAAAAGTTGAACAGTGAACAGTCGGGAGCCAGAGATCCACTGTGGCATAAAGAATGAGAAATGAAAACAAATATTCGTGGGAATTCATCCATTTCACATGGAACCTCGTATCATCCCTTCTTTGCCCCAAGATCACAAGTTGTGTCAGCTGAAGGGCAAGCTATGTACGCGCGCTGCTGAAAAGGGGGTCGGGTTAGTGAGTGAAATGTACATAAATACTTGTCTCGTAGAAGGGCTCCCAGGGCACACCTACCATCAAAGCACAGCTGCAGCTCTGGGTCGAACTGAATGCACACATGCAGATTACAACCGGTTAGAACGAGATGACATTGTGGGGTGCGGTACTGAGAAAAGATCATGTGATAAACCAATGGGCTTTAATTCATCAATACATTAAACACGTGACTCTAATGCGCACAAAGCAGCAGTTTAAAACCAGCTGGCTTCGGTGCTCCAAGAGCGACTAACCTGTCATGAACAGGCAATGCTTTGTCACCTCCTTCAGAATGCAAAGCATGAGGCAGACCCATCTCTAGGAACAGTGCAACGGATAGCATAGCACAGCACAGAATGCCACAAAGAAACAAGAGAAGAAATGGTGAAGCCTGCAGCAGCTGGAAGACTTTAAACTCAGGGAATAGCCTGCAGAATGCGAAGATTTATCTATAAAGCCAACTCGACCTACTACACCAGCTTGATCAACACAGCCTCCAATTGGGGACGCGGCCAAGCCGAGGAAGATGGCCAGCGCTTGAATCGGGAGCTCCCGCCTCACCTCCTAAATCCTATGTCCATCTTGACAACTGCACCCGCATGCACAGCAATATGATGCACAGCAGGCTGCCATAGACTGCAGCATGTCTCTTGGGGCAGATACTATATTGCCTGGAAGCTGCCGCCAGGGGATCCGACCTACCTGATGACAAGGCCCATGATGGCAGCTCTCGCGGCGAGAGGCAGACCAGACACGCTCGAGACAACTGTATATGAGGGCTGCAGAGATGAGGCACGGTGATTGTGTGCACCCTCATCCCCGACTACCATATCAACAACTGCAAGTACTGGCCCCCAGGAGTTCTGATGCTCCCCTGCAGGTGAGATGCTGCTGTGCAGAGCGACAGACCACCTGGTGCCCTGGGCACATGTTGACTGGGGTCGGGTAGGTGAGGCACGGAGATTGTGTACACCCCTGACCCCAACATAAATATCGGAAAGAGTAGACACTGGCCCCTGCGAGGTCTGACTTGTTGCCTCGGGTGGAGCACAGCCTCGTGGAGCATTGCGCATGCTGTAGGCCCATTTGAGAAAAGGCGCCACCAGATTGGGCTTAGAACATCGCTTACCTGAAACCCAGACACATGTGGGTGATTGTCCAGACCCTATTAGCAGGTCTGAGGACACTTGAAAGACGAGGGGACCAGAGAGATAGGCGCTATGAGATCGGGCTCTCCTACCCTGCTGTAACTACTACTGACCTTACTGGGCACGACCAGGAAGCCTGCTGGACTGAGATTGTTGTCTCACTCACTTGGAGCCTGGAACCAAATGGTTCACTTTTATTCCAACACTGCTGGCAGCAGATTCTGTTCCACCACTGTTCTGCAAAACCATTTTAAATATTTGCTTGAACTTGGTGCACAGACAGCGAGGGCTACACACCGTTAGCATGCAGAAAACATGCGACCAGCCTCCTGAACAAATGAGTAAACTCACCACCAAAGCCACATGAACTGGCACAGCGAGGGAGAGTCGCACATCAGAGAACAAGCTGCATGACCCCATGACTGCAGGGGCTATTTCAAACAAGACCCCCACATCAATACTGGATAAATCTGATGTGATACTACAGCCCACACTGCCTTAGCGCATCAAATAGATGCAGTCACACTAGATGTCAGGCTGCTCTGCACTGACTACAGACAGCTCTCAGACAGGGTTTTCGGAAACTGAATCCACCTTCATTATGGTAGTCATAAGACCATTAGTCTCAGATCCACAGTGACAAGCGATCGAGCTGTGCAAGGACGTCCAGACTCAACACGAAAGGGCTGAGGACGTGGAGGAGCGGTCCTGCTGTAATAACATTAGGGTTTTAGGGCTCCCTGAAAGGATCGAGGGCCCATCAGCTGAATATTCTTTAAGGAATGGCTCTTTGAAAAAGTGCTCCCAGGCACACACACCAAGTTTTTCTACGCCTGTGGGAACTGGAATGTTTTGGGAATGGGCTCACCAATTAAACAATACTGTATACAATATTTCCTTGTTCTTAGGAAAGTGCAGATATCCTCTTTACAAATGACCCACATGACATTATCCGAGTTACGTAAGTTAGAGAAAAGATGGAGAGGCCTTTGCGGGATACTACATATTCCACCTTCTCTTGAGGCACACTTATTTGGCTAGCCTCAGGTGCCCTACACAATAACGCGCACAGTTGTGGATGAGGAGGGGAGATTCATGATTTTAGAGGGCTTCCTGGAAGGCAACCGACTCAGCATTTATGCATAAAATATCAGTTAATTACAGTTTCTCAAAACTATATCACCACATCTAACTAGGACACTGAGCACCTCGGACTTATGGGGCAGAGACTATAATTTTGTCTTGGACTGCAACTGAGACCGTTCGTCTCACCACACTCCGCTTCTTACTGTGAATCCTTGGCCCACAGGTTCTGGCAATGGGCCGGGCAGGGGGGCCTGTATGATCTTTGGAGGGAGCTTCAATACAATGATCAAGAGTACTCATTCTATTAGTCAGCCCATGGTAGATGTACGCCGTTACTGTAGATCAATACATAGATATTCCACGGTATGTATCTTATGTTACACTAATTCAGACCATAATAAATTGATGTTAACCTAAATTATGGTAGGCACAGTACCGTCATGGAGGCTCTTCCTCCAACAAATGATCCAGCATGAGACTAGTCAAGAACCAGAACTACTCATTCATACATGAAAGTTATGAACAGGTGTTGGACTTGGCCCTTTTTGGCTAAAGTTCCCTAAACTCTTTGCTTTCCCCCTAGACCCTTTTTCTGACATGGTGTTGCCAACTTAGATGCTTTGGGCACTTTGCCACTGCTGATCAGTGTCAAAGTGCAAGTGCTCCCTGTGTAAAGTGTAATGGTAATTGGTTGTCCATAATTGGTATGTTTGCCTTACTAGTAAAGTCCCTAGTAAAGTGCACTATGTGTGCCAGGGCTGGTAATGCAAATGCTACTAGTGGGCCTGCAGCACTACTTGTGCCACCCACACCAGTAGCCTTAAAAAGGGATCTCAGGCCTGCCACTGCAGTGCCTGCGCGCAGTTTGCTAAAACTGCCATGTTGTCCTGACAAGTGCACCCACTTGCCAGGCCTTACCCTTCCCTTTTTATGCACTTCAGACACCCCTATGGTAGGCCCAAGGTACACCCCTGGGCAGGGTGCAGTGTATGTGAAAGGTAGGACATGTACTGAGGTGTGTACCATGTCCTGACGGTGAAATACTCTCCATTTCGTTTTTCACTGTTGAAAGGCCATCTTGCCCATAGGACAGAATGGGGAAGGCTGTGTAATATGTTTCCAGCCTATCTTCCCATAGGCTTAAGATGGAGAGGCAAAGTTTGGTGTGCCTGAACTCACAATTTAATAACGCATCTTTTTGTGAAGGTGGTTTTTGCATTGTGTGTTTAGAAACCACACTTTTAGAAGTGGCTGGGTTTTTGGTGTTCTAACAATTCTGTGTCTCTGCCTGGCTGTGAATTGACTGTCTGAATTTGAAAGTGATAGGATCTGGGGAAAGTCTTGACCCAGGGGAGGAGGTGAGACAGCAACAGGCTGACCTGCATCTGGAGTGTAGGGGGGAGGAGTAGCCCCTGGAGGTGAAGAGGCCTGGGCTGCCGCCATAAAACAATGGCTCCATCTCCTGCTGAGAGATTGAGGATCCAGACCCCCACTATCAAAGGGAGACACCCAGAACTGGTTTGAACAGGGGTCAGTGCCCCCTGAACACAAAGACTTCAAAGACAATGAGGGGTATAACTATGAGAGCTGAAGCCCCTGAACTTAGGACTGTCCAAGACTGAAATGGACTGATCAAGACTGAAAAGGATTGAAACTACTTCCTGGTCAAGAGGAACCTCTGCCAAGGAAGAAGCAGCTGAAGAGACTGAAGAAAAGGACTGACCCTTGCTGTGTGTTCTGGGGCTGGCCTGCAGTTTGCTGATTTAACCAAGGAGAGGCGAAGGGACTTTGCTGTGTGCGGTGTCCCCCGCTTGAAAGGACTTTGCTGTGTGCTGTGTCCTGAAGTAACTTGTCCCCCAGGGCCCGAGGAGAGCTGGCTCCCTGTTGTGGAAACTCAGGAACACAAAAGTTTCCAGAGGAGTGTCTCAGCGACGCTGTGTGCGTGTGCTTTTTGCAGCCGGAGACCTTCGTAAGAACTGCCCCGTGATCGTGTGCACCCGGAATCCAAGTGAGTCTCAGTGACGCTGTGTGCGTGTGCTTTGTGCAGCCTGAGACCTTCGTGAGGATTGCCCTGTGATCGTGGGCACCTGGAGTCCAAGTGAGTCTCAGCGACGCTGTGTGCGTGTGCTTTGTTCAGCCTGAGACCTTCGTGAGGATTGCCCTGTGATCGTGGGCACCTGGAGTCCAAGTGAGTCTCAGCGATGCTGTGTGCATGTGCTTCGTGCAGCCTGAGACCTTCGTGAGGATTGCCCTGTGACCGTGTACACCCGAAGCTTAAGTGAGTCTCAGCGACGCCGTGTGCTTCGTGCAGCCTGAGACCTTTGTGAGGATTGCCCTGTGATCGTGTACACCCGAAGCTGAAGTGAGTCTCAGCGACGCTGTGTGCGTGTGCCCTGTTGCAGCCTGAGACCTTCATCATTGCCATCGGCTCGGACCGGCATCCCCAGAGGAGCGGGGCCGCCTGCCTGTGCCAAGGAGAGACCTCGAACCATCACGTCGGGGGTCTGTGTTCCACTGCCCGAGATCAACAAAGTCACCCCGGAGGCCAAGCCGAGAGGAAAGGAGAGCGAGATCGCACCCCCCAGGTAACGCTCAGCGAGCATGCGTGTGTCGCCACCTGGGGCGGGGTGCGTCTCGGAGAGAAACGTTCTCAGCCTTTCCCATCCTTGCAGCGCGAGCCCCCGCTCAAGTGAGAATCGCGGCCCGTACTTGCCGAGGAGTGGCAGTACCGGGGCCGGAGTGTGGAGCTGCACTTTGTTTACACCAGACCAGCGTTGGGGGCATATTTTGGCAGTAGCTGACCGCGAGTCAGTACGAGTGGCATAGAGTCCGTCCCGAGCACCGTGAACGGTGCTGGAGTACATTATTTTTGCATTACGAACTGCCTGATTGTTGCATTACGCATTGCATTACGAACTGCCTGATGGTTGCATTACGCATTGCATTATTGTTGGCATTACGAACTGCCTGATTGTTGCATTACGCATTGCATTATTTTTGCATTACGAACTGCCTGATTCTTGATTTACGCATTGCATTATTTTTGCATTACGAACTGCCTGATTGTTGCATCACGCATTGCATTATTTTTGCATTACGAACTGCCTGATTCTTGCATTACGCATTGCATTATTTTTGCATTACGAACTGCCTGATTGTTGCATTAGGCATTGCATTATTTTTGCATTACGAACTGCCTGATTGTTGCATTACGCATCGCAGTTTTTTGGCATTACGAACTGCATTATTTTTATATTACGAAGTGCCTGATTCTTGCATTACGAACTGCATAGCATTGCATTAGGACTGCATTTGGATCATTGAGAATTGCTCATTAATACTGCAAGAACCTACAAGGGCTGGCTGGCCTACTAACCAACCGGCCAGGTGAAATATTACACATGCGCATATGTTGGATTTTTATCGTGTGGTCTCATCGTATACCTTTTTATATAAACTTATACTTGTTTTTTATGAAACTCGTGTGGAGTCCATTTGTGGTGTCATCATTGGGTTACTGAGAGCGGGATTGCAAATACTTTACACATTGCCTTGGAGATAAGCCTGGCTGCTCGTGCCAAGCTACCAAGGGGGTGAGCAGGGGCTATCTGAGAAGGTGTCCTTCCTTTCCCCGACTTAGAAGCAAAGGTCCCTATTTGGACTAAGGTACCTACTTCAGCCAACTGGGAACCCCCAATTCTAACCTTGGGTAGCAACGGGTGGGGATTTGAACCCTCCCCGTTCTAACAACCGGTATAGAACACAGTCTCCCCCAGGAGGGGGCTGGGCACGATCACTGGCTCCACTTCAGTCCTTTCCATGCATAAGCACATCCATTCAATTGCATTGATACAAGAAGGGCGTGCCGCAACTTATCATGAATGAAACCAAAATACTTCTCACAGAGGCCACAGACACAACCCACACCCTCCTAAATAGAAATAGCAATAATGGAAAGCTCAACCACTCTATCCCTCGCTCCTCTTCGCTCTAATGCATACTCGAGCACAGCAATGTATTCCAAGACAAAAGCACCACTCAACGTCATTAGGCACAACACAAAAAACACTTCCTTTATGCGCAAAACTACAAACACCCATCATTCCAGCTAAGCACTACCTATCTATATTTTAGTGCCTCATCAGTGGTATGACGTGCCACAAAAATGCAACGACAATACAATAAAATAAAATTCAATGTCCACAGAGGTATGTTGCATGAAGGTTTCATATGCCATGTGCATGTACACCACTTGCGCTCTTCCACCTCTGTTATTTTTTCCCCTCATAGAAATAGGACCTGCAATTCAGACTGAGTAAAACATACCCAAAGCATGCACTCATGCCACATAAATAGATCATGGTATGATTTTAGGGCATAGTTTCATGTTTTCTGCATGCACTTGAACCACCACAGGTTTGCAACATGCCAGTGCAGAGACCTGACATGTCTGGACTTCTAGCCTGTTTATTATGAAAAGTTACGATAAAAGTAGTAGGCCTGATGTATTCCTTGCGGAATGCATGTTAAGCACTTTTTTATCACTGTGTGCCTCCTGGTTGAATTGTGGGAAAATCTAATGGTCAATAGAGTAGCTTTGAAATGGTTAAGGTGAAAAACCTACAATAAAGGCTCTAGGTCTGATTGCTTCACTAGGAAAAAGTATGCCCGATGCCATAGGTCTGACCTGTTTATAATGAAAAGTTATGACAAAGGCAATAAGCCTGGCTTATTTATTGTGAAAAGCATTTGTTAAAGTTGTAGGCCCTAACCGTGGATTATTAATTCACTGCATTACAGGCTGTAGACCAGATTTTGTGACATGAAGCCTCACATTACCGTAGTAGGCAAGGGTTTTGCTGTTGCTCACACTCTTTCACACACTATGGGAAAAGAAGATTCTCACTGATAATTCCTCTTAACCCCTTCGCTGCTAGGCCTTTTCCCCCCCTGTGCTAAGCCTTTTTTGGGCTATTTGGGGTAGTTCGCGCTTAGGCCCCTGTAACTTTTTGACCACATAAGGTATCCACGCCAAATTTGCGTCCTTTTCTTCCAACATCATGGGGATTCTAAAGGTAACCAGGGTTTGTGGATTCTCCTGGAGGGGACCCAGAAATTAGCCAAAATACAGCTAAATGTTTTTTTGGGGGGGAAACATGGGAAAAAAGTGCTGCAAATGAAAATGTCTGTGTTTTTCCCTGCAAATGGTATCAAAAAAGGGTTTGTGGGGCTGAAATCAGCATTTTCCCAGCTTTTAGGGAATGACAGACTTTTGTCAGAAAACCAACATTTTTTACACAGTTTTGGCATTTTTCTGGGACATAGCCTATTTTTGCTATTTTTTGTGCTTTCAACCTCCTTCCAGTTAATGGTAGAAATGGGTATGAAAGCAATAATGGATCCTGGAAAGCTATACATTTTTGAAAAGTAGACAAAATTCTGAATTCAGCAAGGGGTCATTTGTGTAGATCCTTCAAGGTTTCTTTATAGAAATTAACAGTTAAATATAGGAAAAATTGAAAATTAGTTGAAAAAAACAGCCTTTTGTGTCAACGATTTCACCTGTAACTTCTTCTAATTATGACAGCTCTTTGAAAGCAATATACCGTTATATCCGCGGGACCTTACTGGTTGTGGAGATATATAGGACTTGTAGGTTCACCAAGAACCCGACGAACCCAGAGCCAAAAATTGAGCAGCGACTTGCAATGGTTTTTTATTATGTAGCGGGTATAGAGCAATTAATCTGGGAAAATGTATACATGGAAAAATTGGTATGAAAGACACCTATGTATTTCTGAAATGGGAACAAAATATAGAGTTTAGAAACAGTAGATATTTGCACATTTCCGAAATTGGGAACACTCATACTAGCATGAGAATTATCGGTCATTTTTCAAAATGACTTATTTTTTACACATTGTCTTTCATTTGGAAGGCAGAAATGAATTGAAAGTCAATAGGTAATAACAGTTGCTTTACAAATCTGAATTACCCTAAGTCTCCCGATAAAAATGGTACCTCACTTGTGTGGGTAGGCATAGTGCCCACGACAGGAAACGGCTCAAAACGCAACGTGAACACACCACATTTTCGCAATGAAAAATTACCCTTTTTTTGAAAAGTGCCTAGCTGTAGTTTTTGAATCCTAGCTCTGCCGGCACCTAGGGAAACCTAGCAAACCTATACATTTTTGAAAACTAGACACCCAGGGGAACACAGGATGGTGTGACTTGACTGGCTCTCACCAGGTTCTGTTACCCAGAATCCCTTGCAAACCTAAAACAATGTCCAAAAAACCACATTTTCCTCACATTTCTGTGGTGGGAAGTTCTGGAATCTGCGTGGATCCACAAATTTCCACCCACTCCGCGTTCCCCAAAGTCTTCCGAGAAAAATGGTACCTCACTTGTGTGGGTAGGCATAGTGCCCATGACAGGAAACGGCTCAAACCGCAACGTGAACACACCACATTTTCGCAATGAAAAATTGCCCTTTTTAGGCAAAGTGCCTAGCTGTAGTTTTTGAACCCTAGCTCTGCCGGCACCTAGGGAAACCTAGCAAATCTATACATTTTTGAAAACTAGACACCCAGGGGAATCCAGGACGGGGTGACTCGACTGCCTCTCACCAGGTTCTGTTACCCAGAATCCCTTGCAAACCTAAACAAGCATTGGCATAGCCAATAGGTCTCGCCTTTGGGACCTTATAAGTGTTTAACCATGCAACAGTTAATGTTGTTGCACCAAGGATATTGTGTTCCATAACTAAATACTTATAAGGTCCCAAAAGCGAGACCTATTGGCTATGCCAATGCTTGTTGGCTTTACAATTCTGGTCACCCTAGTCGGGCAGCCATTCCGTGCATTTTCATCCAGATGTGCATTTTCAGTGAGGGGAAGCCTTCTCAGTGCATTTACTTACCGGTTATTTAAAGGGGGAGGGGCTTTTGCAGGTGTGCAATTATGATTTTGCATTTTCATGGGGGTAAGCTGTCTTTCTACTAACCGACGTTTTTATGGACTGTTTAACGTGGTTGTTGATTCGATGGTGGGCGCTTGCTTTGCACATTTGTTTGCACATGTTGAGCGCAGGGAGTTCCTGTTGCAGAAATGCACTTTTGCTACAGATCGACAATAATGCGGGCGCATCAGCTAAACTCCGGTCCCCCACACTATCCTGGGCGCCTGGCTATTAGTGCCTGCGTGTTTGGTTACAGTATGTAATCAGCTCTTAAACCGCACTATTGAAATAGACTGCCTTTTCAATTAGAGGCGTCTTGAGCACAGCAGTCAATTACCCTAATGAAGATGCGTTCTGTTTTCACTTTTTTATTAACGAAAGAGCTCGGCGTTCTCATTAGACGTGATTAGGGAGAAATGCACTAAAAGAGCGTGCATGAGTCGGCGCTGCACACAATGCACGTTTACACGAGGGAATTTAAGTGCAAGGCTCTTAAATAAATTGATTGCGAGGCTCTTGCGCTTAAAGCAACCTCCTTGGGGTCATCAGTGCATAGTCAGGTAAGAGCTGCACTGCGCAAACATATATGGATTGAAACTTTTCGTTGAAAGGGGATAAACCTGCAGCTGTCTTTTTCATGTGCATTTTGACTTGGATTAGTCGTTTTTGGCAGCCATGTTCCAGTCAGAGTGCTGCAACTTCAGTTTTTGGGTGATCAGTTTGCCTTTTATTTTCTTTAATCGTAAACATGAATCTTTCACTTATTGCCCAATAGTTATTTTAATCCAATTTTATACAGTGTAAATTAACTATTCTTTCAAAAAATGTTTTAAAAAACACCCAATGAAGTAGAACTTTTTTAAATATTCTTTTTTGAATTTTCGTACATAAAACTGAAACTGACACATATGAAACACACAGTAACAAAGACAGCGAACAGAAGACACGGAGCAATACGCTGAGCGTCACACACACACGCATGCAAGCCAAGCACACGTACACACAAACATGCAAGCCAAATGACGCTCAAGCCCAAATCTTAATGCACAGACGCTGACAGATATAGAGGTGAAAATTCACAAGGACTCACACTGGCCAACACGCACACAGACCAAAAAAAGGCGTGCGGGCGTAAACACACAGAAAACATAGTCAAATCTGTAAAATATTCAAAAAACGGCAATCAAAACATACACAAAATGCATCAAACGAAGAAAAGTCACGTTACTAGGTACACGGCCCAACACGAATACGTACAAAAATGCGGAGGTACAAACAGACAGCGACCAACAAACACACATATAGTGCCACAGAACAAGCATCGGCCAACCAATAATTTGAATCGGTATGCGAACACAGCCAAACACAGCCCACTAAACACACACGTCAATACACAGACAACCTAATGCACCTACAAGGAACGCGTGCATCAGAACCCAGATGCACACCAACCCTTGGAACAGCGCGCAGTCACAGAACAGCACGGAAAGGCGCTCGCGCTCTGAGACCCGCACTCACACGCGGGGGACTGGCTTTAAGAGAAGAAGCACTCTGAATTTCAAATGATGGCGCGGACCCCGTTCGAAGAGCACGGCTCTACACACCTTCCTAAAGGAACGCTGCAGACCAAGCTTTTCAAAGAAGCCTTTCGCCCATACCAGACTCCATGGGGATCCCACACTCCTCCCCCAACACGCTATTAGGGCACAGCCCCTCAACCTCTTCTAATTCACCGAGTTTATTTCAAGCTCTCCAGGGCCACTGGAATTATGCGATTCCGCGGCCGCCGCTTTTTCCTTGTATATATTCACTCTATTTGCCACTTCATCCGTCATCTTCTGTTTAATTTGCATATTTGACAAAAAAATTGTTTCTACTTCAACCAGATAAAAAGTTACTAAAAACGCTACCACACCTGTTGTCCCCAGTGGAAGGCCTTACCGAAGAGGCAGGTCACCCTTGAGTTGCCAAGTGCTATATTTAGGTGTCAAGCCGATATTAACGAAATGAAACCTTTGCATATTCAGTTTTAACATGTATAAAATAACAAAGTAGTGACGTAATGGTGCTTCGAAATGTGCTCCATTGTTATTACATAACTTGCCTTTTCTTGCCGCATAATTAGTCAACCCTGCCACACAATGTACTCCTCCCCTGTCACATATTTCCAGTGTTCTCGATTATAATCTTAGGATGCGTCCTTGCTACGTAGTTTGCTGAAGTAATCTTTTGTACCATCCCTCCTAAGAGCGCTGCGAAGCGGTTCTGATGACATGTTAGCGCAGCCACATGCACATACATACATAAATACATATCTTGAGCAGTAGATATGCCATTAAATGCATTCAAATTAATTGTTACAGATTTTTATTGGAATACGCATTTAAAAAAAATGTTTTTATTAAAGTGCCCCCAGCGTGTCACGTGCAATGAAATGCGTTCGGCGCAATAAGGGACATGAAAACATCTTCACCATTGGAACTACTTTGAAATACCTTCAGCGCGTAAAGTCCGATGAAACGCCTAGAGTGGGAGAACTGCACTCCTACAGCTTCAGCATAAGAAATGTTGTGAAATGCTGTGAACTGAAGAAGGGTTGAAAAGTAAATTCATCAATAGTGTGACAACTATTTAGCAAAGGAAGTGCTTTGAAAAAACTTTAACAGCTGTGCCCGGAAATATTTTCACCACAAGCGCTCCGAAGTGTCTTCAGGGCGGGAAGTGCTCAGAAATACATGTAAGAGAAGTGTTCTGAAGCATCTGTAACAGAGAAAGTGCTCTGACATATCAGCAGGAGAAGTGATCTGAAATATCTTCATTACAAGAAGTGCTTTGAAACATATGTAACAGGAAAGGGTCCGTAAAACATCTTTGACCGGAGAAGTGCTGTGAAATATCCGTAAGAGAGGAGTTCTGAAACATTTGGAAAGATGCTCTGAAATATCTTCAAGACAAACGAGCGCGGCAGCCTGCAGAGCTGACCAGACGCTCGTGCGTCATGGCCTTTTGCCTGCGATTACCCGCACGTCAGGCATGTGTTACCAATTATCGTGCCCACATCTGGGCACGATAATGGGAAACAGATGTCGGCCGCGCGGGTAACCGCATGAAAAAGGCCATGACGCACGAGCGTCTGGTCAGCTTTTCGAATCCCCTACATAATGCTTCGCCAGAAGCAGCGCTTGCGCGCTACTCTAGGCTCAACCTAAAAATTGCTTAAAAAAACACATTTTCCTCAAATTTCTGTGGTGGAAAGTTCTGGAATCTGCGTGGATCCACAAATTTCCACCCACTCCGCGTTCCCCAAAGTCTTCCGAGAAAAATGGTACCTCACTTGTGTGGGTAGGCCTAGTGCCCGCGACAGGAAACGGCGCAAAACGCAACGTGGACACACCACAATTTCACAGTGAAAAATGACCCTTTTTTGGCAAAGTGCCTAGCTGTAGTTTTTGAACCCTAGCTCTGCCGGCACCTAGGGAAACCTAGCAAACCTAAACATTTTTGAACACTAGACACCCAGAGGAATCCAGGATGGGGTGACTCGACTGCCTCCCACCAGGTTCTGTTACCCAGAATCCCTTGCAAACCTAAAAAATTGCCAAAAAACCCACATTTTCCTCACATTTCTGTGGTGGAAAGTTCTGGAATCTGCGCGGGTCCACAAATTTCCACCCACCCCGCTTTCCCCAAAGTCTTCCGAGAAAAATGGTACCTCACTTGTGTGGGTAGGCCTAGTGCCCGCGACAGGAAACGGCGCAAAACGCAACGTGGACACACCACAATTTCACAGTGAAAAATGACCCTTTTTTGGCAAAGTGCCTAGCTGTAGTTTTTGAACCCTAGCTCTGCCAGCACCTAGGGAAACCTAGCAAACCTATACATTTCTGAAAACTAGACACCCGGGGGATTCCAGGGAGGTATGGCTTGCGTGGATCCCCCAACGTTTCCTTACCCAGATCCCCTGCAAACCTCAAATTTGGCTGAAAAAAATCACTTTTTTCACACATTTTTGTGTGGGAAAGTTGTGGCATCACCGGGCTGACACAAATTTCCTACCACCCAGCGTTCCCCAGGGTCTCCCGATAAAAATGGTGCCTCACTCGTGTGGGAGGCCCAAGTACCCGCGACAGGCAAGGGCCCAAAACGTAGTGAGGCGACATCAAAATTGCCTTTCACAAAACAACCTGGTTTTGCGAAGGGGGGTCACCTGGGTTTTTGGCCCCGTGCTCGGCGGCCATCTAGGAAAACCTACCAAACCCACACATTTCTGAAAAGTAGACACCCGGGGATTCCAGGGAGGTATGGCTTGCGTGGATCCCCCAACGTTTCCTTCCAGAATCCCCTACAAACCTCAATTTTAGCTGAAAAAATCGCTTTTTCACACTTTTTGTGTGGAAAAGTTGTGGCATCACCGGGCTGACACAAATTTCCTACCACCCAGCGTTCCCCAGGGTCTCCCGATAAAAATGGTGCCTCACTCGTGTGGGAGGCCCAAGTACCTGCGACAGGCAAGGGCCCAAAACATTTTGTGATCGGCAATTTTGATGTTGCCTCACTACGTTTTGGGCCCTTGCCTGTCGCGGGTACTTGGGCCTCCCACACGAGGGAGGCACCATTTTTATCGGGAGACCCGGGTGAACTCTGGGTGGTAGGAAATTTGTGTCAGCCCGATGATGCCACAACTTTCCCACACAAAAATGTGTGAAAAAAGTGATTTTTTTCAGCTAAATTTGAGGTTTGCAGGGGATTCTGGGTAAGGAAACGTTGGGGGATCCACGCAAGCCATACCTCCCTGGAATCCCCCAGGTGTCTAGTTTTTAGAAATGTGTGGGTTTTGTAGGTTTCCCTAGATGGCCGCCGAGCACGGGGCCAAAAACCCCATGCAAAACCAGGTTGTTTTGTGATAGGCAATTTTGATGTCGCCTCACTACGTTTTGGGCCCTTGCCTGTCGCGGGAACTTGGGCCTCCCACGCGAGTGAGGTACCATTTCTATTGAAATACTTGGAGAAAGGCGGGGGATAGGAAAGTTGTTGTTTCTTTCTGCAGCGTGAAAATTTTGGCACAATAATGCAAGGAAAACGTGACGGACATTTTGAGGTTTGCAGGACATTGTGGGTAAGATAACGTGTTGGTATCCACAAGAGAGACATCACCATGTACTCCCATGGGTGTTTAGTTTACGACAATATCTACAGTTGGTAGGGTTTTCTTAGATGGAATGTACACCTTAGCAGAGAGACTAAAAAGACAAAGATTCCTGCACAGCCATCTATTCCTCAAGCGCACACACACATACTGGTTGGATTTGGCACGAGGGCGAGTGATGGTTCAGTATATAAAATTTTATTAACGAGATTTCACAAAAATGAAATGCACTGTCAATAATTAAATGGACAAAAAACTGAACTAGTGACTCCCAGCTCGTGAGCTGTAAAGCCACGGCAAGGCACCAACCGCTTTACAGGCCATTCACACACCTTTCATACGTGATACACACAAGACCATTCATACCACCAGGCACAAAACCAACACATTACAACACTCACAAAAAGGGACAAGGTACACGAGCTTGAGAAAGACAGAAAAGACAAATATTTCTGCACAACCACCTATTCTTCAAGCACACAGACATACTGGTTGGATTTGGCACGAGGGTGAGTGATGGTTCAGTATATACAGTTGTATTAACCAGAGATTTCACAAAAATGAAATGCACTGTTAATAATTGAAAGGACGAGAAACTGAACCATTGACTCACAGCTCGTGAGCTGTAAAGCCACGACAAGGCACCAACCGCTTTACAGGCCATTCATACACCTTTCATACGTGTGACACATACAAAACCATTCACACCGCCAGCCGCGGGCCCAGCACATTACAACACTCACACCAGCAGACAGCGCCATTCAAGGGCCCATCACTTTCACACGCCCACATTCCTGACACAGCAACCACACCAGCTCAAGGATTGCGTGGAGTGGCGTTTAGCTAGCAGTGTGTGTAGTGACCAGCAGCAAGTCACTACTCGCACACCGCCAGCCGAGCGCCAGTCCACGCACACCGCCAGCCAAGCACCAGTCCACGCACACCACCAGCCAAGCGCCAGTCCATGCACACCGCCAGCCAAGCGCCAGTCCACGCACACCGCCAGCCAAGCGCCAGTCCACGCACACTGCCAGCCAAGCGCCAATCCACGCACACCGCCAGCCAAACGCCAATCCACGCACACCGCCAACAAAGCACCAGACCACACACACCGCCAGCCAAGCGCCAGTCCACGCACACCGCCAGCCAAGCGCCAGTCCACGCACACCGCCAGCCAAGCGCCAGTCCACGCACACCACCAGCCAAGCGCCAGCCTACACACACCGCCATCACATTTAGGATTTTTTTATACAAAAAAGAAAACACAAACAAATTGCAAATAGATACAAATCTACTAACACAAAATCTGAAACTAAATACATTGCACTAATGCCAACCTTGAAACAGAACAAAATGTTTTAAACAATACAGACCAGGCACTTCTTTTTACCACTCATGGATGCTCCCAATAATTCTTTTGTGTGTGGTATGTTCTAAAACAAGCAGGCACACACCGCCCAGGGTTAGAAGGACACTGAGGGCAGTACATACGAGTCTCCTTCCGCGTACCTCTTCGCCAACAGACTCTACATCTCCTAGTGGGAAAGTCTTTTGAGGGTGTGGGAGGAATGTGATCAGGAAAGTGGCGATCTTTCAATCGAGCCACATCCTCCACCACTCCAACTCTAGAAACACTTGCCTGTTCCACAACAACAAGGCTGCCTATCACAGACTGCTGAAACTGAAAAGTCAACTTTGACGCAGGAGAACACTCCTTGAACACAACAAAAGCATTGAAAGTTGCTAAATTGAAGAGATGGATGGCCAACTTCTTATACCAAACGTAAGCCTTACGAATAGCAGTGTAAGGTTCCAACCTCTGATCTACTCTATCAACACCGCCCATGTGCTTATTGTAATCTAAAATGCACACAGGTTTGCACACTTCAGCAATCTGACCCCAAACAGCCACAGCTGAAGTACTCTCATCATGAATGGTAGTCAGCATGTACACATCCCTCCTGTCCACAAATTTCACAGCTAGTAGTTCATCACTACGCAAGGAACTGCACTGTCCCCTCTGAAGTTTTTTGCAAACAAACTCTTTTGGATAACCTTTACGGTTAGAGCGGATTGTGCCACAAGCAAAAGTGTCCACTTTGAACAATTCCTTAACCAATTGCACAGCAGTGTAGAAGTTATCAAGGTACAAATGGTGGCCTCTGTTAAACAGTCCTCTAGCAAGATCCCACACAATTTTCTCTGAAACTCCAAAAGTGGACGGACAACCAGGGGGGTCAATAGTGGAATCCCTACCAGTGTACACACGGAAATTAAAAACATATCCTGTCCTACTCTCAGACAACATATACAGCTTAATTCCATAGCATGCCCTCTTGCTAGGAATGTACTGCCTAAAAACCAAACGGCCCTTGAACAGGACCAAAGACTCCTCAATAGATATTTCTTTCCCTGGAGTATAGATCTCTGAAAATCGATCTACAAAGTGATCAAGAACAGGCCGAATCTTAAAAAGACGGTCACAGTCAGGGTGATCTCGTGCCAACGCCAAAGCATTATCAACAAAATGCAGCATCTGAAGCAAAAGTAAATACCGATCACGAGTCATAATTGCAGGAAATATGGCCGTTGCCATCAAGGGACTGGTAGACCAATATGACGCCATGGACGGCTTCCTTATCAAATCCATCAATAAAGTCAAACCCAAAAACATCTTCATCTCTTCCAGATTTGTGGGAGTCCACAAGGTAGCTCTAGAGTGGGGCCTAAGTTTGTCACTGTTGTCCCTCAAAAACTGTTCAGCATACAAATTAGTCTGCTCAACAATCTCACCGAAAAATGCATCATCCATAAACAACTGAAAAAACTGTATAGGCAAAAAAAATTTACAATTCACTCTACACCCTGCATCACCACTAAAGGCAGGCAACACCGGCTGCACCATGTTTGGATCAACCCAGAGTCCAGCACTTCCAGTAGGAAGCCTAGCAGCCTCAGGCTGCAATCCAGATGCCTCTTGCACCATCGGCACAGCAGTATCCTCCTCTAAAACAGGCACTTCATCCGCACTGAGAGTAGCTTTATCCACACAGAGAGTAGCTTCATCCGCACTGAGAGTACCTTCATCATCCGATGATTCCATGTGGAGAGAAAACTCACTGCCTGAATCTTCCCCTCCCTCCTCTCCCTCAGACGCACTGTCAGTCTCATAATCCTGCTCAGAGGAAGATTCAAGAAGCATACCAACCACCTGCTGAGCAGTCATTCTACGGCTAGCCATAATGCTTACTAATAAAGGTAACTTGTCAAACAAGT
This sequence comes from Calotriton arnoldi, assembly GCA_963921515.1. Taxonomy (NCBI): domain Eukaryota; kingdom Metazoa; phylum Chordata; class Amphibia; order Caudata; family Salamandridae; genus Calotriton; species Calotriton arnoldi. Next base: position 158,292 of record CAWUFW010011189.1, read on the forward strand.
CAACAACAACAAACCCTTTGGAAAAAAAGAAATAAACAAAATGTAGCTTTATCACAAAGACCTATATACTCCAACACTATACCACTCACTTGACAGAAGCAGCTAGACTCACCACCACCTACTCTGCACAGACACAGTAAGGATCAACAATATCCCACTAAAAAAGAAAAAGAAAAAAAAATTACACATAAGACAATGCAAAACACATCGCAAAGAATTTCATGCTCTGAACACTAACAAATATGCTGCCATTATGACACCACTTACAAAAAAATTCATTCATGCATGACAATAATACTCATTTGGAGTAAACACAACAAAAATGTTTTTCTTACCAAATAAATGCAATTACGCAAAACTGTAGAACAACCACTGCCAAAACCGCAAACAGGAATCAAAAGCTTTACACTAGAATAAAAAGGAGAAAATAAACCATTACAATCACATATTCAAATAATGCACCAGTCCACATGCAATCCACCAGCTAAGCTAAGGGGTAGGTGGGCCTAAGAGTATAAATAAAATATTCACCCCTGTAAAAGGGGAGCAACCCTTGCCCTTGAGGCCACTCCCCAATTTAAAAACCCCTGTTGTCTAGTGGCTTCTGCCCCCCTTGGGGCAGATGGGCCTAAAAAACATACTGCTGATCTGCCACCCAAAGAGGACAGAAATGACCACAATCATCCTCCCATAAAGGGGAGCGACCCTTTCCCAAGGGGTCACTCTCCCCCCAAAAAATCCCTGGTGGCCTAGTGGGCCCTAGATTAAAAAAAAAAGGCGAGATCTGCCCCCCCCAATGGGGGCAGACAGCCAAAAACATAGCTCCGAAGGGGAGTGACTCTTGCCCAAGGGGCTACTCCCCACAAAGTATTCACTGGGCCACATAAAAAAAAATGGCGAAGTCTGCCCCCCAGAGGGGCAGATAAAGCCAAAAAACATTGCCCCCATAAGGGGAGTGACCCTTGCCCAAGGGGCCACTCCCCACAAACAAATCCCTGGTGGTCTAGTGGGCCAAATATGGGGAGAGACAGCCCCCAAGGGAGAGCAACCCTTGCCCAAGGGGTCACTCTCCAAAAAAAAAAAAAACCCTGGTGACCTAGTGGGCCCTAGATAACATAAAAAGGCAAGATCTGCCCCCCCCCCCATGGGGGCAGACAGCCATAAACATACCCCCAAAGGGAGTGACCCTTGCCCAAGGGGCCACTCCCCACACAAAATGGACTCGTGGTCCAATGGGCCAATTTCTAAAAAAAATATGCAAAAATCTGCCCCCCCAGGGGGGCAGACAAAGTTAATTAATTATGCCCCCAATAAGGGGAGCGACCCTTGCCTAAAGGGCCGCTCCCCCAAACAGTAAAAACATTCCACATTGGAAAAAAAAAAAAATCCCTGGCGCTAGTGGGCATTCCTGCTGCACGATCGTGCAGCAGGAATGCACAAAAGAGGCATCGGGGGAAAGGAAAACCCTTTCCTTTCCCCCGATGCCTCTTTTGGTGAAATCCCCCCCTCCCCAGAGACAAAACTTACCTATTTGTTCCCCGACGCGCTGGAAGCAAATGGCTTCCTGCGCGTCGGGGAACAAAGGGAAACCTCCAATGACGTCAGCGCGCCTCGCGCGCTGACGTCATTGAGGACGTGGATGGCAGGGGAAGGGCTTCCCCTGCCTTCCCCGGTAGAAACGCGACGTTCGGCGTCCCACGGGGGGAGCGCCAGCTCTTCCCCCGTGGGTGGGTGCCATGACGGCCTGGAGCCGTCATGAGCACACGCCCACTGTGCATCATGACGGCTCCAGGCCGTCATGAGCACCGAAAGGGTTAATCGGTCTTTGCAAGGGTTTGTTTTTTCTCTTGTCTGGTTGATCCTCCATATCCTCGTGCTGAGGGCTCCACTTCTGCCATATCATTACTGCCTGGTCCATTGTTCCCTCTCACCCTTGGAAGCTGGAATGATGGTCCCTTTTATCCGTGTGATCTGGTCTGATAGGTTCTGCAATTGGATAAGGAGCATCGGAGCAGGATGTGAGCTAAAAGAATCCCAGGTAGATCTCTAGCTGGTGTTGGTACAAGGATGGATTCAGTTGACCTTGAAATGTTTAATGAAATTGTTTTAGTTCTGTTCAGTCCAGGGCAACACAACTACTACCACCACCAGAATAGACCTGCTTCTCTTGCACTTCAGGCCCACATTTTTCTTTTTCCCCACCTCCCATCTGTTTCACCGCTTGTGTGATTTGCGTTTGTCAGCCTCTCTAACTCACCTTCCTTGATTTCCTCCCCCGTTCGTTCTCCCTGTTTTCTTACCTCTTCCCAGCCCATTCTCTGAACTTTCTCTCTTTCGCATCAGCCCCCCCTCTGCCTCTTTTCTGACACAGTTCATTTGCTCCCTCCCTTTCACTGTCTTTCACACCCACCCACATTTGTACGCTTCTCAGCCAGATCGAAAGAAATGCTTAAATAATTAAGCCAAGGTACTTGCGCACACATGCTTTATGGCAAATGGCTGCGACATTCCTGGTCATTTTTTTTTCAGAAACAGGTTTTATGATAATACAGTAAAAATATTAAATTAGAAAATGGCTTACTCGGGGTTATAAAACCTTAGTACGGTGGAAATGGGTAATTATCCCCTTCACGGCATAAATGACAATTTAAAGCGAATAAAAATGTTAGCGCTCATTGCTTTCTTTTGTGGGTGGCCATAAGCTGGGGGGCTCATCTTTAATTCGAGGGAGACCCCTGCCACCGACCGGGTTCTGCTCCTATTTTACCTCGGGTGTGGGTAACATTAATTACTTTGGGTAGGTTACTCTCTGGTATATCCTCTTAACTCTGATCCTCAGGGCGGTCCGAGTTACTTTTCCTCCATGATAAATTGAGTGGTAAACCAGCGCGGGGTAGTAAGGTTTCCAGCCATGGGCTGAAATCAGTTATTTACTTTTAATATACAGAGCTGAAATGGAAAAATATTGAAAATGCTCTCAAAGAAAGAGAAATGTAGCAAGTGTATTACGCAAGCCTAAAGTGTATAGGACTGTGGACATATTGTCATTTATACTGGCCAGGGGAGTCGGAGAGGCAACAAGGCTAAAGTGTCTTTTTGGAGGAGCCTTACTCCTTCCATGCGTGAACCACAGTGAACGGGGCAGGGAAATTGTGTAGGGAAATCCCTACCAATCCTGGGAGGTAGAAGGTTTTTACTTATGTTCTTGCTAAGCAACCAGCCCATTTACTGTAGGCACAGTTGGCAGTGTCCCTATGAAACAAGTCTCTTGTGCCGCCATTTTGTGGATACAGCAATGCCAAGGAATCCTGAATTTAGTTCCTGCCCATACACAACCGGTAAGCTGAAGTCAGAGGAGTCTGAAAAGATCAGAGGGTCTCTGTGGTCCGAAAGAGGTGTACCAAGACAAACCTTTCTAAACTCTTCCCTCTGACTCTTCCCCTCCAAAAACCCTTTTTACTCATCAAAAAGCCTCCTCCTACTGCTATGACCTACAAAAAGAAATCCTTCACTCTTCTATCCCACAACTATCCTTTTCAATCAAAATAACAGACTAGCATGTTCACTTCACTAATTCCATATTCCACTATACTAATTCACCACTAATCCTTTATGGGTTCCAGAGTAGCGTGCTACTCGCCAACAAAGCGCTTCAACACCCACCAGGGGTAACAGGCGCTATATGAATGCAAACCTTTCTTTCCCTTCTATCCCTCCACTATCCTTCTCACTCCAAATAACTGACTAATATCCACCACTCAAATTACTTTCATATTTCACCATACTAATTCACCACTAATCCTTTATGGGTTTCCGGAGTAGCGTGCTACTCGCCCAAAAAAAAGCAATTCAACACCCCATCAGGGGTTAGAAGCGCTATATATATGCAAACCTTTTTTCCCTCTTCTATCCCTCCGCTATCCTTCTGAATCCAAATAACTGACTAACATATCCACCACTTAAAATTTACTTGCATGTTTCACTATACTAATTCAACACTAATCCTCTATGGGTCCCGGAGTAGCGTGCTACTCGCCGAAAAAGCGCTTCGACGCCTCGTCAGGGGTAGTAAGCGCTATACAAATGCAATTACAATACAATACACCTCGACTGTGTACTACGGGCATCTGAGACCAAGACACTATGCTCATATGTTGAGAAGGCGCTCATTAGTACATAGTTCTGGCTTGCGCACAGAGCCTGTAGCAGCCCTGATGGCGTATGTTTGCAAATCTTTCCACACTGCCCTGGAGTCTCACCTGCCCTGCATCATTCGTCACTGACCTGCCCCTATTGGATAAGCAGCTCTCAGGAACTTTCTCCTTGAAAGACCCCCAAAATTCAATGTTGAATCCATCCCTATTTTAATAGGGTCACTTCTGTGATGCTCTGTCATCGCCCTCCTAGATCAAATGGATTTGTGCCCACACAAGTGCAGATCTCTGAAACCCCCGGTGACCTAATTCATGCAATGTAAACAAAAAAAGCACACATATATAGGCCCGTATTTTTTGCCGCCTTTGGTAGTGAAAGAAAGGGGCATGCTGTAAGGAAGCCATAGTTTTGCAGCCGGTTCCGGGTCGCACAGCTGTTTATGCTCTGCGACTCGAGAGGCCGTGGGCGTTTGTCAGCCCAGGCCGCCCCAGTGTGTAATGAGGACCCGCGCATAACAGGCGCTTCAGCTTTCACTCTGGGCGCTAGGCGCGCGGACCCCGCTGTGGCTGGTAAGTGCAGCCCCCACCAGAGGCTTCAGGCACAGTTCAGTGGCCGCGGACGCACCGCCTCGGCGGTAATGACTGGGCCGGGCACGGGCGCGCAGGGTTAGTCCTGAAGGCTGTGATTGCGGACGCACTCGGCGCTCTCTCCTCTGGTTCCCCGTCGTCCTCCCTCCGGTTGAAAGATGAACCATTACAGCCCCAGCCGTCCCTTTACCGCCGTGGCTGAGTTGGGAAGGACGCAGAGGCGACAATGTCTAATTTTGGATTTCAGATCCGGGAAGTAAGTTATACTTATGGCTTAATAAGCGGGCAGGCTGCGAAAGGCAGGAGACCGTCGCAGAGAAAGGGAAAGCGCTGCCTTCCTTTTGTGATGAAAATGATAGTTTGAAGGCTGGCAGCCGCCACCGCCTTCCAAGAAACGAGTAGCGTTTAGCATGTTGTCACAATGGGAGTGTTTGCCTTCGCGCCGGCTGGGTGCACAGGTCACCTGCTAAGAAACCAGGCCTGGGTTTGTTGCCGAAAACTTACCTGAAAACAGTTGAAAATATGGATTTTCACACTGATTTTTAATTTCCTGCAAACCTTCTTCATGCAGAAGCATCTTTTGCCAAGGCATAGTCTGCTTTTCTTTAATCTCCTAGTCCAGTTCTGCAGTGTTTAGTTTATTCAGTGTGGTCATTTTTTCATGTTTTGGTTTTACTAATTTCTTCAGTTTGTAGTTTTCCCGGGCATGGTATGGAAGCATGGTTTTAGTATGGCCATGGTTTAGTTACATTTTTTTCTTTAACGCCCTGCCTATACGTCACCGGACGTCTCCTTACAGTGCTGCCTATTCGGCAGCCATTTGTTTTAAATGTAAATCAGCTACCCAACTACTTCTTGGGCGGCCGGGATACAGATAGATTAGCCTGTGCGAGACTGAAGCCTAAATCTCAATTTTTTATTTTAATCAGCTGCTTAGTCCAGGCTAGTGCACGGATTTATGCTACTGTAGGTAAACAAGTATTATGACACCACTGCCTCTTTATAACGACACTCCACTCTCCTGTGGCTTAAATAGTGATTTTATTAAAGTTTATAGCAATTCACACAAAACGGTGAAGCATTTCCTGCCTATCTTTTTGGGTCTGGCTTAACAGCGCAGCAGTCCCCTCTCCTTGGGCCTCATTAGGATGTCTGACTAACCGCCACCAACAGGCCATCGGTGGCGGTCCACCCGACATCCAGGGCAACGGTTCGACTGCCGGATTAAGATACCGGCTGTCGGAGCGGGCGGGGGGGAAAGACTGCTGCCTCCGACAGGCTCATGGAGCCCGTTGGGGCGGCAGTCGGACAGTAATACCTACAATGAAGGCGGTGCCTGAGCAAGCACCGCCATAGGGATTACGATGTCCATTTCCCATAGCCTTTTCATGGCGGTCCCAACGCCATGGAAAGGCTGTCAGAAAGGGACTTTGGGGGCACCTAGCAGGGCCCCCGTGGGCCTCCGCTATGTGGCCAGGGGGGCACATGTGGGGCCTCACCAAAAATCCATGCACCGTGTGCCATGCACCAAATGGTGCCTGCCACACGGTGCATGGATGTTTGCAAACATGCCTTTTACTACTGTGGCTTGTGCTGCAGCCTGTTTCCTGGCCTCAGCACAAGCCGCAATAGTAAAAGGCATGTTTCCCACCGCCTACACAGCGGTCTCATCATAATATGGTGGGTGGAACTGCCAACGACTTGTCGTGCGGTCTCCATCCCGCTGCGATGGCGGTCTGATCGTAATGAGGCACCTTATGTGATCAAGAAAGAGCTTTCAGGAGTACTACAGAGTTTTATCTCCATCCACATGTTGGTGGACAGGAGTACATGTTTTGATTGGACAGAAGGTGTGTGCTTCCACAGTAAAAGTGCTTACACTCCAATAGCTGTAATCATTTGTTTATCAGGTCGCATGCGCTATAGCTCTTTATCAAGTCTAGTTACCACATAGCTTGACCCTATTGGTCTAATACATGGTACTGCAGTGCTAGTTGTCTCCTAGTTAATGATGTTTGTTCTTCTCTGGCAGCAGCACAGATGGGGGAGGGCAGTCGGGAGGAATGTGTTGCTGTCTTGCAGTAGCGGCCACCGCTCACTTCCTCTCATCAACTTCAGAGATATCTTAACATGCACTCTTTAGGAAAATGGTGTGTTTTCTTTCTAATTCTTGGAATTTTTCTAGCTCTGCGGCTCCAAAAGTTAGTTTATTTATTCATTTAAGTTTTTTATTTAGATTTTAAAAATGACATTACTTAAAATATTTAATTACCTTAAATTTAATATTTCATATATTAGATTACATTTATTTACTTATTTGATAAACTGTAATTTTAAATTACCCTTCCCTGAATCCTAAAAGTGCCTTAGTGCCCTTTAACACTACTGTTCTGTGAAATCTGCAAACTCCTTACTACCGCTTAAAGCTGCCCTTTCCTGAACCCTAAAAAACCGTTACAACCCCTTAAAACTACTGAACCCTAAAACCATTACTACTCATAACTGTGACCCATCAGGGAACCCTAAAAACCCCTAACTACCTTTTAACTCTACCCTTCCCTGAACCCTATAAACACCTTACTACCCAATAAAACTATCCTTCCATAAACCCTAAAAAACCTTAGTACTGCTTAACACTACCCTTTCCTGAAACTGAAAACTCCTTACTATAACTTAATGCTACCTTTCCATGAACCCTCAAGTCTCCTTACTGTCTCTTGACGCTACCCTTACTTGAGCCGGGAAACCTTACCCCTTAATGCTACTCATCACTGAGTTCTAAAAACTCCTTGCTATTCCTTAATGTTACCCTTCATAAAAATCCTGAAAACCCCACACTACACCTTAATGGTGCCCTTACTTAAACCCTAAAAACCTCTTGCTGCCATTTTAAATTACTCTTCCCTGAACCATAAAAACCTTACTACCACTTGGTGCTACCCATCCGTGAACCACAAGAAATACTTAATGCTTTTTGCTAAACCCGAAAACCTTGTAGCTCTTAATGCTATGCATCCTTCAACCTTAGAAACCCTTGCGCTAATCTTCCCTAAATCCTAAAAACCCCTTGCTACCTCTTAGCACTACTATTCCCTGAACCATAAAAACCTTACTACCCCTTTGTGCTACCCATCACTGAACCCTAAAAAAAACCTTATTACCCTTCCCTGAACCCTAAAAACCCTTACCACCCCTTACAGCTACCCATCCTTGAACTTTAAAAACTCCTTACTACCTTTTAACGCTAACCTTCTCTGGACTCCCAAAAAACCGTATTCGTCTTTAAGGCTACTCAGCCATAAACCCTTACTAACGCTTAAAACTACACTTCCCTGATCCCCAAAACCCCACTCTATTCCTTAATGCTACATATCCCTGAACCCTAAAAGTGTCTTACTACCTCTAACAGCTACTACCCTGAACCCTAAAAACAGTTTCCTACCCCCTTAATGCTGCCCTTCCCTGGACCCTAAAAACCCCTTCTACTCCTTAAGGCTACCCTTCATAACCCCTAAATGATACCTATCCCTAAACACCCTTATCTGATAGAGACATCTAGCCGCAGATTCCTTAACTTAGAATATCCCCAGGCGTCAGACTGGATCCACAAAATCTTCAGCAGTACCTCTGCGCGCCGGGGGACAGCATCGCATGGCTCCGTCCTGACGTCGTCCACGGATATGACGTCAATGGAGCCATATAAGTCCCTCCCGGCGCGCTGACGTCAGTTTTCCTTCTTTTCCGCGTCCCAACGCAGATCCAGGAGAAGCGGTTCCTCTGGCCTGTTTTTGCTTCAGGCCTTCTTGACGCCTTTTAGCGTCCGGGAACAGTGTGCGATGCCTACAGGCTTAAAGTCGTGTGCGACCTGTATGCTGCAGATGTCGGCGACGGATCCACACGAGATCTGTATGTGGTGCTTGGGAGAGTACCACGACTCCACGGAGTGCGACGCCTGCCGGCAGCTGAAGCCACAGGCCCTGCGGGAACGTCAGATTAAGTTGTTGTCCGCCCTGATGTCCAGTTCGGAGTCCCCGCGTCGCCAGTCTCCATCTCCAACTGGGGCTCCTGTTCGCGACAGGTCCCGGAGTCGTTCCCGCGGGCGTCGCTCGTCTGTCGCAGGTAAGCACAAGAAGAAGTCACGGAGGTCGTCGACCTCGCACATTCGTGCCGTAGGGGCCCGCTGCTCCCGGTCTTTACCGGCCACGGGCTCTCAGGGGTCGGCCCCCACCTACCCACCATTTCCTGGTGCTGGGGCGACTCGGACCCAGATGGAAGCCTATTCTAGGGCTTTGCAGGCCATCTTTGGGTCACCCCCTCTGCCTGGCACGCCTTCGGGCCCCACAGAGGGGGTAGGGACTCGGATCGAGATTTCGCCGGCGGGTTCGCCCTCGGCGCCGATATAGTGCCCTGACTACGGTTCCGAAGTCGCTGCGACGTCAGGACACGGCCCGGAGGGGCATTCCAGTCAGACGTCAGGTCCTCCTGTAGCGTCTCCGCATAGCCCTGTGGGGCCCTTGGCGCCGGCACCGGCTGTTGCCTCAGCGGGGAGCTCGACTCCGACTGGACGCCGTTCCTCACTGCGTTTTCCCACCTCAGTGGAGGTCGAGTCGACGCCAGGCGCACAAGTCCTCTTCGATGGGCGTCGAGTCGACGTCGGTGCCATCTCCTGTTGTTCCTCAGCTGCTGGATGAGGAGGAGGCCCCTGAAGGTTCACCACCCCCAAGGTCGTTTCGCTGCTCCTTGGAGCAAGTGCCCATGGGGCACTGGCAGACTCCTCATGCTGCGGAGCCTCTGCCTCTTGGTGGACGGGTTAGCCTGCAATCGTCCCCTATAGATGACTTATTGTCGCCGCCCAGGATGGCCACGGAGGCTAATGCGGCGTTTGCGAGGGCTGTTCGCAGGGCTGCAGATATCTTGCAGATGCAGCGTCTCTCTGCCTTCTGATCCTTTGTTGGATCTACTCCACCAGGGCACCGTGGAGGTGGAGCCCTTGCTGCCTTTTAGCGGGTTATTATATGACATTCTTCTGGGGACTTTGGCGAGACCCTCATCTGGAGACCCTGTGGGTCGTGCCATTGCACATTGTCATCGCCCGGCTCCAGATGCCCCTGTCTGTTTGTTCCTCCATCCTGCGGCTCAACACCTGGTAGTCCAGGCGGCGCTACCTTCCTCTCCTCCTCCGGTACTTCCTCCCACTAGGGAGTCTAGGTGGTTGGAGTCGTGTAGTCGCCATGTCTTTGCGTCCACCAGCTCAGGACTTGAGTCCCTGAACACGTCTTGCGTGTTTGCACAGGCTACTTTTGCCCTTTGGGACTCGGTCAAGCGACTCCTTCCATCTCTGCCGGAGGCCCTCGTGCTGACCTGGATCGGCTGCTTCATGATGGCCGGCTAATGGCACAGTTTTCCATTCGGTCGGCCATGGACACCACTGACTCTGTGGGTCGGGCTATGGCCAGGTCCGTTGCTCTGCGTCGCAATGCCTGGCTGTGTGATGGCAGTTTCCCTGAAAATGTTCAGGAGCGTCTTAGGGATTTGCCCTTTGATGGGGTCGACCTTTTTGACAGTCATGCTGACTCGGCGGTCCAACGTCTCATGTCTGGTTTTCCATGACTTCCATGCTTTCTAGTCCTTGTTGCGGACTTTTAATTTTGGTTGCAGTATTGTCACTGCTTTTTCTGGTAGCCGTCTTGGGTTCAAGACGTTATTTCCCAGACTGTTTGTATGGCTGATCAGCTGTTTTTTTCCCTTTATTTGATGAAGCTAGGCCAGCTGTTTCTGCATTTCTTTCGAGCCTCTGTTTGCGAGCTTGTCTCAAGAAGTGTCCCTTGCTTTTATAGGGATGTGACATACCCCATGTGAGGTATTGGTTGGCTATTGTATAGCTGCTCTTCCTTGCCCAGAAAGTTTCGAAGGCTCCTGTGGAGTCTTCTTCGTATGGCCTCTTCTGTCCCTCTGGGGACTTGTCCTATGGGTCATACTGTAAGCTTCTTACTTCGTTACGCTCTTCCTACTGTTGTAGGATGCCTCCTCTGGTGGGACCCACAGGGTTGGCGCGGCTCTCTCTGGGGGTTTATGTGTTGTAGTCTACGGTTGGTCCGTAGCACTCTCCTGCCTCTGTGGAGCAGGTTTTCGCCAGTGTACTGTGGAGTTTTAAGCCACACCTGGCTCACCCCGGCGTGTTCACGTCCTCCTTTCTTGCCTTTGGCTGTTCTTCAGCTTTTCGCTGTGTTCTTTTTGCCTACGTTGGCGGTCTAAGCCGTAAGCAAGTGTCCCTTGTGGGCGTATTGCTCTGTTCCACTCTGGAACAGGTTCTTTCAGTGTTCTGTGCAGACACTGCATGTGGGTATACTCTGGGTATGTTCGCAGTCACGGGGTGCCTGTGGTATTCCTTACGCCACTGATTTGGCTGCGTTCTATTCTTGCGGTATTGTCTACTCTTCAATTTCTGGTGTTGGGAAGTGCTTGAGTCTTTTCTCACAGCTCAGACCTGTCTGTTTTTTGCCTATGGGCAGTGGAGCCTACGCCAGACATGTAATTGCTGCACGTTGCCTTGTGCCTCTATTTCCCTATGCACTTCCCCGGCAGGGGCTCAAGTCCCTCTGCTCATTGCCGCACAGCGGCTCAGGTACTCCTACCCTCTGCTGATGTTATCAGTGGAAGTATTCTGCCTACAGGATACTCTGTCATTAGGCAGTATCTGTATATGGCTATATATTCATTTTTCTGACCCTCTATGTATGTGTATTACTAACTCATTCATCGTTAGTGTGGTGGTCGGTATTCCTGCCTATCCCGCGGGAGACCAGGTTCCTTCCCCGATGGGGGGGGATGGTGTTCCCTTTTAAGTGTATTGACTTTTAAGTGTCTTGACATTATGTCCTGCTGTGCTTCACATCGGTGCCGTGGTACCTATGGTGCGGCCTCCTATTCTCTAGAGCTGCTCTTCTATTTTTCCTTTGTCTTTCATTTTTCAAGACTTTTTCATATATGTGTATATGTCTGCAGGTACATAGGTCATGAGATGTCCACACAACGAGAGAGCAAGCATACTAGGTTTTCCTTGCCGTAGTTTCTGGGGTTTTGCCCCAGGTACCTTCTCTCTTTCTCTCTCTTTCTCTCTCTCTAGATCTCTCTAGATCTCTCTATATCTCTCTCTATATCTCTCTATCTCTCTCTCTATATCTCTCTCTCTGTCTATCTATCTATCTCATGGGAGAGAGCTTTGTGTGTGTGCCCGGTTTTGCAGGAATACTTTAGCCAGGGCACCTTTGGGTACAGTTGGCCGATTGACTGCCGGGTGATGCGCCTGTCTCTCTGCCGACGTGCGCGTGCTGCTGATGTTACTTCATTGGGTTTGCATTTGTGTGGTGTGGTTCTCACAGTACACACTGTCTCCTTATGTGTATTCCTGTCATCCACATCCATGTATCTCACAGTAGTCATGGTTTTGTATATCTCTGCATGGTGACATCTGTCCCCTGACATGTCATTTTTTGGCATCCACTGTTGTGTACGCTCAGTTGTCTGTTCTGACTCTGTCCTGCTGTTTTGTTCCTTTTCTGGGACTTCGTCTCTTACGGATCCATGGGATCCTGTGCTCAGTTTACCTTCTTTTTGCAGAAGGTTACGGAATTTCTTCCATCATGCACTGACCTTTCTGGTTCTGTGATTTCTTTCGTCCCTGTCTGGACGACAGAGGCCTCGTGCCGTTCTCTGACGTATTTTGGTGCCTTTGCTTCCCCTTGTTAAAGCTCCCTTGCAGGGCTTAATGGGTCTGGTGTCAGCCACGCTGGCATCACTGTCCCCACCATGTTTTCACTGTTCTTAACGGTTAGTTCCCTTGGGAACTTGGTGGGTTTCAGTCGCAGACCCTCCTCCTATGGGGTATAGCTTTGGTATCTATTCTAAGTTAAGGAATCTGCGGCTAGATGTCTCTATCAGATGAACGAGTTACTTACCTTCGGTAACGATGTACCTGGTAGAGACACAGTCTAGCCACAGATTCCTAAACGCCCACCCAGCCTCCCCGTTCTGCGAGGACCTTTTCAGGTTGGGTTCTACCCACTTGCCTCCTTACAGGTGGCCTTGGTCTTCCTGCGGGGTGGTCTACTTCACCTCCCTCAGGGGCAGGATATCTCATTCTGTTTTATCTGTTACTTCTCCACCCATTCTCGTACTTGGGTGGTGAGGTTATATGTCCTTCCACGATCCTCCACCCTGGCTCTTCCAGTGTGGGGTTTCATCATGTTCTTCTACCCTCCCTTCCACCCTCATCTATTTTTCCCCATTACTTTGGGGACTCCTTGACTATGCTACAGTCAAGTGGTTTGGGGTTCTATTGACTATGCTACAGTCAATAGGTCATTTATGAGGTGTATGGTTGCGCATTCCCTGTTGTCGCAGAGATGTGGTTACTTACCATGAGTCATGTTGTTTCATTCTTGTTGCCTTTTACAGTTACATCCTGTGGTTGCAGACTGTCTATCGCTTGTCATGCCATTCATTTCCAATGCCGGTTTGCCTCATAGGGGGGGCATAGCTCTTCGCTTCTGAGAGACTGTTTCTAGGGGCGGTTACTCTGTCCTCTCCCTTCAGTCCTTTACAGTATTAAGTATTTTTTCTCTGACATACATGGTGATGTTTCTCATCAACCTATGATTTCTTTTCATTATTGGTTCAAAGATTTTTGATCTTTTCTGGCACACTGTTCCCATACTCTCACAGTTTTTGTTGTGGCTCCGCGTTGTGGCGCAGAAAAGTTTCACAGTAGAAAACTGACGTCAGCGCGCCGGGAGGGACTTGTATGGCTCCATTGACGGGGAAACAACCTTAACAACGCGGTCAAAACACCGCAGTACATTTAGATCGCTGCTTTTACAACGCAAGTCGTTACCACGACTTGCACTGGAGGGCGCTCTAGACTAGGGAATAGTGTGATTTACTATTCCAACACCTTCCCTACTGTACGTAGGCTGGAGTTGGAATAGTAAATCATACTATTCCTAAATCCAGCGCCCTACAGCGCAAGTCGTGGTAACGACTTGCGTTGTAAAAACAGCGATGTAATGTACCGCGATCTAAATGATCGCGTTGTTACATCATACATCCCATTGACGTCATATCCGTGGACAACGTCAGGACGGAGCCATGCGACGCCGTCCCCCGGCGCGCAGAGGTACTGCTGAAGATTTCCCGGATCCAGTCTGACGCCTGGTGATATTCTAAGTTAAGGAATCTGCGGCTAGACTGTCTCTCTACCAGATACATTGTTACCAAAGGTAAGTAACTCGTTCCTTACCCCTTACAGCTACTACCCGTTAATGCAGTCCTTCTCTGCGCCCTTCATATTGCTTCCTACCCTTTATTTACCCCCTGACTTGACAGTGCAACTGCCAGAATATATATTGTTTAGCAATTATTTAAAATCTGCATAGGCGTGGCTTCAGCTTGGCTCCTTAGAGGATTATTAACTCTAACCTCATTCTGTCAGCCTGCGATGTTTCATTCCGCCTTCCAAGAAGTGCTTCCATTAGAATGCACAATGTATTATTCTAAACTCAGCTATGCTGTTTGTCACATTCAGTTATTTGTCTCCTTTAAGCATTCTGAACAGAAAGCAATAGTTTTGCTACTTTTTCCCCAGCATTGGCAAAGCCAGTAGGACAGGCTTAAATGTGATAACCAACATCTGTGCATGCAGTGCATGCAAACAGCATTTGCATATGCTTACATTTGTTGGTACATTAAAGCCAGGCCTATTGGCTTTGCCAATATTTGTTCTGAATAGGGCAAAGAAGAACTGGAGTCGGATCCTAATAAAATGGTTCTGCTTGCTGTGACGTGCCTCTTGATAGCTGCCACCTCAGCAGTTGTCTCTGTGTTCTAATTAGTTTGCACTTTCCTCTGCATTGTATACCTTGTCTACCAACATGGTGCTTTAGAGCAGGGCACTTTCATCGTGATTTGTTCCTGCTCACCTATAGAAGTTAAATACGTGAAGCACTTGAGCTAGATTTGCCTTTACTCTTGGGAGTAACCTTTGAGTACAATTGTCTAGTGAAAGGTGCTGTGCATGTGGAAGGGAGTATAATTTAGTTCCATTCATGAATGGTAAGTCACCTTGCAGTTTAGGGATCATAAATAAACTCTCAACCTGGTAAAAGAGTGAGTCAAATACTCACGGGGCTACTCGCTGATTCTGGCACATCTAGTATGGTGATTGATGCATCAGTTTTATAAAGTTCTTGATAAGGTAGATCATTAAAGACTTTATCTACCATACAATCCCTGTCCGTTTTTTGAAGGGGGTGCTGCATAAATATTTGTCCTGATGAAGACCCTGGCTAAATGAGCATCTCGGGGTTTGTCAGATATTTTTGAATAGTTTTTAATTCATTAAGGAGTCCTGTCAGAAGAATAACATTGATGAAATGTCTATTAATTTTGTGTAATTGAACAGCCAAAAGACTTTATTTAGTTTGATAATTTTTGTGTTCCCTCTGACTTGTACACCGGTCACACACACTGCACCATCACACATCTTATGTAGCACATGCCTTTGGAACAGTGTTTCTTACCATACGTACTTCCATGTTGTGAGTTGGCCTATGATCGCACAAGTCATTGATAATTTCATTGTTTAATCACATTTACAAATTATGTATATTGTGATTTAAATTCTGTACTCTTGGAAGATAATGTGAATAAAGAACCTGCTTTTAAGTGATTTAGGGGGAACCACAATATTATTATTGTTCACCCATACGTCCAAGTCGGTTCCGTCATATCTAACTAAAGCACTGGTCACTTAGACGATAAATACAAGTAATGCATTTTGAGACACACTTGTTTTTTTAACAATTTGTGCGAAAAATATGCAAGTGGTAAACACCTTATCTTTAAGTTGCCAGACTCCTTTAAGAAATATGAAAATTGCCGTACACAATTTTACCAGACACGTGTCTTGATCTAAATTGTATTTGAATAAATATTTTATAGATAAAGTTGAAACATAAACTTTTATTTTTACCATTAATGCTTTTTTTGACAACATTTATATTCTCTACATTAGTTGTGTGACGCTGTGACAAGTTTTGCAGGGCTTCACATAGCATAAGCACCCGTTTTCAAGTTAAAAACATATCTGTCATGAAGGATAAAACAGAGCCTCTGCAGCATCTAGCACCGTCTAGTGTCATGGCAATATTAGATGCCACATCATTAATAAACAGAACAAACTTCCTTCAAATCTATAAATAATTTTTTCAGCATGAGTGCAGTGCCATAAAGAGCGGGGCGTGGCGAATAATGCTCCTTCCAGCTCTTCTGATGGCATGCACAAGACGAAATGGTTTATGTAAGGTGCCTCTTTTAGGTTTGTGAGATGTGTCCCTGTTAGAAATGGGGGCCTCTAGTTGGCAGGTTGTTACCCTGTCCGAGTAAGGACCCTTCTTCCAAGTCGGGATAAGTGAGTTACAACCCCTGCTCACCCCCTTGGTAGCGTGGCACGAGCAGTCAGGCTTATCTCTGAGGCAGTGTGTAATGCATTTGCACATAACCAGTAGTAATACAATAAAAACACTACAAAAGGACACCACACCAGTTTTAGAAAAATAACCAATATTTATCTGTGTAAAACAAGACCAAAACGATAAAAATCCAACCTACAGGTATTTAAAATACTCATAAAGCAAAAGTAGGCTTTAAAAATAGTTCCTTGAAGTCGACAGCTCCGTCCGGGGCTATCTCGGCGTTGTGAACCAACAAATCCAACAGTTCTGGCTGATCGCGGCATTGCAGGCCAGCTGCGATGTCGGTAAGACCCGCAGAACTGTACCTTTAGAAATGCAGGGCGTCTGGGACCTCGTGGTGAGCTCCGAAGAGCCGGCGTTGTTTCCGGTGGCCGGTACAGGAGTCGTCGGGCCCTTAAAGTCACATGCGTTGCCAGTCGAACTCCATGCGGTTGATGTCAGGAGCACCGGCGTCGGGGCTGTGGTGCGAAGTGCAGCGGTGCAGCATGCGGTGCCCTCAGGTCGCGGTGCAGGCAGCGGCTCGGTGACAACGTCCAGCGGCATCAGTGAGACCAGGGCTGCGGTGCGAAGTGGGGTGGTGACGTTGCGGTGCTAGTAGGTCATGGTGCAGGCAGCGGCGTTGTCGCTGCTGAAGCGCTGTCGTCAGCTGACGAACTGGAGTCAATGGCGCCGATGTTGGTGGGCCAAGGCTGCGGGGCGGGACAGGATGGTGCGTCATGTAACGAGCGGTGCCCCTAAACCATGGTGCAGGCAGCGGCGTCCATGTCAGCGTGGAGTGTTGTCATCGGTGAGACCAGGGCTGCGGTGCGCAGCGGGACGTTGCTCCGTGTTCTTCACGAGTGGTGTCCGCAGGTCACGGTGCAGGCGTCGGTGTAGGTGTTGTTGGTGATACCAGGGCGGCGGTGTGAAGCGAGCAGTGCAGAGTGCGATAGCCACAGGACACGGAGCAAGCAGAGGCTCGGTGGCAGCGTAGAACGGCAGCGTCGGTGAGACCAGGGTTGCAATGCGAAGTCTGGCGGGGCCCTCTGCAGTATCTTCGGGTCACGTAGCCGGCAGTAGCATCGTTGACGGCGTCTGGTTGCTTTTTTTTCTGTTGCAGCACAAAACACACAGTTGCCAGTGCTGGTAGCAGATGAACTTGAAGTCTTTGCTGTTCCTGAGACTTCTTGAACCGGGGGCAAGCTCTACCTCAAGCCCTTGCAGAAACTCAGGGAAAACAGATGCAGAAAGTCCAGTCCAGTCCTTTCACTGCCCAAGACAGAAGCAGCCACTGCAGGCCAACACAGCAAAGTGGTAGTCTCTCCTCACAGCTACTCCCGCTCTTCATCTTGGCAGGTTTCTTCATCCAAAAAGAGTTCTAAAATTCTGGGGTCAGGGCCCCAATATTTATACCACATTTCCTTTTGAAGTTGGCTCAAACAAAGTTACACTGGTATACATAAACCAGTTCTGCCTGGCTCAGGCCAGGTTCACTCCAGGAGGGGGAGACAGCTTTGTGGAAGGCAGCTACAGTCCATTTAGGTGCAAGTGACAACTCCTCCCACTACTCTAAATGCAGCCAGGTCTATTCAGCGTGGCTATGAGTCACCCAGGACAGGCAGGGCAGGGCACACCTCAACCTCCCCCCCCCCCCTGTATCTGTCTAGTGTGAATGAACATCCCTTCTCCTGTCACTCTGAACCCAGACGGTGAATACACAAATGTCAGAGGCACACAGCATGGTTAAGCAAGAAAATGCCCACTTTCTAAAAGTGGCATTTTCAAACTCTTTAAATTTGGAATTCAGAAAGCCTAAACTCCACTTCTCAATCTTGTCCCAATGGAAAGTTATGCTTGTAAGATGTTACAAAGCAACTCTCATATTAGCCTATGGGATAGATAGCCTTTCAATAATGAAAACGAAATTAGCAGTATTTCACTATCAGGATACGTCACACACACCAGTACATGTCCTACCTTTCACATACACTGCACCCTGCCCAGGGTGGTACCTCGGGCCTACCTGAGGGGTGCCTTGCATGTAAGAAAAGAGAAGGTTTGGGCCTGGAAGTGGGTGCACTTGCCAGGTCGTCATGGCAGTGAAAACTGCACACAGACACTGCAGTGGCAGGTCTGAGACACCTTTGAAAGGCTACTTGTGTGGGTGGCACAACCAGTGCTGCAAGCCCACTATTATCATTTGATTTTCAGGCCCTGGACACACTCAGTGCACTGTACTAGGGACTTACTACTAAATCAAATATCCCAATTGTGGAAACAGCAATCCATCAACACAATTTACAGTAGGAGCACTTGCACTTTAGTGATTGATCAACAGTACTAAAGTGTGCAGAAACACTAAACCAGAAAAAACTATATCCAGAGTACCACAAAAACCAGGAGGTCAGAAGCAAAAAGACAGGGAAAACACGCCAAAAGATGCCAGGTCTAACAGTCCCTCTGCCAAACTGGCCTAAGATGTGTTCGGACAATCAGGTGGTAAAAGTGATCATTAGATTAATGTGCAAGCTGTAGACATCTGTTCAGCTTAGCATGTTCATAATCTGTGTGCATTTAGGGCTAAATAACGACAAGTTATTAACCTCTCTATATACCTTGTACCGTGCAGACATTGTTTCTGTACTTCTAGTTTAGATAGTAAATTCTTTAATTGACTTTTAGGGTGCAAACTCCTCGTTATGGATCCGTGGTCAACACATCTTAATTTACCCCTTGAAGTACTATACAGATGACACTAAGGGCAACATCCAGCTCTGCTAATACCATTAACTGACCAAAGGCAAAAATAAGTAGATCCCAGTGATAATCCCACCAATATATTAGGCCATCATATGATGAGGAAACCTCCACATATCCTCAAATTCTTCAACCAACAGAGGACGCCTCTGTTGCAGAGAGCAGCTTCGAGTAGGCTGTTATCAGGTGTGAATGGGCAGTGTGAGTTGGCACACAAGACCAGGCAGTTTCTTGTTTTTAAGTCAAATGGAAGGATCTCTCATATAGTCAACAAAATAGTTTGTGTCAATAAAATATGACTTTTGATAACAAGACTTCAGTGGTAAATGTATCGACTCAGGTTTTGATGAGAAAAACAGATGTCGGAGATGAAGATGAAATTGTGTTTGTGCGACCCATGATGCAAGTTTAGATCCTTCTGGTGATTGGTTGCTTGGGTGAGAGACAGGAGACTCAAGGGGCCCGCTGGTGCTCACTTTTAGTACCTCACCTTTATAGCTTTTTGAGGGATTGCTATCCTTTCTTTGGCTGCTATTTTTAGGTCTCGCCTAGGCAGCGCGCATGCGCTGTTCTAGGAGAGGGCCTTTAGCAATCGGTCTTCACTTTTCAAGCACTGCACTCGTGCTTGTGGCGGCATCCACCTTGCGGGAGCGAGCAGCACGCGGCCACGTTAATTACAAACATATGGCCCCTGCGCGCCGCTGCTCGCTCCGTGGATGCCGCCAGAAGCACGAGTGCAGTGCTTGAAAAGTGAAGACCGCTTGTTTCTATTAGAGTGCCTGTTGTTTTGCTGTCTCTCTCGTGTGCTGCTTCCCGCCTCAAGCACCGCTCCTGTGCGCTCCTCGTGTTGGTCCTTCTTTCCCCAGCGCATCCATTGCTTCCTCATGCGATCTTTTTCTGAATAGCTCTTCGCTAACTAGGTTCTAATCATCCCACATTCATCCGGCCATTTCGCCTACAAATGTATTTTGGAGATTATAATGAATATTTTTTTTTCAGGCAGCCAAAGTGTTTGTTGTCATTTATTTTTTGCTGCTAAAGTTTAACCCGAGTCCAGTGTGAGCATTGCAACCTGCAGCACGGTGCTCACGCTGTCCCTTCATTTTCTCCAGCTCCTAAAAGCCTTTCTATATTTACCTGCCCGTGGGCAGTCTGTTATGTTTCTGCACTCTCCCTACTCACAGATTCTTTCTCTGTTTCTATGGCGCCCCCTGCTGCTCTCTCCCCTCTTTCTTGGCCCTTTTGTTATTCTCTTGGTCTGCCGTGGTCCAGTCCCAGACAGGCTGTCTACAGTCTGTTAACATAAGATGCTTATTTTTTTCCTCTTTGGAGTGGCCCCAGACCGAAACACGCATCAAAGCGTTAATGAATTAAGCATAAAAAAACAAAGGCCCAGTGTTGAAGAGCCCAGAGATTCCTCACAATAACGTGTCAGACTCACATATTCACTCTAGGAAAGCCTCGCACACCCACACCTGAAAAGAAGCTGTAATTAGCTGTCGGCAGGTAAACATGCCCTGAAGTTCATGGAGGGACCGGCTTACCGCAATTAGATTTCATTGAAGGCTTTACGCAGATTCGGTTTCTTTTGTAGATTACATAAAATCGTAAATGCGTGCAGTCGAAATACAATTTAATGGAGGAAGTGCAGTTACAGCACCCTCCGTCGTTATCATAGTACCTGGGTAGCAGTCTATTTACTCGTGCTGCTTGCCTTCTCCTCCCACAAGCTAACGGCCACAGTATAAGGCCGAGAGACAACATTTTGGGGTTGAAAGTTCAGGCCCTTACATTGTTTACAATCCCTTAGGTTGACTTTGCCACTCCCATGAAGAACACTTTCCGGGTCCGTAGCTCAAGCCTCGGCCTCCTTCCTTTGTTGCTATGTACAGTCAGTGGCTGTACCTTCCACACCCTCAAACCCCAGTTGTCCATAGTTTCCGATCAGTCACTGAATAGCCTTACTCCATGCCATCACTAACATCCTAACTAGGTATTGGTTCAGTCCGCATCTAGTAACCTCCATTCCTTCACCTTTTCTATGTTTTGGTTTGCCAAGGGAACCACACTGGCCTTTGACTATCACAATTGTGATTGACATTACAACACAATTGACTATCACAATTGTGTTGTAATGTCCACCTTTATATGTGTTACTCTATTGCTGCCGTCTTCTTGGACTTCCTTCAGTGCTCTGATGCCCTCGGTGGAATGGTGCTTGGTATACAAAACCTCAAAAATAAAAAAATAGATAAAACATAACTTGCCCCTTGATTCACTGGGGCAGTCGCGCAGTGTGGTTGCAGTACAGCGAGGCACAACCTAATCATGATGATTAAATTAGGGGGCTGGCGGCATCCTCCTGAAGAGCAATAGTTTCCAATTCTGTTATTTCTGCACGCTAAAGGAATTGGGAAGGCTTTAAATGTGGATAACTCTAATCACGGCAACTTTTCTCTTTAATCTATTAACATTTTGAAAATGATTACCTCTTGGGTGATAGGATGTCTGCGGACTCTTTCCCTGACAATGTCTCCATCATTGGCCCCGATGTTGTAGAAACACTGGGCAGAAGAGGGTGGCGATACCCAGCTTGAAATCTGTTCCATGACGTTTATGAATGGCATATGGGCTTACAGGACTCCATTTTTTATGACAGTTATATGTCAATACTGCAATCAAGGGTTTCATTAAAAAACCTATGAAATAGATAAGATTTTTTTTTTTATGGAAAGCTCTGTGGGTGACTGACTCTGACGCTCTCTCTCTCACTAACTGACTCTCTCTCACTGACTGACTCTCTCACTCTCTCTCACTGACTGACTCACTCTCTCTCACTGACTGACTAACTCTCTCACTGACTGACTCTCACTCTCTCACTGACTGACTGACTCGCTGACTGACTGACTCTCTCTGACTGACTGACTCTCTCACTGACTCTCTTACTGACTGACTGACTCTCTCACTCTCTCACTAACTAACTGACTCTCTCACTGACTGACTGACTCTCTCACTGACTGTTATACAGGTACTATTTCCCAACCTTCACCCTCCTGTTATTTATGCCCCCATAACAAAAAAACCCATAACAAGCAACCATTGGGACAGGCAGATAGAAGTTGCCAGCATTGAAAGGACAAAAAAAACCTCAAGACATTATTTATTGTTAATACTTTTTTAATATGGTCGTTCAGTTGTATATAATGCTTTCTTGGTCATATATAAGGTAACAAAAATGCTTCTGACACTTCTTTATTATAATTTTTCAGCATGCTGCAGACTTCTGTACAGCACAGCTTAAAGACCTAGGCAAAGTCAATATCTCTGGCTAAACACTTATAAGGTCCCAAAGGCGAGACCTATTGGCTATGCCAATGCTTGTTGTAATTGCTGAGGTTTTCAGAATTGACCACAAACAGTGCAGTCGGCATCCATAATTGTCAATCTTCTCCCAGAGATGTCTGTTTTCTGCTACTGAAAAAGACAAAATAAAAAAAATTCTTTAGACCTCAGCTTTATTTGGATTTTTTTTTTTGCCCTTTAATTCTTTGAAACAAACTGTTTGTGTTCTTCAGTGGAAATTGTGCATGCCCAGAACTTTTGCTTGTGTTTCAATTCCTGCGTGAAATAAAGTTGGTGTGTTCACAATAATTAGGAATACATGCTCTTAACTTCCTTTTATAGCAAAAACAAATATATGACTTATTGATACATGATATTTTCTGAAAACAGGAATGGAGCAATTCTGGCTATAGAGCTTTTAATTGGGGACTGTGTTGACGGGTCATTTTCCTTATTTTCTAGTACCACCAAGCCCAGCAAAATGTATGAAAAGTAAATTGCACCCCACACCGCCTGGTTGATTGCATCCCTTTATGCGCTGCCGTCTCGGGCATCCTATTACAATATTCAATCTTGTTTTCTTTCTTGAAGAGGCTGCCGGAAAAGGGCAACTTCTCGCTGGCCCCATTCCCTAAGGGGACGGGTCGCCGTCGCACTCGTCTATTTACATATCTCTGTGCCGCCGGTGATTGGAGTTGTGAAGCACTTCCACACAGTTGTATGTATTAGTAGCAATTGCCGGATGCATTTTTAATTATGAAATCATTTTCACTCCGGAGGAGCGAGCGCCAAGGTTGGGTTATCTTGTGCGGCAAGTCTGACCTTGAAAACCAACTTTACTTATTGTTTAGCGATTTACGTAATTGTTTTTAACCTACTTTTTTTCTTTTCTTTCCTTTTTTCTTTTTTTCTTCACAGGACCGAGTTGTTTCAGTCGCTGTTTGGAAAAAATCAAGCACTCTTATGAAGAAAAACAATTGCAGTATCGGTGAAGAGACGCTGTCTAGCTCGAAATGTCCCTGGAAGTTTGTGGTCCAGAGCAATGACTGGGCAATTTGGGCTATCATCCGACCCACTGCAAGATGGGACAATTTTTGAGTTATATACTGACACTTTTTTTTAGTAATGGACTCTCTGTGCAGTGAAGAAATAAATCTAGGAAAAGGGAAAGACCTTTAGTTTTTTCCTTGGACTAAAACATATTTTGTATTTAATATTCTTTTTCTAAAATTAAATACCACTCAAATATTCTAATTTGAGCAGTGTATTTTTACATCTTTAATTCTATATTAATGATCGTCACCCGGCCCAGTTTGCAAGTATCAGAACGTGAGAATTCAGATAATTGAAAAATAAGATCAAAATCAGTAATGTGTGAGCATTACTTACCTGTACGAAGTATTGATGGAAGCTATTGCTTCAGGTGGTGTAAATGCAATGTACAGCTGCAATGGAAGGGAATGATATGTTATCAGCATTAGTATAGCACACATCTGCTACTAGTAGGGTCTCTCCAAGGGATTGCCTCATACAGTGCCCCTACACCAGACAGATATTAGGGTGCTTTAAATATAACGCAAATTACTCTGTTATGTTTAAGATGATACCAAAAACATTGAACCATTTGGAGAAAAAACAATATGTCCTCTTTTGCAAGGAACCATGGAAGAGTTTAAAACCTTTAGTGATCTGGCTTAATTTTTGGAGACAGAAAAGATGAGGTTTTAAGTGCTTCTTGAGGTCAAGAAAAGTGGCCTCGGTTCTTAAGCTGAGCGGTAGTTGCCAGTGCCATTAAGGACTCCCTTCCAGAGAGAGATGCAGGGCGACTGGTGTTCATGGGCAAAAGGGGCGTTGCCCTGCCACCCTCAGGGAAGAGGCAAGAACAGGGAAAATAAACAGAGCAGCTGAAAAGATATTACTGCTCTGAGTTGGTGTGCTGAATCTCTTGGGTGAACTCTAGTGAACTTTGTAGATGTGCTACTGTGCCGGGCGTGGTTTTCTTTGACCTGCAGGCACAAGCTACAGTAGTGACATCACATGAGAGGAAGTGCTGAATTAGAATGCCATGGATCCGGTTGCTTTTGGGGCGCATGAACAGTGACCCTAGGAGGAGTTACAAGACTCCATGCACTTCAATGGCTGGGGTGGGGCAGGCCGATGAGGACAAGGAGGGAGTGGGTGGCAACAATGTGTTGATCATCATAGAGGGGCAGGCTGTAGGAAGCTTTCAAGGGGCTGTTCTCCTGGCTGTAACTCGTGTTTAGTACTGTATTTGGTTTCACTTTGAAAAAAATATTATGGAGCTAAGCACACAGAGAGCTCCTTATCTCCACCGTAGAGGCCCAAGAGAAGAAAGGAACCAGACAACAATTGTACTAGTGAACTAAGTGGTAAGTGTACAGTTAAGCCTCTGCATCAGGGGCACCATCACCCCACCCCCCTCCCTGCTTTAGTAGCTACAGAGGGAGTGGGGTACTTGATGGGCCTCTTTTGTCAGGCAGACAAAGGCTCATAATGAACTTGGGAGGGTGAGTGAAAGGAAGGATGGGTGGATGGTTGGAATGGTGGATGAATAGATGAATGAGTAAAAGGATGGATGGAAGAATGGAAGAGTGAAAGGGAGAAAGGGTGTATAAGTGAAAGGGAGGGTGGATGGATGGATAGGTGAAAGGGTGAATGGGTGGAGGAGTGAAAGGATGGATCGGTGGATGATGCGAGAAAGGATGGATGGATGGACAGAAGAATGAGTCAAAGGATGGATGAGTGGAAGTGTAAAAGGGTGGATGAATGGATGTAGTGAAAGTATGGATGGATGAGCAAAAGGATGGATGAGTGAAAGGATGGATGTAAAGATGGATGAGTAAAACAATGGATGGATGAGTGAAAGGTTGAATTGATGGATGGATTAATAGATGAGTGAGTGAAAGGGTAAATGGATGGATGGATGGATGGGACGAAGGGTGGATGGATGGGTTTGAGGATGGATGGCTGAGTGAAAGGATGAATAGATGGATGAGCCAAAGGGAGTATGATGGATGGAGTGAAAAGATGGATAGATAGAGCAAAAGGGTGGATGGATAAGCGAAAGGGTGGATGGATGATTGAAAGGATGGATGAATGGTTGAAAGGATGGATGAAAGGGGGTGGATAAGTGAAAGGATGGATGATTGAGTGGATGGATTGGTTTGATGGCTGGGTGTCCCTGGACCAGTGGTGGCTCTCCTTTATGGGCTCCACAACTACACTACACCCTTCTTGTTTTGTGGTCCATTTTTATTGCATCAAGAGTGAATAATTATTTACTCTTGGTACAATAAAAATAAAATGCAGACCCTCTTCGGGTCCAACAACAAACTGAGGCAGCTAGTGACATTGTTTGCTGACACGGGTGCATGAAGTTGCCTGCTCCATTCCAGCACTGTGAGCATGTCTGTGTGACTATGTGTTTGAGTTAAAGTGAAAGAGAGTCAGTAAGCCAGAGTGAGGGAGAATGAGTGACAGTAAGGACGAGTATGTGTGAGAATGAGAGTGAGTGAGTGAGGGAGAAGGACAGTGAGCGTAACTGAGTGTTACTGTGTGTGAGGCACAGTAAGACTGAGTAATTCAGAATGAGTGAGACAGAGTGGTTCATAGCAGAATGAGTGAGGCTGCGTGAATTAATGAGACTGAGTGAGTCAAAGTGAGACAGTAAACTTAGGGCGTTATTTACAAGAGGCCTGCGCCATTGAAGCGTCACTTTTTTAGACATTCCAGTGGCAATCATATCTATGAGGCAACGCAAAACCACACTGTGTGCCTTTGCATGGCCTCATATATGTGGAGTAAGACAAGGCAGCGCAAAGCGCTGCATGCCTTACTCTGTGTCAAAGAGGCTTTCCATGGGCATTTCGGTGGGTTTTCCCATGCAACACGCATGGATTTTGAAGCTGCCCCAGATTTACAGTTGCATAAACCTGGGCAGCGCCAAAACCTTACGCCTCCCCAGAGCAGGCATAACGAGAAATGTTTTCATTTCTCCTAGTTTTTCCCTCTTTCCATGTGTGCTGCATTCTGTAGCACACATAGAATAAGGACAACACCTCTCTGGATTGTTTTTGTGCAGGAATGTGTCGCTTACTGCGCAAAAACAATCCTGCCAACAACGCAGAACAAGGGTGTCTATGTTGGCGCTAGTCACCAAAGTGTGCGCTGGCTGAAAGGACAGGAATGCACTGTATGTCGTAGATACGGTGCATTCCTGCCCTTCCGATTTGGCGTAGGGCAGTGCAACAAAAAGACTTGCAGTGCTGCCATATGCCAAATCTTTGTTAATGAGCCCCTTAGTGCAAGAAAGTGTGAGGGAACCCTTCAAAAAGAAGCTCATTGGAATTTGAACCAAGGATTACGCTTCACCACTTTTAAAGGTCACCAGCTGCCACTGGATAGATGTTCAGAGCCTTGGTACCTCGACTTGCAGAGTATTTAATCTTCTGAGGCCTGTGAGTCTGAAAGAAAGGGAATCAGTTCTCACACATAAGGATCATTATTCTAGTGAGTAACTTTGTGTGCAGAGCAGCGTCATTTAAGATCGATCCTCGTGTTTCTTGATAGGCAATGAAATTGACAAAGCATGGGGGAGATGTAGTGAAATTTCCTTGTGGTAGTGATCATTTTGGCTGCAGAGTTGAGCGTTGATTCGAGCATCCAAGAGCAAGTGTGGGACAGCTGTGAAGATAGGATTTTGAAAGTTTAGTGGAGAGAGAACAAGAAATGAACTTGTGTTTTACTGTGATCAATAGCAATAAGAAGCTTGCCTTGTTTGAGGGAGTGAAGGTAAAAAATTGAGGAGTTTGCTATCCTGTTTATATGTGGTATGATAGTTTGTATAGAATGTAGGGCGAAGCCAAAGGATTTTAAAGTGGAAAAGAGTGAAGGATAGAAAATAGTGAGTTTAGTTTACTGCAGATATACATTTATATATATATATACTTCTAGGAATCCATTATTCTGTTCTGTTATTCACACTTTTTTCCACCCACTGTAGCATGGGGCAGTGAATCAGCCCACTTCAAGTTGTTTGCTAATTTCGCTGTGATCTCTGCTCTTTCACAAGAAGCACATCCGCACACAAAGTAGTTCCCTTGAGTGCCACACTCTACTATGGCAATGTGTGCTTTTTGAAACAGAAGTATGTTTTTGCTTTCTGCTACCTTTTTAGGTCTCGCCTAGCGTTGCAGCGCGCATGCGCTGCTCGCTCTGCGAGACATATTGTGGTAGAGGAGATTTCAGAAGGGGACTTGAAGCCCCGCCCATCATTTTCATTGGCTGGCGTCGTTTATGCTAAACGTTGGCCTCCGATTGAAAATGAGGCTTCTTTGTTACCGCCCTGTCTCCTTTTGGGACGGCACATCCGGACTGGATCGTTTGCTTAACGGCTGTCGTGAGGGTATTTCTTATCTAAAGGAGGCATGTAGTGACGGATCATGTTTCCAAAGTCTGTTTTTTTTTTCTAAATGTGATTGTCTGCCAGTGACGACATTACAAAACAGCACCGCGCACAGTCTACACCGAAATAAAACGTTCGCGCTACTGTATTTTTCCTCACCCTAAATCTAATGTTTAGTTTAAACAGATTTATGTGCTGATATACATACACCATCTCCCCCTCTGCCTCCAGAGCACACGTGTGCACCATCTCCCCCCTCTGCCAGCCGCCGAGGCTCCCTTCAACTCTTCAACCAGTCACTGCTCAACACCAGAGTCCAGCCTTCCTTTGTTGTTTATTGAGGTCTCAAGACGCCCCTTCACGCCCAAGGGGCTCCTTTCGCTTGGCCTTGCTGTAGTGATGTGCTAACAGTAAAAAGGTGTGAGATCACCATCACTGCAGCTATAGGTGTGAGATCACTATCACTGCACATATAGGTGTGAGATCACTATCACTGCAGATATAGGTGTGAGATCACCATTACTTCAGATATAGGTGTGAGATCACTATCACTGCAGCTATTGGTGTGAGATCACCATTACTGCAGATATAGGTGTGAGATCACTATCACTGCAGATATAGGTGTGAGATCACTATTACTGCAGATATAGGTGTGAGATCACCGTCACTGCAGATATAGGTGTGAGATCACCGTCACTGCAGATATAGGTGTGAGATCACCGTCACTGCAGATATAGGTGTGAGATCACTATCACTGCAGATATAGGTGTGAGATTACCATCACTGCAGATATAGGTGTGAGATTACCATCACTGCAGATATAGGTGTGAGATCACCATCACTGCAGATATAGGTGTGAGATCACCATTACTGCAGATATAGGTGTGAGATCACTATCACTGCAGATATAGGTGAGATCACCATCACTGCAGATATAGGTGTGAGATCACCATTACTTCAGATATAGGTGTGAGATCACCATTACTTCAGATATTGTATTGGAATTGCATTTGTATAGCGCTTACTACCCCTGACGAGGCGTCAAAGCGCTTTTCGGCGAGTAGCACGCTACTCCGGGACCCATAGAGGATTAGTGTTGAATTAGTATAGTGAAACATGCAAGTAAATTTTAAGTGGTGGATATGTTAGTCAGTTATTTGGATTCGGAAGGATAGCAGAAGGATAGAAGAGGGGAAAAGGTTTGTATTTATATAGCGCTTCTTACCCCTGATGGGGTGTTGAAGCGCTTTTTTTTGGCGAGTAGCACGCTACTCCGGAAACCCATAAAGGGTTAGTGGTGAATTAGTATGGTGAAATATGAAAGTAATTTGTGTGCTGGATATTAGTCAGTTATTTGGAGTGAGAAGGATAGAGGAGGGATAGAAGGGAAAGAAAGGTTTGCATTCATATAGCGCCTGTTACCCCTGATGGGGTGTTGAAGCGCTTTTCTGGCGAGTAGCAGGCTACTCCGGAACCCATAAAGGATTAGTGTTGAAAATTAGTATAGTGAAATATGAAGTAAATTGAGTGGTGGATATGTTAGTCACTTATTTGGATTGAGAAGGGTTGGGGAGGGGTAAAAAAGGGAGAAAGGTTTGCATTTATATAGCGCTTGTAACCCTGATGAGGTGTTGAAACGCTTTGTTGGCGAGTAGCACGCTACTCTGGAACCCATAAAGGATTAGTGGTGAATTAGTATAATGGAATATGGAATTAGAGAAGTGAACATGTTAGTGTTATTTTGATTGAAAAGGATAGTGGAGGGATAGAAGAGTGAAGGGTTTCTTTTTTTTAGGTCATAGCAGTAGGAGAAGGCTTTTTGATGAGTAAAAAGGGTTTTTGGAGGGGAAGAGTCGAGGGAAGAGTTCAGAAAGATTTGTTTTGGGGGATCGGTATAGTAAAAGAAGTGTCAGATGATGCAAGGAGGGGTAGAGTAGGAGAGAGTCAAGAAGGGTTATTTTGGGGAACATAGTAGTGGTATGGGGTTTGGGATAAATGAGAGAGTGGATGTAGAGGATGTAATGATAGATGTATAGGGTGAGAGATAGGGTAGTGCATTGGAAAGTGTAGTAGAAAGAAGTTTGAGATGAGTCAGAAAGTTGGGCTAGAAGATATATTGAGAGAAGTATAGGATGAGAAATTGGGTAGTGCATTGGAAATGCCAAATTAGAAGAACGTGATAAATATATAGATCCATAAGTACATTGAAAGTATATAGATGCATAAAGGAGGTAAGTATATGCAGATTAAAGATATTGATAGAGGTACAGGATGAGAAATAGGGTAGTGCATTGGATATGCTTTTTCAGGAGAAAAGTAACAGACACATAGATCCAAGTACATGGAGGTACATAGATGCACAATGGAAGCTAGTACATGTAGACCAAAGATGATTTTTTTGTTGTTTTTATAACAACATAATTATTCTACATGTTTATACAAAGCAATACACAAAGATGGGTACATATCTATAGTGAAATTAATGCTTATATACAGAGGGACACATACATAGGGTAGGTATTAATGAATGGGAAAATGGGAAGCATTTCTGTCCCCGGTCCCGACCAGTCTCGTACAGGTTCAAACAGGCACTCACCCTTGTCCGCTCCACCCTTCGCCTCGACGCCCGGGCTGAGACGCCCTAAGCCTTGGCCGTTTATAGCCCTAGTAGTCAGGTGACCCCTTCAGCCAATGGGAACCCTAGCCCTAACACTATCCAATCACAACACTAGCCCTAAAATCTAGAACCAATAGGAGACCAGGACCTTACAGCCAATCTTAGCCCTAGTCCAAGCACCCAATCAGTTTCAAAAACCCTGATCTCTACGTCCAATAGAGGCCCTAGCCCTATCAGTAGTCCCAACCCTAGTCCAAGCAACCAATGGCACAGGAAGCCCTAGTCCCTACTTCCAATAGAAAGCCTAACCCTACCCTTAGTCCCACACCTAGTCCAGCAACCAATAACACCAGAAGCCCTAATCGCTACTTCCAATTAAAGGCCTAACCCTAACCCTAGCCCCAGTCCCAACAACCAATAACACAGGAAGCCCTAGTCCCTACTTCCAAAAGAAATCCTAGCCCTAGCCCCAACCCTACATTGATTGAATCACAGACCCAAAAACCAATCAGAACCCTCAAATACCCAACCAATGAAGACACTAACCCTAATCCAATAGAAACATCAGATACAACCACCAATCAGTGTACACATGTACCAAACAATATCAGACTATATAAGGTCCCAGCTACCTCAGACAAGGTTTGCTGGCCTGGGAGTTGGAAGCTGCTCCTCTATTCAGAAATCTCCTAGGAGACAGACAGGCTCAATCCACACTTTGGACTTTTGCAGGTAAGGCCCTAACAAACTTGTCCTCTAACAACACTATTTGTATAAAGCTTTACTCCCTCTCCTGGCCAAAAACGAAGTGCACAGTCCCTATTAAACACAGTTTAAACAGCTTACAGCAGATTACTGCTGTCTCAGGAGGGAAGGGGGGCTGGTTTCACTGACTTAACACAAAATGGTCGCTGGGGGTGCACTGCTTAACATACAGGTCTTAGCACAGAGCAAAGGAGACATTTGGAGGGAAGAACTGATAGTCACGGAGAATGAGAGGGAAAACTACAGAGTTTGGACTGCAAATCCCACAATTCAACAGGTTAAATGAAAGCAGTCACGGGCAGGAAAAACCAGAAGTTTAAACACAAAAACATGGGATAAATTATGCAATCACTGGCAGGTTAAAACTACAATTTTAAACTGTAACAACCACAGGCAAAGACAGGTAAAGAAATTTAAAAAGAAAAAAAATAAGATGACGCAAACACAGGTAGGGAAAATAGTTTTTTAAAACTTTTGTAGGAAAGACACAGCACTAGTCTGCCTCCTTACCACTTCCTGGACTCTGCTCACTGCAATCTGGGCACAGGTAGGCTGCAACTCACAAGATGGAGGAGAATGATTTGGGGTGCACCCAGCAAAGCCTTAAGGGGCCTGGGCAGGTGTGAGAGGAGGGCTCAGATTTGCTTGGAGCTGGGGAAAACCAATAGCAGTCTTAGGTCTGCTGGCCTGGGGGTGGGGCTGGGACTGGGGAGCTGCTCTATTCAGAGATCTCCTAGGAGACAGACAGGCTCAATCCACACTTTGGTAAGGCCCTAACAAACTTGTCCTCTAACAACACTATTTGTATAAAGCTTTACTCCCTCTCC
Organism: Calotriton arnoldi; assembly: GCA_963921515.1. Lineage (NCBI taxonomy): Eukaryota > Metazoa > Chordata > Amphibia > Caudata > Salamandridae > Calotriton > Calotriton arnoldi. The sequence goes on from CAWUFW010011189.1 coordinate 190,277, forward strand.
TGGCCCAAAAACGAAGTGCACAGTCCCTATTAAACACAGTTTAAACAGTTTACAGCAGATTACTGCTGTCTCAGGGGGGAGGGGGGGCTGGTTTCACTGACTTGTTAACACAAAATGGTCGCTGGGGGTGCACTGCTTAACATACAGGTCTTAGCACAGAGCAAAGGAGACATTTGGAGGGAAAAACTGATAGTCACGGAGAATGAGAGGGAAAACTAGAGTTTGGACTGCAAATCCCACAATTCAACAGGTTAAATGGAAGCAGTCACAGGCAGGAAAAACCACAAGTTTAAACACAAAAACATGGGATAAATTATGCAATCACTGGCAGGTTAAAACTACAATTTTAAACTGTAACAACCACAGGCAAAGACAGGTAAAGAAATTTAAAAAGAAAAAAAATAAGATGATGCAATCACAGGTAGGGAAAATCGTTTTTTTAAACTTTTGTAGGAAAGAGACCGCACTAGTCTGCCTCCTTACCACTTCCTGGACTCTGCTCACTGCAATCTGGGCACAGGTAGGCTGCAACTCACAAGATGAAATAATTTAATTTCAATGTTCCTAAATAATTGTTTGTCCCACTAGTAACCACTGTTCTTTAATGTGTTTACTGCCCATGTGGATTCCAGGTGAATTATGGCTGCCCCTGTCTCATATCTCTCCTGCAGGGTTGTCATTCGGAAAAGTTATGATATGATGTAGTGGTTGAGGAGCCTGAGATCACTGATAGGCCTGAGGGAGCCGTCCTTTTTAGGAATTATGAAGTACAGCGAGTATACCTCAGTCCTTAGGTGCTGCAGGAATACCCTTTCTAAGGCACCCTTTTGTAGTGTGTGTAACTGTGATGGGGTGCTGGAGGGTGGAATGTAGCTTGAGGTAACAGCCATGTTGGGCAATGGGTAGCACCCATTTGTCTGGTGTGATCTCCCACCAGTTGTGGGGACACCTCGTACTCCTCTCTGTGACAGGAGATATCTGATCAGTAGGGAGGCAGGGCATATCACAGTTTGAAGGAGGTAGCACCCTTGCTGGAGCCTCCATTGCCCCTCCCCCTACTGTTCTATTGTTCCCCCATTTTACCTGCTGCTGGCTTGTGATGGTAAGCCTGTTGCTGCCTTTGATCTGAGTGCTGCTGCTCAGACAAGGTGGTATTGCCCCCTTGTGGGCTGTTTACAAAAGGAGACCTTAGATGGTGTGGTCTAAAAAGCCCCCATGGATTTGGCAGTCTCTGTATCCTTTTTAGGTCTCACCTGCAGACAGCGCATGCACAGTTCCTGCAGGACATATTGTTTACTATAAGGGACTTGGCACCCACCCATTGCTTCCTACTTGTTGGCTTCATGGTCATTCTTATTTGCTACCTCCTAATTGGCCAGCGCTTGCCTATGTCACTTCCTGTTCTTTCGTTTGGAGCATGGACCAAGTACGGATCGATTTACTTTGATTAGTGTCTTAGGCTGTCCATCTACTGCTTGCTTTGATTTAAGTATTATTTTCTCCTTTATTCTTCCGGTCTGTGTTGCTTCATTGCCCTCCCAGTCTCCGTCACTTGTTCCCCTCACACCCCCACCTGTATCCATGTTGCCTCTTTCCCTCCCGTCCCCCACCCTTGTCCGTATTGCTTCTTACCCTCCCACCCTGTCCCCCTGTTCTCTGTGTTGCCCCCCCAACACCTGCCTTAAGAAAAACTTTGCTATGAAGTGGCGAGAGCTCACCGTGTTGTAGCACTATTTTCTTTTACTAACTTTACTTATAGCCATGCTGTGATACAACATGGCTGAAAGATATTGGCAAAGCAAATAGCTTTCGCATAGGCAAGACCTATTGACTTTGCAAGTACTTATTTACATCCTCGCGCATCTCATCAACTGTGGCCCTAACAGGTGATCCCATCGAGCATGAGGTTAAGGAGATGCTGCTGCACTTTGAGTTTGAACCCAAGGATACCGACCCAGGCATGGCACCTAAGCATGACTCTAGTGGTGATGCCCCTGGAGGTTGTGTCAGTGGCATCCAACATGCAAAGGATGTTGGCGTTGGAGATGATCTTGAGACACTATTTCATCGTCCTCTTCCTGAACTGCTCTGGGAGGGGCTTATAGGGCTACTCCATCTCCTCTCACTGTGCCCTGTGATATGTGGATGGAAGAGCAACAGAATTGACTGTCTGCCAATAAGTAGCTGTTCCACCACCACTTCTTGCCTGTCGCATCTATAATTTTAATTTCCTTATCTGGAAGAGGAGCATCGCTGGTGGCTTGGACGGAGGCACGCTTGTGGTCAGTGCGGATTACCAGGGAATCTGGTGGGATCTGCCTGGCCTCGATGAGTTCTCTGAAGTTCTCAGGGGCACATTTTAAAATACCCTTCAGAATAAAGAGGAAATGGACTGGGCACTCTGATTTAGTGATCAACTCCATAAGAAAATCCTCCTCCTCTTAAATGATGTTCATTTCCACCCTATGGTTTGATGTCCCCTGCTGTATGACCTCATGGTATATGGTACGGTATCACTGGGGGGAAAGGCTCTGACTGGATAATGGCCCAAGACCGAGTTGATGGCTGCGCCTCAGAGTCTCTTGAGTGCAGATTCTGGGGAAGAAGTTGTAGAAGCAGGCTCTTCCTCAAAAGCAAATCCCCTCTTGCGAGGCATAGGCTCAGAAGGTGGTGGTGGTGGTGGAGTCATAGGAGGAGGTGTGGCTGAGATCTTGCCTTTGACTGGATGAATGAAGAGGCATTTTTGCCTAGCGTCAAACTAGTCTAGCCATTTCAAGATTGGCGCTTCGGTATCTTTTCTCCAGTGGCGGTGACGCAGGTTTCCGTCCCTTCTTTGCTTGGAACTCCGGATGGTTTCAGAGCAGACGGTGGCTTTGTTGCCGATGCACGCTTTGGTGCCGATGCATGCTTCAGTACCAATAAAGGCTTCAAATACAATGATGGTCCCGAAGAAGGATGGGGTACTAATGAGGGTTTCAGTGCCAAAAAGGCTTTAACATTGATGCTACTTTGAGGGTGGCCGCGGATGGAGGTGTCGGATCAGACCTTTTGGGTGGTGAGGTCTGGTGGGGTTGATGCCCTTGGCTGGAGACTTGGTAGGCTCTGAGGCCTTTTGTTGGTGCGGCTGGAACCCAAAGGGGGCAGGGGCCCGTGGTTGGCCTCACCTCGACTGCCATGCTTTAGGCTCAAAACCTACTCCCTTGGGAGGATGGTCTACCTCAGCGTGCATCCTATGGGCCTTGGATTTCTCGTGAGCCACTGGCATACTTGCAACTCTAGGTGTGGTCTTCGTCCTGTCTTCGGTGCCGGCTCAATGTCCTCACGCTAATTGCCGTCAAATTGACTTTAAGTCAGAGGCTCTGAACTGGGTGGTTGTTGCACCAGTAGGAGCCTCGATGGGCCAGAATCCTCCTGTCGTTAGGCACTGAATGTAGGAAGCTGGCTCTCTATATATTATACCAAAGTAAGGTATAGTGTGCACAGAGTCCAGTGGATCCCCAAAGGTAGGCAGAGGCTAAAGCAGACAACACCCCACTCTCCACCCGCGGCAGTGAAGGCGAGCAGCAAGGCTCCACCAGAGGGCAGTGCCAAGCACCTATGTACACAGTCAGGCAAGAAACGACCCCACTCACCCAAAGACCAAACCGAACTAAGTGGTAAGTGAATAGTTAAGCCTCTGCATCAGGGGCACCGTCACCCCGGCCCCCTCCCTGCTTTAGTAGCTACAGAGGGAGTGGGGTTCTTGATGGGCCTCTTTTGTCAGGCAGACAAAGGCTCATAATGAACTTGGGAGGGTGAGTGGAAGGATGGGTGGATGGTTGGAATGGTGGATGAATAGATGAATGAGTAAAAGGATGGATGTAAGAATGGAAGAGTGAAAGGGAGAAAGGGTGTATAAGTGAAAGGGAGGGTGTATGGATGGATGGATAGATGAAAGGGTGAATGGGTGGAGGAGTGAAAGGATGGATCGGTGGATGATGCGAGAAAGGATGAATGGACAGAAGAATGAGTCAAAGGATGGATGAGTGGAAGTGTAAAAGGGTGGATGAATGGATGTAGTGAAAGTATGGATGAGTGAAAGGATGGATGAGTAAAACAATGGATGGATGAGTGAAAGGCAGGGTAGATGGATGTCTGGATGAAAGGATGGATGAGTGAAAGGTTTGAATTGATGGATGGATGAATAGATGGATGAGTGAGTGAAAGGGTAAATGGATGGATGGATGGGACGAAGGGTGGATGGATGAGTTTAAGGATGGATGACTGAGTGAAAGGATGAATGAGCCAAAGGGAGGATGATGGATGGAGTGAAAAGATGGATAGATAGAGCAAAAGGGTGGATGGATAAGCGAAAGGGTGGATGGATGATTGAAAGGATGGATGAATGGTTGAAAGGATGGATGAAAGGGGGTGGATAAGTGAAAGGATGGATGATTGAGTGGATGGATTGGTTTGATGGATGGGTGTCCCTGGACCAGTGGTGGCTCTCCTTTATGGGCTCCACAACTACACTACACCCTCCTTGTTTTTTGGTCCATTTTTATTGCATCAAGAGTGAATAATTATTTACTCTTGGTACAATAAAAATAAAATGCAGACCCTCTTCGGGTCCAACAACAAACTGAGGCAGCTAGTGAGATTGTTTGTTTGCTGACACGGGTGCATGAAGTTGCCTGCTCCATTCCAGCACTGTGAGCATGTCTGTGTGACTATGTGTTTGAGTTAAAGTGAAAGAGAGTCAGTAAGCCAGAGTGAGGGAGAATGAGTGACAGTAAGGACGAGTATGTGTGAGAATGAGAGTGAGTGAGTGAGGGAGAAGGACAGTGAGCGTAACTGAGTGTTACTGTGTGTGAGGCACAGTAAGACTGAGTAATTCAGAATGAGTGAGACAGAGTGGTTCATAGCAGAATGAGTGAGGCTGCGTGAATTAATGAGACTGAGTGAGTCAAAGTGAGACAGTAAACTTAGGGCGTTATTTACAAGAGGCCTGCGCCATTGAAGCGTCACTTTTTTAGACATTCCGCTGGCAATCCTATCTATGAGGCTACGCAAAACCACACTGTGTGCCTTTGCATGGCCTCGTATATGTGGAGTAAGACAAGGCAGCGCAAAGTGCTGCATGCCTTACTCTGTGTCAAAGAGGCTTTCCATGGGCATTTTGGTGGGTTTTCCAATGCAACACGCATGGATTTTGACGCTGCCCCAGATTTACAGTTGCATAAACCTGGACAGCTCCAAAACCTTACGCCTCCCCAGAGCAGGCATAACGAGAAATGTTTTCATTTCTCCTAGTTTTTCCCTCTTTCCACGTGTGCTGCATTCTGTAGCACACATAGAATAAGGACAACACCTCCCTGGATTGTTTTTGTGCAGGAAGGTGTCCCTTACTGCACAAAAACAATCCTGCCAACAACGCAGAACAAGGGTGTCTATGTTGGCGCTAGTCACCAAAGTGTGCGCTGGCTGAAAGGACAGGAATGCACTGTATGTTGTAGATACGGTGCATTCCTGCCCTTCTGATTTGGCGTAGGGCAGTGCAACAAAAAGACTTGCGGTGCTGCCATATGCCAAATCTTTGTTAATGAGGCCCTAAGTGCAAGAAAGTGTGAGGGAACCCTTCAAAAAGAAGCTCATTGGAATTTGAACCAAGGATTACGCTCCACCACTTTTAAAGGTCACCAGCTGCCACTGGATAGATGTTCAGAGCCTTGGTACCTCGACTTGCAGAGTATTTAATCTTCTGCGGCCTGTGAGTCTGAAAGAAAGGGAATCAGTTCTCACACATAAAGATCATTATTCTAGTGAGTAACTTTGTGTGCAGAGCAGCGTCATTTAAGATCGATCCTCGTGTTTCTTGATAGGCAATGAAATTGACAAAGCATGGGGGAGATGTAGTGAAATTTCCTTGTGGTAGTGATCATTTTGGCTGCAGAGTTGAGCGTTGATTCGAGCATCCAAGAGCAAATGTGGGACAGCTGTGAAGATAGGATTTTGAAAGTTTAGTGGAGAGAGAACAAGAAATGAACTTGTGTTTTACTGTGATCAATAGCAATAAGAAGCTTGCCTTGTTTGAGGGAGTGAAGGTAAAAAATTGAGGAGTTTGCTATCCTGTTTATATGTGGTATGATAGTTTGTATAGAATGTAGGGCGAAGCCAAAGGATTTTAAAGTGGGAGAGAGTGAAGGATAGAAAATAGTGAGTTTAGTTTACTGCAGATATACATTTATATATATATACTTCTAGGAATCCATTGGTCTGTTGTTCGGTTATTCACACTTTTCTTCCACCCACTGTAGCATGGGGCAGTGAATCAGCCCACTTCAAGTTGTTTGCTAATTTCGCTGTGATCTCTGCTCTTTCACAAGAAGCACACCCGCACACAAAGTAGTTCCCTTGAGTGCCACACTCTATGGCAATGTGTGCTTTTTGAAACAGAAGTATGTTTTTGCTTTCTGCTACCTTTTTTTGTATTGGCAGGGATCTCGCATCTCCCGCAGCAATAAAGTTTTAAAGAAGCCATAACAAAACAAAACAAGCATTGACACAGCAAAAGGCTGGCAGCCAACGTTGAAGCTATTGGCTTTGCCAATACTTGTTAGAATGTTGAGCTAAAGGAGTTTTTTTGAGATTTAATTCAGTAGTCTTTCAAGGCAGGTATGAGAGTGACAATGTCATCATGTGTCCATCTTTATAATGATATTTGTCTGTCCGTAGCATATTGGTGAATGGAGTCTTCCTTTGTCTTCAAGGATGAGGCTCCTGGGCTCCATGCACAGTGTGAACAGAGCAGGTGCTCGTTGAAGCCCTTAGGTACTACTCAAGGCGCTACAGCATCTCCTGCAATGTAGTTCCCAATCTTCACCACTTGCTATTTGTTGCTGAGGATGGTGGAGAACAAGATGAAGGCTGAACAGTGGAAGCCCATGCGGTGGTCTGGAGTTTGAATACCCAGCGATGACATATTGTATTGAAAGCCGCCAAAGTCTAAAACAATGACAAGCAAGAGTCTCCTTTATCCAAAAAACAGTACGCCTTGTCCACAATCTTCAGCATGGCTGTTTGAATTCTAAACCAACGCGGAAATGTGATTGATAGTCTTTCCGCAAGTGTTCCTTAGTTACTGTGGCATTCAAATGACCAGCAATGGCAATGCTCCATGTGATGTATTTCCATGTGGTTTGGGCATTACCTCGCTGACCAAAGTTGTAAGTGTCATATGATGTCACCCCTCACTGCACCTCTTCTTCACTAAAAGCATGAGCACCAGATTCCTTCCATGCAAACGAGTATACATTTGATTTAAATCATGCAATGAAACATATCTCGTTAAACCTGGCTTCATTATGTCTTGGTATTTTAAATTGTATACGCTCTTGTTCATAGACTACGAGAAACTAGTTTATTTCGCTGTAGAGATTGAGATCCTAGTGAACCATTGTTTATTTAACATATGATGAGCTTTGAGCATTGCAGCCTTGTCCGTCCTGATGAAAGTTTGATGTGAAGGTTGAGCAGTTTGGTTCCGTTTTAGGAAGACCCTAGGTGGTTGTGGTAGATGGTTGGATGCCAGTGCTTTATTCGTTCAGCTGCACTGTATATTTCAAGTGAGGTCAATTGAAACAAGTAATGAGAAGGGGAGTAAATAGAGCCGAAGGATGCCGTAAAATGTGTAGATTTATTCTTATGTGCAGGAATGCTCATAAAAGTGTATGGCACAGAAAGGGATAGAAATATAAGTAGCTAACACAGGGACTGATGGTGATGAGAGGATGTGTGTGCTGTGAAATTGAAAGGGGGGATAGTTCTAGAAAATATGCAAATCAAATAAATGCTCTTCCTATGGAAACTAGGTCCTATGTGTACACACTGGCGACCGCCACTGTGTAATTAATATATTATATTGTAATGAAGAAAGTGTGCCAATGGCAAGGAAATGGTACTCGAAGATATTTTACAAATTAGTTGCCAACATTTGCATTGACAAGGCCCTGTAGTGGGTTGCCTGGAATGTGCTTTTTAGGTCTCGTCTAGCGTTGCAGCGCAAAGCGCTGCTCGCTCGGCGAGAGATTTTGTGGATGAGGGGTTTTCAGAAAGGGACTCGAAGCCCCGCCCCTCATTTCCATTGGCTTGCGTCACCGTTTATGCTAAACGGTGGCCTGCCATTGGAAATGGGGTATTTTGGTTGCCGCCCTTTCGCTTTTTGGTCCGGCCCATCCGGACTGGCTCTTCTGCTTTGCGTCTGTCGCAAAGCACTTTCTTATCTTTATGGGGCCATGTGTTTCTAATTAGCGTGGAGGAGTGCACTGCCCCCGACCTCTCAAAGGAAAAGAATCTTGGTTTTGTCAAGATTTTTTTCCTTTGAGAGTTCGGGTGGCAGTGCGCGCCTCCACGCTAATTAGAAACACATGGCCCCATAAAGACAAGAGATCGATGCTTGTTCCTTCTGCTCTCACCCCAGCCTCTTCTCTTCTCCGCGTTACTTTGCTCGTTTCCTGCTGGCGCTCCCCGACCCCTCACTGCTGATCACCCTCTCCACTGGGGCCCTTTTCGGATGTTTTTTCTCTCTCGTTTTCGGCCTCCCCCTCCTCTACTCTTTTTCTTTTTTTAGCTTGTCACCTTTTTTTTTTTGCTTCCTGTCACGCTACACCCCCTTACTCTCCCTCCCAAACCTCTTACTTGAACTAACTGCCTACACCCCGTCTTACACTTTTTTTTGTCATTTCTCAGCGTGATACCCTTCTTCTCCGCACACTTTTCATCTGGCATAACTCACCCCCCTTCTCTCTCTGATGTGGCTTTCAATAGTAGCCATTTTTTTCCTTCAACCACATTTCAACGGTAGCGCCAAGAGGCCATTTCGAGGCCGATAAAGCGTTCTATAAATGACTCACTTTCTCTGTTTTTTGGTTGTTGTTAAAATTCTGTATGATTTCTTTCACCTTCTTCGTCCACGCCCCGTCTCCATGTCCCATCCCTCCCTCCTTCATTCATTTACACCTCACACCCTCTAGTCCCCGACTCTTTTCTTCGCTCCCTCACATTTTCTCTTTATTTTGCTCGTTTCCTGTTGGCGCTCCCCAACCCCTCACTGCTGATCACCCTCTCCACTGGGGCCCTTTTCGGACGTTTTTTCTTTCTTGTTTTCGGCCTCCCCTTCCCCCTCCTCTTCTCCCTTTCTTTTTTTTTCTTGTCACCTTTTTTTTGCTTCCTGTCACGCTACACCCCCTTACTCTCCCTCCCAAACCTCTTACTTGAACTAACTGCCTACACCCCGTCTTACACTTTTTTTGTCATTTCTCAGCGTGATACCCTTCCTCTCCGCACACTTTTCATCTGGCATAACTCACCCCCCTTCTCTCTCTGATGTGGCTTTCAATAGTAGCCATTTTTTTCCTTCAACCACATTTCAACGGTAGCGCCAAGAGGCCCTTTCGAGGCCGATAAAGCGCTCTATAAATGACTCACTTTCTCTGTTTTTTGGTTGTTGTTCAAATTCTGTATGATTTCTTTCACCTTCTTCGTCCACGCCCCCGTCTCCATGTCCCATCCCTCCTTCATTCATTTACACCTCACACCCTCTAGTCCCCGACTCTTTTCTTCGCTCCCTCACATTTTCTCTTTACTTTGCTCGTTTCCTGTTGGCGCTCCCCGACCCCTCACTGCTGATCACCCTCTCCACTGGGGCCCTTTTCGGACGTTTTTTCTCTCTCGTTTTCGGCCTCCCCTTACCCCTCCTCTTCTCCCTTTCTTTTTTTTTCTTGTCACCTTTTTTTTTGCTTCCTGTCACGCTACACCCCCTTACTCTCCCTCCCAAACCTCTTACTTGAACTAACTGCCTACACCCGTCTTACACTTTTTTTGTCATTTCTCAGCGTGATACCCTTCTTCTCCGCACACTTCATCTAGCATAACTCACCCCCCTTCTCTCTCTGATGTGGCTTTCAATAGTAGCCATTTTTCTCTTCAACCACATTTCAACTGTAGCGCCAAGAGGCCCTTTCGAGGCCGATAAAGCGCTCTATAAATGACTCACTTTCTCTGTTTTTTTGTTGTTGTTCAAATTCTGTATGATTTCTTTCACCTTCTTCGTCCACGCCCCGTCTCCATGTCCCATCCCCCCTTCATTCATTTACACCTCACACCCTCTAGTCCCTGACTCTTCTTCGCTCCCTCACATTTTCTCTTTGCTTTGCTCGTTTCCTGTTGGCGCTCCCCGACCCCTCACTGCTGATCACCCTCTCCACTGGGTCCCTTTTCGGACGTTTTTTCTCTCTCGTTTTCGGCCTCCCACCCCCCTTCCCCCTCCTCTTCTCCCTTTCTTTTTAGGTCTCGCCTAGCGATGCAGCGCCATGCGCTGCTCGCGTAGGCGAGATCTATTGTTGTCGACTTTTTAGCGATGCGGGACAGGACATGTGCACGCGTATGGCAAGACAGGAGATGTGCACGCGTACGGCTCGCGGCGTTGTCACAACTCCTGCTCGCACCATACGCGTGCACATCTCACGGCGCCCGAACAGGCCATGTGCACGCTCACGGCGTCTCTTTCAGACAGCCGATGTGCACGCTCATGGCGTGTCCTTCAGCGTGCGCCTTACATGTCTCACCGGGGCTCAGAAGGTCTACAAAATTGCCCCCATGATGGAGCGGCCCGCTGTCTAGCGGGTCTGCTAAAACAATGGGTGCCGGCAATGCACCCAGCCAAGCCCTCACTCACCACTGGTTCAGGAGGGCGTCTCTCCTCGGTCTGCAGGTTCCCTAGCCGTCTCCTCGGCACGCCGCGGGGCTCTCCTCACCACTCGGGAGCCCCGTCTTGCCTCTGGTGCCATACAGTCTGCCTCGCTCTTCGTCCGGTCCCAAGCCCAGCTCCGCCGGCCCGACCAAGCCCCCGCCAAGAGGAAACATGGGCACTCGCACGCTCACGGCGTTGGACAGCTGATGTGCATGCTCGCACGCTCACGGCGTCGGACAGCCGATGTGCACGCTCGCACGCTCACGGCGTCGGACAGCCGATGTGCACGCTCGCACGCTCACGGCGTCGGACAGCCGATGTGCACGCTCTGGCTGTGGGCTTATGTGTCTTGGTGATTTAAGTTTGCTTGTGCTGCCACCCTCGGGTGGAGCACAGAGGCGCTCTATGACGAGGCTCATCTATATCGGTTCTCACAACACACAGACGTAGGTACTCACTACCTCCGGCTGGTTCCTCCTCCCACCTCAGCTCCTCCTTCAGCAGAAGCATGAACCAGGGGCTGGGCCGGGCTTCTCTGTAGGCTGCAGCGCCTCTCCTTCTGTTAGGCTCCGTGGAGTGAGTGCCCGACCCGGAGCTGTGAGCACTAACTGCCTAGGAGCCCTTGCACCCCAAGAAATAAACCTGCGCATCTGGGCACCAAGGAGCCCCTGTACCCCGAAAGTTACACCTCTGCAAGAAGTCCCTGTAACATACAGACAGGCACGCCGTCGCCAAGAAGAACAGGTAAGACTCGCCTGAGTAAGGATTTGTGCTTATTTTATGTCCGAAAAACAGTTACTTTACTGTGTCTTAAACTAAAACACCTTTAGCAGGAAGGCAGCTATGTGCCTTACAGCGAGGTCATGCTTTGTGGCGCTATATAAACGCACTGATAAAGTAATTAACATCCGGATCATATCTACTTACTTTCTGTAACTGATCTCGGTATACTATCAGCATGTGGTCTCAGAGCTGGAATACAATGGGGGTGCTGCAGGTACAGTGGGGCGTTGTATATAATGGAATGGCGGGGTGGGGCAAGTTTTGAAGGAGGTGCATTGGAAAAGCAGCGTGTTGTCTCAGAGCTGCAGGTGCACTAGGGGAGCTGTATGTGGTGGAATGGCAGGGGTGGTGAAGTTAGGAAGGAGGTGCCTCAAAAGAACAGCGTGTTGTCTCAGAGCTGCAGGTACACTGGGGGAGCTCTATCTGATTGAATGGCAGGGTGGGGTAAGTTTGGAAGAAGGTGCATTGGAGGAGCAGCGTGTGGGGTCCAATTTGCAGGTAGACTGGGGGAGCTGTATGTGATGGAATGGCGGGGCTGGTGTAAGTTAGGAAGGAGGTGCATTGGAGAAGCAGCGTGTGGTCTCAGAGCTGCAGGTAGACTGGGGGAGCTGTATTTAATCTAGGTGGAATGGAGGGGGTGGTGTAAGTTAGGAGTGAGGTGCATTGGAAGAGCAGCGTATGGGTTCACAGCTGCAGGTACACGTGGGGAGCTGTATATAATGGAACGGCAGGGGTGTACGTTTTGGAAGGAGGTGCATTAGAAGAACAGTGTGTGGTATCAGAGCTGGAATCAAATAGGGGGCTGCAGTCCAGGATTGAGATGCACTGGGAGAGCTGCGTGTGGGTCTTTGTGGCATGGCAGGGATGGCGCAGATCAGGATTCAGTCACACTGGCAGAGCTGTAAATTAGCCTCACAAGTACAATAGCAAGGCTCAGGATTGAGGGGCACTGGCAGAGCACACAGTGGGTCTTCAGCACTATGATACAACGGTGTTCTTGTTTCATTACTGGAATTGTAGGAGTGTTGCAATAGTGGACTCAGGTGCTCGTTCCAGTACAAGAATAATAGGGTAAGATCGAGGCGCACTGGCGGAGCTCTACGTGTCTCTCTCCTGCAATGGTATTGAGCTACTGGCATTGTAAATAACAAACCTTTTATCTATGTGTTAGTTTTGAAAACAGATAAATAAAAGGCATTGCCATTTACAATGCCTTTTACAATGCCATTTACAATGGCAATAGCTTAAAACTTTGCTAATGCGAGACCTATTGCATTGCAAATGCTTGTTTTTTCTTGTCACCTTTTTTTTGCTTCCTGTCACGCTACACCCCCTTACTCTCCCTCCCAAACCTCTTACTTGAACTAACTGCCTACACCCCGTCTTACACTTTTTTTGTCATTTCTCAGCGTGATACCCTTCTTCTCCGCACACTTTTCATCTGGCATAACTCACCCCCCTTCTCTCTCTGATGTGGCTTTCAATAGTAGCCATTTTTTTCCTTCAACCACATTTCAACGGTAGCGCCAAGAGGCCCTTTCGAGGCCGATAAAGCGCTCTATAAATGACTCACTTTCTCTGTTTTTTGGTTGTTGTTCAAATTCTGTATGATTTCTTTCACCTTCTTCGTCCACGCCCCCGTCTCCATGTCCCATCCCTCCTTCATTCATTTACACCTCACACCCTCTAGTCCCCGACTCTTTTCTTCGCTCCCTCACATTTTCTCTTTACTTTGCTCGTTTCCTGTTGGCGCTCCCCGACCCCTCACTGCTGATCACCCTCTCCACTGGGTCCCTTTTCGGACGTTTTTTCTCTCTCGTTTTCGGCCTCCCACCCCCCTTCCCCCTCCTCTTCTCCCTTTCTTTTTTTTTTCTTGTCACCTTTTTTTTGCTTCCTGTCACGCTACACCCCCTTACTCTCCCTCCCAAACCTCTTACTTGAACTAACTGCCTACACCCCGTCTTACACTTTTTTTGTCATTTCTCAGCGTGATACCCTTCCTCTCCGCACACTTTTCATCTGGCATAACTCACCCCCCTTCTCTCTCTGATGTGGCTTTCAATAGTAGCCATTTTTTTCCTTCAACCACATTTCAACGGTAGAGCCAAGAGGCCCTTTCGAGGCCGATAAAGCGCTCTATAAATGACTCACTTTCTCTGTTTTTTGGTGGTTGTTCAAATTCTGTATGATTTCTTTCACCTTCTTCGTCCACGCCCCGTCTCCATGTCCCATCCCTCCTTCATTCATTTACACCTCACACCCTCTAGTCCCCGACTCTTTTCTTCGCTCCCTCACATTTTCTGTCGCCCTCTTTCTCCCTTCATTTCTACACTTTCTTCTCTATTTATCATCTAGCTTTTTTGTGTGTTTTTTTTTTGCAGTTTTATTTAGCGCTAACTCCACTCGAAGGTATTGGAGTTTGATACCTCCCCCACTTTCCTCTCTAATGCACTTTCGCCTTCCACTGCCTCCTCTATGTTGTGTCTCCCTACTCCTCTACTACAGCCCTCGTGCCTTCTCCTGACTAGACACCCTTACTGTCATTTCCTATGTTTCTCTCCCCGTCCTTTCATCTCCTGTATTCAGCTCTTCTCCTTCCTTTCCTCTCCCCCTTCCCTTCTTGTGACCTCCACCAGGTCTGTTCCCTCTCCCTGCACTCCTCTTTCTTTTCAACTTTTTCCTACCTCACTTCTCCTCCACTACTCTCCCCCCTGCATTAGCCCGTCCCCTCAGTACCCATCGACGCTCCCTCCTTCCCCTGCTGTCCCCTTTTCGGAGAGTTCCAATGTTTTTATCTCCCCTTTCATCACCACTACCCTCAGCCCTCCTCTTCATCTCCTTCCCTCCATAAGCCTCACTGCCCTGCACTCTCCCTCGTCAGCATACTTTCCTCCTTTACTCCTCTCTGCTCGCTCTCCTCCACTCCTCCCGTGTCCTGGCTGGACCTCCCTCTCCTCCTCCGCTCCACCACTCTCACTCCCAAACTCAGTTGCCCTCCGCCCTATCTATCAACTGAACTTTCCCCTCATTCACCTCGCCCTCTCCCTCAAGCCCCTTTTTTCCGACTAGCCCCCCTCTCTTCTACACCTATCTTCTCTCGTCCCTTGTCTGCTTTGCCCTCTCCCTTCCGCGATCATGCCACCTCTCCCCACCCTGTCCACCCTCCTCTCATCTTGACTCTCTCACATTTACTGTATCCACCCCCCTTCATCGTCTTGTCCGCCTGCCCTCTACGCCACAACCCTGCTTTCCACCCCTCCCCTATCCGCCGCTCACTCCCTCTCTACTTCCCCCTTCGCTTCTCTCTCCTTTTTCTTGTCTCCTCTTTTCTCTCACTGCCTCTCGTATTCAGCCGGCCATACCGCCTCCCTCTTGTACCCACCCCAGTGTTCATTTTCCTCTCTCGTTTATAGCCCTGCCTTCCTCCCTCTTCCACCCACCCTTCATTTGACCTCTCTCCACCATCTCTCCTTCCTCCACCCCTCTACTCCTTTTCTTCTTATGTCAACCCTTCACTTTCCCTCTTCTTGTCTTTTGCTACCCACCTCTCACCTGATCATTTCCTCTCCACTCAAATCCGGCTTGCTCTCTTACCCCTCCACTATAACTCTTCCCGGGCTTCATTTTCTCTGCCCTCCCCACCCCTCTTTTCTACACTTCTCCTCTCCAGCTACCTTCAGTGTTGACTCTCCACCTTCCTTATCTTTTCCCCTTTCTTCTCCATTCCTTAGCTCTCCTTCTCTGTTTAACCCCTCTCCACCACCGACTCTTTCCCATCCTCGTTCATTCTCTCTTCACTTCTGCCTCTCATACAATTTTTTCACCTTTGCCTCTCCACTAACCCTCTCTCATTTACACTTTAGCTTCTCGCACCATCAATACCACCACCACCACCAATACCACCACCATCAACACTACCACCACCACCAATACCAATAGCACCACCAATACCACCACCACCACCAATAATACCAATACCATCCCAACCAATACCACCACCAATACCACCACCACGAATACCACCACCAATAGCACCACCACCAATACCACCACCATCTGAAAGAGACACGTTAGTGACAGATTCCTTACCTTAGAATATCCCCAGGCGTCAGGCTGGATCCGGAAAGTTTTGCGTAGCAGTACCCCTGCGCGTCGGTAGGCGGGTCCGGCGTCGTGATCGCCGGGATGACGTCGCGGCCAGTACTTAGACGCCGCCCATGCGCGCTGGCGTCAGTTCTTTCTTTTTCCGCGCCAGTAAGCGCAGATCCGGATTGAGCAGTGCCCCAGTCATTTTTTGACTGAGTATTTTTGTGACTTTTTGTCCAAGTTTTTCGAGTCGTTCGACTCCAAAGGTGTCAGTAGGGATGCCCGGCTTCAAGCCATGCGGAGGCTGTAATCGCATGATGTCGATTACGGATCCGCACCGTGAGTGTCTCTTCTGCCTGGGGCGCGGCCACGACACCCAGTCGTGCCCCGAGTGTCGGTCCCTCGCCCCGAAGGCTTTGCGAGAGCGGTCTCGAAAGCTCCTCGAGGCCCGGCACTCGGCTCCGCGCCGTTCGAGGTCCCGGTCCCATGAGAGGTCGAGGGGCCGGTCGCGGAGCCGTCGTCATTCGTCGGGGTCGAAGTCTTCGTCCTCAGGTAAGGCGAAGCACAAGAGGTCTAAGAAGCGTCGCTCTAAGACCTCCCCTCGCCGGTCTCACGACCCGGCCGAGGGTCCAGATGGTGCCGTCCCCGCGGCTCCTGGGGTGCCCGCGCAGCCGACTCCGGCCTACCCGCCTCCTCCGGGTCCGACGTCGACTCCGGCCGAGATACAGGAGTTCCTGTCGGCCATGGCCCGCCTCTTCGGGCCTAAGGGTTCCCCCGGTGCGCCTACGGGCCCCGCGGGCCCCAGTGGGAGTCCTCCCTCTGCACCACCGGCGGCTCCGGCCCCGGCGCCGCAGGACCCCCTCGGATCCAGGCCTGGATCCCGGTCGACGCCGGTTGACCTAACAACACCTCCACCGGCGCCGACCTCACCGGTACCGTTCACGGCGCCGTCCGAGGCCCCGGACGGCGCCGTCCCAAGATTCTCCCCGGCACCGGACACAGAGCCGGATCGACGTCGTTCGACGCCGATGGGACCCTTTTTCCCTCATGTCCCTGCTCCTTACTTTTCACCTGTTTTGGAGGACAAGGAGGACTGGGAGGGGTCGTAAGACCCTCTCACAGCTCAGTGTGAGCCTTATCAGGACTGGGCTGAGGAACTAGGGGTTGCCAGTGGTCTGGACACCTCTCCGGACCATGGCATGCTGTCTCCTCCTTCCGTGGCTACGGAGGAGAGAGCAAATTATGCAACGGTGTTGCATAGGGCGGCTGCGGCCTTGCGCCTCGAGCTCCCTACGGTGGCTGTCAGGACTAACCTCCTGACGGAAGTGCTTCAGCCGGCGGCTACCTCTTCGGAGCCACTGCTGCCATTCAACGACGCACTTTCGGACGTTCTTTTGGGCACTTGGTCAAGGCCCACCACAGGGGCTCCTGTGGACAGGAACGTAGCCCATCGCCCGGCCCCGGGCGACCCTCTGTTCCTCTCCCAACACCCCACCCTCGAGAGCTTGGTTGTCCAAGCCTCTGCCTCTCAGAGCGCCTTCCCTACGGCTCTGCCGGATAGGGAATCCAAAAAACTGGACCAATTTGGGAAGAAGGTTTTTTCTTCCTCCAGTGCTGGCTTGGGGTCTGTGAACACCGCTTGCCTTTTGGGCCGTTACTCCCACTCTCTGTGGGATTCGGTGGCGCAAGTGCTGCCCCAGTGTCCTGAGGAGGTCCAGACACTTCTCTCCCGCGCTATTGCAGAAGGGAGAGATGCAGCGAAGTTCACGATCAGATGTGGCCTAGACACCGCTGACTCGCTAGGCAGATCGCTTGCTACGACAGTGGCGCTGCGCCGTCACGCCTGGCTGAGGACCACTGATTTCTCGGGCGATGTCCAAAACACCCTTATGGACATGCCCTTTGATGGTATCCGCCTTTTTGGCAATAAGACAGGCAGCGCGCTGGAGCGCTTTAAGGACTCGCGGTCTACGGCCAAGTCCTTGGGCCTCGCGCCCTCCGCAGCAGTCTGCTTTTCGCCCCTTTCGTGGCCACGGAAGAGGCGCCCAGTCATGTCCACTGCCCAGCCACCGGCCCACGCAGCAGACGCCTTCGCGCGGCCGAGGACGTGGCTCCCGCCGAGGCGGGTCGGGTTACCAGCGAGCGGGTCAGGCCACCACCTCCGCACCATCCGCGGCCTCCAAACCCTCCTAGTCCGTCCTTTCCAGTCCACAGCACGCCAGTGGGGGGCAGGGTTCGCCATCACCTTCCCCACTGGCGCACCATCACATCGGACAGGTGGGTTTTGGACATTGTCCGAAGGGGCTACTCCCTCCCCTTCGAGACTACCCCTCCAGCCATGCCACCTCAGCACCACCGCATGTCGGGGGACCATTTGGCACTTCTTCGTCAGGAAGTTGCGGCCCTCTTGGCCAAGGGGGCCATCGAGCGCGTTCCGACCCCAGAAGTAGGGCGTGGTTGTTATTCCCACTACTTTCTGGTGCCCAAAAAGGACAAGGAGGACATGCGTCCTATCTTGGACCTCCGGAACGTCAATCGCTTCCTCCGGAAGGAGAAGTTCAAGATGCTCACCCTAGCTCAGGTCTTGACTGCCCTCGACCCTGGAGACTGGATGGTAGCGTTGGACTTGCAGGACGCATATTTTTACATCCCCGTCCTGCCGGCCCACCGGCGTTACCTGCGGTTCACGGTAGGCCTCGAGCACTTTCAGTTCACCGTGCTTCCCTTTGGCCTTACCAGTGCCCCTCGGGTGTTCACAAAGGTGATGGCGGTGGTCGCAGCTCATCTGCGCCGGTCAGGGGTTCCAGTCTTCTCCCACCTCGACGACTGGCTGCTGAAGGCGGGCTCGTCCCAGGCAGTCGTCTCCCACCTCCAGACTACGGCCGGACTCCTGCACTCGCTGGGGTTCTCCATCAATGTGCCGAAGTCGCACCTGGTTCCTTCTCCATCGGAGCGGTTCTGGACACAACGCAGTTTCGGGCCTATCCTCCCGAACGGCGAGTCCAGGATATTCAGGCTATGATTCCGATCTTTCAGCCTCTATCCTGGGTTTCGGTACGGATGACCCTGAGGCTGCTGGGCCTCATGGCCTCCTGCATCCTGCTGGTCGATCATGCCAGATGGCATATGCGGGCTCTGCAGTGGGACCTGAAGTTCAAGTGGGCGCAGCATCAGGGGAACCTGTCCGTTTACGTCCAGATCTCGGAGGGAACTGCACAACAGTTGCAGTGGTGGCTCTCGAACCGGCAATGGGTCACGGGCAGATCCCTCTCCCTTCCCCAGCCAGAGCACACAGTTGTGACGGATGCGTCCCTTCTGGGATGGGGCGGTCACATGGGAGAGGCGGAGATCAGAGGCCTCTGGTCTCCGGCGGAGTCCCGGCTCCATATCAACCTTCTGGAGCTCCGGGCGATCCGACTTGCACTAAAGGCATTTCTTCCCTCTGTCAAGGGGAAGGTAGTGCAGGTGTTCACAGACAACACCACCGCCATGTGGTACTGCAACAAACAAGGCGGGGTGGGGTCGTGGACCCTATGTCAGGAGGCTCTGCGTCTCTGGACATGGCTGGAACATCAGGGCATTTTCCTGATGGTTCAACACCTGGCAGGTTCCCTGAACGCCAGGGCGGACAAACTCAGCCGCAGGTGCATGATGGATCACGAATGGCGTCTTCACTCGGAGGTGGCGCAAGGACTCTTTCTACAGTGGGGAGAGCCTTGGTTAGATCTATTGGCCACCGAAGAGAACGCGCAATGTCAGCAATTCTGCGCGTTGGAATTTCCAAGGCGGCACTCACTCAGCGACGCTTTTCGCCGCGAGTGGAGTTGCGGTCTGTTGTACGCATTTCCGCCTATACCACTTCTACCCAGAGTGTTGAAGAAGATTCGGCGCGACCGGGCTCAAGTCATTCTTGTGGCTCCGGACTGGGCTCGACGAGTTTGGTATCCCGAGCTACTCAGTATAAGCATCGATCCCCCGATCCGTCTGCCTCTTCGGGAGGATCTTCTGTCGCAGCAGCAGGGGACGGTCCTCCACCCGAACCTGTCCAGTCTCCACCTCCTTGCATGGAGATTGAGCGGCGGCAGTTGATTCCTTTCGACTTGCCTCCCGAAGTTTGTGATGTGATTCTGGCAGCCAGGCGTCCCTCCACTAAGTTGGTATACGCCTGCAGGTGGAACAAGTTTGTGGCATGGTGCACAGCTAAGGCTGTGAATCCCCTTTCTGCCCCTCTTTCTGAGGTTCTTCTGTTCCTTCTTTCTCTGGCCCAACAGGGTTCTGCCCTGGGTACCATCAAGGGCTACCTTTGTGCAATCTCGGCCTTTCTCAGGCTTCCTGATCAGCCCTCCCTTTTCAAGTCCCCTGTTGTTAACAGGTTTCTTAAAGGCATTACACACCTCTTTCCTCCTGTTCCGTTTGTGATGCCTCAGTGGGACTTGAACTTGGTTCTTACCTTTTTAATGTGCGCTCCCTTTGAGCCTCTCCATAACTGTCCTCTTCGTCTTCTCACTCTGAAGACAGCCTTTCTGGTGGCTATCACCTCCGCTCGGCGGGTGAGTGAGCTCCAGGCTCTTTCTTGCAAGCCCCCCTTTCTGTCTGTTCATCCAGACAAGATTGTTCTTAGGACGCGTCCGTCCTTCTTGCCAAAGGTGGTGACTGCCTTCCACATTGGGCAGACCATCACTTTGCCCACCTTCTTTCCGCCTCCGCATCCTTCCAGAGAGGAAGAGAGGCTCCACCGTTTGGACCCAAAACGTGCAATTTCCTTCTATCTGAACCGCACACAACAGTTCCGGGTGGACGACCAGCTCTTTGTTGGCTACGTGGGCGCCAAAAAAGGCGCCCACGCTGGGTTGTCTTGTGTATATAAGCCTGCTATTCTTTGGCTAAGAAGGAGCCCCCTGTTGGGCTACGTGCCCATTCCACCAGGGCGAGAGCCGCCACCACGGCTTTGGGACATGGTGTCCCATTGCAGGACATTTGTCAGGCAGCTACGTGGGCCTCGCTGCACACATTTACCAAGCATTACTGCCTTGACAGCCAAGTCTGGAGAGACGGCTTCTTTGGCCGTTCTGTTCTCCGAGACTTCCTCGTCTGATCTTTGTTCGCAGACCCACCACCGGGGTTGGTATTGCTGGGGTATCTATTCTAAGGTAAGGAATCTGTCACTAACGTGTCTCTTTCAGATGCACAAGTTACTAACTTGTGTAACAATATATCTGTAAGAGACGGTAGTTAGTGACAGATTCCTTACCGCCCCACCCATCCTCCCCGTTCTGCAAACTGATTTCTAGGGTTAAGGTCATCCCTTTCAAGGCCCTAGTTTTCAGACACCAGTGTCAGTTTCTTGCATGGCTCTGCGTTTCTGGCGCGGAAAGTCGTGTACAGAACTGACGCCAGCGCGCATGGGCGGCGTCTAAGTACTGGCGGTGACGTCATCCCGGCGATCACGACGCCGACGACGCTGCCCACCGACGCGCAGGGGTACTGCTACGCAAAACTTTCCGGATCCAGCCTGACGCCTGGGGATATTCTAAGGTAAGGAATCTGTCACTAACTACTGTCTCTTACAGATATATCGTCAACACCACCAATACCACTACCACCACTACCAATACCAATGGCACCACCAATACCACCAATACCAATAGCACCACCACCACCAATACCACCACCACCGGTACCACAACCAACACCATCACCACCGCCACCAATACCACCACCAACAATACCACCGCCAGTGCCAATACCAACACCACCACCACTAATACCACCACCATCAACAATACCACCAATACCCCCACCACCACCAATACCCCCACCAATACCACCACTACCAATACCACCGCATATACCACCACCGCCAATACCATCACCATGAATACCGCCACCACCAACACCGCCACCATCAACATCACCAATACCACTATCAATACCACTACCACCACCACCAATACCTCCACCAATACCACCACCACCAATACCTCCACCAATACCACCAATACCACCACCACCAATACCTCCACCACCACCAATAGCACCACCACCAATGCCATCACCAATACCAACACCACCGCCAATACCACCACTACCAATAGCACCCCCACCAATACCACCACCACCAATACCACCACTAATACCACCACCACCAATACTACCACCACCAATCCAATACCACCACCACCATAACCAATACCATTGCCAATACCACCGCCAATACCAATACCGATACCACCACCACTACCGATACCACCACCATCCCCAATACCGCCATCACCACCACCACCAATACCAGTACCACCACCAATATCAGTAGAACCACCACCAATACAACCACTATCAATACCGCCACCACCAATACCACCGCCTCCACCAATGCCACCACCAATGCCACCACCACCAATACCACCACCTCAGTGACTCTCGCTCACTAGTAATAGCAGGGGCACTGTATGAGGCCGGAGCTGCAGCCGAGACCATCCCTCCCTCCATGCCTGCCATAAAGCACAGCCCGCTGTGCACCAGGAGGTGAACCCAGGGCCCTACTACAGCTGGAGTGTTTTTTATTAGGCCAAATATAGCAATGACATTACGCAATGCCACACTGCACATTCAAACACGGAGAGGGCAGGAAATAGCCCCCCCTCCTGCTCTTCCTCCTGAGCCACGACAGTGTAATCACAGAGCGAAAGGTGTTGGAGCGCTTTGTTAGTGTTTATAGCTCGGATCATATGTAACTCTCACTTCACACTTTGTGTCTGTGTAATTTACAACACTTACACATCTTCTTCACTGCACTATTTATCACTACTTTGAAGACGTTGCAGGCCGGTCTCTTCCTCTGATATTTACAATCTAACAAGCGGTCGAGAAGGCCCTTTATTGCAATGCAATAGGTCTCGCATTTGCGAGAGTTTAAGCTATTAGTATTGTAAATGACAATGCCTTTTATTTATGTTTTAAAACCCAAAACATAAATAAAAGGCATTGTCATTTACAATGCCAATAGCTCAAACTCACGTGAATGCGAGACCTATTGCATTGCAAATGCTTGTTCTGTATGACTGTAGGATGTTGTGCAGACCACAGTCTGATTTGCAGAGTTTTATTGCATCTACCATGCTCTAAATGAGTAGTTATTTGTTGCGTGGTGTTCTGGAAGTCATATCCCAGTTGCTATCAATTGTGTGTAGTACATTTTGGGTTGAATACTGCTGATATGTGCTAGTAGAGTACTGGGTAGCTTCCTTATTTGTGTTGCCTAGCTTTGATGTGATCTTTGCTTCTGAAATATGTGTTTGGTGACTGGGTTTGTGTCTAAAGAGTAAAAGAATAGCCAGAGGGCTTCACTGACTTTTTTCATTTGTCTTCAAGGGTGACAGTTGTTCATTGCCAAGATTAGATCTCCCTATTTCTGTGTCCTACGCAAAATACATAAAAATCATTTGCCTCCGTCAGGGAGACAAATTGTCTCTGTAATAGGCTCAATCCTTGAACCATTATCACAGTTTACAGGTCGCTTTCTCTGCCCATTGGGGGATCACAATGACTTCATATTTGAACAATAAAAGAGATATCCTATGCCTATTAGGCACCGTGGCATTTGACTTTGCTAAACATATCCTCATTAATTTTTATGTCAAATTTTTATATACATGTATCCCACAGACAAATGTTTTATAGACCTTCGAGGTTCTTTTGCACTCAAGCTGTACAGTGTAGATTCTCCCCTTGGAGTTCATTATACAATGTGCCGCTTAGGCATCTACAGAGTACTTCTTTAATTTTGAGGACTAACTCTTCCTCTAAGTGAAGGGGGCTTCGATGGGCAGTACCTTCTCCCGGAGCCCTAGCCAACCTCTATTTGCATGACTTCGAGGTGAGCCGCATCGATCTACAAACCAATCCCTTCTACCAAACATAATACTTTGGAAACTCTATATCAATAACATTCTCTTTATCTGGCAAGTGGAGAGGCCACCATTCCCATCTTTTTGGCCTGGCTCTATAGTCTAAACTCACAGTTAAAGTTCACCAGCTAACATAGAATGAGCCTCTCATTTCTGGACATTGTGATCTATCCATTTGAAGGAAGGTTGGCAACAGATGACTGCAGAAAACCGTCTGATCAGAACTCTTTACAGTTCTACAACAGTTTTCATCCAACGGTCCTAAGAGACAACCTACTGGTGGGCCGATTTTTATGTCTCTTTAGGAACTATTCAGATCTCTCTACTTTAAGACAGGCAGACATGGAGGCGTGGCTAAGCTGCCAAGATGGCAGTCAAGCTTCTTTGAGCTCCCGCAGCGACTCACCAGATCCGTTGACATCCGAGGGGGTGACCGGTGTAGGGGTGCGGTTCCCCCCTTGCAGGAACCCCCCCCTCCCAAACACCAGGGTTCACCGCTGGCCCCCTGTGGGGGTACGGAGGAGCAGATGCCGTGATGGGAGCTGGGCGGCTGATGCTGTTAGTCCTACGTGAGGCCCAGGAGGTGGAGGCCGCAAGATGTGGGAGATGCCAATGGGGCCGTGAAGCCCCGGGCAAGGAGAAACGCTGTTCGGCCTCTTACTCAGCTGTTGGACGCCTAGGTGAGCTGGAGTATTGGAACTGTGATGGGCAGCCTGGAAGCGTGAGGCCTCCGGAGTAGCGCTTGAACAGGAGGCGCAGCTGGCATCTGGGCCTGATCCTGGCCCTCCTGATCATCGGAGGTGAGCGCGGCCGCCAAGGGACCTATTGAAGGTGCCCTACCCGGCAGAAGACACGGTGCAGCAGCAAGAGATGGCCAGGAGTGCCGGCAGCTTCTCACACATCTCCGGAGCATTGGAGGCAAAGCGGGCCAACTGGTGGCTGACCCTGGGCCCCTCCCTGTGGAACAGGTGGAGAGCCAGGAGTGAAGGAGAAGTACTCAGTTCCAGCTTCCCGGCAAACACAGCGGAGAGTTGAGCCTGGAGAGCTCGGCCCAGGCCCCGGTAAGAGGAATCTTCAAGGTGATGGGACCTGGTGTTGGACGACACAAGGAGAGTAATCCGGGGGTTTGGAGTGCAGACTGCTGCTCATGCCCCTCCGGAACAGCGGAGGTAAGGTGGGCCGACTAGTGGGAGTCGCCACCCCCCTCCCCTCGCTCAGCAGATTGGAGGCAGTGAGGCCCAGAGCAGAGGGAAGGCAACGAGTGAAGTAACATGCCAGGGAAGGTGTTGGGGATACGCGGTGCCTTCTTGGGGCGGTCGCGCCCAGTGACGGAGTGGGCAGTGCTGGCAAGAGAGGGGAGCCCCGAGACGGCGGAGTCCCGTGCAGCAGTGTTGCGGGCAGGAGCAGCAAAGTCCTCACAAGGGCCATTGGACCACTAAATAGGCCGACATCGGATCACGAGGGAGTGACGGGCAGTCAGCCCACAACCAAGGCTCGTTCAGAGCACATTATTCTGCGGGTGATAGATCCATACCAACAGCGTGGGAGTGGAGGTGTCCCTTCTGCATAGTAATTTGCAAAAGGTCTCCGACTACATGACTAAAGTGGAGACCCGGGTCTCTATGGCTGAGAATGAGATCCGCATTCTCACAGACGACGTTGCAAAATTGCACTCAGTGGCGCTGCAACTGGAAAGATGTGCTGAGGACTCTGAGGGTCACTCGAGGAGGAACAACATCTGATTGATTGCGGGACTGGAGGGGCTCGACCTGAGCAGTATTTCACATGCTGGTTTCGTTCGTGGATGACGGAGGGAGAAAAATCGTCCTGCTTTGTCATTAAAAGTATACACAGATCCTTGGCTGCTCGACCACTATCCGGGGCCCCTCCTAGGCCTTTAATCCTGCGCCTGCTTAACTATGTTGGCAGAGACATCATCCTCGCGGAGGCCCACAGCCAACAAGTGGTGTTACTGGACTCCAACAAGGTGATGCTTTTTCCCCACTAAACGCTGCGGGTGCATCAGCAGCGGAGGACCTTCACAGAAGTGAAGCAGAAGTTGAGAGCAACGCAAATACAATAACTGTTTCTGTACCCTACCTGCCTAAAGGTCATTTTCTGAGGGAAATCACACTTTTTTGATGATTTGGAAGATTGTGGTGCTGGGCCGCAGAGAACTCAGTTTCCTAAAAGGCAGAGAAGGAATGAGACTCGGATCGGTGGGCATGGCGAGGGGCTCCACAGTCCCGGGCCAAATGCCGGCAGAGAACAGCGAAGTCAGCCGCCGGCGTTCTTGAGAAGAGTTGGAAAGAGTCGCAGGGACTCTTTGGGGGAGGACGATGGGAGAGTCCCAGGCTTCGGGGATGGGGAAAATGCTACTTTGGGCCCACATGCCGACCCCAGGCAACTATTGAGACAGGAGGGCACCCAAAATGACAAGCATGGCGCTCGGGACATAAGGGGTGGTGGCTAGGAGGACGCGGGGGAGTGTGAGGGTAGGCCAACAGAATGGCCACCTGGGCAGGCGTGACATGGGAAGGGGGGAGGAGTCACCCCCAATAGAATGGATAGACAACCAGAGTCAACAGGAGACATGCATCATACACAACAGTTTTGTTTCGGTGACGTCATGTTGGGGGGCATTACAAGAAGGGTGACGGATACTTTCATGGTAGAAGTGTGGGGAAGGGGGTGTTTTGTTTCTGAGTTGCATTCCACCCAGCGATGGGGGGTGTTTCTATTCGGTTTCAAAGTTGAGGTTCAGGGATTTTTTTTGTTTTTGTTTAATGTTCTACACCACCACGATCACTTACAGGAGCAGCTAAAAGGAGATGGGGGGCGAGGCGGGGGGGATCCGCCAGAGGCCCACTTGCATCTGGAGCTGGCAGCGGAAAGAGGGGGTCAGCCCTTTGCCAAGATAGACCCACAAAGTCCAGTCCACAAAGTGCAGGTCCAACAGCGGCCTGTGATGGAGCGGTAAGGAGCAGCACTGGGGTGAGGGAACGTAGGACTCCCCCCAGTGACATTTGACGCAAACAGGCTGGCAATCCTCTTATGGAACATTAATGCTCTCCTGTGTAAAATTAAGAGGAGCTGTTGTGCAATGCCTTAAGAGGCACACTCCGGACATAGTGCTGCTCCAAGAGACTCACCTGCTAAAAACCAATGCCCATGCCTCAACAGGGGCCCTTACATCATACTGGCCCACGCTGGGTATACCAGAGGTTTAAGGGGGGTGCTAGCCTGGTGAGGCAAAATAAAAACTCGCAAAAACATGGCACGACGCATTGGGACGGTTTGTGGGGGTACTAGGGACTAGAGCAAGGAAAACCTTATTGATCTTTAGTGTCTATTCGCCCCCCCAAACTCAATGGAGAAGTGTTTGAGGCCTTGAGTTCTATTTTGCTGAGGCAGCTGCAGATTTCCAGTAGGAGAAGACTTTAACACAGTTATGGATGTCTCAGTGGACAGATCCACTGTCCCCTCTGACAGCATGGATACCGTCCCCATTAGCACAGTTCGCCTTTGACTAGGTCTGTTAGACATGTGGAGGGCTAAACACCCTGTAGAAAGGACCCACTATTTCTTTTCTGGGGCTCACAGATTGCTCTCCCGATTAGATTACGTTTTTGTGTCGCGGGTGGAGTGACCTGACAACATGACAGTAGAATATCTGCCCAGGGGCATTTATGATCATGCCCCGCTCAGACTAGTGCTTGGTGCAGGGTGTGGGTGATGGCCAGGAGGTTGTGCGCTTGGGATCTCCAAGACAATGAGGTGGTACAAGAACAATGAATTGACTCTGAGATATACTTTCAGGAGAATAAAGATTCAGTACAGTTCTGAGTGACATTGTGGGAATCTTATGAAATGGTACGTGACCAACGGACCTTAAATGACTACATCCGGGCTACTGAGCTAGCCTGTGCCAGGACATGGGACGTGCAACATTTAAACCGCCTGGAGGTGTTGGCAGGGGCATACCATAGTGTGACGCATGTCCTAACCAAACAACAGTTCTTGGTGACTCATAGGAAATTTTACAAAGTTGGTAGCAAGGCAGGACGGCTACTAGCGTGACTTAGCCAGTACTTAATTTGTAAACAAATAAGTGCCAGGGCCTCGTCAGGAGTCCACTGCAGCTTGCACCACCCATTGCCCCGTCAGCGCTGCCAGTGACAGTACCAACAAAACTACTAACTATCACACTCCTATAAGTGTGACAGTACAGAATATTCCAGGCCACCCAACGCTGTAACAATAGCTTAGGCGCAGGTTTTTGCTATTTTAATATATATGGAATTATTAAACAAATGCTGTTGTGCTCATCTCTGAATTTGACAAACCGGGCCACCATGTGGCAGACTGTCATAAGTGCCGGTGATGACAATTAGGTGCCGGTGCCAAGCACCGGAAACCACCGGCTCAAATTAAGGACTTTTAGCAGTGGCGAGCTAACATCCTGGTTGGTGGGGGAGTTGGAGGCTACAGATGGCTCCCTGATTAGGCCAGACAGGGGCATTGCGGTGATGTTTGCAAATTACTACAGAGACCTCTTATGGGAGTGGACCCAGACCTTCGAGGTCGCTGCCTTACTAGAGGAGCTGCCGCTACCGTGACTCATACCGGGAGACAGAAGGATCCTAGACCAGGACCTTACCCTGGAGGAATTGACAGAGGCACTGGGGTTGCTGCTTCTGGGAAAATTGCCCAATGGCATTCTAGTGGACTTTTATAAGACTTTCACGATACTGAGGCCTCATGTCCTTGCTATGTTTAGGGAGGCCCAGGAGAAAGGGGAGCATCCACCAGACCTGCTCACAGCTACAATAGTAGTGCTGCCCACAGCTGGGAATCCGGGCGCTAGTTGCTCTTCCTATAGGTCGATATCTCTCCTGAACACAGAAGTTGAGCTTCTGACCAAAGCACTGGCGATACGGCTGGCACGACTTATCCTGGAGTCGACCTACCCAGACCAGATGGGGTTTATACCCCCAAAGCGCTGCGCGGCAAAATCTCCGGCAGCTTAACTGCTGGTTGGACCATCTATGTGACTCACAGACGCCCCAGGCGATTGTATTGCTAGATGCCGAGAAGGTGATCATTTCCATACGATGGGATTTTCTCTTGCAGGTCCTGGCCAGGATGGGGATTAGTCCAACCTTTTGCCAGTGGGTGCGCCTCCTGTACCATACTCCTGTCGCAAGAGTGAGAGTGAATGGAACCCTATCAGATGAGTTCCAGTTGGGGAGGGAGGCACGACACCGGTGCCCCCACTCACCACTTCTGTTTGCCCTGTGCTTGGAGCCACTGGCCTGTAGGTTAAGGATCAGAGTAGATGAGGCTGGGTTCCCGGAAGTCAGGGGGGAACTGGAGAAGGTTTCTCTGTTTGCAGGCAATATATTGTTATACCTCTCCGACCCTGTTGCCTCGATTCCTGTGATCCTTTCAGTGTTCAGCAATTTCAAGAAGTACACAGGATACAAAATTAACTGGGATAAATCAGTACTATACCAAATGGACCCAAAGTGGTAGTACTCCCCCCCCCCCCCCACCACACCCCACCCTCAAATGATAACCACCAGAGCTGGGTTCTGCTACTTGGGTATAGAGATAGATTCCTCTAAACAGGAATTTTTTTGCCAGGAACATGGAAGTGATCTATCAGACTTGTTCAGGATGTGGGCCTCTGGTGGCGCCTGCCCCTCGACTATGAGAAGGACGGCCCTCTTTAAGATGATTACTCTGCCTAGATTCTTATATGTGCTGCAAAACACCCCATGGCCCGAAAAGTTTTTTGAAAAAGTTTGCAGGATGCTCCGGACCCTGCTTTGAGACGGAGGTCCCCATGCATTGCCATGCATACCTTGCAGAGGAACGTATACAATGGGGGCACTTCGCTCCTGGACCTTAGAGCATATTACAAGGCCTCACAGCTCCAGGCGATCAACCAATGGTGCTTTTCCCCTGGATCCGACCCTGGAACATGGCTGGAAATGTTGATAATTGAGGGCAAATCCCATATGCACTACATTTACGGGAAAAAGTTCCAGTCGCGATTGTTGGGGCCACGAAAAGTGCCCTAGAGACTTGGATTAGGCAGCAGCCTATGTTGGTTGGAGGGACAGACTCTCCCTGTTAACTTCGCTGTGGATTGGTGACTCACTGAGAAAATTCAGGGAGCTGCCCAGCTTGCTTCCGTGAGACTTTATTGGGGTTTTGGCACTCAGGGATCTGGGAAGAATGACGGGGATTAAATCCTTCCAGGAAGTGCTGGCCGAATACAACCTCCACAACACCCAAATCTTTCGATATAACCACATGTTATACCGTGTAGGCGGAGGGTATACAGTGAGGCGAGCTAGAGGATAGTAGCCCCCTGGTACGGAGGATACTTCAGGACGACCTGCCTTTTAAGGCTATCTCCTTAACATATCGCACCCTCCTAAACAACAGACCGGGCAACCTCCGGCCGCTGAGAGCCACATGGGAAGCGGACTTGGGTCCCATGGAAGACAGACTGGGAGGCCATGCTGATGCATCAACGGGAAGTGGCAATAAAAACTAGTTTGAGGCATATTCAACACAAGGTCCTGCACAGGACATATTACTCCAGACCACGACTGTGCGCAATGAGATGGGCAGGGAACCCCAATTGTGTGAGGTGTGAGGAGGAGAGAGGCACCTTCTTTCATACTCTCTGGTCCTGTCCACATATACAGACATACTGGAAGGAAGTAGCGCGGAGCTGACAGGGTCTTAGAGGCTAACATCCCCTTTATACAGCAGTTTACGCTTTTAGGAATACCAGGAGATGTCGATATCCCCAGGCGGCAGCTCATATTCTGTGTACCGGGCTTCTGTACAGCCAAAAGAGACATAGAGACATAGCCAGTAAATGGGGGAGCCCTGACCCCTCACAACGGCCCAGTGGGAAAAGGGTATGGAAGCTGAAAAAGTGGTCTATGAAGCCAGAGGCTGCCCAAGGAAATTTCAGAGTGTGGGGACAATGGCGGGCAACCCATGGCCTGAACTGTTTTAGCGCTGCTCCCTCAGGGACCATCCAGGAAGTGGGTTGCACTTAGACAACTGAAGAGAGGGAAAGACTGGGATCAAGATCAGATTTGGGGGGACAAGAAAGAGAGACCTGGCTCTCAGTCACATCGCAGTAGACTTGTCCTGCGATGCATTATGGTGGCATGTACGTTTACTCTGGACAATGATACGCATATAATGGTGTTATGTTGCATCGTTCTTGTGGGAAATAAAAATGAATAAAAAGAGTTTAAAAAAAAAAAATGCAGACATTTTAGTCAATAATTTACAACAAAGTGCTTATACCATCAAAGTTATCAAGCAGGCAAGGAAATGTGCCAAGAACAACAATAGTTAGGCCCTTCTTCAATCACATGCTAAAGGCTTGACCTGTAAGTTGGTCTTTGCCTTGTCTTATCCCAACTTTTCCAATCATCTGAGAAGACTAATCTGGCACATTGTGAATTCAAGGGAACTGACTCTGTCCAAACCACTAGTAGTACTTCGCAGTAAAATTAGTAAAAATCTCAGACATATCTTGGTACACAAAAGTCCAAGATGAGAAAATCCACCATACCAACAACTCTGTGGGGACTGCCGAAAGTAGTGGGATGCCTCCGGGGCGCCATGCGCTCTAAAAATGATGTAAATAAAATAAATAGAAGTTGAACCAAAGACCCAGATTGACCTATGCCTAACAACACCGTGTGTAATACTATCATTCACCCATGCAAATTGTGCTATTTAGGCATGACTGCTAGAAAGGCCCACACCATGATTATTGAACATAGAAATACTATAAGTACAAACGCACATACTATAAGTGCAAATGCACAATTAGGAAGATGACTAACCATTTCATCTCAATCTTCGTAACAATTGATACACAGACTACATACAAATGAAGTGGGCTTGAACAAGGACATTCCATGGTTCTCTTTATCCTAAATCCAGCGACGGAGCCAGTTTGTACCTACCTTCACATATAAACCAGTGGAGGCCATTAGACTCGCATATTATTTTGTCACAAAGCAACCAGATTAAAAGCCGCCTTCTTACATGCATTCTTACATCAATATGCGAGTGATCACACGGACTACCACTTAGTAACAACAATGTTCCTATTTTGATATCCTATTTTTTATATTTCTGCTGGATTATAGCCATTTTTAATAGCTCTCGGCCATTTTTTTCTTTTTCACAACAATGCACTCTATTTGATGGCAGAGCGTTTTCTCCAGAATATGCTCACACTTCCTCCTCCAGAGATATTGATTTAAGAGTATCGATCCATACTGTGTATATTCGACACATACTTGAAACCACTGGATTCTTGCATTTACGCTCTCATTCCTGAACTACTATTCCCATGAGGCCACGAGCACGCCATCACGCACTCCAAGCGCATGACGTCATTGACCATACACATTGCTCCGTGTCATTCTGTGGTGGTTTGAAAGCCTTGCTCTGGCTCCAAGCTTGCATCTCCTCACTGTGATAGCAACCTCTGCTTGGATCCAGAGGCATGAGATAAGACTGCGAGGCCATGGCAAATAGTTGGATACCTGAGACAATACCATGATTTTACCAGAATATGAATTATGTTTGCAGTGTTCACTTCACCACATGCACAGTTTGCCTGGCACTTGAGTGTGCACCGTTTTTGCATCCACCAGTTGTTATATCATTTCCATTATTTGATATTTCTCTTGCAGAAAGGGTCGATGGTCCTGAAGAAAACCTCCTCCAGCACCTCATGAGTGGTGATTTCAGGGTAGAAACATATTGACTTCTCATTGTGGGTCTAATTATTCCCCATTTCCTTTTAACCCTACCTTTAGGGACACAATAAATAGTCTTCTCTTCCACCAATAGGTAGTTCTAAAACATTCTAATCCTCCTCTACCTCTAGATTCCCGCACCCAAGACCCGCTCACTCATCACACGGCATCCTGGCAATTATATAAAAACACCTCATGAGCTCCCTTGTATGGGTAGTAGCTCCCACCTGGATCTTGATGACTGGTGTCAGGAGGGGTCCAATGATGAAGCATGCCACCTTTCAGGTGGGTGAGGGTTTTCCGTCCTATTAACAATGAGATCCAAATATAATATGTTCGCATCCACATCTGTCTTCCTGACTTTTGAGCTAGGATTACTGACACTGTTTATGAGCAAGTCCCTTCATTCATTGTTGCTATCTCTGTTATTCAGTTTCATCGACCTTTCTTTATTATTTGTGCTCATTTTCGTGTTTTCTGTCCTTTTCTTTGATGTACATCTTTGTGTAATGTCCTTTAATGCACATATTACTTTTGTAATTGTCTTTCACATTTATCTCACAAACACTATACCTGTTGCCTATTTTTGCGTCACTTCCTATGTAATTTCCTTTTTGCGTCACTGCTTGCATTATTCCCCTGCTATTTACTGAACCTCCTATATAATTTTCTTTCACCTATATTCCTTCCTATATCATTCTCTTCCTGTATGATTCCCTTCCAACCGTATGCCTTTCTCTGTCGTTTCCTTCAGTGGTATCAGTCCTTACACCTACATCATTTCCGGTATTATTTCCTTCCACTTCTTATTTTATTCATCAACATAGTTTGATGTTTCATTTTCTTGCATCCACATCAGTTCCTGTGTTTCTCTGATCTCAATCACTACTTACATTATTCCCGTCTTTCTACCTTGTTCCCTATATCATTTCTTTCCATCTCCACAACATCTTGCAATATTCCCTTCTCTAAATCACGTCCCTTATAATTATTTTCCAACATCATTGACTTTCATGTACATCTGCTATTTGATTTCCTTCGGAGTTCATTCTCTAAATGTATAATTCTAATCCAGTTTCACTTTCTCCATATCCTCTTCCCACATCATTTTGTCCTGTCTAAATTACGTCCTGTCATCCCTGCATCATGACCAGTCTAATTCCTTTCCTGTTCCATCACTTCCTGTACCAGTCACTTTCATCAGCATCACTTCCTATATGATCCTGTTCCATCTACTCTCACTGTTTAAATCATTTGCATCAGCATTGGACGCAGATTTTTTTACGTCTAGTCCTTTCTTCTGCCCCTTCACTCAAAGAATTATATATATATATATATATGTGTGTTTCTGATGTCATCGATTTTCATGTTTACATATTGCATGATGTATCGAGATTGTGTGCAATTACCAAAGTAATTAGACCATCTCCCTGATACTCTCAAACTGAATATTGGATCCTAAATAAATGCATTCTGTGTAACTAATGGATCTGAGTTGTTGATTTATGCTCTGTTTGCTGACAAGATCTTGTGAAAAATTATTTGGGGATCTGGTAAGAATATTTTGTTATTTTACAAAAATGTTCTGCTGAGACACCGCCAGTTCGCTGAAGGAAGTGGTCATAATGTAAACCTGTATCCACCACACCATGTCATCGCATATGGGTTTCAAAACAAAATAATCTTATTTCCACATTCCCTTTTCCAAGGACTGGGGCTAGCTTCGAATGAGGCAACAGCACGAATTATATTAAAGGGCGGGAAAAAACCTGCAACCTTTACATGGCAATAGAAGTTATTGTCTGTTTTTAATGGATTGCATTTTGAGAACCTTGTTTGACGCCTAATGTGAAAATTAATTTAGGCAAGTGTATTCATGTCTGCCGAAGGCTCACTTCAAAGAACATTGTCGCTATTACAGCGGCGGCTTCTACATTTAAATGAAATGACTGTAAATTGCTGATAATGCAATTCGCGTATAGTAAGGCGGGCTCGGATTCTCATCCTGGCATCGCAGAGCACACCTCATACAACCATCATCTGCATTGCTTAATGTCACATTCATAAGGTGATTTCCACACTTGGGTAAGAGGTCTCATTTTGAGCACTCCCTGTGGTAAGACGGGAATAGTTGCATCATGTCCAAGCCATATTGATGTATTTTCTACCCCGCTGACCTGCAGCGTGTCTAGGCTGATCGAGCCCACCATCCTCCAGGGTCAGGGTGTGCTTGACGGGTGTAGGGTCCTCCTCTTTAATGGAGTGCCTTACTCGCCACCTCTGAAAATAAGAGACATGCTCTCCGTTTCAGGCCTTCTTGTTGGTCACCATTTCAACCAATAAGGGAGACTGAAATGTTAGGTTGGAAAAGCAGCTGTGAATTTTTATTTGCTGTGCACAGAGGGGATGCAGAGAGAAATAGTGCAGATTTCACTTGTCCGCTTTTGGGTGAAATATATCCGCAATTTTGAGACCTACATTTTGTCTTGCACAAATTGGACACCATTTTTTGGACTTTATAATCTGCCCATATAGTGAACATTGCCCTTATTTCCTACCCTAATATATATTTTTTTTCGTTGTTCTATATAGGGCGAACTTGACTTGAGCGCTTTACATGAGCATCAGTTGCGTGACACAAGGACACATTCATTTTTGTTAGGCACGGAGAGATGAAGTGATTTGCCGAGAATCACAGGATGTTGAGCGTCAATGCTGAGACTCGAACCCAGTTCCCCAGATTTGAGATGACCGCTCTAGCTGTTAGGCCACATCCTCTCCCCACTTACCTGATGTAGCACACCTGCCTCTCGGCTACACCTGCCAGATATGCTCTGGTCTTTGAATTCTTACGTTATTGTCCTTCTCCTGCATAGTTAATCATTATCAACCAATCACAACATGGTTGTTGTGTTTTATGCTTGTCATATCATAGAGTATGTTATATGCCAGGTCAAAATAACACAAAGTTTCTTGGAGCTTACCAAATAATGTCATCTTCTATTTTTTAATGTTTATTTCTTTATTGCACAAGAAATGCCATTTTTCCACCAGAAGTACTGTTCACAGGAAGAGAACCCAGTACATAAGGTCGTAGACCATTTGGGTGGCAGACGGATAGGATTTTATGGCAAGACCCGAAGATCCATCGAGCCCTAGTGGGAAGCTAAGTAACCAATTACCTGCTCTGTAACTGAATAGGAGAGACCTTTCCCACTGTCTTGATACGATCAGGAGGTAAGGTTCCAACGCTTGACTGGTTTTAAGGGATACATAAGACCTAACAGTATTCTTGTGTAGCTCTGCATGTTCCCTTGTGTGACCACACCTTTCAAACAACAATTGCTTGACCATATTGTTGTCTGCTGCACGAACAACTGATGGTGAGTCGAAGACCGAGCGCCGTCCTATTCTGTTAAAGCATTGCTATACATAGGCGAGTCATGTTATCTTAAGACCATATTCACATGAAAGGCAATCGTTCATTTTGGATTGATTTAGTGTTGCTTCAGGATTGAGCCAGGCAGATGTACACAGAGAGATAGGTCCCCATTTTACAGAGTTGTCTATATATGGAGATCTAACTCATGAGATAAAAAGTAGAGGGTGGCACAGCAAAATCAGTTCTCTACCACTTGAAGTGCAGAGCAGTTAGCATGCCCCCACACCTCAGCACCATAAACTGCAGTGAAAAGACATTTAGTCTTATAAATTGCTACTAAGGGTGATATAGGCTCACTCCCACTTGGTTGCAGCATGTTAAACACAATACCTACAAACTAACTCAATTGGAGTCGGCAATTGTGGATGTTGGGTCCCCAGCTCCCTGAGGAATCAAAGAGTACCTATAAATCAGGGAAGCTGTTAACGTGCTCTAGTCTTTGATTGTCAATGCTAGTGTGCTCATTTTCATGTGTTTGGGACCACAGGCCATAATGTGTGATTTGCCAAAATTCATAACCAAGTCGAGGTCAGCCATGAACTGGATAAATGTATAGGTAAGACAGCGCAGTGCTTTAGGAGTACGAGCAGTGCGTCATCCGCATATAAAAGTGCAGGGGGAGGTAGCTTATTGACCTTGGAAACATCGAGGCAAGCCTTCACAAGTGTTGGGTTGAGATTATTTATATAAAGAACAAAAAGGAGTGGCGCGAGCACACACCCCTATCATACTCCTTAATAGGGGAAATGTGTCCGATAGCTCCACACAAGCGCCAGGTATGGCCCTGGCTGTAAGGTTCTGATGAAGAGCAGACAAAAATGTACTAAGGGCCAGGCCAGATCAAGTAGGGACAGCCAAAGTTTTAATATTGTGAAATGCTGATGACAAATTGAAAAAAAAGCCAGGTTTAACGGGCAGCACCTTGCTATAGTATATTTCCCAATAATTAAATTTAGATTCAAGCACTGCTCCACTGTACCTAGCCTCTCACTCATGTCCCCAAGGAGCAGGCACTTCTTGATAAGTTTGAGGTTACAACCACACTATCATTTGTGCCCAGCTGCATGCCATGCTTATCAGCACCTTCTCTTCTATGCGTACCTCCTTACTAACAGAGGACTCTTGTGCTGGGCCCTCGGCCAGGAAGAGTTCTGTAAGCATGTGCTTTGTGTGCGTTTTGATATGCTTGGAGCTTGCCAGAGCCCAGCACACGGCACCTTTGCTTTGATGAGTTGTGAGCTAGCTAACTCTCCATAAGGCCTCTCTCTTTTTCATGACACATGGGCCCTCTGTGGTCTCAGACCCAATTATATGTGTCTAATCTCAAAGGACTTCCAACCACAAATCTAGTGTTCCTCAAGAGCACCATTGTTGGGCCAAAGAATAGGGGAAATCCTAAACTGGTCTCCACATCATAGAATCAGAAGTGGGTCCTTACCTTCAGGGTCCTGGCTGGTGAGGGCACATGTATAATTTTGGAGTGGTGTAGAGGCAACCGGAAACCATATGTAGTGGTCTTCCTCTGTAGGTTAAATCAAACGATCTTTGATAAACAACACCCCTTCGAGTTTATTCATTATTTTTTAAAGAATGTGAATGTTCACTAATGTTATTAGAATGTATTTGCGCTGTTAGCCTGCACCACCACTTGCTTCTGTTGCTGATTGCTGGGGTGGGACTCGGTCCCCCAGCCTGCTTTGCCTTCCAGAGGGAGAGGGAGGGGCCTCCTCCCACTCAAATTTCGCGCCGCCTCCCGCAGCGCGGTATGCGCGCAGGCAAAGCCCGGGCCAAGGGCGTGCCCTTCCACGCCCGAAGGAGACTGGGCTGGGCCCCCCCTCTAACGTGTTCCAGGGCGTATCGCCTAGTAAAATGGGCAAGAAAAAGACGACCAAACCAGCTATGGAGGAGGTAACGATCACCGTGCTGGATAATTTCTTGGCTAAAGCTAAATCTGTCTTGGATAATGAAATTGCACTAACTGAAAGGAGGTTGTCTATGGGTGATAGGGAAAATCAACCTGGCACTATAACTCTGCCTGTTCAGGATGTACTATCAAGCTCGGCCGATCAGCCTTTTGTTTGTGAACCTGCCCAAGTTGATCTTGCCGCTCTGACCACACCTTTGTGTCCCACAGCAGCCCAGTCCATTTCCATCGCAGCCGCTGTTACTGCTAAAAGGAAGAGGGGGCGTCAAAAGTAACTCCACCAGCTACTGCTAAAAAAGCAAGAAGGGGTCAGCCCCTATTAATTACGGCTTCTACCATTCCCCCTAAACAGGGCAACACCAAATTGACCATGAACATTCAAGTCATTGAAGCGCTCCTTAAAAAACTTTTATATCCACTTATTTCTCGCCTGGACGCTATTGATCGCCCTCTTGCCGATCTAGCAGTTAATAGACCGCTGTCACATTCAGTGCCAAATATGGGGGGGGACCTGGCACCACCGTCAGTTAATGTAATTGCTTGCGAAGATTCCATTATCCGTAATCATTGTGAGGGGAACCAAGTCAATCAGGTTGTGATTTCATGGTGCACATAGTCCACATATAGGTCGCCCATGAAACATGGTCCTAAAAACCTTACCCTGCCCTAGTGCTGATAGCAACACGCAGCAGGCAAATAGTATGATTACTCAACTTTCCATACGGTCATCCACAATTACTGGCCCGTGAAATGACCAGCACACAAACATTAGTCAGAGAAGTAAACCCCCATTCCTGAACCTACCCCTGGCGGCCTGTCCCTTTTAATAATTTTGGCTAACGTCCCTTTTCTTAGAGATGACCAAACTGAAACAACTTCTCAATTGTTGATAAATCCTGCCATTTGCTGTCGCAAGCTGCTAATTTAGGCCAATCAATACAACATCACCTGATCATGGCTAGAAGAATTCCATGGGTAGGGCCAGATCCAAAATTATTTGAAACTATTGTATTGTCCTCAACTTTTCTTTAACAGCCGCTGGCTAGTAAGAGATTTATCCTCAGTCCCCCCACCCCCTCCCCAACAACTCCCAGATTTTTGCTGTCCCACTGGGTTTTTTCTATAAACCTCCGGCTACTTCCAATAATATTACACAAATTCTGAGACCTCACGTAAATATTCACACTTCTTGTCCCCCTCAGTTAGCTTATAGTAATATACCCCCTAGCAAACAGATTTGGCCCTCTGGGGGGATTGGATAGTTGTGATTGACTGACTCCCTATCCGGCCATACTGCCGGCGATCTGTATAGATGAGGGCAGAGCGCCTAGCAAACATACAGGCGCGGGGGTCCGAACAGGTAATGATGGATCAGCCACCCCGAACTATAGCTCTCTTTCTCTGCCTACGCTACAGCCTGAACATACAGGTTTCAGTAATAAATATGATAAGGGGGCATGGGAAAAAGAATTGCGAAACGCTGGAATTATTTGCCTACAGAAAACCTGGGAACGAAATTAATTTTTTATAAATGGCTATCTCTCATTTTTTACACAAGCTGTCCCCTCAATTTCTGGTAGAGCAAAAGGGGGCCTTTTAACTCTTATTGCCAACACTATATCTTTTGACAAGATCGTTTTTGTAAACACCTCTGTCTACTTTCATATCGTTGTGGCTAGAGGTCGAAATAGGCTTGACTTACTGATAATACATTTTTACAATAATAATTTTGTAAATCAATC
Source organism: Calotriton arnoldi (assembly GCA_963921515.1). Lineage (NCBI taxonomy): Eukaryota > Metazoa > Chordata > Amphibia > Caudata > Salamandridae > Calotriton > Calotriton arnoldi. The sequence continues at coordinate 229,706 of CAWUFW010011189.1, forward strand.
AGAAGTGGTTGGTGAGCTGACCCGCTCTATGGAGGATTTGCTCTCTCATCATCCTAAACCATTTTTTATTGTTTGGGCGGGCAACTTTAACACTCCTATTTGTAAACACTTTGACTCAAATATAAGTGGGGTAGCTGATCTGAATAGGAATATGCTTGTCCATTTTATTTAGCCCAGTTACGGTAACGCCCTAAATAGTCTGTTGATGGCTTGGGACCTGAAAATTGCTAATCAAATCTGTTCTAGCTCGGGCCAAATGTCCCCAACTTTCTATAGGTCAGGTACCACTTCATGTATTGATTTTATCCTGATTCCTCTGTCGCCAAGTAGTTCTTCCAAAAAATTTGAGGTTGTGATGACCGAATATAGTGATCACGCGTTATTATCCTCACTTAATTGGTCACTCCTTGAGAAAGGGGAAATTAAAGTTGTACCTAAACCATCTCTAGCCAAGAAAAATGGTTACACTTCAAAATGGGAGAATATAGACCCTAGTGAAATACTACGTAAAACCTTGTCTTTGTCCTATCAGGAGAAATGTCTATTCCTAGACCAATCATCTAATAGTGTACAAGTTGTGGCAGCCATAAGTAGCATTTTAAGCATTATAAGAGACTTATTAACTCGCCTTTTTTCCCGGAAAAAGTCCCTGCCAACTAAGTGGTTTGATAAACAATGCTCTCAAGCCTCTGTGGCCTTACGGAATGCACTTAAACTATCCCCAAGGGACCCTACCCTTATTAAAAACCTGAGGTATAAATACAAACATACAAGGAAGGAAAGAAAAAAGGCGCTCTATGTGGAAGCATGGGAGAATTTAAGATTAGCCTCACTGTCCAAAGACACTAAGAATTTCTGGCAAGTGGTCAATTCCCCGTTCTTCCAAGGTAGTAGTGGTCCCTCGATAGACCTCCACATAGATGAGGCTATTTTCAGAAAATATTCCAAAAACAGTCAGACGATCTCATGGAACTCTGAGTCCTTGCCGGTGGTTCCACCGGTATTGGAATTTGCGCTGGATGAGGTATCTTTAGTACTGTCCCAATCCCCTCCATTAAAGGCCGCAGGACCAGACTGGGTCCCAACGGATGTTTTTCTTATTAATAAAGACCTCTGGGCCCCAGTCTTGACGTAAGCTTTTAACGCTATCGCTAAAACCGACCCTCTCCCTTCCTGGAGTCAGTGTGTGATAATTCCTATCTTCAAGAAGGGGAATGGAGCAGATCCTGCTAATTACCGCCCAATATCCCTTATTGACAGCACAGCCAAAATGATGGGCAGACTATTAGTAAAAAGGTTGGAGGAATGGGCCAAAGAAAATAATCTTGCGGAAGCCCAATACGGCTTTAGAAAGGGAAGGAGCACGACAGACCAATGCCTCAATCTTGCCTTAATTGCTGCAAAATATGTTACTTCTAAGAAAGGGCAATTATATATGGCATTTATGGACCTGTCCGCGGCCTTTGACTGCGTGTCCCACAGTAAACTGTGGGACATTACGGATTCAATGGGTGTGGACCCCTCCATAACCTCGTTTATCAGACACTTGTATAGCCAGGCAGAGGCTGTGACTCGTTAAGGTAAAAATGGAGAATGTACGAAACCTTTCAGAATTGAAAAGGGGGTGATACAGGGTTGTTTTCTCGCCCCCTTTCTTTTTTCCTTGTACACGAACAAGTTAGCTGAGGTCCTGACCAACAAATGCAACGACGTAGTAGTGGCAGGCCCAATATCGTTGCCTGTTATGCTCTATGCAGATGACGCTGTTCTGCTGGCAAGGACCCCAATTGCCCTACAGAAGTGTATTGAGTCATGCTCTGCTTTTATGGCTGAGCTCGGCCTATTTGTAAATAAAACTAAATCTTACAAGTGATGGCTGTGGGAAGGGGGTAAAAGAAAAAATTCATGCATTTTCATATAGACGGCAGACGCCTGGAGAGAATAGAGAATTTCTCCTATCTGGGCATTCTTTTTGACGACAAACTAAATTGGTCTCCAATGGTTAAAAATAGAATGAACCAGATGTCCAGAAACATAGCGGCCCTTTGGAAGTTCGCCCTAAATCTGGGGGATAAACCAATTAAAGAAATGTTAGATATTTATTCGGCAAAAACAATATCTATAGCTACCTACGGTGCCGCACTTTGGGGCATAGCACCAGTGGAGTCCCTCCAAGTAACAGAGGACACATTTCTTAAAGGTGTGCTGGCTATACCCAGCTCCTGCCCAAATATTTTAGTTCATAGACTGCAAGAATACCTATCGAAAATCTCAGTAATGGCTTATCAAGCATCACCTTCTGTGGCAACTGGACATCTTTCCTATTTGTCTTTTGTCTCTAATAAAAAGACATTGTTTTATTTTGGTGAGATTTAGACTGAACTATATTTTGTTAATGGTGGGGTACCCTGCACACTCTTATTCGGTATCCCATCTGTCTCTTTGTCCTTGTGATGGTCTCTCCAAAGAATCAATTTCACATTTGCTCCTTTTCTGTACATTTTATAAGGCTGAAAGGGCTAAATTCATTATCCGTCTACTGAAAAAACTTAGTCTATGTTTGCATAACCAGGCACTGGAAGTAATACGAGGTTTGGAATCTCCTTATGTATGTTACACGCTAGCGTCCTATTTATTAGCTGTTTATTCTGTTATAAGGGCCAGCCCCTAAAATCACCTATGTACTGAGTCTGGAATTGTCGTCTTTTACCCTTTTAATGGTTTCCCCATTGTACAGTCTGACCCCTTTTAAGTACAGTGTGCCGATTTATATGTATTTAAAGCCCTAGCACTTTGAACGTTTTTGCTGGGTGTTCATTTTATCCGTTTTATTGAGCCACTAAGTACAACCTTGCTTGTTAACAAGTGTCATTTTATCTGTTTTTTGATACAATTTATCTTTTATGAATCTGAATTTGTATAATGTGACTCTGAATAATGAGTTGTCTGAATATTTTTTATTGCCTGTTTGCAAATCATGTTTTCTTTTATTCACAATGCGAAATAAAGATCTTGATGATGATGATTGTATTTGCAATAACGACTGCAAACAGAGTGTAGAAAATGGAATGCAGCCAACTTCAGTGCACGTGACACCAGGGTTTCTCTGAGATGATCGTGAAAATCTTTTTTTTTTTTTTATCATCAATGAATGTTAGTTGGAATATGCCAGCTGCCCACAGAGAAACAAAAGGAGCAGTCCATCGGCCACTTCTCTTCCTCTCTCTAGTTCTTGGAGGCCTGTCTGAAGGAGGTATGCAAGATTACCTGTGGAGAATGTACCTGCCACATAAGCATCAGACCCCCGGTGCATGCTGGGAGTAGAGCAAAGGATTGCTCTATCCAGCGTTGTCTCTGAGGAGGGAAACTCCGCTTCAACCTGACGACTGTCAGTGGGCTGCTGAACTAGTGCCAAGGACTCTGAATTCAAGCTGGAGCCCCGTCTTGCAAAGGGTAGATTTTTATCAACACACAAATGCATACTTTTCTGCAGTGCACCCCCAATGTTTATCTTTGTATTGCGTATTTCCTCAGGGAAAGGATTAAGTCTGATGATTTCCTGAAGGTTAGCTGACCTACCTCCCTGCTATCCTTGTCTGCATCAGGTCCCCAGCAAGCTCAAAGAGTATAAAGATGCGGTCACAGAGTGCCAAGAAGCCCTCTCTACCCCTCACCACAGACTGCACATGGGACTGAGAGAACCATATACTATGCAAGTGCAGAAGACGCTCCCACAGAGGTCTAGGCCCTGAAGACCGTGTCCAGCAGCCTCCAGCCTCACTTGGTGATCTCGTGACCCTGTCTCTGCTGTCCAGAGATCTAGCCCATGGCTGGTTTGCATGCTTGAGGTTCTCATAGTGCATATGCATGACTTTGAGCTGTGGGTCAACCTCCCAGTTGCCCCTGAGATACAACCCCTGGCCTCTCCCGCTTCAGCATGTTACCAATATACGCCCTCCTTGCACATGGAGCTATTGACCTAGTGCTGCTGGATTCTTTGTCACTGCACCTGCTCTTTGAGGACTACATATCCCATCTCATTTCGGGCTAGGACGAGGCCCGCCTAACATCTGCCACCTGCTGCTCATTAAGGCGCTATAAACAGTAGCGGAAAACGTACCCGGGCGAACTCAACATCCTCCGCTCCGAACCTCCACAAGAACTGGAAGCTGGAGCCTGGCCCTCCCTTGGCCAATCAGGGCACTGCTCTCATGCTGTGAGAGCATCACCCTGATTGGAGGGAGTGGCCTCACTCTGCGCTCCACAGTGCACTTGAGGCCTGCACTGACTCTAACCCAGCTGTCTTTGGACAGCTGGGTTAGAGATGTTTAAAGTATGCATGTGTGTCTGGCCGCCTCAAGACAGCCAGCCAAAAAGGCATGAGCACTTTAAACATAAGTGCATAGACAGCCCACCTTCCTCCCTGCTGCTGTCACTCAGCAGCGACCCCACCCCCTTCCTGACGCTTGGCTCGGGACGGGGATGAAAAATAAAATGGTAATATATTACCATTTTATTTTTCATGGGGTTTTGGGGGGATTTAAAGTGGGGCGATGCTCCTTCGCTCCAACAGAGGAGCCACCCCTGGCTATAAAGCGCTTTACCGGTTCTGCTGTGCAGGACATGCCCAGGGCAAGCGCAGGACCGTCCTGCGCCCTTCAGCGCTAAGAAAAGCCATGGCAGGGCCCCCCCCCTCTTCCCCCCGTTTGGCTCTTTCAGTGGCAACCACCTTCATTTTGGCTATTCCCTACTGTTGCTTTGAAGCTTTTTTAGGTCTCGCCCAGGAAGCACTTGTGCTGTATCTTCGAGACATGCTGTATCTAGGATATGGGCTTAAAAAAACACCCATCTTTTTCATTGGTTCCTGTTGCTGTCCTTTAGAAATGCTGGCTTTTCTTTGGTGAATACACTTAGTAGTCCTTCCTTTTGGAATTTTGTATCCTCCCATGAGGACTGCCCCTCTTACATGTGTTTTTACTGTTCAGGTTATTTATACTTACAGAGAACTCTTTTGTTTTTTAGTTGGCATGCCTCTTTGCTCGTTAACTGTTTTGTTTACTTTTGCAGTGAAACGTGTCACATCATTTGCTTGCCATCGCTTTATCTCCCGTGCCTTCCTCACCCCTCCCACAATACTGCTCGGAGGCCCCGACCACCCCTTTTGTCGTGTAGTTCCTATAAACCTATATAGGATCTGTGTGTTTAGACAACATAAACTGTGGGATTGGTGTCCAGACTGATTCCTGACACCCCCATCGGGTATAGTCGGCTGTATACCTAGCTAGCTCACAGTGCCACTATAAACCCCTCTTACCAAGGAGAGAATAGTTCCTGGCAACTATCGAACATGACAACTCTGTCGCATCAGGGATCGTGGAAACAGTACATTACTTTTCGTTCCGTCACTCGTGTTCACTTTGTCTCAGAGAAAAACACAGAATAAACAGTGGGAACGTTTTTCAATAAGTATTTATTGAACCAGCATCATTCTAGTGTAAAATAGGTAAGAATGAAACAACCATAAGACAGAAACAAATATAAACAATATTCAGCACCAACAGAGTGAGTGGATGGTAGATTTCTACCATAGTGCTAAAACAATGGCTATATGCAAGCATATAAATACATAACAATATTAATGCGTACTCCTACGATGCAACCCTAACTAGATGTATCCAAGTGTATCTAGCATGTATGTAGGTGTAGAGCCAAGAATCCCCCTAGGCTGAAGCCAACCCCATTACCTGAAGTGAGAGACTGGGGGACCCTGTCTTGGTCTCGAGATGGACACCCCGCGAGGGATGTCAGACCACTGCGAGCTGGAGTGTCTGCATGCAGGAACCTCAGCGTCTCGCGTCAGTGCGTCAGCATGGAAGTCTTTCTCCTCTGCCTGCCTTGGCAAAGATATGGTGTATATATACCCAAAAGGTACCCTCAGGGGATTCTACCTTGCTGTGTTATGTCGGCTGAGGATGACGGAAGGGATGACCCTTATACATAGTTATTATTAGGGCTCCCGGTTTTATGGTATTTATTTTTTTGATATTTCCGTCTGTATTTATCCATATTTATTTTTTGTCAACTTTATCTGTATTTATCCATATTTATTATGGGTTTTGTGAAAAAAATAAAGCTAAAATTGGTATATTTCAACATTTATTTAACCAATAAATATGCAGTCATGCTTGAATGCCTGCCAGGTTTTAGTGATATGAACACCTGCAGAAGATAAATCAATGCACCTATATGAAAATATGCACATTTCGGTATCAGCCTTGTGCATATTTACTGCTGTTTAAGCCTCTTTACTAAAATTCCTTTCTTTTTTAACCCCTTACCTCTCAATCCACACAGTTATTGGCCTGGCAGTCATGGTAAAGTGTATTTAGAATCACTCAAAAAGCACCCAATTTCCGTTTTTATCCACATCTAAAAATAAATACTGACAAGCAAAAAATGGTTTTCTGGCTGTATTTATCTGTAAAAATCATTAAAACGGAAAACAGGGAGCCTTAGTTATTATGCAGAAGATGGTAATCCTGCTGTGATTCTGAGAATCTTCGTGCATAATTAATGAGGCTAGTTTTCGGGGAAAACCACAAGACATTTTATGCAGCGCTTAACTAGGTGAAAGGTCAATACCAAAACCTGTTATGTAGTGTAATGGTGAGGGAAATGTAGGTGAAGGGTTAGGAGAATACTCGGGCCTATATTGGGGTACTCTATGAAACATAACACCCACTCCTCATCTGACCAGATGACATACTAAAAGGGAATGCCCTTCTAGTCAAGCATAAAACATTGTCAAAAAATGCGTTAAAAAGCTTCTAAAAAATAAACTCTAAAAGTCTTTTAAAATATGTTCATATATAGTCCGACCCACTGAGTACGTCTGAAAGCCATGGAGCCCATTAATAATATAGAAAAGAAAAATTGTGTTTAAAATTCCAATTTCGGTTGTTTTGGAAAAAAGGCCGAATTCTTCTCAGCAAACGGAGAGCCAAATATTTATGTGTCCTGTGTGGGAGACGCAACATCACTGCTGCTTGCCTTCGCAGACGACGGTCCCTGTAACACCTCACAGATCAGGTCGATTGAGCAAAGATGATCTTCCTCAGTTCCCACTGCTGATGCTGGGGAAGCATTTGTAACATCCAAAGCCTGTGTGCCTGTGGCGTAGCCAGTATCCGGTCCAACAGGAGCTGAAGCATCCTGTGGTGGCTCTAAGAATGCCAACATCAACATTGCAATACGCTGGGGACACTGCAGTACGTGGGACGTTAACGGGTCCAGCAATGCATCCACGTCCAGTGGCGCAACCGATGAAAGTGTTAGACAGAGGTCCAACGTGCATTCATAGCTGCAGAACAAGCAGCGGAGTACAGGCAAAACACAGTCAATCCAGACTGGCCAAAACGATCGGAACCAAGACTCGCTTAGCTCCCCTAAGTCGAGGTGTGCCAAGATGGAGTACCATGCGATCACGGTAACGTCGCTCCAAAAGTGTCTTTTCCATTTCCTTGGTGACTGGGATGTCTATTGCGTAGCAGAAATATTAAAATCAGGATACCCACTACCAGAAATAGGATTAGCGGAAGCCCTCCAAAAATGCTGAATTTTGTGTATGAAAGTATACGAAAGCTGTAATGACTCCGATGACTGTCTGAAAGGTGCTTAACAGTCCAGAACCTATGGTCTTAAATAGGTGTACTATACCTTGGTATCCTACATGTTAAAGATACGCTGTACCATTTCTCCGAAATGGAAAGGGCAGTTAGTTCGTACTAGTGCCTGTATCTCAGCAGAGGACCTTGCAACCTGGAGATCAAAAGTCTCTTGGGCTGAGGTAAAGGGCACATCTTTCTGTAAAAGCATGACTTTCATTCGGCTCAGAGTATCCAACTGTATAAAGGAAACATTCAACGAAGGCCATAGCGGCGCCTCCCTGACTGTGTGGGTCGGTGGAAACAATACTTGCATACAACAAGTAACCCTGGAACTTACAGTGACAAGATATGCGATGCCTGGAAGCATCCCACAACAACCTTGATCATTCAGCATTAAGTAACTCCCATTCGAGAGCAGCTTGAACACTGGATTAATCACGGCAGCTGGGGAACCTTTCAAATGACAGGACAAGTTAGCTACTGAACCATTACAGGCCCCGTGAAGCATAATGTCCTGGAAAATGAGAGATCCACTCAAAGAATTCTCGCCGTCAGTACCGCTGAGAAACACTTCAGTGTCCCCGTTCCTGCATCTAAATCTATACGGTAATTCCCAAGATTCATGGATGAATTCCCTACCCATTGCTTCATACCTACCTACCTGGTGGTGTTCTAGGCAATATTGAAACTGGAAAGTTGTTACTGGCACTGTTATATGGCCATGAATTAACCATTCTGTGGATGGTGACTCTGCCACGGTGAAAGGTAATTGGTCTAATTTTTCGATGTGCAGCATTGTATATTTCGCGTCCCTTTGTGCCATTGTTGTCTGCTTTTCCGTCAAATTATATGCAGAGAACAGAGACGTACTGTTGATACAACGCCAGGGCACATAACCAGAGTGCAATGATTGTAGCTTCCATCTTAATAACATAATAGAACGTAACTATGATTGTCCGTGTTGTAAGATGGACAGATCCTGTTCAATTATATCTATAGCAGAAGATAAAATGCTGCCCAGTGAATAAACCCTGGATGTTAGTGTGGTCATGCCATTGTCAACCACAGCCAAAGCCTTTTCCAAGTTAATTCTGTCAATTTCACGCAATCTCTCCGCAGCTTCCTGTTGGGAGATTTTCCAAATTTCATTATGAACCGCATATAAGAAGCGTTTCTGACGTGACTTACGGGGACCAGTAAAAAAAATCCCTGAGATCCATGTCATCTGAGAGTAGGGACAAGTGTTGTTACACCTGTAACAGTGTCAAGGTTTTTAGCCAATCTAGGCATAACTTCCCAACACTGTATGATGTCACCACCGCCGGATGTTCTCGTTGTACATAGTGTAAATCAGGCCTATGGATACTAAACCCTTTGGCGGTACCCCTGAATCTTGACTGACACCTATTTGTGTTGATAGGCCAAACTAACCATCCCTTCCAATTGGGGTCTGTTGAATTGTATGAAATGCCATGCATGATGTCATCTAGTGTACCCACACTGTTTTCTGTATGGTTTTGCCATCCCTCCAGGTGTGAAAGTGAGGGAATACAAGGTGTGTTCAAGTTGTTAATCTTGGCTAACCCAAGACAGGGAGTCTGTTACACAGTATCGTTCAGGAAAATCATCTGTTGCGGTATGAGGCATGCTCTGAATAGTACCTCGGTTCCCTGAACCTGCCATTCTTTAGTCCCCCAGACTGATTTAATGCCTATAGTGTCTTTCCATAAGCCGAAACCCTGTTCAGACAGTTGGGCAATAAAGGATGCAGAATAAATCTGTTTTGTGTTAGTGAGCATACTTTTCCTTGCGGATATAGGTGCAAGCTTATAATAATATGAGCATGGATCTGATGGATTGAATCCAGAAAAATAAGCAAACTTTTGTGCAAACGTTTGTGAACTACCTTTCGGTGGTGTTGGGCAATGTTCCCATTGGTGGTATGCGAAAACATTGCGTGGTGCACTCGTTTTATGCAAAAAGTGATGACCATAGTGTTGATAACAGTACATTGCGTTAAAATCAGAAGAGTCATCAAACATTTCATTTGTCAAAAATGCTGCAGACAGTTCTAAATCAGACAACATATTAACAGTTTCAAAATCCCAATCGTCCGAATATGTACTTGAGGTGATGATATCATTTAAAGAAATTTTGAATACATGTGGTATTTTTAAAAGTTCAGTGGGACCAAATACATCATATGAAACCGTATCCCAAACTATTTTGTCAGGAACTGGAACTGCTGTAATGTTCAGATATACAGGTCTCTTTGTTCACGATGAGATGACGTATAGGGTTTCAATACCAAGTTCACTTTTGATACTGCAGAGCGTTCTGGGAGATAGTTTCCGTTCATGATCAAGGAAAAGACAGTCACTAAACCTATCCAGAAAAGTAGGAACAGTATACGAGTGAATATCCAGCGCTGTAGCCATGGTGAATCTAGATATGTCTTTTTCAGAAAAAGGTTAACTTGGATCCAGAGAAAATGTGTTGAAATTAATAAAGTAGCCAGATGAAGTTTGATCTATCTTTGGTAGCTCAGCAGGTGTTGTTGAACTGGCAGTTGTCTCCTGTAGAGGCATATTGATGTAGATGTCGGAGGTAGGCTGAATTGATATTTGTGTTTCACTTGAATTTTGTTGTTGTTCAATTTCAATAGGAACGAGTTCCATTTCATTGTTGGAAACTCCATTACTTCGAATTGTAGACTCTTCGAATGTTATTAGTCTTTATGTCTGAACCTCCTGTATGGTAGCAAGAGGAGAGCGGCGGCTACCCAGGAGCCCACATGGCCTGCTATTCAGGATCGGCGACATAGTGTGGTTTGATCAGATCAATTGAGATTAATCTCTTCTCTTTTTTGCCAGCAAGAGGCGGAAGAAGTACTGTTCTTGTTCCTTCGACAGCCAGGACAGGTGCAGGCTTTCTGTGTTATGGCCCAAATTCTTTCTTGTCCGCAATCTTTTCTCTGACCACATCCCCGACTTTTGGATCCAGGCAGGTCTTTCCGTTACTGATTTCACTTCCCCAGTGGCAGTGCTTTTTACTTGCACGTTGCTTTGTGGTGCCCGGAATTCATTAAGATCCTGTAAAACAGCCAAACGTTTATCAATGTCAAAAGGTTTTTCATCCGCCGCTGTGCTTTCATAATCGAGGTCAGGTACCCACATTCTCGTCCCAAATAGGACTTCGTAAAGGGTGACACCTCTTTGGGAACTTCTTGGCATATTATTTAGTGCCGTCTGGACCCCATATAGGTGATTGACCCAACTACCACCCGTATCTAATACCCTTGCTGTTAAAGATTGCTTTAAGTCCCGGTTTTTCCTCTCCATGACCGAATTTCCATCAGGATGGTACGGAGAGGAGTATCGCAATGCAACACCCAAACTTCCCATGGCTTCCTTGTAAGCCCTAGAGCTAAACACGGGCCACGGTCAGAATGTAATGTGCCAACTGCGTATGTCCCAATGAAGACTCGCAAATCTTTTATAACAGTTCGAGCATCAGCCGAGCGCTGAGGCCATACCCACAGGAATCTAGAACATGAATCCACTGCCACCAAGATGTACTTGTAAGCCCCATCAGATTGTAAGGGGCCGCAGTGGTCCAACTAGACACAAACGAGAGGTCTGTCTGATATCAGTAATGGTGTTTGTGGTGGGCGTGCTACGGTCGAACCCTTCATCTTCTGACAGATGTTGCACTCAAGTACAAACGCTTTTGTCTGTTTGGTTAGACCTGGCCACCAATAGCGTTGTTTGAGTAATGAAACAGTCGCAGTAACCCCTGCATGTGCAGAACCCAGACCCTCGTGTGCAGCTAGAATTAAACCTAACCTGCGATCCATGTTTGGTATTACTCTATCCCCCACTCCTGGAATTTGAGCATACAGAATATTTTTTGCATCTAACTTGTGGGAGTACTTGAGTAGAAAACCTTTCGCAAGGCTATGCTGTTTTTGCATGAAGCAATGACAGCTACTATTGTGCTTCTATCTATTCTCGCACTAGAACGAGTGATTGCAGCTACGGCAGCAGTTCGTACTGCCCCTTTTGCGGCTTCATCAGCCAATGAATTCCCTTCAACGTGAATGCCATCACGTTAATGACTCAACGTGTGTATCAAGTGAGCTCTTGGCAAGTCTTTTTTCAACTCTGCCACCTGTTCCCAAAGCATTTTGTGCTTTATTGTGCAACCTTTTGAGTCTTTAAACCCAGTCTGACCCCAGTAATGAAGATATTTATTGTAAGACTGGACACAGTAAAACGACTCGCACATTATAAGTGTGGGGAATTCTCGATCAGTTTGTATTAGTGCCAGTAATAGTGCTTTTAATTCTGACAGCTGTGCCATGCAATCTCCTAGAGACTGTGTCTTCGTACTGCTATGATGGAACTTGCCGTCCTGCATACATCCTTTTACAATTGCACAAGTTGCGCTGTATTGCTGTTTACTTCCTATGGCAGGCTGAGCAGAAGCGTCATTGTAAATGATGTATTCATACTGGTCTAGAGGCATTATTTCATTTGGGAGAGGATATTCTTGTTCGTATTGCAGGAATGCTTGTGTTTTTAGTGTAGAATCAAATTTGTAGTCTACATCTGTTGCAGTTAGAGAATTAGCCCATTGTATCCATCGCGGATGTAGTGCTTTTGCGTTTGGAATGCTAGCTTTTATAACTGCCTCTAAGGCCGGTACCAGAGGCACAACAATTATTCGTTTCCCCTGAGCCAGTGCTCTTTCTCTCACTACCGCAGTCTGTACTACTGTCAGAATTTTCTCTGTAGAAGTAAAACGCATTTCAGCGTTTGTGTACAGGTACGATTTGTATGCTATGGGTACCGTTTTGCCTTCATTGAAGGTTAGGTAAGTATACCCAGATTGACCCGCTATTACACGGATCACCAAATTTGTGGTATTTACACGTGTGTGTAGGTGTTTTGAAGCTATCATGTCAGCTTGCAAGGGACGAAGTATATCTGTGTGTTCCTGTGTCCAATGTCCAATTGAAAAATCAGGTCTGATTAAATCATAGAAAGGTTTTACTATTTCTGTGTAATCCAAAATTTAGGAATCCCAATATGGATTGTAAGTTTTTCAGAGTTTTTGGAGGTTGGAGCAGCACGCACTTTTCTAAAAAGTTAGCTGCTAGGCTTTTCCCTTCACTTGATAACTCGTTTCTCAAAAATAGAACATTGACTGGGCTATTTTGGATTTTTTAAAGTTGAATTTATACCCCTCAGAGGCAAAACCCAAAATAATGTTGCTGACCCTGGTCAAATGATCCTTTAAATCATCATCCGTCAGATAAATATCATCTAAATAGGACAATGCCTCTTCATCAAAATTACCCTAGCTGAGAACAAACTGGGGATATTCTTACACCCTTGGGCAAGTCGACAGAATTGACCCTGAGAGCCGAGGGCTGAAAATGTTGTCAAATATCTGCTCTCAGGCGCTATATTTTGGCAGAAAAATCCATTTGAGATATCTAGTATTGTTTTGGATTTCTTCTGCACAATGTTATTCATTAATGCGGCACTGTGTGCGTTCTGTTCTGCAAATGTCTTTGTGCAAGTGTTCAGATGTCTGTAGTCTAAAACTAGACGATATGAATTATCAGGTTTCATTACGGGAAACAAAGGATTATTCATTAAAGAGGTGCAATTTTCTATTACACCTTGGTATTCAAGTTGATCTAAGATCTCCCTGACCTGTTTCTTCGCTTCTTTTTTAATATGGTATTGTCTCTATGGAGTTAGAGTATTTTTTTACTGGGATTACATAGTGAGGTGCTCAGCATCCCACCCTACATGGTTGCGATATAATGCTGGAGCAAGTGCTACCGCCCACTCCTGCGCATATGTATGTTTTAAGTATATTGGAATGAGGTCGGAAAAAGCCAGTAAAATTACCGTTTCTCCCTTTGGGCACTCCATAACAATTTCAGGCAATTCAATCTTTTCCATTCAAAAGGATTTCATAGCCATAAGTCAGGTTCTCCCAAAAGAGACCTTAAATTTTTCTGGGTTTGTCCTCCTCCATTTGGAGTGTTATTTCATATAACGGGTGTGGGACTTACCCTGGTATTAGGTGTCTCCACCGTGATGTGTTCATTCAACGCCGCTGTCACCAGAAATTCCATCAGGTTCTGACGAGCTATTGTTACTTCTGCTGCCATGTTTAGCATCGTCAGAGCCCATTCCCCGTTCAGAAGTTGAGTCCTCAGAATTCTGGGCATGTCTAACTTTAAGACCTGCTACCTTCTTCTTTTTAAATTGAGGTTTGGATTTTGGTTTATCTTCTTTTTTGATATTATAGTCCTAAGTACGCTGTGTGTCTCTGGACTTTGTCCGTTTTTCTTGTCTGTGTTCTGACCGTCCTTCTCTCTCTGAGTTTTTTGATGAACCCTGAAAGGAACAAGAGGAACGTGTATCAGTATCCTGATACCGGTCAGGATTTTTAATGTTATCACGATTCCTAAGGTTGTGCCTCCTGTCGGAGGGCTCCTGTTGAGAAGACCCAGCCCTGGATTGTGATCTATTTTTATTATCCTATTTTTATTATCCTATTTCTTCTTGGAAGAATCAGGTGCTTGCTTGGTGTTATCCTTATCAGGTCCCCCATGAGTTGAGGTTTTGTTGCCCTAGCTCCCAAACCATCTCTACCTAATTCGGCATATGTGTCTTCGATAATTTTAGGTAATTCACGCTCCTGTTGTAAAGGAGTGAAATCCCTCAGGCATTGGCGTATTGCCACTGCTGCTGACTCCTCTTTTATTTTTGCTAATATAATAGTTGATACCTGGGCAAAAATTCCTAACAATTTCATCCCTAAGTTCAGAGCAGGTTCTGCTCCATACTCATTCTGTATTTGTCTTAATACATCTGGTATTACTGCTATTGAAGGGATACCATGGGTTCTGGTATATATGGCAGCGAAAACTGTACCCCAGGAGGTACAATCTTCTATCTGGGGAGCTATCCCCATCGGCAAGCAGATTTTTAGCATTCTGTGTTTTTCTTGAGGGCTTGTGTGTGGAAACACTGCCTCTAACTGTGTGATTTTCTGAGCTATTCAGAATGGCATTTTCACACGCAGTGGTGGCTGATGACATTTGAAAGTGGTGAGGCGTAAACTGTCTGTTGGAGTGCACCGTGGCGAGCAAGCACAGCCAGCGAGCCCGAACATCTTAAGGAGGGTTCGGGGGGGTTCTCCCCCCGAGAAAATTGTGAAAAATAGAGTGGGTAAATGGTGCATTTTCAAGCAAATTTGAGAAGCAAGAAGGTTAATAAAGCAATTGTGAAAGTGCAGTTATTACATTAATAAAGGGATGTCATATAACAACATGTAGATAGAAATGTTTCTGAAGCTAGGCCCTGCAAGTGCCACGCATCTCTGAGCAATATACAAGACAATGATCTGAGGACATCCGCAGGAAACTGAAAACCTGGCTCTTCCGTCACCCTCCGGGAGGTCTAAAGTAATTGTGTAAAGGTCTGCGTAGGAAGTTGGTTGGCATGGGAGGGCTGCTGGGTTTTCATCTTTGTCCTAGCGCGGGGACACTCCGTTCGGAGTAACCATAGCGCTTTACAAGCTTCCTAATAATAATAATAATGGTATTCTGTGTGGCGCCACAACTATTTTCCGACTTCCTGTGGTTTGTCATGGAAGTCAATCCCAAAATTATAAGCAATAAAGTATTTTGAATTGAAGAAGAATTACTTGCACAATTCTAAGCATGAAGTTTTACTAATTGTTTTCAAAGTTAACTGAATCTCGGGCCGAGGGATCCCTGCTTCAATGCTTCTGATGGTTAGTAGTTTTGTTGTTACAATCACCGGCAGCATGGTAGGGGCAATGCATGGTGCAAGCTGCAGTGGTCTCCTGAAGAGAGCCCCGGCACTTATTTATTTACAAATTAAGCACTGCTGGTACCAATCCCATGCTCTACTCAAGCCCCCCGCCGCCTGGGGCAAGGTCTGCGCTATGTAAACATTCCAAACACCATGAAGCAGAGAGATGAGCCGCGCACTTGGCACCTCGCCTGCTTTGTGCTAGCGTCTTGCCGTGTTTCTTAACCTACGTTTTAGGCGCTGTTATTTTCCTGTAAAGATCCATTTACTCCCAAGCGAGGAGCGAGGAATGAATGTGTCATTTTCGTTTATTGACCGAACTGTGGACTGGGGAACAAGCATACCAGAGATAAAATCCCTGCTTCCCAGTTTCATCAAATCGAGTGACCCTGAGCACACAGCTTCATCTTTCCGTGTCAGCTCCCACCAAATTCAGGTGCTAAGAAAAAACGCGCCTTTCATTCTCTGAGGTTGACAATCAGACACCGGACCTAGATCAAGTACTTCAAACAGTTTCTTTGCTACCCTCCTTAACCATCTGAGGATAGTGCTTTGTGCTGACCTAGGTCAATGTTGGTGCTTTTCACATCTCCCACTCACATTGCCTGAGTCCCGGTCACATTATATTCACACATACTTATTATGTAGCACTTCCAGGTACATCATAGAACTTTATTCAGTTACAATTAGAACCATAAAAGTAAAAACATTGACGTAACGGATATACATTACTCCAATTATATCCTCAAACCATACAGTTGCGGCTCGCAATACTGGGGGGGGTCGCTGCGCGGGGGTTACCGTGGGGGGAGGGGGACGTTAAAATAAAAATAAAATCAAAACTTACCTGACCGGGTCCGCGCCACCTCTGCTCCTGGGCCGGGTTCCGCGCCGCCTCTGCTGCAGCTCAGGAACAGGCATGCTGCTCCCTCCCCTCCTGTAAGCCAATCACAATGCTGCAATGGCAGCATTGTGATTGGTGCAGAGTCCCGGACGGCGCCCAGCTGGGCGCCTGTAGGGAGGCCATTTTCTCTATGTAGGCTGCATGCAGCCTACATAGAGAAAATGTAGAGTGCGCATGACTGCTTTGGTCGGCCTCAGGGCCGACCAAACAGTCAGGGCACTCAGAGTGGTGCAAGGCACTCCTCCCCGACCCGCCCGCCCCCAACCAGGCATACCCTCCCAACCAGGCATACCCCTGCCTTCTGCTTTCTCGCAGCACGAGAAGCAGAAAATAAAATGGTATTTAAAATACCATTTTATTTTCTGCTTCTCGCACTGCGAGAAAGCAGTGGGGCATCGCTCCAACGCCCTAATGGAGCAGCTGCCACTGTGCACACGTCTAGTGGGCATTTTACCCATAACTGCGTGTAGCGTTTGTGGAGTTATTTTAGTTGTAGATCCCTGAATTTGTCCTGCTGGTGTAGCCCTTGTTGTCTGAAGTGTGTGTGTTCTCATAACAAACGTTGTCAAGTTTCTGGAACACTTTATTATTTCTTTGTGTAGCGGACGTAAGTCTGCTACCGGCATTGTGTCAATGGTCTGGATGCTGTGTGTAAGCCGCTAGGACCGACCAAGTGGCTCCGTCTCTGCCGAGCAGACCATATCTTACTTTATCTTTTGTGTGTGGGAGGGCGCCTTTAAACCAGTTTATGTGCTCCTGGTAGGTGAGCGGAACTTTAATGTCCTCATATGGACAGTATCCCTCTGGTGTTTCATCTTCAGTGTAAGAATGAAATGTATTTATACGTGCATTTGTTTGTGGGAATTTAACCCATGAATAGAATCCCTCTGTTCTGTATGATTCATGTGCCTCAATCACGAAAGTTACTGTCCCACCCCTTGCTGGGACTCCATAGTCTGCTAGTTTTAAAGTAAGGGCAGTTCTGACATTTTCTGAAATGTTTATTTAACCTTCTTGTTCTCCTTCCTCCACTGCATTCGCACGTTGTGCTGGCGCAGGGTTGTCTTAGTCAGCCATTGTTGAAAGAGTTTCAAGGAAACTGAGAAGGTTTTATGCACAATAGGAACTATTTGTCCTTCAAGCTTGAATAAACCTACAGCCAATACATAGGATATGCCTACTCAGCTGTGGCGGATATTTTCCCTCCCACTCCAGACGTCTCTGGAATAATGTGGGGTGGGGTCTCTGAGAAGAGCACGACTGAACTACTCAGATTTCGACCGTTAAATAAGTACCAAACCAACGTTGGTGGCGCCATGTCGTGTAGTTCCTATAAACCTATATAGGATCTGCGCGTTTAGACAACATAAACTGTGGGATTGGTGTCCACACTGATTCCAGACACCCCCACTGGGTATGGTCGCCTGTATACCTCCTCAAATAGCTAGCTCACAGTGCCACTGTAAACCCCTCTTACCAAGGAGAGAATAGTTCCTGGCAACTATCGAACATGACAACTCTGTCCCATCAGGGATCATGGAAACAGTACAGTACTTTCTGCTCAGTCACTCTTGCTCACTTTGTCTCAGAGAGAAATACAGAATAAAGGGTGGGGACGTTTTGCAATAAGTATTTATTGAACCAGCGTAATTTTAGTGTAAAATAGGTGTGATGAAACAACCATAAGACAGAAACAAATATAAACGATATTCAGCACCAACAGAGTGAATGGATGGTAGATTTCTACCATAGGGCTAAAACAATGGATATATGCAAGCATATAAATACATGACAATTATAATGCGTACTCCTACGATGCAACCTTAACTAGATGTATCCAAGTGCACCCAGCATGTATGTAGGTGTAGAGCCAATAATCCCCCTAGGATGAAGCCAACCCCATTACCTGAAGTGAGAGACTGTGGGACCCTGTCTGGGTCTCGAGATAGACACCCCCGCAAGGGATGTTAGACCACTGGGAGCTGGAGTGTCTGCATGCAGGAATCTCAGCGTCTCGCGTCAGTGTGTCAGCATGGAAGTCTTTTTCCTTTGCCTGCCTTGGCAAAGATATGGTGTATATAAACCCAAAAGGTACCCTCAGGGGATTTTACCTTGCTGTGTCATGTCGGCCGAGGATGATGGAAGGGATGACCCTTATACATAGTTATTATGCAGAAGATGGTAATCCTGCTGCGATTCTGAGAATCTTCATGCATAATTAATGAGGCTAGTTTTCGGGGAAAACCACACATTTTATGCAGTGCTTAGCTAGGTAAAAGCTCAATACCAAAACCTGTTATGTAGTGTAATGGTACGGTAAATGTAGGTGAAGGGTTAGGAGAATACTCGGGCCTATATTGGGGTACCCTATGAAACATAACACTCTGAGGCCACTGCTGTTTTGCTCTTTTTTTTGCTACTTTACAAATGCTTTTATTTATATAACTGCACCTAGCCATGTGCTCTGGAAAATTAAACAATCAGCCCATTATCACAGGATGTTGAGCCAGACAGCAGACTCGAACTGGGATCCTTAGCTCACCAGTTGCTAGCTCTCAGCACTGCGCCATATCGTTTGCCTAGTCATGTTGAGGGTGCAGTAGCATATTTGGTCAAAAGGGACCAAGTGCCCAAGGGACACCTAGTGACAACCTGTGGTAGTGCACCATCACAACACTGCTTGTGGTACCTGTGCGTACTATGTTAAAGTCTAAACTACAAATCTCAGGAAGTAACGCAATATCTGAAAGAGACACGTTAGTGACAGATTCCTTACCTTAGAATATCCCCAGGCGTCAGGCTGGATCCGGAAAGTTTTTTGCGTAGCAGTACCCTTGCGCGTCGGTAGGCGGCGTCGTGCGGCTCCGCGTCCGTCGTCGGCGTCGTGATCGCCGGGATGACGTCGCGGGCAGTACTTAGGCGCCGCCCCTGCGCGCTGACGTCAGTTCTTCTTTTTCCGCGCCAGTAAGCGCAGATCCGGGAAGAGCAGTGCCCTAGTCACTTTTTGACTATCTTTTGTGAAATTTTTCACTGTTCTCTTCAACGAGTCTTCACGACTCCTAAGGTGTCGTAGGGATGCCCGGCTTTAAGCCCTGCAAGGTATGTGGTCGTATGATGTCCATCACGGACCCCCACCTCGAGTGTCTCTTCTGCCTCGGCCGAGGCCACGACACGAAGTCGTGCCCTGACTGCCGGAAACTTCATCCGAAGGCTTTGCGAGAGCGGTCTCGAAAGCTCCTTGAAGTCCGGCAGTCGGCTCCGCGCCGCAGCAAGCCCCGGTCCCGGGAGAGGTCGAGGGGCCGGACGCGGAGTCCCCGCCGTTCGTCGGAATCCAAGTCTTCGCGCTCCTCCGGTAAGTCGAAGCACAAGAAGTCTAAGCGGCGTCATCGCTCTAAGACTTCGCCTCGCCGGTCGCGCGACTCGGCTGAGGTCCCTGTCGGCACCGTCCCCGCCCCGCGGCCCCGGACGTGCCTGTCGAGTTGCCCCCGCATTACCCGTCCTTCCCGGGTTCGGGGGCGACTCCGGCCGAAGTACAGAAATTCCTGTCGGCCATGGCCCGCCTCTTCGGGCCTCAAGGTCCCTCCGGTGCGCCTTCGGGCCCCGCGGGCCCAGATGGGGTTGCTCCGGCGTCGCCGTCGACTCCGGTCCCGGCGTCGCCTGTCCCACCAGCCTTCGTCCCGGCCTCGGCTCCGGCCCCGGCCTCGACCCCGGTTCCGGTGGTGCCGCAACCTCCATCGACGCCGGTTGACCTAACCACGCCTCCGCCGACGCCGATGTCCCCGGTGCCGCTTTCCGACGCCGTCCGGGGCTCCGGGCGGCGTCGTTCCCCGGTTCTCCCCGGGTCCGGACATGGAGCCGGACCGGCGCCGCCCGACGCCGGTTCCGGCGCCGATGAGGCCTTGGGTCCCTTATGTCCCTCCTCCTCCATCTTTTCAACCTGAGGAGGACCAGGAGAGCTGGGAGGGGTCTGACGACCCTCTCACACAACAGTGCGAGTTTGACCCGGACTGGGTTGAGGAACTTGGGGATGCCAGTGGGCTGGATACCTCCCCCGACTCTGGCATGCTGTCTCCTCCCGTGGCAACGGAGGAGGGGGCTAATTTTGCAACGGTGTTGCGTAGAGCTGCTGGAGCCTTAGATCTCCAGTTGCCTACAGTGGCCGTCAGGACTAACCTCCTGACTGAAGTGCTTCAGCCGGCGGCCTCCTCTTCGGAGCCTGTGCTGCCGTTCAACGATGCACTCACTGACGTTCTTTGGGTGCCTGGTCCAAACCCACCACAGGGGCTCCTGTGGATAGGAACGTGGCCCGACGCCATCGCCCGGCTCCGGGCGACCCCCTGTTTCTCTCCCAACACCCCACCCCTGAGAGCTTGGTTGTCCAAGCCTCTGCCTCCCAAACAGCCTTCCCTACCGCCCCTCCGGATAGGGAATCCAAGCGCCTGGATCACTTTGGGAAGAAGGCTTTCTCTTCCTCCAGTGCTGGCTTGCGGTCTGTTAATACCGCTTGCCTCTTGGGCCGATACACCCACTCCCTGTGGGATTCGGTGGCTGATGTTTTGCCGCAGTGTTCTGAGGAGGTCCAGACACTGCTTACCCGCGCTATTGCGGAAGGGCGTGATGCGGCTAAGTATACCATCCGCTGTGGCCTTGATACCGCCGACTCGCTGGGCAGATCGCTTGCAACGACGGTGGCGCTGCGTCGCCACGCCTGGCTGAGAACCACTGGTTTTTCAGGGGATGTCCAGAATACTCTCATGGACATGCCCTTTGATGGAGTCGGTCTCTTTGGTTCAAAGGCGGACCATGCGCTGGAGCGTTTCAAGGATTCACGGGCTACTGCTAAGTCCCTGGGCCTTGCTGTTGTGCGCCCTCCGCAAACGTCTGCTTTTCGCCCCTTTCGTGGCCACGGAAGGGGCGCCCAGTCACGTCCACAGCCCGGCCAACGGCCCGCGCAGCAAGCGCCTTCGCGTGGCCGAGGACGTGGATACCGCCGTGGCGGTTCGGGCAACCAGCGTGCGGGTCAGGCCACCACCTCCAACCCGTCCGCGGCCTCCAAGCCCTCCTAGTCCCTCCTTTCAGGTGCACAGCACGCCAGTCGGGAGCAGGGTCCGCCATCACCTTCACCACTGGCGTCCCATCACCTCGGACAAGTGGGTCTTGGACATTGTCCGAAGGGGCTACTCCCTCCCCTTCGAGACCACCCCCAGCCATGCCACCTCAATTCCACCGCATGTCAGGGGATCACTTGGTGCTTCTACAGAAGGAAGTCACGGCCCTCTTGGCCAAGAGGGCCATCGAGCATGTTCCGACCCCAGAAGTAGGGCGTGGTTGCTACTCCCACTACTTTCTGGTGCCCAAAAAGGACAAGGAGGACATGCGTCCTATCTTGGACCTCCGGAACGTCCAATCGCTTCCTCCGGAAGGAGAAGTTCAAGATGCTCACCCTAGCTCAGGTCTTGACTGCCCTCGACCCCGGAGACTGGTTGGTAGCGTTGGACTTGCAGGACGCCTATTTCCACATCCTCGTCCTGCCGGCCCACCGGCGTTACCTTCGGTTCACGGTAGGCCTCGAGCATTTTCAGTTCACCGTGCTCCCCTTTGGCCTTACCAGTGCCCCTCGGGTGTTCACGAAAGTGATGGCGGTGGTCGCAGCTCATCTGCGCCGGGCAGGGGTTTCGGTCTTCCCCTACCTCGACGACTGGCTGCTGAAGGCGGGCTCGTCCCAGGCAGTTGTCTCCCACCTCCAGACTACGGCCGAACTCCTGCACTCGCTGGGGTTCTCCATCAATGTGCCAAAGTCGCATCTGATTCCTTCTCCACAGCTCCTTTTCATCGGAGCAGTTCTGGACACGACGCAGTTTCGGGCCTATCCTCCCGAACGGCGAGTCCGGGATATTCAGGCTATGATTCCTATCTTTCAGCCCTTATCCTGGGTTTCGGTACGGATGACCCTGAGGCTGCTGGGCCTCATGGCCTCCTGCATCCTGCTGGTCACTCATGCCAGATGGCATATGCGGGCTCTGCAGTGGGACCTGAAGTTCCAGTGGGCGCAGCACCAGGGCGACCTGTCCGATCACGTCCAGATCTCGGAGAGGACTGCAAAACAGTTGCAGTGGTGGCTCTCGAACCGGCAATGGGTCATGGGCAGATCCCTCTCCCTTCCCCAGCCAGAGCACACAGTTGTGACGGACGCGTCCCTTCTGGGATGGGGCGGTCACATGGGAGAGGCGGAGATCAGAGGCCTCTGGTCTCCGGCGGAGTCCCGGCTCCATATCAACCTTCTGGAGCTCCGGGCGATCCGACTTGCACTCAAGGCATTCCTTCCCTCTGTCAAAGGGAAGGTAGTGCAGGTGTTCACAGACAACACCACTGCCATGTGGTACTGCAACAAACAAGGCGGGGTGGGGTCGTGGACCCTTTGTCAGGAGGCTCTGCGCCTCTGGACATGGCTGGAACACCAGGGCATGTTCCTGGTGGTTCAACACCTGGCAGGTTCCCTGAACGCCAGGGCGGACGAACTCAGCCGCAGGTGCATGATGGATCACGAATGGCGTCTTCACTCGGAAGTGGCGCAAGGACTCTTTCTACAGTGGGGAGAGCCTTGGTTAGATCTATTCGCCACCGAAGAGAACGCGCAATGTCATCAGTTCTGCGCGTTGGAATTTCCAAGGCGGCACTCGCTCGGGCGACGCTTTTCGTCACGAGTGGAGTTGCGGTCTATTGTACGCCTTTCCGCCTATACCACTTCTACCCAGAGTGTTGAAGAAGATTCGGCACGACCGGGCCCAAGTCATTCTTGTGGCTCCGGACTGGGCTCGAAGAGTTTGGTATCCCGAGCTACTCAATATGAGCGTAGATCCCCCGATCCGTCTGCCTCTTCGGGAGGATCTTCTGTCGCAGCAGCAGGGGACGGTCCTCCACCCGAACCTGTCCAGTCTACACCTGCTTGCGTGGAGATTGAGCGGCGGCAGTTGATTCCTTTCGACTTGCCTCCCGAAGTTTGTGATGTGATTCTGGCAGCCAGGCGTCCCTCCACTAAGGTGGTATACGCCTGCAGGTGGAACAAATTTGTGGCATGGTGCACAGCAAAGGCTGTGGATCCCCTTTCTGCCCCTCTTTCTGAGGTCCTTCTGTTCCTTCTCTCTCTGGCCCAACAGGGTTCTGCCCTGGGTACCATCAAGGGTTATCTTTGTGCTATCTCGGCCTTCCTCAGGCTCCCTGATCAGCCCTCCCTTTTCAAGTCCCCTGTTGTTAACAGGTTCTTAAAAGGCATTACTCACCTCTTCCCTCCTGTTCCGTTTGTGATGCCTCAGTGGGACTTAAACTTGGTTCTTACCTTTTAATGTGCGCTCCCTTTGAGCCTCTACATAACTGTCCTCTTCGTCTTCTGACTCTGAAGACAGCCTTTCTGGTGGCCATCACCTCCGCTCGGCGGGTGAGTGAGCTCCAGGCTCTATCTTGCAAACCTCCCTTTCTGTCTGTTCATCCAGACAAGGTTGTTCTTCGGACGCGTCCGTCCTTCTTGCCAAAGGTGGTTACTGCTTTCCACATTGGGCAGACCATCACTTTGCCCACCTTCTTTCCGCCTCCGCATCCTTCCAGAGAGGAAGAGAGGCTCCACCGTCTGGACCCAAAACGTGCGCTCTCCTTCTATATTGACCGCACAAAACACTTCCGGGTGGATGACCAGCTCTTTATTGGCTACGTGGCGCCAAAAAGGTCGGGCGGTGCACAAGAGGACCATCTCCCGCTGGGTTACCTTGTGCATCAAGACCTGCTATTCTTTGGCTAAAAAGGAGCCTCCTGTTGGGCTGCGTGCCCATTCCACCAGGGCAACGGCTGCTACCACGGCCTTGGGCCGCGGTGTTCCGCTGCCGGTTATCTGTCAGGCAGCTACGTGGGCCTCGCTGCACACGTTTACAAAGCATTACTGCCTTGACAGTCAGGTCCGGAGGGACGGCTTCTTTGGCCGTTCTGTCCTCCAGGACTTCCTTGTCTGATCTTTGTTCGCAGACCCACCACCGGGGTTGGTATTGCTGGGGTATCTATTCTAAGGTAAGGAATCTGTCACTAACGTGTCTCTTTCAGATGCACAAGTTACTAACTTGTGTAACGATATATCTGTAAGAGACAGTAGTTAGTGACAGATTCCTTACCGCCCCACCCATCCTCCCCGTTCTGCGAACTGATTTCTAGGGTTAAGGACATCCCTTTCAGGGCCCTAGTATTTTTCAGACACCTATGTCAGCTTCTTGCATGGCTCTGCGTTCCTGGCGCGGAAAGTCGTGTACAGAACTGACGTCAGCGCGCAGGGGCGGCGCCTAGTACTGCCCGCGACGTCATCCCGGCGATCACGACGCCGACGACGGACGCGGAGCCGCACGACGCCGCCTACCGACGCGCAAGGGTACTGCTACGCAAAAAACTTTCCGGATCCAGCCTGACGCCTGGGGATATTCTAAGGTAAGGAATCTGTCACTAACTACTGTCTCTTACAGATATATCGTTACACAAGTTAGTAACTTGTGCGCCAGTTCTGTTGGAAAATATAACACGATATGACAGCTATGGAAATCCATGGAGCATGACGCGTGCCCAGCAAGGCAGAGAGTGCATTTTTTGAAGTCTAATGGGACCAATTCCTGATGCTTTCGAGCTGCCCTACATAGTACATAACATAGACAAATGCCAAATATATTCTTCGTTTCTGGCGCTGCTCAGCCAGGCAGAAACCCCCCCACCTATCAGGGCAGCATTGCCACAAAGGAGTTCCCTGACAGTCAAATAATTCCTCCAGCACGCCAGTATTCGGAAAGTGGCCCGTGTCATGTGTGACACCTTTTCGCACTTGAGGCTCTTTAGCTAAACACCCACAAAATGCAGGGATAGTCAGGCGGGGATTTCTAGGGAGGTTAAGACCGCAGGATCAATTCTGGAGTAGGGCACATCATTGGTGGTGTCTGTTCTATCAGTCACAGTCTTTGTGTTATATGACCAGTACCTATGAGACATGGCAAGTTGCTATTTGATCTTCGCTGTGTGAACTCCGAGGTGCTGAGGACTCTGATCGCTTGCTTATCTGCCTCCCATTCCAGTCCCACCTTCCTCAGGGTCTCACTTCTTCAAGCTCTTTTGCACGTGCCACTTGTTTACTGTTTCCATGGTTACACGTCCTGGTCTGTAAGACCATTGTGAACGGAACAACCTGCCCCGTCAGCTCATTGGTTGACTGATCGCCCATTCGCCCCCTCCTCAGACTGGTTGACGATACCTCACAAGATCTGTCGTCTCAGTTGAGTGACTGAATCTCTAATGTTTCATATCACTTTTCTGGTTGTATAGAGTGACTGCTCCGGCCCAGTCTCCAGCTGCCCTAATGCCGCTAAGAAATGCTCCAAATCAACCGACATTTACCCAACGAATCCACTACCCCATGCCCTTCCTTTTTCTCTCGCCCCCTCGACCGTCAAACATGAAAGTCCATACACCCCCCGCTGCTCCCTTCCCCCTCCCTTGGTAGGTAAAAGACATTGGCATTTACAATGCCAATAGCTCTAACTTATAACAAGCATTTGCAATGCCATATTGTTTATCGCTTCCCTTTAAGGCTTGCATAATTGCGAATTTCTTTTCAAGTTGAGCCCATGGATGCCAGTACGATTGGACATAGAGGTGGGTGGTGGGTGTTGGCTGACTCCCGAATATTATGCCCTAAGCTACTTTTAATGATCTCTCACTATACAATTATTTTTGTCCCGGCGAGATGTTGCTTCTCAAACAGATATAAAACTATTAGAGGACAGCCGGGGGGAAAAAAAACTACTTACGGGTGGCATTTTGTTCCTTATTGTTGGAAATTATTAGCCTGGAACATTTATTGCGTGGGCCCCGGCCAAAAGGTGTTCCTTTGCTTTATCACGAAGGGTGGCTGTATCATTGCCTAAGATCCTTGCTGGGGGTGGGGTAGGCCCACACTGAAGAACATTCTTGGGGGGGAGATTTTGAAAACTTTTGCGCTGGTTTAGCGTCACAAAAGTGACGCAAACCAGCGCAATTCTTTTTTGTTGCTATTTTCTTTCCAGTGCAAAACTTGTTTTGTGCTGGAAAGCACCCTTTAAGTAGCGCAAACGAGCGCGAAGCACTGCTTTGCGTTACTTTGTGCCGAGGGGGCGTTACATGGGTGGTACATGGGCGTTCCCATGCAACCACCCATGCCTTTTGACGCAAAACCATATTTACAAATATTTGTAAACATGGTTTTGCAACTAAAGTTAACGCCCCTTCAAAGGAGGCGCTAACAGGAGAAATGCTTTCATTTCTCCATGCTTTTCCGACTTTCCATGCGTGCTGCACTGTGCAGCACGTAAGCAAAGTGGGAAAAGCTTTGCATCGTGCCTTGCATAGTATTTTGTACAGGAAGGGTACCCTTCCTGTACAAAACCTATGCTACACTCATGCACACACCCTAGCGCTGCGGCGCTAAGGTGTGTGCATGGCGCACGGCAGCTGAAATCAGCGCCGGCGCAAGGGAAAGGGGAGAAGAGAGACATATCTCTGAAGATATGGCGCTCTCCTGCTCCCTCCCTGTCGCGCAACGCGGCGCGGCCTTGCGGGCGGCTGCGCTGCGTTGCGCGACTTTTTTGAAAATCTCCCTCCTTCTTGTGTCTAAAGCAGGCTTAGTGATTTACTTCGTAATTATTCTGTCACCATAGTCCGGGGGCATTTATAAGACTGTTTGCTTGTTGCATTCTGCAGGGGCATTGTCAATTGAAACAAGTATGTTATTGATCCCATATTCATTTTTTGGTATTTATACGTTTTAGATGTGTGAAACCACTGCCAGCTAATTGAGACTATTTTAAATTGAGTAGAATATTGTTGGTTGCAATTTTTGTTTTTTTAAAAACTTTTGTGACCAGTTTAATTGGCTCTAAAAGATAGCCGGTTTCCTTTTTTAAGCCAATACTGTCATCCATACCCTAAACTGACGTAACTCTAACCCTCCCTAGTTATAATTGTTTTTGTTATATTTCAACAATGAGCGGAGTTTAAACTAAGCTAAAATCCAGTAATGTGGAAAAGAAAAAGCAATGAAAAACACTCAGTTGAGCCTACCATCAAGAAAACTCCTGGCCCTTCCTCTAAAAATGGTACTGTATGAGAGATGGAAGATCTCATTGAGGAAGTGGAACACATCTTATGCCCAGCGGCCCCCACTATATCTAGTGTAAAATCCCAAAAAAACAGAAGTAGCTCCCGTATTTAATAAAAAGGTACCTAAAAACAAACTACCGACTTTCTGCGAATCCGTAGTTTCCTCTAGCCAGGTATCCACTCCTCACCGTGACACCATTTCTCTATTTACTCAAGATTGTGTTCAATCAAATCCACAAATCCCTTTTGAACCCACTATACTCTGTGCAAATCGCTTTTTACCTTTGGCATCTTGTGATAAATCTACTATCAAACCTAGCTCGAGGCTCACTAATGCTTCACAGCCTGCTGGTCTAGATGAGACCTGCACATAGATAAAAGACCTTTGGGAAATCACTATTTTGAGGGCAGAGATCACGGACCTAAGATCTAAGGTCCACTTTCTAATGGAGTTTTATCCGCCTGTGTCAACGCAGGCAGGATGTGTTACAGGATGCGGCCGCTCGCATGCTGGGGGGATATCTGTGAGTCTTCAGAACTTATTCCTGGCCACAGCCGACAGAAACTTCCCATGCCTAAAGTGACCCTACACCCAGTCCATTTGGTCTCTTCACTACGGAATAGTCTAAGAAATTCCAACTGTGTGCCTGGTATGGACCATCGATGTCCTCGCTCAAGATTTCCTTCATGCAGGAGTTTTACTCCCAATGCTCGTAATTTACCCATAAAACGTACCCAAAAGTTCCCAGAAGTAGACCCAGACACTGATACTTCCACTCACCCTAGGACCATCTACATGACGGGTGTACCCAAGCTTCAGGCACGCACCAGGGAAGATGAAGCTTCCATGTCCAACAAAGTCACACATTGGATTGGAGACGTCCTGAAGTGTTATAGTGTCATCCATTCAGATATTACTAGGGTTATACGTCTTTCATCCGTAGGTAATGACCCAGACTGTGTCAAGTTGAAATTCACACATCCGTCCATTGTTAACAGGTTGCTGACGTTAGAAGCCAGAACCTTTCCCCCGGCCTATTCAAAGATGCATTTTAAAATTCATATGCCTTTTTTTTGCAGAGGACTGTCCGTTCCAAGCCCCCTACTCCCACGTCCTTAGCTGATTGTCTGGAGTCAGGAAGATATTCTTCCACTACCAGATTTGCTAGCTCCAACCTGCTCCTTAAGGGGCTGGCCCAAGATTCCAGTACTATTGACACAACTCAGTCTCAGATACACTTTGACCAGGCCCAAAGTCCTGGTCTTGTTGAAAGGATACCTTCTGTCCAAATCCCAATGTATCCATCTCCAAGACTGCCTGCTATATCATCCCGGAGAACGTTGGCCATACCCCCGACTAAAAGCAGTAATCTATCATTAATCTCTTGGAATATTGCGGGCCATAAAAGTAAAATGCCACAAGAAGACTGGGGGGAACCTACATTGACAAAGGGGATATTTCCCCCTGGCAAAACTCATTGGGTCATGTGGTTTTGAAACCATCTTTTACGCTGTTACACACAACTAGTCGTTACCATGGATTCTAATTCAACACTCACTAAAATTAAATTCAAGGTTTGTATGCTATAAAGTGCCTCATGGATGACTGCAAACTTTTTGCAGCTTAACACGAATAAGACGGACATCCTTCTATTCGGGAAAGCCCACTCAGTCTAGTCTGCAGACTGGTGGCCATCAATGCTTAGATCACCACCGACACCTAAAAAATATCTAAAGAATTTAGGAGTCCTCTTAGATGAAAATCTCTCCATGAATGAGCACGTCAAAAGCATCTCTGGAACATGTTTTGGTCTCATGTGCATGCTCAAGAAAGTGTTCCAGTGGACCCCTTTACAGGCCAGGAAAACCTTAGTCCAAGCTCTGATAGTAAGTCTCCTTCACTACGGAAATGCCCTATTGGTTGGAATAAACAAAAGCCTTTTTGCTGGGCTCCAGGTGGTGCAGAACACAGCAGCACGCCTTATCCTTAATCTCCCACCTCGCTCCCAATCGGAACCCCTTCTGCGCTCTCTCCATTGGTTACCAATCAAAAAACGGGCTCTTTTAAAACTTCTTTGTTTAGTCTGCAAAACTCTGCACGGAAAGGGACCTTGTTACCTCAAAAATAAACTACAGCCATAAATTCCAGTTCACCATCTTAGATCTAGTGATCTATTACTGTTACGTCCCAAACATATTCGTACAACTAGATTTGGGAGTCGCTACTTTTCATTTCTGGCTCCTCACCACTGGAATCAGCTGCCCATGTCCATCCAAGCCTGCCCTGACTTCCCTCTCTTTCAAAAAAACTTCTGAAAACTTGGCTGTTTAATCTCTAACCATGCCACTGTAATTCGAACTGACTGCCTCTACAATGGCATCTAGAGATCCCTTCGGGGATGATTTGTGCGCCTAATAAATAATAATAATAATAATTATGTTCCAAGAAACCTGGGAAATAGAGCCATCCCATAGGTAAGGCTTTTACACTTTTTTGTGCCAGCCCAAAGGTCCTTGGCTGGCAGACCTTTGGGAGGTCTCACCATTTCGTTTAGTATCTCCCGGGGTTGTTTTGTGAGACAACTAATTATTGACTCTCCCGATTTAGTTGAGATAGAAGTTTAATTTTGGAAAGGGAAAAAACTGCATCTGTACAATGTTTACAACAGAAGTACCCTAAAGTCTTCAGAGTCCTCAGTGATAACCTTATTAAGAGATCTTATTGAAAAGGCTGGCAGAGAGGTTGTTATAGTAGGTGGGAATTTCAGTGTAAGTTTATAGCCCTCAGCTCTCCTAAGAAAAATTGCTGGTGAGGAAGACCAATCATGGGGCACTCCGCATCCCTCTGGTTTTTGTGTGCCACCTTTAACAAAGGTTGCTTTGCATATGATAGACCTTTGCCTAAATTGCTGCATGAGAGCTTGCAATGGCCATACTACCTCCAACCTAGATAGGCGTCCTACTTTTGGTAGGAACATCTCCCAGAGCCACATCGACTATATATTCTTGGAGTTATACTCCTGGGACAACCTTAAGGAAATGGAAATTAACCAACGGTTTATGAGTGACCATATTTCCCTTGTCTCTTACCCTTCATGGTAACCCAAACCATTTAAGCCCATAACCACGAATGCCTGATGGGGAACTATCAGTCACCAACTATGTATGGGAATATATAGCAAATAATGAGGACATTAATGCCCAGCTGTATCACTGTTTGGATCCCACACTGTGCGTATTTGCCTACCCTCACTCTTCACCTGACAAGTGGTTCAAGGTTTTGAAAAACTAGAGCCAATTATGAAACAGCCCTAAAGAAGGCCAGAGCAACGTGGGACACTACTGTCTGGGAAGACAACTTGCCCACTGTTCGATCGGGAAACCATGCAGTCTTCTGGCACACGATCAGCCATGGCACAAAATCTAATATAATGAGACCCCAGAATTACCTCCTCCCCCAGAATTGGGTCAGTCACTTCCTAACTCTCTATAATGATAATGATGCTACCATCGGTCCCGCTACTCTCTCTAATTTGGAACCTGGAGAACCTGGCATTGACCCTCCAGTGACTAACCCCTCACCTGTGCAGGAACTAAATAACGATGCAGGTCTAAATATGGAGGTTAAAGTCCTTGCCAATGTGCTGGCGACAAAACTGAGAGGGGTTATTACGAAAATAATACACCCAGACCAGTCGGGTTTCATGCCCCATCGTAGTACCCGACTGAACCTCTGACACCTATCCGGGGTCCTGAGCCAAACCAAGCTGCCTTTCTTAGATAAAGCAGTGGTGATGGCACTCAACGCAATGATGGTGTCCGGTAGTATATTATGGAAATATATCTTCGCTGTGCTGCCAAGGTTGGGCTTTGGGTCAAACTTTTGCAAGTGGGTCCGAGTATTATACCAGGAACCCTTGGCACAAGTACAGGACAATGGAGCAACTTCTCGGGTGTTCCCTCTGGGCAGGGGGATGTGTCAAGGCTGCCCCCTATCGCCAATAATCTTCGCACTGGTGCTGGAACCGCTCGCGGTGTGGATACGCTGAGACCAACTAATTAGGGGGATACCTATGCCCGGAAGGTGGGAAGAACCCATATTACTATATACGATATCCTGCTATATGTCATACACCCATATGGATCAGTGAGTAGGCTGCTCCAGATATTCACAGAGTTCGGTAACCACTCAGGATATCGGATTAACTGGTCTAAATCTTTGGACTTTCCGCTTTCGGGGGGGATTCCCTGACTCCTGTCAGACTGTGGTGCTCTGATTGTAGAAGATGAGTTCTGATATTTGGGTATCCGCATTACCAGGGACCCACAAATATTTCTCAGTTTAAATGTACATCCCCAGATAGATAGACTACATGAATATGTGAAACACTGGCGTACGCTGCCACTCACATTACCAGGGAGAGCTGCCCTATATAAAATGGTGACCCTCCCGCGTCTTCTATAAGCGTGCAAAACACACCGTTTTGTTTGCCCCAGAACTGTTTTGGAAGATAGAACAGGAGGTACGAATGCTGCTATGGCAGGGAGCGGCCCATCGAATAGCTCTGCGTAAACTACAGAGGGGAGTGTATGACAGGGGCTTGGGGATCCCAGATGCACGACTTTATTATTGGGCAATGCAGCTCATAGTAATTAATGACTAGGTATTTGCAGACCAGCAGGACCCAGCATATAGAGTAGAAAGACATGTGATGGGAAATGGAAACTTCGAAACTGTTTTATATCAAAGAAGAAAGGAAAACACTGTCCCCGAGCACACTCGTTAAGTGATCAGAGCCTGGCAGGAGGTAGCATGCTTCCTGGGTTGGCACAGCAGGCAGACAGAAAATACCCATCTATGGTGCAGTGTCATACTGAGAGATGTGAGAGGACTGAAGGGTTTTAAACACTGGGAGACACTTGGGATAGAACATTTGGGAGATGTTTGGAGAGGGCAGGCTATAATATGGTTCACAGATCTCCAGCGCGAACTGTCGGAAAAGGAAAAGTATAGATATCTACAACTTGGCCATGCATTAAAGCGTTATGTAATTGAGGGAGACTCATTGTTAAATCTCTACCCACAGAGGACAGACTTGTAGCAGACCCTATGCCTAGCAAGGGCATATCACTGACTTACAAAAAGCTATTGCATAACTCCCCAGACATGATGACATCCCTGTGTCAGAAATGGTCAGAAAATGTCGGCGACATTGACGATGAGGAGAGGACAGAGGCACTGCAGGGACCGAGAGAGACAGCCTTTAGGACTAGGTTCAGATTGATCCAACTACGGATCTTACATCACTCGTACTACTCCTACTACTCCCAGACCCTCCTTTTTAAAATGGAAAAAGCACTGTTGCCACTATGCCTGCGAAGATGTGGCCAGGTAGCCACCTTTTTATCATATATTATGGGACTGTCCACTCATCCAGTCCTTCTTGGAACAAATCATGGGAATACTGACCCAAGTCAAATCCAAAACCATCCAAATGAATACAAAAGAAATCCTACTGAACATGTCCGGCGATGAGCCTAGACCCAGGTATCATCAAATATGGGTCACCTTAGCCCTAGGGTTAGCAAAGAGAAATATAGGGTGAGGCAAGGCAGATCCTCATAGACTACAAAACTGGATGACAGATATGGACTGGTGCCAAAACGCAGAGCAAGTGATATATGAAGGGCGAGGCTGTCCAAAAAAGTGTGAAAAAGTGTGGGGACCTTGGAGGGGCTATAGAGGTACAGGAGGTAAGAGTCAGCATTGAAGAGTACCCAAAGGGGCCAGGACGGAAGGTAGATGACTCCGTGGCTCTGATTCCGAGTAATGCTGAACCAAAACATGCTAAATAATGTTAAATACTTAAAACGATTGCTTATTGGCTTATGTTTTTCTTTTTTTCCCTCTCTGTAACTGTAACTTAACGACAAATGCATGGTCCATGCTAAATGTATGATGCAAACTTTAATAAAAAAAGTTTAAAAAAATAAAAATAAATAAATAACGATGCAGGTCCCTTTTTTTTCCTTAACCAACACCACAGAAAGCGGGTCCCTGCAGATCTTTTTAAGTTGGAACTCACTATTTGGGTACCCTATTTAAACTGTGTTGCCAATGTCATTATGGTTGGTGCCCCAATCCTTGCTTCCTGGAAAAGAGCAGAAATAATTGCTATATTCAAGAAGGGCCTAAAATCAGACCTGCAAATTACCACCCAATAAGCCTCATTAACACAGACGAGAAAATGTCTGTAAGCAAATCCTAGACCATCTCCTAAGGTGGATTGAGGACAATGAAATCCTCTCCTAATTCCAGGCAGGGTTCCGCTCCAAGACCAGTGCAGTGGACCGAGTTATTAGATTTCAACTTATGAGATGGAAAGTGGTTGATATCAATAGAGGTGGTCTCTACGTGTCTTTTGTCGACCTAAAATTGGCATTTGACATGGTCCCCAGGGACATGCTCTGGAGTACCCTTAGAGAACTAGGGCTTCCACCTCCCATTCTGGATAGTATAGTGTGTCTCCATACCGACAACTATGCACAAATCAGGTGGGGACTTAATGGGGAAATTACGGATCAGATAAAGGCCACTAAGAGTGTTCGGTAAGGGTGCGTTCTCGCCCCAACCCTATTCCTTCTTTTTATAAATGGCTGCATAAATATTCTCTTAAACTGCGAAAACGACTCTACAGTTTTAAGTGACATAAAAACCCCAGCTTTATTGTTTGCAGATGATACCTAGTTAGTGTCTAAAACACCTAAAGGAATTGGGACCCTGCTAGCTAGGTTTAAATTGTTTTGCCCTAATCATGGTTTAGTTATTACCACCAGCAAAACTGAGTTCATGGCTATTAACCTGCCACTGGCGCTTTAGGGGGGGTTGTAAGGTTGGAGGGCGGAGATCTTGAGAGAGTCTTAGACTTTCACTACCTGGGAATTCACTTATCCAGCAGTAATTCCTAGGCTAGTCAAATCGCAAAGAGCACATTCTTATTAAACCATAGATTGGCTGCTACCCTGAGATTTGCAAAGAATACCTCCCTTCA
The DNA here is from genome assembly GCA_963921515.1 of Calotriton arnoldi. Lineage (NCBI taxonomy): Eukaryota > Metazoa > Chordata > Amphibia > Caudata > Salamandridae > Calotriton > Calotriton arnoldi. The sequence goes on from CAWUFW010011189.1 coordinate 264,348, forward strand.
TCCTGTTTCCCCTCTTTTAGAAATCTGGTGAGCCCAGGCAGTGGCAGCCGCAGTTTACGTGGCTGAACTTTGGGGACGCAGTAGCACTGAGGCTTTAGGAGTTGTTGAAAATCAAATTTTGAGGGCAGCACTCCCCCAAAGCACACCCTTAGTCTTTAAACTGGATTTGGGCATGCAATCCATCATCCCGAAAGTAAGACTTAAGCCAATCTTGTATCGGATGCGGATATGGTCGACCACGAGTTAGAACCTAATAGGTTATACCTCAGAGATATCTTGGATAGGAAAAAGGAGTGGAGCTACTACCATGGGTAAAATATGTAAAGCAGGCTTTAATCTCCTTGGGCCTGACTGAATTTTGGACTAACCCAGCTACCATCACGTCTTATTCTACTAGAATTGTGAAATCTCTCTATTGGGAGAACAAGGATAGGAAACTGATTCAACCATCAGTCCAAGGCTCATTAACAAATAGATTCCTAGAGATAAAACAAATCTCTTTTTTTGAGCCTTAACTGGATTATATTGACCCGTTCTTCACAAAAGCTCTCTATATAAGATTCAGGTTAGGAGCCCTCCCACTTGCTATCTTTACTGCTAAGTGGAAAGGCTCACCTGATGGTAATAAACTCTGCCCAGCCTGCAGTGAAGTGTGCCCTTATGCCGCACCCTGGAAACTGGTTAATATAGAGTTGCATTGAGAATTTGCTGGTCTGATGCCATGCCCTACATTATATTTTCAATGGCAAAAAATCTTGAGTCTCTTTGGCCCATTCGAACCAAAACCCTACTCTATTGACCCTCCTATGACTTAATTACCAGCCCAACATAGCATCTGTTAGATAGGGCTGACCTAGGAACACTGCTAGGATAAATTGATAAGAAAATTAATTATTGTCTGTGAAATCATATTTAGAATTGTATTTTAGTAATGCTATAATCATGACAAGCAGCTGAGATTTAGGTCCCAAATCGACCATAAACAGATCCATTTATGGTTGTTCCCAGATCTAAACTCTTCACTGACATGCTAGATTTATCTTTTGCAGTAGAGGCACCCTAGAGTTTAAGATTATTTAGCAAATTCTAATGATGCAGATATAAATTGTACCTCTTAAATCGACTACCAACAGATCTACTCATGGTTGTTCCTAGATCTAAACTCTTTACTTACATGCTAGATTAATATTTCCCAGTAGAGGCACCATATAGTTCAAGATTTTTAAGCAATTTTCAATGATGCACTTATTTTCTGTTTAATTGTCCATTGTTAGGTCTCAGCTCTAGACAGCACGCATGCCCTGTCTTGAAAAGAGATCTGTTGTATACTTTAGGGGCTTCAGCCTACCCATAGGCTTGCCATTTGCTGGCTCCACCTTCGCTCTTCCATTCGTGCTCCCCATTTATCCATGGCATGCATTTGTCCTGCCTCTTTCTCTGTTTACTCCTCCCCAAGAGCAGGGACTGAGGGGCTCATTAGGATGGCGGGCGGAGGCACCTCCGCGGTGCTGGCGGAAAATGTCATTTTCCACACTCCAGCAGCGGTCCTCCCGCCCGCCATATTACAATGGGCAAACATAGCCCATTTCCCGTCCGCCGTGGTGCGACGCGAATCGCCACAAATTTGCGCCCGCCACCGCGGCGGTGTGAGCCAATAGAGACCCACCGCCGTGCGGAATGACGTCCCGTCCGATGTACAAATCACGATGCCCCAAACAGCCCGTCACACCGCAGCGGAGAAACCACCCAACCTGAGACGGCAGAAGCAAACAGCGGAGGGCGAAACCAGACTCCCGGACCCCTCCACCCGGTCTCTACCGCAATGGATCCAGCTCTACAAGCATTTCCGGTGCTGTACCTGATCCACTACCAGCAAATAATGGACCGTCGCGGACAACGCCGCAGGTACGCGTTCACACAACTCCGCACACAAACACAACACACAACTCCCGGGCTGATATACGGTTCCTGTCCACATCAGACACTCTGGTGGGGACAGGAACACATCCCCAAGTGTACCCACACATGTCCTACCTGTCACAAAATCACCCCTCCGCATCCGGGTCACCCATCAACCGCGAAATCACAGCAATGTCCCGGTCACGTCACCGCAGCGGTGCAGACGCGGGAAAACCTGCGCACAATGTAGTAGACAGGGCCAACGCTAGGCATGGGCAGTCCACAAAGATTTACAGGGCCCCACCTCCACCCTTCACACACCTCGACCCCCACACCCATTTGGGGACATGCTGTGTGCTCCTCCTGTGCCCCCACTGCACAATTCATCTGCCAGGTGTAGCCAGACCCTGCACCACACACACCAAACAACCAGGGAGCCTGTCTTAGAAGGTGGGGGTGGCATTCCTCCTCCTCCCACCTACCCTCCACTCATGTCAAGCAAACTGAGTCCAATCACAAATTGAAGACTCACACTGCATATGAACATCCACTGAACTGTCCACACTGCCTGCCAAGTCACTCAGACACACCCCACACTGACACACAGCCACATACACATACCAGATGTCAGCAGTAATGGAGGGCAATAAATGGGCTAGCCAAAAGTGAAGTGGACAGTGATGGAAAGCCATGGAGCAAGCCACAAAGCATGTGTACATCACACCACCCTTAGGCCATCAAATCAGACATGGGTGGCACAGTGAGTGGAATTAAACCTAAGTGACCTCTGTTCAACAACTCAGGGAGACATCAAGGCAAGCCATGCATTGGCACAGGAATGATACGAAGTGTCTGAAGTCAAACAGTGATCAGCCACACATCTGTCTCAACTCACTTGACATGTGTATGTCATCAGCACAACACACATGGCTCATTGTCACACTCCCTGACCATCAAACCCAAGTTGGACCTTCACACATACCCCTCCTCTACCCAACTCACACCTGCAGCACTCAACACCAGTGTTAAACACACAGAATGGTGCAAATGATGTCCTGTGAGTACACTGACAACCAATCACACTCCCTGGGGTGCATCCACAAACATCACACACACACTCAGGGATGCCTGAACCAATGCTGACACAAAAACAATAGCCAAACACAAACAACATACACAGAAGTCCAACAACCCCACATATGGCCAGCCAAACAGTGGAAAGGCAATGGGACCCCAGACAGAACAGGAGTACACAACATTGTCACTCGGGACCAATGCACAGACACCATAACCCAACACAAACAAGAATTGCATCATCTCAAAACAGCCATGAACACAAACTGGGATCAATGGGACAATAAGCTAACACAGACAGAGACACCACACCACACCACCCATCAAGTCAACATGGTGTCATAGTGTACCACAAGCATGCACATGCCCAATCCTGACAAGTGACAGGTCAAAGATAGGAGGACATAGCACTTTTGTGCACTCAAAACAAGCCCAGTAACAAGAATACACCTTGCTGCATGTGACAGACACACAAGTAATGCACACTACACTTGCAACACACATCAGAATGTATCACAATGCCCAAACTACTCACACACAATGTCATGCAAATAGAACATCACACACAGAGCATCTGTCAGCAGAAAGAGCCAACACAGGCCAAACACTGCATCCATCCGCAACAAAAACACAACAGATGCACATGCCAATACATTACATTGCAAACTCAGCTGGACATCAGGGGGATGCACACCAGGCAAGTACAAGGCAACATACACTGACAGCACTGCATGCAGGCCAAGCAGTGTGTGCACACCAACCAAATCAGTAGCACACACATCTCAGTGCCACAACATGTACTCCCACAACACAAATCAGCACAGCACACAGACAACATCACACTCAGGAAGGGTAGCAGTACCTCAGCAAACACATACAGCTAACCCAACACTCACCGATGCACAACTCGGGGACACCCAGGTGCAAACAACATGACCAGAGGACTGTGCAGCACAAACAGTTGCACTGCACATCAGCAACCATGACTGCAAACCAGTACAAGAAAATCACACATAACTAATTGGGAAACTGTCCTGAGTGGTACCTTGGTCCTGTGCACAGATCAGCACCACAAAGCATAGTGTAACAAATGAAGTGGTGGGAAGGCTCACACACTGGCAACCCAAGGGGTAGGTGACATGAGATTGAAGTGGTGTGTATGTCAGTAGTGGACAGGTCAGGAGTGTACTGTACACAAACACATAGAGGAGTCACTCCCAATGGGCAGGCATCAGAAGCACAGATAGGGGATGGTATGACTCCACAGACCACATACCATACTGGAGCCAAAAATGGCTCAAGTGACAGCAATGCATGAGGAAACTCACCAACAATGTCAGTGTGGCTGAGCAGGTCTGCACAGTGAGCACAAACAGTAACAAGACACATGGCTGATCAACAAAACACAACACAGACTTGGCTGTCACACACTCTGCATACTCACAACTGGCAGCAACAACAAGTAGGTGTCCCCCAGGAGTGCAAGGACACACCAACACACTGCACAGTGCACAACTTACAACTCCTACATTTGCCCACAATCACAAGCACAGGGCTGACAATTCAAACAAACAGGCACTCAGCTCCTGGGTCATACATGTGTGCAGTTGGCATTGCAGGGGCACAGACACATCAACACTACTGACCAAGTCACCCCTTTCACACTTCATGACCACTCAAGTGCACACATTCAAATGTACCCATGTGACTAGGAAGACAGGCCCTCACAAGATGACCATACATCAACACTGCTGTTCACACATCCAGAAAGATCACACAGACATGATGGACCCTGGTCAGCCTGCCTGTAATCCTGTGGGTAGAATTCCCCTCTGTGCTGGTAGTGCATCCTAACATGACGTGTACAATTTAGCAAACCTGACTATAGAATGATTAGGATAACAGTAGATCATCACAAACAACCATCATTGCTCCCCCAAGCCTCAGCGTCAAGAAGAACTGAAATGCCTGTCACCTCTGGCAAACTCTGAAAAAGTGAAACAAGCAATTGGCAATGTAAAAGTGGCATACAGAGCATGTGTCACATGAAACCATACCCATACAGAAAGATTTTATTAAGCAAGGGCACCGACTAAGCAGACAACAGGAGTAACTGTCTTTATTACATATTACCCAGATAGGCATCAAAAGTAGACAAAAGCAAGGCCAGTGGCCAGTCCATAGTTCAAAGTAGGCACATGTGTGCATGAGAACCTGCACAGGGAATGGGCATCCATGGTTACAAACAGCAAGGCCAGTGGCCAGTCCATAGTTCAAAGTAGGCACATGTGTGCATGAGAACCTGCACAGGGGGCATCCATGGTTACAAACAGCAAGGCCAGTGGCCAGTCCATAGTTCAAAGTAGGCACATGTGTGCATGAGAACCTGCACAGGGAATGGGCAAACAAAGTGACAAACAGCAAGGCCAGTGGTCAGTCCATAGTTCAAAGTAGGCACATGTGTACATGAGAACCTGCACAGGGGGCATCCATGGTTACAAACAGCAAGGCCAGTGGCCAGTCCATAGTTCGAAGTAGGCACATGTGTGCATGAGAACCTGCACGGGGAATGGGCAAACAAAGTGACAAACAGCAAGGCCAGTGGCCAGTCCATAGTTCAAAGTAGGCACATCTGTGCATGAGAACCTGCACCGGGAATGGGTGACACCGTACACTGCCATGGGAAGCAACACAGCTAAGGGGATAACAATGGGCAGTCCAGGCACCGCTGTGGGAGAGATAGGTGTGGGAGGGGGACTTGGCCTCAGACTTGGCTGTCAGTCAGACTGGGAGGTGGCTGATTGTCCGGGCCAGTTGTAGGACTGGACCTGGGATAGAGAGGACCAGCTGAGGTAGAGGCATCAGTGGCTTTGGGAGCTGGAGGGCTGCTTGGACCGGGTGGTGTGGTGGCACGTGGAGGCGGAGACATGCTGCCGTGAGACACAGTGTGTGAGGGAGAATGTGGAAGGCTGCCTTTCCACTTCTTGGGGATTCGATAGGGAATAATTGTCTTGGTAGGAGTGGGAAGTGGGGCGGGCACAACAGACTCACTCCCCACCACAGGTGCATCAGGTGCAGGTGGTGGCTCTCCCTCTGGGGATCTGCTGGATCGGGCCGTACGCTTGTCCTGGCCTTGCCTTTTCCCCTCCATCCCCTGTTGACCAGGTGAACCCCCTACAGTGCCCTCCTTTCCCAGCTTCACAGGGGTGTGGGTGGGAGTTGAGGTTGTGGGTGAATCTGCCTTAGAGGGCTTTTTCTGCGGACTCTTAGCAGGCACCAGCTTCACAGCAGGCACGGCAACTGTCTGCCTGTGTTTGGGAGACGCCTTTGGGACTGGAGTGTCCTTGGATGGGGCAGATTTTGAGGCATGTGAGCCTGAGGCCTGCTTCGACTTGATGCCCCTGAGTGTCACCTGAAGGGCTTTCGCCTTTGCGCTCCTGTGTCACTTTATTTTGTTTGGGGGATGGTGTCTGCGCTCTGGCCCGCTTAGGGTGCTGCTGTTGTGTGCTGCGTGTGGTGTACCTGGAGCCTGTGGGCTGTGGTGTGTGGTCACTGTCGTCAGATGTAGCCACTGGCAGGGGGGTTGCCAAAGGGACTGTAGCTGGACTCTGAGGCTGTGACAGCTGAATGGCTGCCGTCACTGTGGAGTACAAAGACTGGACAGTCCTGTGTAGCCCACCCACGTCTGAATGAATCCCCTCCATGAAGGCAACTACCTGTGCCAACTTCTTGTCATGGTCTTGGAAGGCATTCAGGAGAGTTGTCTGACCCACACACAGCTGGCGCAAAAGGTCCACCGCCTCAACACTGAGGGCAGCAGGGGAGACAGGGGCAGGGGCAGCGGTGCCTGGGGGGAAGGACTCTCTTCCCTTCTTACTGGTGCGAGCACGTGCAGCACTAGTGGAAGTAGCTGGGAGGGTGGGCACTGGACGATGTGTGGTGGAAGAGGAGGCAGATTTCCCACTCCCTGTGCCCGCCAACATCGAGGAGTCACCGCTGGCGTCAGATGACGTAGAGGTTGGTGTTTCTGGGCGTGATTCCTCAAGGACACTCCTGTCCCCCTCCGAGGCGCTGGTCACATCAGTGTCAGTGGGCCCATGTGTAGCAGTCGTGCAAGATGCCTCACCACTGGTGTCCGTCCCCTGTCCCTCTGTGCCCTCGGCAGATGCTGCAAGAGACAGAGACGTAGGTTCAGTTTAGTGCCATACACACAAACATCATATGCAAGCAAAGCACAAAACAAGATGATGATACCCCCAAGTTGCACACCACCCTGTGCAGTCACATTGTGCAACCTTAATTCAAAACGCCAAAGATGTATGGTAACATGCACACTTGGCATTATTGACCCATGTGATGTCCACACAGCTAAATAGCTTGCCCGTGCCTCCGTGTAACCTGACATACAGATCCCAGTGAGCATACCTAGGTCCCTGTGGGTGAAAAATATGTACATCCCAACATGTTGTCACAGTCACATATGGAGTCAACATAAGGGGACAACACAGATACAGACTCCAAAATGTCATTTAGCAATGGCCATGAGCTACTGCCATCCACCATGTCATGCTTTGGTGCACAACTACAGTTGCATATTGGTGTCAGATGTGTAGTTCTCACAATTTCGAGCTCAGGCACTGCACACATTGACGAAAGCACACTCAGATGAGACACAGTACCGTTCACTGCCATGGGATGTCCCTGTCTCCCCTAATGCAGCCAATGCCACAAGGCCACAACTCAGAATGCAACGCCAAGGGCCATTACATCAATGACATGAGAAAGTACATGTAGCGAAAATGCATGATAGCTGCACCCAACAGAGAGGCCACTTACAAGCCATTGCATCACACGAGCAACATCACAGAGCTCAGCACTGGCTCAGGGTTGGAATACATGCAGTCACTCACAACCAAAGTCACCCTTCCCAGAATACTCACCCCCAGCTTGCTGCTGATGGGCCCTCAAACGTTCATCCAGCTCTGGCTGTGTCACAGCCAAGATGCGGGCCATTAGTGGTGTCATGCTCCTGCGCGTCAACCTGCCAGTCCGAGGGAGCAGCCCCAGCGTCATCTCTGCCACGTTTTTGCTCAGCCGGCAGATGTCATCCCACCTCTTGTAACAGTGTGTGTGCCGTCGGTTGGACACACCCAGAGCCCGCACCTTGCGTGCAATGGCCCTACATACAGCCTTATGCTGGTGGACTTTGAGCTGCAGGCATGGGAGACAAGGAGAGCAAATTTCAGTTATACTGGGTTATGTACCACTGTGTCTCAGTACAGGAGCATGCACACACTCAGCACAGCTACTCAGATATGTTTAGCAGAGACAATACAGCATGACACGTAGTACATTAGCATGAGATAATTGTATAAAAATGCACGCAGGTATGAGGATGGACACAGTACCTGGCCATCTCATACACATGCAGAATGCCAGCACAGAAAGCAAGGTGAAGATGGCCCACATCTGCAATGCAGTATGTGAGGGATTAAGACATACATTACATTGCAAATTATGTTTTTGGGCAGACTCACTGTGTCTAACACTGCACACCCCTCTATGTCCTTGGCATGTGAATGGCTACCTGTGTTATGGAGGTCACATATAGGGACATGATCTTACAATCTCACACCCTTATCAAAAGGTCTGTCTTGTGCAATCCACAGGCGTAAGATAGCTCATTGAGGAATAGGGTAGCAGACAACCCATATGTCTCACTCTGTCCATTCAGTGATGGGTCCCTGACAAATTGGGCAGTAACTGTGCAGGCCAGGGGGGCTCACACTGCGGTCTAACGTGGGCCATCCGAACTGTCACATGCATGTACAATATGGGAGGGAAAAATCTGCCTACACATGCGAGTCAGTACACATTATGATGAAAATGGAAGGGGGATGTTTCAAAAGTACAACAATCTGCTGTGTCATAGGTGAATTTCCACCAAGAGTGTCACCCTCAAGCATTTCACTCTTGTGCATAATGCTGACATATCCATGGTGGCAATATAAAGTCAAACCCACTTCCATCAGTACCCTCTGGACGGAAACTATTTGTAATGTCACAGATGAGCCTGTGAAGAACCTCATGGACCCAAACATCCATTAGCACAGGCAATGTCTGTCCTGACTCCCACTTAACAAACTTGCAGTGTCACTGTATGGCTGCAAAAACACTGCATGTCCCTCCCATCCCGATATGCAGCCAGGGAAATGTGTAAAATAGGCTACAAACCCCTTTCCCCTGAAGTCAGCATGCTAGGCAGTGTATCACACAAACCCTCACTCTCAGGCACATACTGCAGCAGATCAACTTCATTTGTGCACTCCCTGCACTCCCCTTCTTTCACTCTGAAACACTTACCATGACATCAGGAGCACCATATAGCCTCCCATACTGTGTGAGCACCTCGTCCACCAGGACTTCCAGCTCCTCTGTGGTGAAGGGACGGGCCCTGATGTTCTCAGTGGCCATCACTGGGTCCAGGAGACAGGAACAGCAGCAGTTGGTGGTGAAGTGTGTCAGTCAACAGTGTCTGGAAGCAGTGGAAATGTGTGGCTCTCAGCTTTTTTCAAATGCATCCAATGACTGGCCCCGCGGTAGCAGAGCACGCCTACCACGATTTTCAAAATTGCATTTGGCTACCGCGATTGCGCTTCCCATTGGCTGTAAGGGCATGGGCATTGGCGGTGCCACACCGCACGGGCCAGGCGGTTGCTACCGTGATTTGGCCGCCTGATATTGGTGCCCATGGCCGTGATTGTGGTGGCGGAGCACACCAACCGCCATTTTACAATGTGTATATCACTACCGCGATTGCGGTGGACATTGGCGGTGCCACACCGCAGGGGCCAGGCAATCGCTACCGTGATTTGGCCGCCTGATATTGGTGCCCATGGCCGTGATTGTGCTGGCGGAGCACACCAACCGCCATTTTACAATGTGTATATCACTACCGCGATTGCGGTGGGCATTGGCGGTCGCTACCGTGATTTGGCCGCCTGATATTGGTGCCCATGGCCGTAATTGTGGTGGCGGAGCACACCAACGGCCATTTTACAATGTGTATATCACTACCGCGATTGCGGTGGACATTGGCGGTGCCACATCGCAGGGGCCAGGCGGTCGCTACCGTGATTTGGCCGCCTGATATTGGTGCCCATGGCCGTGATTGTGGTGGCGGTGCACGCTTATGCCACCTATGGACACATCATGCTGTGGCAGTGTCAATGGCCAGTTCTCAACATTGTACAGTAGACACATGAATCATGCCACCAGATAGTGCTAACCAATGCTAGTGTGACATTTAGCCCACTGATGACTACACATGCCATGTCAGTGCACAGGATTACATGCACGGGCATGTACTCACTCACATGTCACTTATGTAATTGTTGTGCATGTACACAGATCTGTGGTGTACACATTTCAATGTGTGCGATGTTTAAGCGACACACAGTAATGAAGGTCTGACCACATATTGTGCCTATTTCACTGTGTAGATTGCTGAACTCATGTTAATGCTTGATCTTTGTGAACACACTGTGCACATTGTGTTGTTAATGTGTGCCATGTCCAAATTACGCAAGAAGATGTGGCAGGTACAGCAGCTACGTAGAAGCTAGCAGTGTTGCTGTCTCACACATGTGCTGTGTCAACTACTCTCAGGGCAGGTGGCACAAGATGTTGGAATGTACCTTTTTGAATTCACCTAGTCTGAATCTGTTTTGGGGGACATCTCTGTGTGAATACTGGACAAGTGTGCGACTAGTTTAGGTCAAGGTGTCCCTACATGTGAGTTGTGCAGTAAGCTGAAGTGTTTTTGCCAGTCATTGTTAGCGCTGTCTCAGTCAACACGTAAGATGTTGGACACATCACATAGGGGGATGTAATTGACATGTGTCCCCTTTCATCTCACCTAGGAGGCGACCAAATGTGCATCGTCCATTCACAGTGCTGGCGGACATGGAGGATGAGGACATCATACGGAAATTCCGTCTGGATCGACCTACCCTTCAAGACCTATGTGCTCTGTTGGAGCCCCATCTGAGGCCTCGCAGAACCTATCCGACTGCTTTGACACCAACGTGTAAGGTGATGGCGGCCCTGCATTTCTTTGCAACTGGTTCATTCCAGTACACGGTGTCCAGCGCAGGTGGGATGTCGCAACCTATGTTCAGCATGGTGCTACGTGATGTCCTGTCCGCTATGATGACCTACAAGGACAGATAAATCCATTTCCCCAGGAGGCATGAATTGGCGGCTGTGAAGGGTGATTTTTATGTCCTTGGCCACATCCCTAATGTTGTTGGTGCCATTGACTGCACACATGTTGGCCTGGTTCCACCACAGGCACGTGAGCACATCTGCAGGAACAGGAAGCATTTCCATTCCATTAATGTGCAAGTGGTATGCCAGACGGATATGATAATCTCACATGTCTGTGCCAAATTTCCTTGATCAGCCCACGACTCCTACATCCTGCGTAACAGCATCGTACCACAGCTGATGGCAAATCTGCATCCAGAGCGTGCGTGGATTGTGGGTGAGTACGCAGAGTCAAGTAGTGTGCTGTATGTGTGACATGCTGTTCTCAGCTACTGTTTATATAACAAAATTGGTCTGTGTATCTCACACCTAGGTGACTCTGCATATCCCAACCGGCCTTGGTTGCTGAGCCCACTGAGGAATCCCAGGACCCCGGGTGATGTCCGCTACAATGATGCCCATGGCAGTACACGTCTTGTGGTGGAGCGTACTTTTGGTCTACTTAAGTCACGATTTCGCTGCCTGGCCAAGACCGGAGGTGCACTGATGTACTCTCCCCAATAGGTGTGTCAGATCGTAGTTGCATGCTGCATGCTCCACAACCTGGCCTTGCGCAAGGAGATCCCCCCTGCTCCTGGATGATGATGAGCAGCCGAGGCCCCCGCCTGCAAACCCACACATGTCCAGTGACGAGGATAGTGGAGAGGAGGAAGGTGTCGACCTGCGCCAACAGCTCATCAACCGCTACTTCCCTTGAAGGTGAGTGAAAACGTACAACGGTGCCATTGTCTGCTGATTTTGTTGTTGGTGAAGAGGCCTAGGTGAGCTTTGTGACTGCTGCCTGTTGTTGGCTCTGTGCTGGCTGCTAATGTTTCTGGGACAGGGTAGTCATGCACAGCTACAGGATGTCTATGTTGGTACTGTTGCTCATTGTAATGTGTGCAGATTTGAGTACCTTGATGACAAGTGTTGTGTAATGGCTGTGATGCCATCACCTGACAAGTGAATATTGTTCTCTTGTGTTTTCCTAGGTCCCTTCAGCCTCTCAATGAGTCCAGACAATCAGTGCTCCTGGTACATTGTAAACAGAGTCAACATTGTACATCCTGTGATAAACATGGAGCTGACACGAAAACATAGGTGTGTAAGGAGTGTTTATTTGCAATGGGTATATGTGACAGGGAAGTGAATATTTACAAAATCGGTGAAAAGGGAATCAATGAGTTGTCAGTGATGGTAGATGAGACAATCGAGTAGTCACCACATTGATGTGGTGACCCAGTCCAACAGACGCATGCCATTAGCCTGGCAGTGTGGGTAAGGACAGTCAACAAAGTCAATGGCAGGGTGAAGAGGGGTGCCATCATGGCTGGCTCCTTGACTGGCGTTTGGCTTGTGCTTTACCACGGGATCCTCCCTGGGATTTCTTTGGACGGCCCCTTGATCGTTTGGCAGGGGGGGCCTCTGCTGCGGGCTCAGCAGGGTCTGAGGACTCACCCCTCTCTGTGGCCGCAGGGGAGGTGGGGGAACTGTCATCCTGCGGGCCACTGGAGGGAGGTGGAGCTGTTGTTTGGGCCGCAGGCCTGTCTCTCAGAACCCCCACAAGCTGGCCCAAGAGGTCCACGATTTGGCCCATGCGGGTGTCTATGGACCTCAGCAGCAGGCGGAGCTCACGGGACTCTTCAAGAGCCTGGCCCGTGTGTCCCTGGGCTCGTTCATAGGCCCCAAGGACTCTGGCGATGTTGGCCAGGGCTTCGGTCCCAATGTCCGGATGGGTTTGACTCCCAGTTGCCCTCCCACCTGCCCTGCTGTCCCGGACCTGTGGCGTCACCACTCTACGCACCCGCATACTCTCCCTGCCCTCCTCAGATGGTGGGGTGGGGTGGTCATCCTCTGAGGCAGGGAGAGTGTTGCAGGCAGCACTGGTGGTGGTGGTGGAGGCCGCACAGGTCGTTACAGCAGGGGTCAGCGTAGTTGTTGTTGCTGAGGTGGTGGCGGTGGGGACAGTGGGGTCCTGGGACCTGTTGCGCCCTGGCATGCCTGATGGGCCGGCTTCTGGCTCTGCATCCAAGAAGTCTAGGGAGTCTGCATCAGAGAGTCCATGTTCCGGGGGTGGAGACTGGCTCTGCAGGTTGGTGTGGTCATCTTCAGCTGTCCGTTCTTGGTCACCTGTGGAACAGAGGGGAAATGGTCATTGAAGTGCACCTCTCAAGCTTGGTGTTAGATGTTTTTTGTTTACAAGATATACACCACACAGTTTACATTGATATCACATTGTATGTCTGCACAGTACTGTGCATCATGACATGATGTGGAGGTACATACATTACTTGTCCATGGTGTCACATGTCAATAGATACCATGTGCCACATGTAGATTTTGTGATTACAAGGACATGTTGTCATCTAACGACTAGCAGCACAACAACTTCATGTGATGCATCTTTGTTGATTACTCTGCATGGAAGACGTTACATCTGAGCACGAACTAGCCATTGTAATCTCATGCATACCTTTGTCATGTGCTTTGCTTTCTTTTTACTACAGACCATGCTTGTTTTGTTTTCATACGGGCCTTGATGCTCTGCCCCCATGGCACTTACAGATAGCATTCAGTGCTGTGCATGATTGTGCCCTGAATTTCTTCAACATGTTATTTGGTGAGTCACACTTTGGTTTCTGTGACAGTTACATACGCTTAGGTGTCTGCACACTGTAAGTGGCTATTGGATCTGTGCCTATTTTGGTGGGATGTGAGGGCTGGTGTGGTCATATGGCTCCATGCTTTTTGAGAGAAATGGCAGGGTGCATGCACTGTCTACTTATCTGTTCTGTGGCACATTTGGGGGGAATTTCTGACATCTTTATGGGTGGGTGGTGGAGTGCTACATCTTGCTGAGCTGTGGGACATGGGGGCCTGTTTGGAGTTGTAGTGCTGGCCTCCCACTCACACACACCCCTCCCTGTTAATATGGCTACCTACCTGTAAGTTTGATGAGTGAGATTCAATGGCTGCCACATGCTTCTGGGTGGGGTGGGGGGAGTGCTCCATCCTGCTGAGCTGTGGGACAAGGGGGCCTGGTGGGAGTTGTAGTGCTGGCCTCCTACTCAAACACACCCCTCCCTGTTAATATGGCTACCTACCTGTGAGTTTGATGAGTGAGATTCAGTGGCTGCCACATGGTTGTGGGTGGGGGGGAGTGCTCCATCCTGCTGACTGTGGGACAAGGGGGCCTGGTGGGAGTTGTAGTGCTGGCCTCCCACTCACACACACCCCTCCCTGTGAAGATGGCTACCTACCTGTAAGTTTGATGAGTGAGATTCAATGGCTGCCACATGCTTCTGGGTGGGGGGGGAGTGCTCCATCCTGCTGAGCTGTGAGACACAGGGGCCTGGTGGGAGTTGTAGTGCTGGCCTCCCAGCCACACACACCCCTCCCTGTGAAGATGGCTACGCTACCTACCTGTTAGTTTGATGAGGGCAATGTAATGGCTGCCACATACGTCTGGGTGAGGGGGAGTGCTCCATCCTGCTCAGGGGTGGGACAAGTGGGCCTGGTGGGAGTTGTAGTGCTGGCTTCTCAGCCACACACACCCCTCCCTGTGAAGATGGCTACCTACCTGTAAGTTTGATGAGTGAGATTCAATGGCTGCCACATGATTGTGGGTGTGTGGAGTGCTCCATCCTGCTGAGCTGTGGGACAAGGGGGCCTGTTGGGAGTTGTAATGCTGGCTGCCTATCCACAGACACCCCTCCCTGTTAAGATGGCTGGCTCCCTGTGGAGCAGAGGGAGGGAATGGTTACACATGGCTCTTGGGTGGGGGGGTGTTCCATCCTGCTCAGCTGTGGGACAGGGGGCCTGGTGGGAGTTTTAGTGCTGGCCTCCCACCCACAAACACCCCTCCCTATGAAGATGGCTACCTACCTGTAGGTTTGGTTGGTGAGATACAATGGCTGCCACATGCTTCTGGCTGGGGGGGGGAAGTGTTCCATGTTGCTGAGCTGTGGGACATGGGGGCCTGTTGGGAGTTGGAGTGCTGGCTTCCCACCCACAAACACCCCTCCCTGTTAAGATGGCTGGCTCCCTGTAGAGCAGAGGGAGGGAATGGTTACACATGGCTCTTGGGTGGGGGGTGTGTTCCATCCTGCTCAGCTGTGGGACAGGGGGCCTGGTGGGAGTTGTAGTGCTGGCTGCCTGTACACAAGCAACCCAGGGAATGTTGCTAGCTACCTTTGGGGTGAATGAGAGGGAGTGAATGTTGGATCTGTGAGACATGTGTTGGGGAGAGTACGGTGCACATGATTGGAATTGGGCCTAGGAGGTGTAGATTTGTAGTTGTGCAAGACAGTACATTGCAGTGTGATGGTGGACATTTGTTTGTACTTACCAGCCTCCACTCCCCCGGATATTCCTATGAGACTCTCTGGATGCAGTATGGCAAGCACCTTCTCCTCCCATGCAGTGAATGTTCTTGGTGGAATGGGAGGGCCACCGCCAGTCATCTGAGCCAGCTGACGGTTCTTGTAGTTCTTTGCTTTCACCTGCCTCTTGAGGTCATGCCACTGCTTCATGATCTCTTTCTTGATGCGAAGGTAGTCCCTACCGCATTGACCTTGTTGACTATCCTTCCCCACATTTGTGCTCTGGTGGCTAATGGTGTCTGTTGGACCAGGTTACCAAACAATTGTGGTTCTACTCTGATTATCTCATCTGCCATGACTGACAACTCATTGTCAGTGAATTTGGGCATTTTCTTTTGTGCCATGGTGTGTGATGTGCAAATGGTTTGAGGTGCAGGTGTGAGGGTGGTGGGGGTGGTGTAGGTGGTGTGTGTGTGTGTGTGTTGTTGTTGTGCTGGTGAGATGTGTGGTGGTTTGCCTATCCAATGTGCTGTAGGGTTTAGTTCCTTCGGGGCTGGAGTAGTGGAAAGGATTCTGGTCAGGGAAGGGGCAGGTTTTATACTCACCTATGTGGGTGTGTCAAAATGGTGTATTGCTGTCAGGTGTGTTGTGTGTGTTGTCCTGGGATTTGTATTTTTTCAGTTGCCATGGGGGTGTGTCCTTGGGGTGTGTTAGGTGTTTTGGGGGGCTGAGCTAGTTTGATGTGTACACTTGGTGGCCTTGTTATGTATTTTTTTTTTGTCGACCGCCATAATAGTTCCGGTGCGGCCTCGGCGGTGGGTATGCAACAGCCCTTCTGCCTGCTCTCCCATTCATCACTGTTAGCGATCGCGGCGGTCGGAAACAGCGGATCGTTCCGCTGTCACCTCAATGGTATCCTAATTTTATGTGCGGTCACTCCGCTGGCCTTGCGGCGGGTTTGGGTTTTTCCGCCGCAAATTCGACCGCCGCGGATGGATTTTCACCTGCTCCGCCCGCTACCGGCGGTCTTTCGTGGCATCGTTCTGTTGCGGTCGGATTTTTCTGGCGGTTGATCCTAATCTGACCGCCGGTTTTCCCGCGGTACCTGCGGACGGTTCATTTCCGCTACCACGGCAGTCGGGACGGTTTTCCGACCGCCATCGTAATCAGCCCCTCAGTACACAATCCCTCCACTATCCCTCATTTTATTACCAATTTAAGGACTTCTTTTTTTCTTCATTTACCAGCCCTCCTCAGGAGCACTGCTGTTTTAATTCACTCCGAGCGCCGGTTATCTTTTTTGTTTTAATTAATTATCCCGACCCGCTTTTCAGTCGCTCAATCCATTATTGGCTGCACATGGGAAAGGGAGGGGACAACTGGTCACGGCGGTGGCGTGGTTTCGCCGTGGAAGTGTGTCACACAGTTACAACAACTTTCTGCTGGCGGCGTAAGTTTGTTGTTTCATCGTTCAGGTGCGCTACCATGAAGTCCTGTGAGGTGTCACTTTCCGAGGTACTTTTATTATTTTCCTTCTTTGCCCCGTCGTCATCGTTGCTTGATTTGTTTATGCAGCCTCTCCCTCCCACAACCATTGTTCGCTCGCTCTTCCCCCCGGGAAGCTGTACTGGGGGCTCCCTGTGCCACGATACAGCCTGAGCCACATCTAACGGCCTCTCTTGTTTGACATTTTATCTCCATGGTTTTGTTACTGGCTTTGCTTTTCACCTGCATGCTATGTTCCATATCTGCACTATTTAAGATCAGCTTACACTCTTTCCCTATCTGAACTAAATGCAGTGTTCAGGGGTGCCTATCATATTGTATTGAGGGGTTTGCATAGTAATAGTTTTTAAAATGACATTTCCTCAATATTCCCCCGAATATTTCTGCATCATGAAAGTTATCAGCTACAATTGGCTCACGGTAGTGAGGTTGCTTCGCCGCTGGAGTGTCACACAATTACAACAACTTTGTGCCGGCAGTGATTATTAGGTGCACACTTAAGGAAGTGCCCCTCCCCAGCTCTAGATGCACACCCAGTGCTCATGCCCTAAAGGCCATCTCTGCTTCCGAGGAATCCAGCAAGGATCTTGCAGGAGGTGCTATATGCCCATTTTGCCTCCTATTTGCCACATCGTAGCTCAGAAAAATGTGACTCCAACTCCCAGCATGCCATTGACCAGATAAACTCTCCCTGCTCTTCCGGTTCTTGGGTAGTGTTCCATTGCACACTGACTTTCATCCTAGCGATAGCAGCAATGGACGACTTCTCGTCTGACTTTTGCCCGTCAGGGGAAGGGGGTTCAGAGAAGGTGGACCCGGGCCTCCTCATGAAGCAAATCTAGGTGCACATAGCCATGGCCATCGCTCAGGAGCTGTTGCAGGTAAACATAGTGGTGGCATGGGTGAGCACCTACTTCGTGGTACTGTGTGTGAAGTGAGAAGCTGCAGCTGCTCAATGCATTAGAACATGTGTGGGCATTATGGAGATAATGCTCCTTGTAGCTGTACAATGGTGTTGGCTCCTGTTACTCATTAAGGTGATGCTGTTTGTGTCAGTAGAAAGGTGTTGGCTACTTCTATTACTCATTCAGTGTTGGCCGCATTCCTATCCACACACCTACTGCTGAAAAAGAGGATACATTGGTTTCTGGTCGTTTCCTTGTGGTTGGCGGGTGATTCTTTTCCCACCAACATTCTCCCCGTAGCTTCCTCCTCCCTCACATGGGCACTTTATTCCTGCTTCTTCTTCCTTACACTTCCAAATAAAAACGCTTCAAAGGTTCCACGTTTAATAATGGTCCCAGGTTAGAAAAAAAAGGCAGCACTCATCTGTTGTGGCATGCAAAATTATTTTTATTATTTTGATGCATTTGCTAACTTTTGACCACAGCCTACATGGTAATTGGTTGATTCCTCACTGCAACGCCCCTTTCACTCTCTCTGTAATTTCTCTGTATTTCCATTGCCGAGACCGATTGGCTATGCCAAAGCTTGTTAAGTACTTACTATTTTATTATATCTGTGGGTTTATCTTATCTGTGTGGAAATTAATTATGTTTGATATGTTCTTGACGGAATATCAATGTATTGCTCAAATTGCAAATTGTTTATATTGCTTCTAAGGTCTTTGAACGAAATAATGAAATAAAGTGCTTGAAATTGAAATTCAATTGACCTAGTGCTGCTAGCACTTTTGGGTAAGCAAGCTATCCATGTTTCAAAATACTGACAAACCTAACTCTAAACCAGGATCAAAGCAGTTTTCAAAGTCTCATAACGTTTACGCTAACACTTTTTTACTAAGCTACAATCTTGTCTTTAGTTTGCATCATTTACATTGTGTGTGTGTGTGTTGTAATTTTCCTAGTAACTGTGATCACTAGCTGTACTGTTTTGGCAGGCGGTTACAATCCTATGTGTTCTCAATTTAATTAGTTCTCAGTTAATGGTCCAGATCGACATATAATGAAGAGGAAAAAAATATTTTTTTAAACACAACTGAAGATTTAGCAATATTTCCGGGTGCACCACTCCACTTCTTTGTAAAATCAATTTCTGCTTGGCAGCGGTAACTAACGGGTGGGTACTGGAAAAGAAGTGCACCAGGTCCTAATTGGTTGGAACATTATGTGAGGTGTGGTTAAGAAGTCCACCGTTGGTGTTTGGGTTGTTCTTAATCTAGATCGACATATGTTTGTATTGTGAGTGCTTAATGTGGCAGTTATAATTCTTGTGTGATGTTTTGTTACTTTGTTGATATGCGTGATTTGCATTGCTTCTTTTTACAGTAAAAATATTTATATGCTAAAGGTGTCATGAAAGAGTTGTACTTTGGATACAGTCAAACAGCAGCTGCTTGATGTAAATGTTGTTGGTCACTTACCAGGGATCACTGACAAAACATCGACTCCTATAATATCGACATACAAAATTATCGAGTCACTAATATCGTACACAAAAATATCGACACCCAACACACAAAACTAAAATAACAGAAATATCGATAAAAAAATATCGTCAAATAAATTATCGACTACAAAAATATCAACAGCAAAAAAATAGAATGCAAAAATATAGATAAAAATAAAATAACATATAATACAACAATATCGATATGCATAGAATCGACAACACAAACATCGATAAAATACATATTAACTATACAAAAAAATAACATTTAAACATAAAACAAATCTTTTCAATACTATAATCAAATAACATGTTTCAAACATTAAAACAAACACTAACAAAAATAAATACAATATCACTAAAACACAAACAAATTTACTTAAAAAATCAGATTCAAATAAATACACAAACACCAACATTAAAAAAATGTCACCACTTTCAAAAATAAACAGACATATATTTATAACATATTTAAAAATATATATATCCTTTATTAACACATATATTTTAATTAAATTACTAAATAAAATAAAAACAAACAAATGAACACAATTAAACAAATTAAATTATAACTGCCAAAAAATTTTAAAAAAGCTATCTCAACCAATGAATTTAAAATACACCAACACACACCAATAGAAAACTCTAACGAATTAAATAAACCCTATAAAAGCAATCAATTAATAAACACTAAATTTACCATGAAACGGACAAACACTGCAGAAAGGATGAAACTTTGAGAGACAGAAACAGAACGAAAAAGATCTACATATACAACTAAACAGAAAAACTAACATTAAAGGTAAGGTCAAAACATTTCAAATAAATAAAACTAGCTTTAAAAAAAGCATATTAACAGAGTAACTTAAAATATAATATGTTTTTCTTTATATTTCATAGACTAAACTTGTCTAAAACTCTACCTAGAAAATTCAAAACAACGGTTTCCTTCCAAAACAACTACAAAATCAACATTAACGAAAAATATAAAACAAAGTAAGTATATATCTTAAGTAACTAATAGAGTTAATTGATTAAACCTAAAAAAATTATTAAAAAAGCAAACCATAACTAACAAATACTTTTATTTTACTTCCTTCTACAGGCTACAACAGAAAAACAACAATGAAGAAATAAATTACATCAACTAAAAATAGTAAGTATTTTTTTTAATAAAAACAATTGAATAAAATTAGGGACTAACTAAACAAAACTAACAAACTAAATGCAACACTTCAATAAAAATTATATTTTATTTTTTAACCAACAGAAAAAAACAGTGAATAACCTACAAACTTCGAAAAAGTATCCAACAAGAAAAGAAAAACAAGATATATTTAAGTATATTTTAAAATGTAATAAATATATATGTATATGTTTACTTTTCACTAATTAATAATTAACATATATATATATATATATATATATATATATATATATATTTCTTCACCAAAAGTTCCCCATGCGCTGTTGCACTCAGGGCGGGTGCTTTTTCCAGTCGCGAGTGGAGAGCTCGCGTGCTACACAGCAACTTCAAAACAAGGGGGTCCTGGAGCACTCGCGGGGTCTTAAAAGATCTTTATTCATTACATTTCAATCATTACGGCATGACGTGTTTCGGCGTTTTGCCTTTCTCAAATGCCGTTCAAATGTATTCCACTTGAGACACTGCCTAATATTGGCTAGATTGCCATGTCGACCATCATCATTGGTCGGCTCTCGGCCAATGAGAGGACCAAATTCTAATGTTTTGTAGCAAGTCTCTCCTCCCCTTGTGACCTCGTTGCGCCGTCCACGATTCATTTAATGAAAATACGGGCTCCAATGCCCCATTAATTTTCAACCCCGATGGGCCTTGGATGAACGTCACGTGGTCTCTTGGCAAGGATCGCACTTGGTTATTTTTAAATTCATAGCGGTCCCCTCAACATTGGACCTAAATGGTCATAACACCTCTAATTTGGGCATGCCGTGCAGTTACCTCAAGCGACCCCTCGCCACAGCCGCTGGATGTCGATGTGGGAAACAACCGTAGGTGTCGGTCCAGTGAACCGGCATCCTTGAGTTTACATAACTCACGTCCTCATGTGGTCAACGGAAGGTCCCACCAGCGGCGGTGTATATAATTACATTCACAGATATACCAAGAAAATGACAGAAGGGGCAAAATTAATTTCCTCACAAAAAGGAAATCTATTTTTGTGCTAGATGGGCTATACTTCTACACAAGAGAAAACAACTGAAAATAAAACCCATTGGAAATGTTGTAAATACTACTCCAATTCTTGCTATGGGAGAGCAACAACAATAGAAACAAGTGTTATTAATGTTAGAGAACACAACCACCCCCCAATGCCACAGAAATTGAGGTGAGAGATGCTTTAGAAAACATCAAAGAAGCAAGCACCAGCTCACAACAAAACAGTACTCAAATATTAAAAAATTTACTAACTTGTGTTCCTGAACATGTAACAGGACAATTACCTTCTATCCCAACTCTAAAACGCCTCATAGCCAGAACTAAAAGATCTACTGCTCAAACATCACCACCCCCCCAGACTTTTGCAGAAATAGAAATTTTACAAGAATACACAGTGAAATGAAAAAATCATTCTTTATGACAACAATGGTCATGAAAAAAGAATTATCATCTTTGCCACCAACATTCAAAAGTTAAAACAATGTGAAACATGGATGATGGGATGGATGGGACATTTAAAGTTTGCCCTAAACCTTTTTATCAACTCTATACCATCCATGGCGAATATGAAGAAACTAACATCCCCTTCATATATACCCTACTCCCCAACAAACAAAATACTACGTACATAGAACTCCTTACAATCCACCAATCAATCAATCAGGTGTTTGTTAAGCGTGACTACTCACCTGTGAGGGTCTCAAGGCGCTGGGGGGGGGAGGGGGTGCAGGTTCCAGTCCATCAAGGAGGGGGTCTGTCGAAGAGCCAGGTCTTGAGGTTTCTCGCGAAGATGGGGAGTGATGTTGTCTGTCTGAGGTGGAGCGGAAGGGCGTTCCAGGCTCTGGCCGCGAGGAAGGAGAAGGAGCGACCTCCCGATCTGGTCTTTCTGGTGCGGGAGACTACGGCGTAGGAGAGCTGGGCTGATCGAAGGGTCCTTTGGGGTGCGTGGAATTTGAGTCAGCTGTTCAGGTATGCTGGTCCGGTGTTGTGGAGGGCCTTGTGTGCGTGGGTGAGGATCTTGAAGGTGATTCTAGCCTTGATGGGGAGCCAGTGGAGTGTGCGCAGGTGCTGGGAGATGTGGCAGTGTCTTGGCAGCTTGAGGACCAATCTTGCGGCGGCGTTCTGGATGTTTTGCAGCTTGCGGGTGAGGTTTTTGTTTATTCCGCCATAGAGTGCGTTGCCATAGCCGAGTCTGCTGGTGACGAGGGCGTGAGTGATGGTCTTTCTGTGCTCGAGGGGGATCCATTTGAAGGTCTTACGTAGGAGGCGGAGGGTGTGGAAGCAGGAGGATGCGACAGAGTTGATCTGGCGGTCCATTTTGAGCTCAGAGTCCAGGATGATTCCAAGGTTGCGTGCGTGGTCCGTGGGGGTGGGTGGGCTTCCGAGGGCGGGGGTCCACCAGGTGTCGTTCCAGGCATCGGGGTTAGGGCCCATGATGAGTACTTCTGTTTTGTCGGTGTTGAGTTGTAGGCAGCTGCTTTTCATCCATTTGGCGACGGCTTCCATGCCTTCTTGAAAGTTGTGTCTGGCGGTGTTGGGTTCGTTGGATAAGGAGAGGATGAGTTGGGTGTCGTCTGCGTATGACACAATGTTGAGTCCGTAGGTTCTGACAATGAGGGCGAGCGGAGCCATGTAGACGTTGAAAAGCGTGGGGCTGAGGGAGGACCCCTGGGGGACTCCACAGGTGGTGGGTGTAGGGTCCGAGAGGAAAGGGGGGAGTCCGACCCGCTGCGTTCTGCCAGAGAGGAAGGAGTGGATCCAGTCAAGGGCCTTGCCCTGGATCCCTGCGTCGTGGAGTCTGCGTATTAGGGTGCGGTGAGAGACTTTGTCGAACGCCGCTGAAAGGTCGAGGAGGATGAGGGCTACTGTTTCTCCTCTGTCCAGTAGGGAGCGGATGTCGTCTGTTGCGGCGAGGAGGGCGGTTTCCGTGCTGTGGTTTTTTCTGAAGCCGGATTGGGAGGAGTCGAGGATGTTGTGCTCTTCGATGAAGGTGGCGAGTTGGCTGTTGTTGTGGGCCTCTGTGGATTTGGAGTTCCTCCAGGCTTTTTCGAGGCGCCGGCACGTGCGTCTGGACTCTCAAAGTTTGGTGGTAAACCATCTGGCTTTCTTGGCGTGAGTGTTGTTGTTTTTCTTGAGGGGGGCTATGGTGTTGGTGCTGTCGAAGATCCATCTGTGCAGGGTTCGGGCTGCGGTGTTGGCGTCGTCGTCTTCCGCGATGGTTGGGGTGGAGTTGCTGAGTGAGGAGGTGAGCTGGTCATTGGTGATTTTGGTCCAGTTTCTTCGTGGGAGCAGGTGCTGGTGTCTGTGGATGGTGGGTGTTCTGAAGCTGAAGTGGACGCATCGGTGGTCTGTCCATGGGAGTTCGGTGGTGTGGCTGAAAGTGATGGAGTTTATTGTTGTGAAGAGGGGGTCGAGGGTGTGTCCTGCAGAGTGCGTGGGTTCGGTCACGATCTGGCGGAGTCCAATGTTGTGGAGGTTGTCCAGGAGGGATGTGGTGTTGGGGTCCAGTTGGTTGCCGAGGTGTAAGTTGAGCTCTCCCAGCAGGGTGTAGTTGGTGGATGCGATGGCATGCGGGGAGATGATGTCCGTGATGGAGTTGGCGAATGGTCCGCAGGGTCCAGGGGGGTCAGTAGATGAGGGTTCCTCAGAGGGTGGTGGTGGGGCTGGCCAGTATCTTGAAGTGAAGGTGTTCCATCAGGTCTGTGGTTTCGTCGGGGAGTGTGCTCAGGCGGAGGGTGGATTTGTGGACGATGGCGATTCCTCCTCCCGGGCGGGTGGGGCGGTCCTTCCTGGAGATCTTGTATCCTTGGGGAATGGCGATGGCGATGTCCGGTCCCGAGGTGGTGTTGGTCCAGGTTTCGGTGAAGAATGCTACGTCCGGGGTGGTGCTGTCGAGGAGGTCCCAGATTTCTGTGGCGTGTTTGTGGAGTGATCTGACGTTGAGGAGGATGCATTGCAGGGTCTTCGGTTTGGGTGTGTTCTTGCGGTCGGGTTGTGCTGGGTCCGTGTTCCTGGCGATGCTGTAGGTGTGCCGTCAGCGGTGACAGCTGAAGGGTCCGTGGCTGGTGACGCTAGCTTGCAGTTGTTGTTGCGGCCTGGGTTGAGTGCGTGGAGTGTCGCTGGGTCGTAGCGTTGGCGTCGCGGTGGTCCAGGGTTCCTGGCGCTGGTCGCGGTCGGGTCGCGGACGGGCGCAGACGGGCTTGCCTTTAGCGCACCTTTGGCGCGCCAGGGGCGCACCCGCTGCGCGCGTCCGCTGCAACAACTAAACAACAATTGCACAACAATTAAACAACAAACAGAAAACTACTTTCCACAAAAAATAATAGATTTCGAGCAAGCAATGATTCAAGGAATTTTACAAATATATCCACATACTGCAATACAAGGTTGCTATTATCATTTCAACCAAAATATATGGAGACATCTCCAAAAATCTACCCTAAGTATAGAATATGCACAAACAGCAACTTTGCTTGCCAAATAAAAAAACTAATAGCCTTGGCCTATGTACCAACAACAGAAGTAGCCAACCACTATAATATACTTATCGAAAGTCCTTTCTACCAAGCCAGGGAAGCAAAACTAACACCCTTGCTTGACTACTTTGAAGACACATGGGTAGGAAGACTACATAGGTCAGGGCACCAAAGACAACCCAAATTCCAAATACACCGGTGAAATGTCCATGCAAGCACCCTAGCACAAAAAGCTAAAACAAATAACGCAGTGGAAGGATGGCATAATGCCTTCCAAGCCACAATAGGAAAAGTAAAACCAACTCTCCACAAACTAATAGAAGCCATCAAAAAAGAACAAAGTTATCAAGAATTAAGGCTAGAACAAACCCTCACTAAAATTGGTTCTAAACTTAGTAAGAAAACAAAAACAATGTACGAACACCTACAATACAAAACTAGTCTCTACCCAAACATCAAAGGACTCGAATACATAGACACAATAGCCAAATCTATACTTTAAAAATAAAATAATGGGAAACACCATGCAGCATTTAAAAATTACAAAACAATAAAACAACATATATCTACTCTTTAAAAAAAAAAAAAATTATAATTGTCATTTAATAATTAAAAACGTACATAAAAATATGACATAATATAATTAGTAAAATAATAAGAAACAAGCAAACAAAATGTTAAAAAACATTTCCCACCCATAATAATTAAAAGTAACTTACAATTTTGTCGCAGTAGATGGTCCTCAAAAACTAACAAATCCATAGCATTTAAAACGAAATACGAATCAATGGAAAATAGAGTACCCCCAAAAAAATACAACTGTAGAAAAAAGGCTCAGCGATGCAATCCTCTCAATAACAAAACACACAAAAATCAAAAATTAGTTTTAAAAATAAAAACGCTCCATCAAACCCAAAAATAAAAGGAAATGTAAAAAAGTAATTTGTTTCAAAGAAAGAAAAGAATTTTTTTTTTTTTTAAACGCGTCTTCAGTACCATAGCTTTTCGAAACCGGAAACCTGCAAAAAGAAAAAAACACCCTCCCACATAAACATATACAAACCCACACACATTAATTACAACATTAAATACAACTTAACATAATTAAACATCACATAACTAAGACTATATAACACTCTACTACTCTTCAAAACCACGGCAAACACATCAAAAACTAAGGGGGTGATTAGGATGGCGGGCGGATCGCCATCGCCGGCCAGGGGGTGTGCGATCCGCCCGCCATCGCCACCCGATTTACCCCCCACCATATTATAATGGCGGGGGTATCGTGGCGGACGCAAAGTGCGTCCGCCGCTTTTCCGCCGGTCGGCAATCGTTCCGATTGCCGGCCGGGCGGAACTGGGGCACAATATGGTGGCAGTGCCTAGCAGGCACCGCCATCCATATTATGATGCAGGGTTTTAAAGGCCTTTCCATGGCGGCGATGCCGCCATGGAAAGGCTGGCAGGGATGTGCTTTGGGGGCCCGTTGCGGGCCCCCAAGGGGGGCGGGGGGCTGGGGGGTGCTCTTGGGGGGGGTACCCACGGTACCCCCCTCCATTTCCATGCACAAGGTGGCAGGCACCTCGCGATGCCTGCCACGTTGTGCATGGAAATGCACAACATGTCAATTTGGCATTGCGGAGGGTGCTGCTATAAGCAGCACCCGCCGCAATGTCAAATATGCGGAATGCGACCGCCAGGGAGGCGGTCGCATCCTAATTAGCGGTGCGGAACCACCGCACGTCTGGCGGCCGGTCCCAACACCGCGAGGATGGCGGGCGGACTCAGGTCCGCCCGCCATCCTAATCACCCCCTAAATTACCAAAACAACACCAAAATACACAAACAACTGACATTTAACACTCTAACAAGTCTAACTACACTACCACTACCTTTCCCCTATCCTAAAATTACCTTAAAATTAAACTTGCCTTAAACGACAAAAAGCAGCTCCCAACCGTGAGATTCCGTCTTCCAAAATGACCTAAAAACGAAATAGATAGACAGAAAAGTGAGCAAATACAAAAAAAATGGCCGCGTAATAAAAATGAAAAAAAGACTCCTGTCCCCATAGACAAGAATGGAGAATTGAAAAGAAAAAAATACATATATATTTTTATACTTTGAAAAAATAATATAAAAATATAACAAAAATGTACAAAAATTGTAAAATATATATTAAATATTATATTAATACAAAACATAAAATATAATTTTAATATATTAAAATATATATTTCTTTGTACTTAATTTCAACATATAAAATTACAATAAGACTATTATGAATGTGCAAACAATATAACAATGTTTAAGTAATAAATATGATACAAAAATATATTTTTGAAACATTTATAAATTATTTAATATATCAAATATTATTTATTTTAAAATAATATTTAATATACTAAATAATAACCAAAACAAGTGTAAACTATAACAATGTAAAATACATATTATATAATTTTATTAAAAAAATAAAATTCTCTAAAATGTATTATAAAAATATGTAAAAACAAATGTACTAAAATGTTTATTTTTCTTTAAAATAAATGAAAAATAACAAAACCTAATAACTCTATAGTGAAACTACAAAAAACAGACTTATTTTACTAATGCATAAATGTGTTTGGATAAAAATGTAACAGTTTTTCCAAATTGTTTAAATAAATATAAATGTATTTAACAATATTTTTATAATTTTGCAAATGTACTTTACAAATCTATGTTAAAATGGTTTATGCTTTATAATGTATTGTGATTAAAACCAAAACATTTTATTATTATTTTCAATTTTTTTTAAATAAAACAGAATAAAAACAATTTAATTGTGAACAACTAAAATAAATACACTTTATTGTAAATGAAAATGTTAAAAAAAAAACCTCACATACGTCTCCTTTTTTATTTATAACTTCTGTATAAAATCAGAGAAAATGCTAAACAATAAAACTGAAACAATTACTATTCCAACTCGAAACAAACTAAACTCAGGGAAAGTGCTGGACAGTAAACCATTAAAGATTACTATTCCAACTCGAAACCAACTAAACTCAGGGAAAGTGCTGGACAATAAACCATTTAAAATTACTATTCCAACTCCAAACAAACTAAACTCAGGGAACGTGCTGGATAATAAACAATAAAAAATTACTATCCCAACTTGAAACCAACTAAACGCAGGGAAAGTGCTGGATAATAAACCATAAAAATTACTATTCCAACTCCAAACCAACTAATATCAGGAAAGGTGCTGGATAATAAAATATAAAAAATTACTATTCCAACTCCAAACCAACAAAATCATGGAAAGTGCTGGATAATAAGCCATTAAAAATTACTATTCCAACTCCAAACCAAATAAACTCAGGGAAAGTGCTAATGTAAAACAAAATAAAAATATTACAAATAACAATTAACAACAGTATGAGAAAAACATACATTTTTTTAAATTAAATGTTTAAATCTATATAAAAATGTAATAAAATCTGAGTCAGATACCTTGCCTTTACCTTATGGCAGAGACCGGACATTGCACAATATCTTTAGCACGTTTTCAGATAATTTTGATGAAGGGGATGACTCTGTCCCCCAATATAATTAGGACAATTAGTATGAGGAGTTACAGGATACAAGTGGCTTTGACTCCTCCCCAGACAGTGGCCTGATTTCCCCTTCTGGCCCGGCCAAGGCAGAAAGAACCCTCTTTGCTGTAGTGATGCAGAAGGTGGCAGAGGTACTTGATTTATAACTACCCACCATGGAGACAAAGACTGATGTCCTCATTTAGGCCCTATAACCGGGCCTGTCAGCTACAGAACCTCTGTTGCCCCTCACCAAAGCTCTCCTGGACACTCTTTTTGGTGCTTGGAAAAAACAATGCTCTGGACCTCCAATGAACAGGCAAAATGCTCATTGCCATAGACCAGCACCAGGAGATCCCAACTTTCTTACACAGCACCTTGCGCCTGGTACAGGCCTCCACAAGTAAGGTGAATCCTAATGACATCACCACCACCCCACCTGATCTTGAGTGAAACTTTTGGAATGCATGTATTCTGATAGCGATTCTAGCCACAGATTCCTCACTGTTTCAATATCCCCAGGCGTCCGACTGGAACCAGAAACTTTTCAGCAGTACCTCTGCGCTCCGGAAGTTGGCACATTGGGGCACCATACTGACTCCATTCTGCTCTGGAAATGAAATGCTGGGCTTGTATAGGTGCCACCCTGGTGCACTGACATTAGTTCCTTTCTTTACGCACCACCAGACGCGGATCCAGAGATCCATTCCTCATCTCTTTGAGACTTATATCTCAAAATTGTTCCAGTATGCAAGGGATGTCCCACCCCTCCCCCCACCAAAAAAAAACTACAGGTATTTCCGGCAACCTTCGCCCTGTGGTGGCCCAGGCAATTCCAGATGACTGTGATAAGACCAAGTTCACAATTTGTTGTGACTTGGACCCCACCGATTCCATCGAGCAAGCTATCAACACCAGTATTGCCATCCGCCACCATGCGTCACTGCGATCTACTGGGTTCTCTGCCGACGTCCAGTCCTCCATGATGGGCATGCCTTTTGATGGTATGCACCTGTTTGGGGACAAGGCTGATTCCGCTCTCAATCAGTTTAAGGAGAGTAGGGCTACAGCTTGTGCTCTTGGCCTCTGCTCCCCTCCTCTCCAACTCCCTCAGGGAACACTGCAATTTTGCAGCTGAGGTGCCCACTGCCCATGCTGCAAAGGTTAGCGTGCCACCCAGTCCACCATCCCCTAAACTTCACCCCTCAAACTTTACCCCTGTAATCCCCTGCCTAACTGCCAAACCTCTTTAGGGTACCCTTGACGAAGCACGGCCACCCGGTAGGAGGCAGAATCCGACGATTTTTTCTGGGTTAGCAGGAGATCACATCAGACAGGTGAGTCCTGCAGATAGCTCACAGGGGACATACTCTCTGTTGGACTTGGCCCTTTGACCGGATCATCCCCAAACCTTTTGCCTTCACCCTCCTGTTTTCTGAATCCATTTCTGTTGGCTTTTAGGACTCTGCACACTTTACCACCCCTAATCGGTGCTGAAGTGCTTGTGCTGTCTCCTTGAAACATGGTTGAATTGGCTTACTCCCAATTGGCTTATTTGATTTACTTGTAAGTCCCTATTAAAGTGGTACTACATGTGCCAGGGGCCTGTTACTTAAATGGTACTAGTGGTCTTGCAGCAGTGATTGTGCCACCCACTTAAGTAGCACTTTAACCATGTCTCAGGCCTGCCATTGTAGCCTGTGTGTGCAGTTTTGTCGACCTGGCAAAATATACCTTTTGCCAGGCCCAAGCCTTCCGTTTTAATACACATAAATCTCCCCCAGGGTAGGTCCTACACATCACAGAGGGCTGTGTGCAGTGTATTTAAAACATTAGACATGTACTTTTATGTTTTATATGTCCGGTAGTGAAAAACTCTTAAATTTATTTTTCCCTACTGCAAGGCCTAACTCTCCCATAGGATAACATTGGAGTTACCTTATTACATTAGTTAAGCTGTAATTTCCAATTGGGAGTAGGTGACAGGTTGAGTTTGGTGTCTAAATAATTGTAATTAAAAGCTCTCTTTAATGGTAAAGTTGGATTTTTTTAATCACAATTCTGAAAATGCCACTTTTAGAAAGTTGGTATTTGCTTGTCCTAACCATTTGATGCCTGCAGGCTGATCCTGGGTCACATGACTAAGTGTAGCTGGCAGTTGGTCTTTGTGCATTTTTCCCAGACAGTGAGACAAAGGGAAGTTAGGTGTTGGCAGGATGGGCCACTCTAAGTTAATGAGGGGGGGAGCTGTCACCTACCACACTTGTACGTCACAAATGTCATGCCTAAGCACTCTCACAAAGGGTTTGACACTGGTCTTTAGTGACCCTAGACAAGCTGGAACCAGGGAGGAAGGGGGCTGCCTGAGACCTCAAGGGGAGGGGTCCTCTAGAAGCTTCCTCCAGTTCAAAGTGCGCACCAGGTATAAATGTTGGACCCTTAGACCCAACTTTTCAGTACACTTCTGGACCTGTGGACTCTGCCAGGAAGGACTGATTTGCTGCTGAAAGGACTGCCACTCTGCTGGACTGCTGCTCTGAAGGACTGCTGCCCTGACCTGCTGATCTGACCTGCTGCCCCCTTGCCTGGGTGAGAAGGGCTGTACCTGCATCTCTAAACCCTGGACTGCAAAGTGAATCACGGGCTAGTTGGCTGGCCTCATGATCAGAAGGCTCAGGGACATAACAGGCTTCCAACAACCTTGAACCCAGAACCTGGTATCTGCCATCTGTGAGTGCTGCCCTCCCAAGTGATGCCATTCAAGTACTGGACCCTTGGAAGTAGGCCTTAAGGTGCTCTGCCAGCCCATTTTGGATCCAGCAGAACCAACGCATCTTCTCCGCGGCACAGCACATCTCCCACAGAACCGACGCATTGACTTTGCTGCTAGATGCTTCGCCCTCAGAACCGATGCATTGTCCCTGGCCCGAGGACTTCTCATCACCATTGCAGCCCATCGGAGCTGACGCATCTCCACACATGGACATCGCCTTGCCCAATAGAGCCCATCGGAACTGCCACTGCGCAACGCATCTTCAAGCAAGGACATTGCCTCGCATTTCACAGCTCCCTGGAACCGCCGCTGCCAACACATCTCCCTGCCCAGACCTCACATCACCTCTGCTGCACAACACATCCTCAACGCGGAACTCTGCATCTCTTCGCAACCAGATTTAAGGTACTGTGTTCAGTAGACTTAAGAAAGTCCATGTAGCCAGCCCGCGCTCCATTGCGGTCGGCCTGAACTTGTGACATTGTCCCAGTCCAACGCAACCAAATAACCATAGTTGGCGCTTTGTGCTTTTTGATGCTATTGTTACTTAACGCTTTAAAATTGCATATCTCAGGTTCTACTGATTGGATTTTTGTTGTTTTGGTCTTGATTTATTTGTTAAAATTGACTCTATTTTTCTAAATTGTTGTGGGATATTTCTTGTGCAGTGTTTTCACTTTATTACTGTTTGAAGTGCTGCATGAATACTTTATATATTGTCTCTAAGTTAAGCCTGACTGCTCTGCGCTAAGCTACCAGAGGGATGAGAACAGGTTATTTTGGGTGTTGCTTGTGACTTCACCCTTACAAGGATTGTGGTTGCTGCTTGAGTAGGGATTCACCCCCTTAACCAGTAACCCAATGTATCACACTCTCCCATTCCATTCTTCCTCACTGCACCTTCCACCGCCGCCACCCCAATGACTGACTGAGAACCATGTTTCCATTTTGCAACAGGAAGTGGAAGCCCTTTTGGCCAAAGGGGCTATCAAGAGGGTGCCGGAAGTAGGTTGTGGTGCTATTCCCACTACTTCCTGGTGCCCAAGAAGGACAACGTTCTACAGCCTATGTTAGATCTGCTCCCTCTCAATGCCTTCCCCTGAGAGGAAAAGTTCAAAATGCTCACCCCGGCCCAGGTCTTGTCTGCCCTCGACCTGGGAGATTGTATAGTGGCGTTGGACCTTCCGGATGCCTATTTTCATATTCCGGTCCTGCTGGCCCACCGGATCTACCTGCAGTTTGTGGTGGGAGAGGAACATTTCCAGTTCGCTGTGCTTCCCTTTGGTCTCACCTGTGCTCCTTGAGTGTTCACAAAAGGGATGGCGGTGGTGGCAGCTCATCTTCTGAGTTGCCAGTCTTCCCGTACATCGTCGACTGGCTGTTGAAGGAAACCTCGCCCCAGGCAGCCTTCTGCCACCTCCAGACTATGGCGAACCTTCTGTCTTCTTTGGGGTTCACTATCAACATGCCGAAGTCTCGATCTGTTCACCACTGCTGTGAAAGTGCAATGTCCGCACTTCTGTGCATTGGATATTGCAAGGTGTATCTCACTCGGAGACGCGTTCTGCCTCAAGTGGAACTCTGGATTCCTGTATGCCTTTCTGCCGATACTACTCTTCCCCCGAGTTCTCAAGAAGGTCTGGGAAGATCGGGCCCAAGTCATCCTAGTGGCTTTGAATTGAGCACTTAGAGTTGGTATCCAGAACTCCTGGACTTGAGCATATGTCCTCTAATCAGGCTGCCCCTGCGGGAGGACCTGCTGTCACAGTAACAGGGCAGGGTTCTGGACCAGGGCCTTCACCATCTACACCTTCATGCTTGGAGATTGAGTGGCGACAGAAGAACACCTTCGACCTTCCTCTGGAGGTGGCTGATATCATGTTGGCCGCCAGCCGTCACTCAATGAAAACTGTATACGCCTGTCATTGGGACAAATGTGTGATTTGGAGCGGCACATACCATTTTGGCCCCCTTCAGTTCAAGTTATCTGAAATTTTGTTTGTTCTATCTCTTGCCCAGCAAGGCTTTGCTTTGGACACAGTTAGGGGTTATCTTTCTGCTCTTTCACCCTTCTTACTGTTGCCAGATCAGTCCTCACTGTTTAAATGTCCAGTTGTGATGTGATTTTTGAAAGGGGCACAACATATGTTTCCCCCTTCTCCTTTGCGAAGCCCTGATGAGACCTTAATGTAGTCCTGACTTATCTGATGTGCACTCCATTCAAGCCGCTTCACAGCTGTCCCTTACGGCTCCTTACCATCAAGACTGTGTTCCTCGTTGCTATCACCTTGGCACGGCAAGTGAGTCAGCTTTACGCTCTTTGTATTAGTCCACCTTACACTACTCCCCAAACTGATTACGCGGATCAGGCATCCTTCCTGCCGAAAGTTGTGATGCCTTTTTATGTCAGTCAAATCACAATTCTGCCAGCATTCTGTGCGCCGCCTCACCCCTCTAAGGAGGAGGAGAGACTCCATCACTTGGACCCCAAGAGAGCACTGAGCTTCTACATCGATCATACCAAGGAACACCGGGTGGACAATCAGCTCTTTGTGAGATTAGCTGGAGTGAAAAAAGGCAAGGCTGTGCAGAAGAGAACAATATCCAGCTGGATCGTTCTGTGCATAAAGATCTGCTACGCACTGGCTAAAAAGCAGCCTCCGGAAGGACTGTGTGCTCATTCTACCAGGGCCAAAGCTGCTACCACTGTGTTAGCACGTGGAATCCCTGTCCTAGACATCTGCCTCATAGTTATGTGATACAAAAGGGGATGATGGACGGAACGTTTGAACCAATCAAACACTCACCCCCAGTCAACTGATCTGGGTTTAATCCATCATCATTCTTTAGCTCACTCCACCACCCCAGTTCAGACATGGCCATATGCAAATCAGTCTGAACCTGTGCCTCATGGGAACAGTCCAGCCCGAACTGCCAAGCCATGTCTTCCCTGGACCGGAAACAAGCATCCTAGGACCGGTTTCTGGCATTCCAGCCGTCATCAGCCAGGCTTGCTTGAATCCAGTGGCAAAGTGAGCAAGGGACCCACGTCAGGGTCAGACTGATTTGCATATGGCCATGTCTGACCTGGGGTGGTGGAGTGAGCTAAAGAATGATGATGGATTAAACCCAGATCAGTTGACTGGGGGTGAGTGTTTGATTGGCTCAAGCGTTCCGTCCATCATCCCCTTTTGTATCGTCATAGTTATGTGGGCATCCCTCCTCACATTCATGAAGCACTATTGTCTGGACAGTCAGGTTTGCTAACAAGGGCATTTTGCCCGCTCGGTCCTGCAGGACTTTCTTGTTAGAGTCCTCTCTCAGACCCACCTCCAAATAGGTACTGCTTTGGTGTCTATTCAGAAGATGAGGAATCTGCAGCTGGAAGTCTCTATCAGAAGAACACTCTTTCTTGTAAAGATGCTATCTAGCCGCAGATTCCTCATTGACCCTCCCATCCTACCTGTTCTGTGATCTGACTCTAGCTATTAGTAATGAAATCTGCACACTTTCTACCAATTTGCTTTTGGGGCTCTGCATCAGGGGGTGTGCACAGTCTCAAAAGCAACGGACACCAGTGCATGGGAGTGTGCCTATATATGCTCTGCACTTCATTTCTGGAGCGGAACAATGTCAATGCAGAGCTGTAAGGTGTCACCTGCCGGCGCACAAAGGTACTGCTGAAAGGTTTCCAGATCAAGTCTGATGCCAGGGGAACATTCAAAAGATGTGTAAGAAATTGGGTTGTTAGTTGACTGTAGTGTAAGCCCTTGTCAAGCAGCAATCACAATCCTTGTCAGGGTGAGGCACAAGCCAACCCTAAATTAACTGGTGCTCAACCCTCTGATAGCTTGGAAGAGAGCAGTCCGGCTTAATCTGAAGGTAATGTGTAAAGTATTTGTGCAGCACTTCAAACAGTAATAAAGTGAAAAACACCGCACAAAAAGAATCCCACACCACATTAGAAAAAGAGTTATTTTTAATAAATAAAATGAGACCAAAATGTCAAAAATCCAATCAGCAGAACTGGAGATATGAAAGTTTAAAGATTTCAGTAAAAATTGTGTCAAAGAGCACAAAGCGCCAACTGTGGAAATCTGGTCGTGCTGGACCCTGACAAAGTCACGAGTTGAAACCAGCCGCGATGAAGTGTGGGCTGGCTACAGGGACCCAGTTAGGCCTGCTGAACAAGGTACCTTAAATCCTGGGTTGTGGAGAATCCACATCGAAGAGGTGTCGCGCAGTCGAAGCGATGCGTCAGTTCTGAGGTGCAGTGAGGCTGTGAATGGAGGATCCCATCTATAAGGATTTGCAATGCGAAGACCAGTGTGCAGGATGCATTATGCAGTCGGAGCGATGCATCCGTTCCGATGAGCTGCGAGTCGGCGATGAGGAGTCCGAAATCATCGACGAGGGATGCGAGGGCCTGCACTGAGGATGCATTGCACAGCGGCAGTTCCGATGAGGCTGCAGGTTACGATGTG
Organism: Calotriton arnoldi; assembly: GCA_963921515.1. Taxonomy (NCBI): domain Eukaryota; kingdom Metazoa; phylum Chordata; class Amphibia; order Caudata; family Salamandridae; genus Calotriton; species Calotriton arnoldi. The sequence continues at coordinate 300,381 of CAWUFW010011189.1, forward strand.
ATGCAGGTCCTTGTGATGGTGAAGATCTATGCAGTAGCAGAGATGCATTGGTTCTGCTCAGGGTTGCACCACGCAACAGAGGACATGCACCAGTTCTGATGGATCGACAGAAGCTGCCAGAGCACCTTAGGCCCACTTCCAAGGTTCCATGACTGGGGTGGCACCACTTGGCAGGGTACATTCACAGGTGGCAGAGTCCAGGTACTGGGGTCGTGGTTGTTAGATCCTTCTGTCCCTGAGGCTCAAGTCAGGAGGCCAGCCAACTGCGCCTTGGAGTCACTCTTGGGTACTGGGTTCCACAGATGCAAGTCCAGTCCTTCTCACCCAGGCAAGAGGGCAGCAGGACCCGACAGCAGTCTTTCATAGCAGCAGTCCAGCATAGTGACAGTCCTTTCAGCAGCAAAGCAGTCCTTCCTCCTGGCAAAGACTCCACAGGTCCAGAAGTGTACCCGAGTGGTGGTGTCTGAGGTCCTTCTTACATACCCAGATGTGCCTTTGAAGTGGGGAGGAGCTTCTAGAGGCATGCCTTTGAAGTGCACAGGTGCCCTGCATTCCTTGCTCTGTCTCCAGACTACAGGGGTAGGCAGCCCTTTGTGTGGAGGAAGGGCACAGCCTACTGAAGTCTAAGTGGCACTGTGCCTAGCTCCTCCCTCCCATCCTGCCAGTGATGGCCCATCCAGGCCCACCTTCACTCCCTATTGTGTGTGGCTATCTAAGAGGAATACACAAAGCCCAACTGTTAAGTACAGCCAGGCATGTGACCCAGAAACAAAAAGGCAGACACCAACTGGCAGAGGTAGGAAAATGCCAACTTTCTAAAAGTGACATTTTCAAAATTGTAATTTAAAAATCCGACTTTGCGATAAGTTAGAATTTTTTATTACAATTCCAAAGACACCAAACATGATTAAGTTACCTGTTCCCATTTGGAAGCTATAGCTTATTTATTTTGACAGTTTTATATAGCGCGAACATGACCCTTTGCTGGTATCAGAGCGCTTTACAAGGGAAGAGAGATGAACAAAAGAACACTATATGTAATAAGGTAACTCCAATGTTATCCTATGAGAAAGGTAGGCCTTGCAGTATTGAAAAACGAATTTAAGGGTTTTTCACAACCTGTTAGCCCGAAACCGGTCCCAGGATGCTTGTTTCCGGTCCAGGGAAGACATGGCTTGGCAGTTCGGGCTGGACTGTTCCCATGAGGCACAGGATCAAGACTGATTTGCATATAGCTGTGTCTGAACTGGGGTGGCGAAGTGAGTTAAAGAACGATGATGGATTCAACCCAGATCTGTGACTGGGGGTGAGTGTCTGGAAAGTTTCAGCGATCCGTCCGTCATCTCCTTGTGTTTGCTTTTTCACAACCTGGACATGTAAAACTTAAAGTACATGTCCTACTATTGAAATACATTTCACCCTGTCCTCTGGGCTATCCAGGGCCTACACTAGGGGTGACATATGTAAAGCAAACACAAGGAGATGATGGACTGAGCACTGAAACTTTTTAGACACTCAACCCCACTCACAGATCTGGGTTGAATCCACCATCATTCTTTAGCTCACTTCGCCACCCCAGTTCAGACCCAGCCATATGCAAATCAGTCTTGACGCTATTACTCATGGGAACAGTTCAGCCCAAACTGCCAAGCCAGGTCTTCCCTGGACCGGAAACAAGCATCCTGGGACCGGTTTTGGGGTAACACCCCTCTTCAGCCAGGCTAGCTTGATTCCAGTGGCAAAGTGAGCAAGGGACCCACATCTGGGCATACCCTGCCAACTTAGGGCGAACAAAAAAAACTCAAGGAGACGACAGACGTTAGTTAGGGGGAAAGCTTTGCTAAGGATGCCAAGCCTAACAGTGAGGCATCTGCAGCTAGATATAGTCTCTACCAGAAAAAATGTTACCGTAGGTAAGTAACTTGTTCTACTCGTCTACAAGCCTTGCTCTTAGATCTGTCAATACTAGCTGCCTTTTAGGTCGCTACTCACATGTCCTATGGGACATGGTGGACTAAATTTTGCCAGCCTTAGCAGGTGTCCCTCACTAAGGCTAGTCAGGATGGCTTGATACTTCAAAGTTTGTCATCTGTTGTGGCTTGTACACAACTGACTGTTTAGGTCCGGAGGTTGGAACAAGCGTGGCACTTCAGCGGCACACCTGAATCAGGTATATGGGCTTCTCCGGGGATGTCCAACCATCTCTAATGGACATTTGATTCAGTGGTTCCCACCTTTTTTGTGAGAAAGCGGATTCAGCCCTGAAACGGTTTAAGCAAAGCAGGACCACAACACATTCCATGGGTCTGTCTGCCCCCACCAGGCAATTTCACCAGCAATTTTGCCCCCCTCTGTGGTTATGGCAGTGGTTTTCAGTATTACTAAGGCCAAACCCAGCGACCAGCCCAGTAGGTCTTAAAGCCTTTTTGTGCCTGAGGTCGCAGCTCACAAAGACAACATCAGGGGCAACATGAAGCTCAGTCCCCTGCCCATCCAGCAACAACAAAAGCACTTTAGTGTGTCCTTTCTGGCACACATACACCCTGTCAGAGGCAGGTTCTGTCATTTTCTCCAGGAGTGACATGCGGTCACTTCAGACAAGTGTCTCCCCCAAGTTGTCCATCGGATCAACAATATCTTTCCACACCACTGCACTTTTCACCACCATCAGACCTGCTGAGGGAGGAGCACTTTTCCATCTTGCAGCAGGAAGTGCAGACTCTATTGGCTAAAGCGCCATATAGAGGGTTCCAGCATCAGAAGTAGGAGTTTGGCGTATTTCTTGGTGTCAAAGAAAGACAGAGGCCTATTTTAGATCTCTATCCTCTCAACGCCTTGCAGAGGGACAAATTCGAGATGCTCACTCTAGTCCAGGTCCTCTCAATCAGTCAATCAATCAATCAGGATTTATAGAGCGTAGCTAATCACCCGCGAGGATATCCAGGCGCTGAGTGCCTTGCTGCTTTGGGTGGCTTCAGTTGAACAGCCAGGTCTTGAGTACTTTTCGGAATTCTAGAAGAGAGATGAGGTCATTCCAGGATTTAGCAGCAAGGTAGGAGAAGGAGTGTCCTCCACTGTTGCTTCGGTGGATGTGGGGGGGTGCAAGAGAGAGGGAGAAGGAGCACAGGTGTCTGGAGGGTTGGTGGAAGTTCATGCGGTGGTTGATGTATGCTGATCCTTGGTTGTGTGGGGCTTTGTAGGTGTGGATCAGCATCTTGAATTGACATCTCTTCTAAATGGGGAGCCTGTGGAGCTTCTTGAGGTGTGGTTGGAGGGGGGGGTGATGTGGGTCTGTTTGGGGAGGTCGAGGAGTAGTCTGACTGCTGAGTTGTGTATGGTCTGCAGTATCTTCAGGAGGTGAGTGGTTATTCCTACGTAGAGTGTGTTGCTGTAGTCCAGCCGGCTGATGACTAGGGCTTGAATGGCGGTTCGTGTGGTGTTGGCAGGGGGACATTTGAAGATTTTCTGGAGCATGCAAAGAGTGAGGAAGCATGTGGATGAGCCTGCATTGATCTGGCTTTCATGGTGTGCTTGCTGTCCAGGATAATGCCAAGGTTGCCGGCATGGTCTGTTGGAGTGGGTCCTAGTTCGGAGGGCAACCAGGAGTCATTTCACGGGGAGGTGTTGTTCCCAAAGATCAGCACTTCAGTTTTGTGTGTGTTGAGTTTTAGGCAGTTGTTTTTCATTCAGTTGGTGATGCTTGTCATGCACTTGCAGAAGTTGGTCCTTGTGGTGGAGGGGTCTTCTGATAGCAAGAGGATGAGCTGGGTGTCGCCTGCAAAGGATATGATGCTTAGTCTATGGGTTATGATGATGTTGGCCAAGGGGGTCATGTAGGTGTTGAACAGTGTGGGACTGAGGGACAAGCCTTGAGGGTGCCACAGATGATGTTCTTGGGTTCTGAGCTGAATGGTGGTAGGCGAATGCTTTGTATTCTTACGGTAAGGAAGGAGGCGATCTATTTAAGGGTATCTCCTTGGATTCCGATGTGATGAAGCCTTTTCATAAGGGTGTGTTGGGAAACAGTGTTGAATGCTGCTGAGAGGTCAAGGAGGATCAAAGGCGCTGTTTCTCCCCAGTCAAGGCGGGATCTGATGTCATCGGTGGCAGCGATCAGGGCAGTTTCGGTGCTGTGGTTGATGTGGAAGCTAGTTTGGAGGTGTCCAGAAGATTGTTGTTCTACAGGTGTTCCGTGTGTTGGCGGTTGATGACTTTTTCAAGGACTTTGTCAGGAAAAGGGAGCAGAGAGATGGGATGGTAGTTCTTGAGTTCATTGGGGTCGGCGGATGGTCTCTTGAGAAGGGCTTTGACTTCTGCGTGTTTCCATTCTTCAGGGAAGGTGGCATGGTGATGGATGCATTGAAAAGGGCGTGGAGGTCACTGCTATCTCCTTGCTGCCAAGGTTGTAAATGTGGTGGGGAGAGGGGTCCATGGGTGGATCTGAGTTAATGGAGTTCATGATGGCTGTGGTGCTCTGTGTGGTAAGCATGTCCCAGGAGGGGAGTAGGTGGTCGGAGTTTGCATCTTTGGGAGCGTGGAGGCTGAAGAGGTCGGAGGGGTGGGTTGGGGGTTTGAAGTTTTTGTAGATGATGATCTTGTTGTGGAAGAAGCCCGCCAGGGTATCGCAAAGATCCTGGGCAGGGGTGACAATGGTTTCGGTGGCTGAGGGTTTGGAGAACTCTCTAAAGATGTTGAAGAGTTCTTTGCTGTGGTTAGAACTGGCTTCAATGTGGTCAGCCAGGGCACTCCTTTTAGTCTCTTTCACGAGTTGGTGGTATTGGTTGAGGGCTGTCTTGAAGGTGACATGGTCTGCAGAGTTCTTGCTAGTGCGCCATTTCCTTTCTAGTCGCTTGCAGTTGCATTTTGTGGTTCTCAGTTCTGTGGTGCACCAACTGGCCTGTTTGGTGGATCTTTTGAGTTTGGTGGGCTTGTAAGGGGTGACTCTGTCAGCGCAGTCAATGATACAGGCGGAGAAGTTCTTGGCAGCCTATTCTAGGTTGGTTGCGGCAACAGGGTGGGAGGCGTTGAGGGTGCCAGTCCACTGGCTCTCTGACCCCTTGTTCCAGCTGAGGTGTGAGGTGCTGGGCAGCTTGGAGGTGGTGCTGGGGGGGGGGGTCCTGCTGTGATGATGAAGTGGACAATAGCATGTTCTGTCCAGGTTAGCTCGGTGACATGACTGTACTTGACTCTGTCAGTGGCCGTAAAGATGGAGGTCAACCATGTGTCCTGCATTGTGTGTGGGGTTGGTGACTAGTTGGGTGAGGCTGATGTTCATGCTTTCGAGAAGGTTGGCGCTGTTGGTGTAGTTGAGGTGAAAATTGAGGTCTCCGAGGAAAATGTAGTGTTTGGAGTAAATGGCAAGCAGGGCGCTGATGTTGGAAATGGCATTGCAGAAACAGGGCGTGGCCCTGGAGCTCTGTAGGCAAGGGTGCCTCCGATTGTGGTTTTGCCGTTGGTTTGGAGTTGGAAATTGAGGTGTTCCATGATCGGGATGGTGTTGTCTGCGTGGTGGTGCAGTGCATGTTTTCTTTGTGGATGATGGTGATTCCGCCTCCGTGTTTGTAGATGTGGTCCCGGTGTGCTATCTTGTAGCCTGAGGGTGTTGCTGAGGTGATGTCTGGAGCAGATGCGGGGTTGAGCCAGGTCTCAGTGAGGAAGATAGCATTAGGGGTAAGGGAGGTGATGGTGTCCCAGATCTCGGTACCATGCTTGAAGAGTGATTGTGCGTTGAGCAGGAGGTAGTGGAGTTGTTCCGGAGCAGTCGTGGCCAGCGTGGTAGTGGTCATCACGCATGCGGGTTCTCTGGTGTTGCAGGAGAAGAAACAGTGCCAGCATGTAAACAGTCCTACCTTGATCGCTGAGAAGTGCAGCAGCCGTTGTTGTTACGGAGTCTGGGGTCCAGGGCTTGGAGCTCGGTGATGGTGTATCTTTGTGTAGCAGGAGCGCCAGGGTTCAGGCGTGGACGAGCACAAATAGGCTTGCCTCTGGCATGCCTTCAGTGTGCCGATGGCACATCCGCTGTACTTGGCCTCCATTAAGTAGCTCCTGAGAGGAGGGAGGAGCGGGGCTGGCGGGAAGCAGGAGAGAACAGTGGCAAAAACCGGGAGGGAGAGCAGCGAGAGCGAAAACCAGCACAATTACAGAAGGAAAAATACAGATAAACACTCAATTACAGAAGGAAAACAACAGGAAGAAAATACGACACAGATAAACACACAAATTACAATAAGTCAGTGGAGGCACGTAGAGGGAGTGCTGCGGGGTGGGGCAGGGGAGGGGCAGGGTGGGGGGTAGTGGACTCAGACATACGACGGAGCGGAGTAAACTAAGTAAATAAATAAATAAAACTATTTACCTTGCGCACGCTGCATCGCCGAGTTGGCGATGCAGCGCACACAAGGTAAATAGTTTTATTTATTTATTTACTTAGTTTACTCCGCTCTGTCGTATGTCGGAGTCCACTACCCCACCACCCTGCCCCTCCCCCGCCCCTCCCCACCTCCCCGCAGTACTCCCTTTGCGAGCCGCCACTGCAATAAGTCTAAACATTTGGGTAGAACAGAAACAAATGCAATAAAAATAAAATTAACCACACAAAATGAGAGAAGGCTGAGCTAAGGTAATGGAGTCTAGTAAGGCATTAATAAAGCAGAACTAATAGCAGGCTAATAAGCAAAACAAGCCTTCCCTATACCCTGGAGTCTGGATGGTGGCTTTGGACCCGCAGGATACTTATTTCCATATCCCTGCCCTGCAGCCCACAGGTGCCACCTGTGGGTCACAGTGAACCACTGACTGTTTTCAGTTTGCAGTGCTCCCATTTGACCTCACCAATGCCCCTTAAGTTTTCACAAAAGGGATGATGGTGGTCGCAGCCCACCTTCGGAGGTCTGGGGTACCAGTCCCAACTGCCTGTTGAAGGCAGGCCCGCTCGGGCAGTCATCAACCACCTCCAGACCATGGAGAACCTCCTAGTTTCAGCCTCTGTCCTAGATCTTAGTGTGGATGACTCTGAGGCTGCTGGTATTGTTGGTCTCTTGCATCCTGCTAGTAAAATATGCCAGAAGGCATATATTGGCTCTGCAGTGGGGCCTAAAGTCCCAGTGGGTACAGTACCAGGGAACCTTTCGAATTGTATCCAGATTCTGAGGAAAAGACATGCAGTAGACTGTGATTGGGTCGGTCTCCTTACCCCACCCACATTTGACAGTGGTGACGGATGTATTGTTTCTGAATTGGGGAGGCCATCTGGGAGAGGTGGAGATCAGAGGCGTCTGGTCTCCAGCGGAAGCTCAACTCCATATCCGTTTGTTGGAGTTGAGGGTAATTCACTTGGCATTGAAGGCCTTCCTGTCTACGATCATAGGAAGGCTGGAGTAGGTGCTTAAAGACAACAGCACCACCACCACCATGTGGTACTGAAATAAGCTGGGCATGGTAAGGTCTTGGATCCTGTGCCAGGAGGTTCCACTCCTCTGGAAGTGGCTGGACCACCAGAGAATTTCTTTCTAAATTCCAGGGAGTACCCTGAATAGCAGTTACACCCAGAGTTAGCACATCTTCCATCAATGGGAAGAACCAGTGCTGATTTTTTTCACGACCACTGAGAATGTGCAATGTCAGCAGTTTTGCATGTTGGAGTTCCCAAGGATGCTGTATCTCAAATACCCATTCTGCCTAGAGTGGAGCTCGGCACTCCTGTATGCCTTCCCACCGCTGCCTCTTCTGCCCAGAGTTCTGAAGCAGATCAGGAGTGACCGAGCAGAAGTCATCCTTGTGGCACCAGATTGGGCCAGCAGTGTGTGGTACCAGAAAATGATGGGCATGAGCACCTGTGCTCCAATCAAGCTGATGCTCGTGGAGGATCTTCTGTTGCAGTATGTTGCACACCGGCCTGCAAAATCTGCATCTCCATGCTTAGAGACTGAATAGCAGCAGTTGACCTTTCTCCTAAGATCGTTGATGTCATCTTGGTGGCGAGGCGTCCCATGCAAAATCTGTGTACACCAGTCGTTGGAACAAATTTGTGGTTTGGTGCAGCACCTGCTAGATTGACCGACATATTGATTGTTTTTCCCCAAACCCAACAAGGACTTGCCTTGGGCACTGTTAAAGGCTACTTGTCAGCTCTATCGGCGGTTTAGTGTTTGCCGGATCAGCCTTCCTTGTTAAAATCATCTGTTGTGATGAGAGTTTAGAAAGGTTTGCAACATTTGTTTATACTGAAACCCTTCATGATGCCACAGTGGAATTAAAATGTCTTTTTTTTAATATGTACTCCCTTTGACCGATGCACAGTTGTCCATTAAGTCTCCTGAACCTCAAAACGGTCTTCATTATTGCCATAATCTCAGCTCAGCATGTGACCAGGCTTCAGGCTCTTTCTGTTCAGTCACCTTATACCAAGTACTTCAAGATAAGCTTGTGCGGAGAACCTGATCTTTTCTGCCAAAAAGGTAACTCCTTTTCACGTCTGACAGGCTATCACTCTTCAGGCTCTGTATGCTCTACCTCATCTCTCAAAAGAGGAAGAGAGGCTCCATCGTTTGGACCCCAAGAGAGCACTCAAGTTTTACATTGATAGGACCAAAGAACATTCAGTGGATGAGCCGCTCTTTGAGGGGTTTACTGTTACAAAGAAGGGCAAGGCAATGCAGAAGTGAACCATATATTAATGGATTGTGCTCTACAGTAAGATTTACTACGCAGTGGCCCAGAAGCAGCCACTGGAAGGCCTACAGGCTCATTCCACCAGAGCCAAAGCTGCTTCTACTGCTTTGGCACGCTGAGTACCTGCTCATGAGATTTGTCATGCAGCCATGTGGGTGTTAATACACACGTACAGGAAGCACTAGGCCCTCGATGGTTCGGTCCTTCAAGATGGGCATTTTGCCTGGTCGGTCCTGTAGGATTTTTTGGTATGAGCCAGTTCACAGACTCCACCACCTGTGGGGTACTGCTATGGTATCTATTCACAAGATGAGGAATCTGTGGTTAGAAGTATCCATCAGAAAAACAAATTACTTACCTTTGGTAATGATTCTTCAGGTTGATACTCTGTCTAACAGCAGATTCCTCACCGACTCTCCCACCTCCCTGTTCTGCGAAGTGGACTCTCTTCCATCAAAAAAAAGTGCCAACCTAGAGATCTGCACACTGTTCATGCAAATTTACCGATGGGCTCTGCGTCTCAGGGTACAGACAACCTAAGAAAGCAACTGACACCAGTGTGCATGGGTTTCGCTTACATGTGGGTTAGCTTGTCACTTCCGGAGTGGAATGACATTGGTGCAGTGTGGTGTTGTGCCACCTGTAGGCATGCAGCAGTACTGCTTTGAAGTTTCCAGATCCAGTCTTATGCATGCGGAATATTCACAAGATGAGGAATTTGTGAATAGATAGAGTATCCTCCAGGAGCATTACCAAAGATGGGGAACCTCTTTGTCTGTCCCAATACATTGTCACCGATGATTTATTTTTCCTAGGTATGAAATTCATGCTAGTCAAGGTGGTGGACTTTGTGCACTAGAAATGGATACCTTCCCTGGCAGAGCTCAGCCACTAACAAAGTAATGTTCCTATACCGTACAGCTGATGAGCCTAAGCCTTGCCGGCACCATCTGTCCTGATTTACAGGTTAGTGCAGCTTCTCCAGTGAGACTCTGACAAGGCTAGATAGTGTTATTGGTGCTAGTAAATGTTACTGAACGAAAATGGCCATACACTGCGCACTGCTTGCATCAACTCCTTGTTCGTGCCATCAATGAACCTTTAATATTTTTCAGTTACAATTCTGGAATTACTTAGGAATAGACAAGCTCACTGAAGCTCTAATCAATACTGAGAACTGAAAACATAGTAGTCAAGCACAAGTGAAGTAATGAGCAAAATCCCCACATGTGGAATGAGTAATACTGTCGTGAAAAGTCTGTGAAACCAATAATCAACGAGCAAAATAATTCCTAGCCTCGAAACCAGTAACCAAAAGTTGAAAGCACTTCTATCCCTTGAGCCAATAGATCTATCTTAACCCTCCTTGTTCCACAGGTCATGCAACTTCTTCAGTAATATCCTTCCACAAACCTCTCTTTACCACTTCATCCACTTCCTGGTCGTCAAGATCCAATCATTCCCTTATACTGTACTTTCGAAAATCATGCACCCAACTTATGTGTTCTTTGCTAAACAATTGGTGAGTCTGAGGCAACGCTTTCCCAGAATCCCACGGCTTATCAGTTCTATGCAAAGTCTAGAATCTTATTAGATCACTGGTTACCAAGGTCATGCGACGGTCTACACACCTTAATAATTCCTTAACAATCAACCTCCGGCCATGACCTATGATTGCTCTTTCAGTAATCAAGCCTTATCAATTTTCTGTTTGCCAAGCTTGTGCCATTAATTAATGACACTAACTTAGCACATTCAATCAAACCGCATTTGTAGGGCGCAACACTGTCACCCCTAGGGGTATCTGGGCGCTGTGTCTCTGTCGAAGAGCCAGGTTTTTTGAAAAACTTACAAGAGAAAAGAAGGTTAGAGATGGCAAGGAGATGGAGGCATACAGAAAGGATCTACCTTAGTGTGTACAATGCTTCTGTGGATTTCCTGATCACGAATCTAACATGGCGTCTTGAGTACAGTCTGTTAATACGGCTACCTAATCATTCAGCGATTACATATATCATGCAAAGTCTGGGGTGCACTCTTCCAGTATGCTTCACGCTGCACACAGGATCATCTCCCCCCTCGGTGACCAAAGCTGCCTCTACTATTGATCCAGGTCACGTTCATGGGGAGCGTGTGAGATATGAAGCAAGCGCAGTTCAATGTATTTAGATTGTATTGATCTCTTCTCTGTTCTGCATGAATGGCTCTCGGCAGCAGGGATGCAGGCCCCAGGATTCTTCCCTTGGGAACTAAGGCAGGGGTCTGGCTTCACTTTGGGTCAGGCTATAAGGTCTGCACTGGGGACAGGGACATATATTAACATGAGAGAAATCATGATGAAGACAGATGGGAAGAAAATGAGTATTAAAGCAAAACAGAGGACGGTGGAAAGGGGAAAATAAGTGTATGACAAAAAACAGTAATATAAAAAAGGTGTATGAAAAATAAAAATATTTAAATAAAATAGATGGTAAAGAATGAGCAAAATAGAAGAAGGGTTTTTAAGTGGAAAGGGAAAAATAAGTGTATGAAAAATACAAACAGTAAAATAAAATGCAAGAGAACGGGGAAATAGAAAATGACCGAAAATTACTTGAGTCATAGAAAAAAAAGCAAAGGAAAAATATGAAAAAGGGGAAGTAAAAGGGAGAGGCAGACTAGGGAGAACTGGTCAGAATGAAAAAGACCATATAAAAAATAGATGGAAAAAAAGCTGAAATGTGAATGAGAAGAGGAAAAAAAATTAAGAGAGAAAGGACCGAAAAAGCAACAGATAAGGGGAAAAAACAGAGGAAATATGAAAGGAAAGCTCCTGTAGGGCCGTTTCATACTCGCAGACGAAGTCTTCAATCCTTCAATCTTTTAATATCTTATCATAATTCGGCGAGTGAACTGGAGGGAAGGCAGAAACACCACAGCATGTGTCCATGCTGTGCTTGAGTGGCTCTTACTTCAAAAAACCAATGAACCCCCATCAGGTGCGGGGAAACGCACACTGATGGAAGCGACATTCCTTCTCCAGATCCCCTGGGCTTGGGCTGTCTGGTTTCCGCACGCTTTTACCTATGGCGCATATTCCAAGCAGACCATCCTTGCTGCGCAGCTGGCAGGAGCCACCTCCTAGACACCAGCGCCCTACGCCGAGTCATACCTGTCCTGTATGACCTATGACCTCGGACGGTGTCACGGATTCTGAGCGTGGACAGCTTTTATTATTATTATTATTCCATACCGCGAGTTAGGCCGTGTTACATAATGCGTAGTGTTGGGTGAAAATAAATAGCAGGGGGTGTACCTCGGTCGGGAAGAATGGGGTTGGGGGGGGTGGTGCTTTAGATTTTCAAACAATCGCTCTGGCATCTGTTGTGAAAATACAACATTTATGAAGCAGGGCATGGGAGGGGCGAAGGAGCAGCGGAAAGGGAGAAAAATATGGATTGCTAGAGGCACTTTAAACTCCATGTTTTGTAAAATAAGCATTTTTAAGTCCTTCAAAACAGACACAAAAGTGTGGGGTTTTGTCTGTATGTGTGTGTATGTAAAAATCCCAAGTGAAATCTGCAAACACATCACCATACAGAACCCCCAGGATATTGCGCCAAAGAGCGAGATTCAAGCTTCTCAGCCATGCACACAAAGCCCTGCACCAATGCGGTCCCACAATTCTTCATAACAAAATCGAATTCTACGCCCCGACCAGGTGCCAGAGGTCACGCTATCAGGCGCAGGCCAAAACAAAACGTATAAAGAAAGTAAAGGCAGGAGGTCGTACCTTTTCATACCTGGCTGCTACGCATTGGAATGATTTACCACAGGATCTACGTCTCACTGTTGATTACATAGCATTCAGAAAAAAGCTCAAAACCCACCTGTTTCCTAAGGCCTAATGCCGATCATTCAAGCAGCACCCAGTACCCCATTTTCATCTTTACCATGAGATCGCGCTACTTTAGCGCCGTGATATCCTTTGGATGAATGTCGCGCTTTATAAATAAATATATACCTAAAAAAAAAATTGAGGCACGGATCAGAAGATTTTGCAGCACAACATGGGAATTTTGCTGCATTTTTACAGAACTTTATTTTGCAATTCTTTCAGCACCAAATACAGAGATCTTATTTTTATGAGGTATTTTACAACATGAAAGTTTACACCAAGCGTTTTGTACAGTATTTAGGCTGCCAGGTCTATTTACTGTATGCATCACGTTCATATTACTTTCACCTTGAGCACTGTGCCGCCGTTACTTATGGATCTGTACATGCTTTTTGGAGAATAAAATTGTAATTCTTTCCAATGGGAAGGCTCATGTGTATTTTGTTTATTTACAATTGAGACAATTTGTTTTTGGTCAAGGTCTACATATGACATAAACCTGTTAATGGTATGCTTGTCTCCTTAGGTTTTATTCTTGGCCATGTATGTGCAATTCTTCTGAGCAGCCCAAATCCAGCTCGATATTGTGCTGCTGACTATAATTTAAAAACAATGATGCCCGGATGAATTGCTCTGGGAGCGACCGACGTCTAGCTGACAAAATAATTTTTCTAAATGCTGTTGCTCCTTTGAGCATATGCAGAACTGGTCACACGGTCTTTGTACACAGCTGCAAGCTGTGAAAGGACTGACATGCGGTCAGACATCCCACGCCAAAAGAGGTCAGTGTCGATCACTGGGCCTACATGTTCAAAGTAGAGGCGAAGCTCCGGATCAGGAACTTCGCTCAAATCAGGGATGGCCAAATATGCACTCTTGTCCTTGGGTGGAATGCAGAGTCGTGCAGTATTGAAAAGGCGTACTTGTTTAAAGAATTCAATGCCTGGTTGGGCCTCCCCAAGGTACTTGCCCATTTTTTAAGGGAATTTTCGAATGCATCATTAAGCTGGCTGTTATCTTTCTTTCTGTGATAGTCAATTTAGCCCCTGTAGTAGTCTGTAGGAATTGTCGCAGTGACTCCAGAGTGAGGACCGAATTGTTTGTGGGGTTCATGTGGAGGTCCTCTAGATAATCATACACCTTCATTGTCACTGGTGTCTGACTCTGGAATAAGTCCATCAGACTTAAAATGTTTTGACATGTTTCTGCAACAATGTCCAATTGCATGTTAATACTGTTTTTCTGGTAACTGTTCAGAATCCTCTGTAGAGTTTCGAGGGAATCTAGGAGAAACTTGTTGAGTTGCATCTCAGACTCAACAAACCCAGCATAGGCATCAAAGTGCTTGCAGTGGTATTGGACAGCAGCAAACAGAGAATTTCTAGCAAGGTGTTGCAGGTACCTTTGCTTTCTGCTACCGGCCATGTAAAGATTCACAAGAAGTACAGAATGAAAGCATTTAGCTCCACAAAAGGCTTCCTAAATCACTCCCCAGCAAGGTTCATGGTGTATGCCAAGCAGGTGATATGTATGAAGTTTATATGAAGATTCCTCACCACAGTGCTGTATGCCTTGAGCATGTATGCCGCATTGTCTGTAGTAAAAGGAATAACGTTCTGAAAGGCTATGTTGTACTCTGTGAGCACCCTCACAACTGCTTGCGCTACAGTTCGATGGTTGCACTTTGAGAGAAACACTGTGTCTTCTAGGTGGGTGTGGATTTTGCAGCCTCCCTCTGAAGAGACCACTGCAAATAAAACATTCAACACACATTGTCCTTCGACATCAGGTGTTTCAGTAAATAGAACACTGATCTTCTGATCTGCGATTGCTTCTTCATGTCATTCTTAGCCTCTGTATATCTCTCTGGGAGATAACATTCTTGAAGCTGATGACTTCCAGGTATAGCTCCACCATTCCGTACTCGCTCATGGAAGAAACTTGAGCATCACAGGGTGGTCAGTTTTGCTCAGTGGAATGTTCAGTGCTGTGCAGAAATTGACCTACTCACTTCTTATTTCCTGATTTGAGGCACTGTCAACTGTACTCTTAGTGAAAAGTGCACTCACAGTCCACTTATGGGCATGTTTTGGTGAAGAGCGAGGGTCTGGAGCATCTGCAAAGCGCCTAAAGTAGTTTTGGGATCACACATGCATATCCACTGTGTGTTTTCGGATGTGGTTCACCACCATATTGCACACACCGCAAAACAGCACCCCACCATCAGCATGCATCACGTCACTGTACTCTCTGGCCCAATCTGCTGCTATCTGGGTAGGCAGATGTGATCAATGCTTCATAGCCTTCACAGACTATATAAACTTCTCCATCCTGCTTTTGGTATTGTGGCTTGTTGCACCTTAAGAATCCGAAAGATCTTATAGACAAGTGGCTCACTTGTCAGCCCACTAGGCACGTATGAGTCATCTTTGGGGGTTGTGGCGCAGTCACTTGACTCACCTGCATATATTTGGTGTTATTTGTTACCGTCCAATGGCAAAAAAAACGTAAAAAAGGCATCAGAATTGTTGAACAGAAAGGTAAGAACATGTTGGGAAGCAGGGGTTAAAAAAATGCACTAAACTCTTATATTTGCAAATAAAGGAAAAAACTGGAAAACTTGTGGAAACAAAACCACAATGGAAAACGGCAGTCCTCAAAAGACATTGAGCAAACAGTGTTAAAACAGCATGTCAGTTGCAAAGAAAGGAAAATGTGAAAACCTTTGGAGCAAAGTTGCATACAAAGAGTTTGAATACATACAGGAAGGCAGAAGTCCCTTGCAGTGAGATGGCACACTTGTTTTATCCCTCTAGGCATGACAGAGTCGTCTTTGTGAGGGTGTGTTGCAGTCACTGAACTAGCCTGAAAATATATTTGGTGTTATTTGATGCATTCCAAAGGAAAAAAGGGCATCACATTTGTTGAACAGAAGGTTAAGAAAATGTAGAGAAGCAGCAATTAAAAAATGCACTAAACTCTGATGCACTTGCAAATAAAGGAAAAAACAAGAAAACCTGTGGAAACAAAACCACAATGGAAACAGCAGTTCTCAAATGGCATTGAGCAAACAGTGTGTAAAAGCACCATGGTCAGTTGCAAAGAAAGGGAAACGTGAAACCTTTTGAATTGAAGTTGCTTGCATGGAGTTTAAATACATACATGAAGGCAGAAGTCCTTTGCAGTGAGATGGCACACTTGTTTGATCCGTCTAGGCAAGTTGAGTGGAGAACGGTCGGGGAGGGAGGTGGTTTGGGCCAACATAAAAAAATTAGGCAAAAATTATTTGAGAGAACAACCAAGCAAGCCGACTCTGAAGTACCTGCTACTATAAAATAAAACGACAAAGGAAACCGAAACGGAACCACAATGGAAAACTTTACATTTTTTCAAATGAGTTTGCATGGATACTGTCCTTAAGGACAAAAAAGGGCAGAATAAGCCACCTGCAAAGAAAGACAAACCCAAAACCATCCAAAACAAATTTGTACAAGTTTACTTTGAATATAGAAGAACATAAACCCAGCTTTTGCCCTCAGGGGGGGAAAAACAATAAGAGGCAACAGTGCCTAAAGGCTGTGTAAGGAAAATCCAAAAGTTGCTCCAAACCACCCCAACAAACCCCAAAAATAAACACTGAAACCTAGGCGCAGTGCAATGCCGGTGGCTCCAAGGAATGAAAAACATGAAAAGAATAAAAAAGAAACACAGTTTAAACAGGAATGCAGTGGATGCATTCAAATTCAAGATGCAAAAAGAACAGAACATGAACGCATGGGCTCAAAATCGTAAACACTCCCCCCCCCAAAGCAATAGAAAAAACTGTTGTATATGTGATGCCTATGGGAAAAATGATATAAATCATGTGTACCCAAAAGCCGCCGAAGACTGTATTAATTTGTAAAGCATGAATAAATAAATACATAAATGCATATTAAAAAAAACACACAAGAATACACAGAATTTCACTGCAAAACCATGAGTTGACGATGGGCTACTCCTGTGAAAAGACATGATGCAAACTGTCTGGGGCCACCAATGTTCCTCCCACCCATTGCAAGTAGGACTTCACAAATATGGATGGAGACCTCAAGGTTCTGCGCTTTAGTATATGCATTATTTTAAATCTCCCCCAAAGTGCACAGAACACCAAACTAACCTGTGCTGTCCAGCAGTAAGCATATATTGTAGTTGCCAGACCACTCAACGGCTCTAGAACCAGCAGATTCTTTCCTCTGAGACACTACAAAAGAACAAAAAAGAGTTAGAGCAGACTAGCCCTTTTCCATGTTACCCTACTCCATAACACTGCCACTTACCCCACCATGCCACCCTTAAAAACCACAACCCCCCCTCACTGCCACCTACCCTGAAACACTACCCTGTCTGCTACTGCCAATTGCTGCCTGCTACCATGCGTGCCCCGTGTGTGGCGGGCCCAAAACAAACATTAAAAAAAAAAATTCTCCGCCGCGTGCCACGTGTGTGACGTTGCCCAAAGCAAACATTACAATCAATGAATTCCCCATCTGGGTAAGCCGCATGCCCCGTGGGAGCGGGCCCAAATCAAACATGTAAGAAAATGTATGCCACCCCGGGCCCACCACATATGGGGCACATGGCGGGCCCGAAACATTAAAAACAAAATGAATGTCACCCTGGGTCCGCTGCGTGCCCTATGTGCGATGGGCCCAAATTAAACAATATTAACTGCCCACCTGGGCCCGCCGCACACTGGCATGCAGTGGGCTAAAAAAATTCAAATAAATGCCACCGTGGGCCCGCCGCGTGCCCCGTGTGCGACGGGTCTAAATAAAAAAAAAATGTAATGCTCCCCTGGGTCTGCCACACATGGGGAACATGGCAGGCCAAGCACATTAAAAGCAAAATAATGCCACCATGGGCTCGCCGCATGCCCCCCGTGTACAGTGTGCCCAAATGAAACAAAATTAAATGTCCCGACGGGCCCTCCACACATGGGGCATGCGGCGGGCCCAACACATTAAAATAAATGCCAGCGTGAATCGCCACATACCCCGTGTGTGGTGGGCCCAAATGAACAACAAATGAAATGCCCCCCTGGGCTCTCCACACATGGGGCATGCGGCGGGCCCAACACATTTAAAAAAGAATGCTGCCCTGGGCCTGCCATGTGCCCATGTGCGGCGGGTCCAAAACATTAAAGGAAATTAAATACACCCCTAGGCCCGCCACACATGGGGCATGCGGGGGGCACAAAACATGTTTTTAAATGAATGTCACCCTAGACCTGCTGCATGCGGTGGGCCCAAAACATTAAAAAAATTAAATGTACCCCCGCCCACAACACACGGGGCACACAGCGGGCACACACATAAAAAAAAAAATCATGCCACCCTGGGACCGCCGCGTGCCCCATGTGCAGCAAGCCCAAAACATAAAAAAACAGATATGCCCCCAGGTCACAGGAGGCCAGGACAGGGATAACCTACCTGGTTTCCCCCAGGTCTCCAAGGGGAGGGTTAGGTAACGGTCAGACAGTTGCAGCAGGCTCATCGCCGCCAGGGACAAAGGAATGAACAGCAGGGCAGGTGAGGAGTAAATAAACACCACCTCGCCCGCCTGCTGTGAGGACCATGCTTCTATTGACCCATTGGCGAGTCACAAGGGAGGGTTCGCATACCTTCAAATTTCGCTGGCACATTTGTAAAAAGCGCAGTCTTTTTACAAAAGTGCTGATTTCATGATTTTATTGCAAATCATGATATCCAGGAGGGTCTGACCATACCCAACTTTAAGCACCTGCACCCAACTATTTATTAGAGAATATATTTATTAAGGCGGTGCAATACTCCAAACATCCTCCCTGAAGCTAAGCCCCTTTGAAATAGTCCTTTTTTTATTCCGTGGCATGCCGAAGCAAATTCCAATTATATTCCCTTCCACCTATAAAAGGCAAAATAAGTCACCAAGAAATAACTGGTTCAAGCAGTTTCAAGTAGTTCGTGTTTTCACACCAGCGAAATCAGCTCCAGTGAAAACCACACAAACCACGCCCACAGTGCTTAACCTGAATCGGTGGTTACAGGTGGATCATTAACATAATCTACACGAAAGCCGATGTTGAAATGGAAAAATAAAATTGCAGTACTTACTATCCCAGAGTACCTGGTTGCTACTGAGAAGTGCCAGTAGTCTCCCATTGTATGTATTGCACTTGTGCTAAGTAGTGCAGGCGTCTCTCCCTTTCAAATTAAAGAAATGCAGGTACTTGTTACCTGCAAGTACCTGCCCATTTAAAGCAGTGGCGACGGCCTAATACATGCTTCAATGGGGAGATAGAGGGACCATCACTGTTGGCCAAAAAGCCGTGGACCAGGAGTTAGAACTGCTCCCTACTACTAAAATCTCAATTTTTTTCTGAACGCACGTTTTTTTATAAACAGATTTTATTCTATGTGTTATATGACATTTACATCATTCCATTATTTTATTTTGCCATGACAATGGGCTATCTCAGTCTACATTGTGGGAAACATCCCAGATTGATTACAAATGCTTCAAACTCCCATCGCCCCAACTCCCCCTCTCCCCTTGTGAGTCGCAACCAGTCGTTGGCATGTATCTAATTTAGTCTTGTCTCTGATCTGGGGTCCGTATCAGACCAGGTCCCCTCCAGTGTGTCTTACTGGCGATCCTCCTGGGGTGTAGTACATTCGGCCCCGAGTAGTTCCCCCCCTAGTTAGTCATTGCGCTATAGGCTCCCAGTGCAGACAGAGCCCCTGGTGTAGATTCCCCTGATTCCGGCCCAGGGTTCTTCATGCTGTCAACCATCGACTCCCAAGATCTGGCCATCTCTGATCCCTCTACGAGCGTCTCTAAGCAGGACTCCCCCCTCACACCCTGTCCATTTCTTTAGCTCTTTTTTCCACACCTCGATCCGAGGACTTCTAATGTCTCGTTACTTCTCGTTTAGTTTTGGAGGCATGAGGGAACAGATTTAAGAGGCAGTGGGCCGGTGAGCAGGGGATGGTCTTTTCAGTGATATCCGTCACCACTTTAGTAACTTCTTCTCAGTAGTTTTGCAGTGTCGGACATGACCCAATCATGTGCATCATCTCCGCCCCGAGTTCCCAACAGAGGGACATGCCACATCTTCCCTGTGGAAGTATTTAATATATGCCCAGGAGCTAGATACGCCCTGTGTAGGATGTAGAAATGAATCAGTTGGAAACAAGCATTTCTAGCCACCTTGGGGTTTCTCTCAAGTATACTCTCCCAGTCTTTATATGCTATGGGGGTACTTAAGTCCTCCAACCAGTGGTCCCTCAGTGTGGTCAATGGTTGGAGAGTGTCCCCTTGTATCGCCCTGTTGAGACACGTGCTAGCCTTAATTTTACCTCCTGCCATGGCGATATACCTGCAGGTGTTATGGTGTTTGGGTTCTTATGTGTCAGCCCTCCAGTGGTGCCGGAGGGCTGCAGTCACTGCTCTATAAAGTAAGAAGTGGACCTGGGGAAGGTCCAACTCTGCCCGAAAATCTTCGAACGGGAGAAGCTCCCCCTCTCTGAATAGGTCCCCAATCTTAGTCGCCCCACCATTATCCAGTCCCCAGTTCCCCTCCACCATCCCCCATGCAGTAGGATATGTAGCATTTTCATATGGAGGGCCGGAGAGTAAGGGACCAGCCTATGTATTTTCGGGCGGCATCTTCTCCAGCAGCATCTCACCACCTGGAGCTCGTCCGTGATCTCAGTTGGGACTCCACCCACCCTCACCAACACCCACAGTAGTGCATCCAGGTCCAGTACAAAGGGTCCAGTCTTGGCGTCCTGTGCCTGCCACCCCGCCAGCCACTGTGTGAACCACTGTAGTTGACCTGCTAGGTAGTGCATCTTAAAGTCTGGAACCGCTAGACCCCCATCATGCGTCAAGCGCTTCAACGTCAATAGGGCCACTCTCTTTCGGCACCCTCCACAGATAAAGAACACAATAAGAGAGTCAAGTTCATTAAATAGTGTTCTCTGGATCCATATAGGCAAGGTCCTGAAGAAGTATAACAGCCTAGGGAGCGCTACCATCTTTAGGAACACAAACCTTCCCGCTACAGACAGTGGCAGCGTTTTCCAGAAATCCATACGGGCTTTCAGAGATCTAATGGCTGCCCCCACATTCCCTTCTTGAAAGTCTGGTTGAGAGTGAAAGATTTTAACTCCTAGGGACGCCAGGCTACTGGGTTCCCACTGGAGAGCTCCCAGGCCCTCGGGTGGGCCCCAGCCTACCGCCAGCGGAAAGAGTCTGGATTTTTACCAGTTGACTTTGAGTCCTGACACCCTCCCGAATTCAGTCATCAGCCCCCTGGCCCCCTCCAGGGCACTCCCCACATTACGCAGGAAAATGAATAAGTTGTCTGTGTAGAGCGCTATATGGTGGTGATGCCTCCCTATTTGTATGCTGTGATATCTGTTTCCAGTCCAAGCGAGGCTGGCCAGGGACTCCATGGCCAAAGCAAAGAGTAGTGGGGAGAAAGGGCAGCCTAGTCGCGTCCCCCTCTCCACTCCACATTGCTCCAAGATTGTTCGGCCCGTCCGAATTCTGGCCAAGGGGTCTGTGTAGAGTAGTTTGATCCACGTCAGAAAGCCCTGCCCCAACTGCATTCGCTCTGTGACTTCATACAAAATCCCCATTCGGGGCTGTCGAAGGTCTTTTCTATGTCTATCGCAAAGACAGCCCCTTCTCCCTAGTTATGGTAGCTGGCTTCAATTATGGACAGCAGGTGCCATATGTTAAGTGCTGTGTTGCGGCCCAGGATAAATCCTGCATGGTCAGGGTGTTTGAAGGTGGGCATGAATGGCATGAGTCTTGCTGCCAATATTCTATTCAATATTTTAAAATCTAGATTGAGCATGGAAAGGGGTCGGTATGCTCTACAATCCGATGGCATTTTACCGGGCTTGAGGAGGGATACTATCAGGACTTCTCGCATGGCACAGGTAATGGATCCCTATGTTCTAGCCGTCTTGTACAGTTCCACTAATTCAGGGGCCAGTTCCTCTAGGTAAGCAGCATAGAACTCGACTGGGAGCCCGTCTGTACCCAGGGTTTTACCCCTAGCCAGTCCTTTGACTGCCGCTGTAACCTCCTGTATGCTAATGGCTGCACCTAATGTCTCTGCGTCATCTGCAATGAGGTTCGGAAGGGATAGTGTTGTTAGGAAATCTTTGATCATCTCCCTGTCCTGCCCCACTGCCGCTATTGGATAGGGTGGCATAATATCGGAAAAAACGCGGGTGAATCTCGTCCTGACTAAACAGTCGGTGGCCTGTTTCATCCTCAATTTCCACTATGGCTGAGCTCCTTCGGGCCGGGTTTGCCAGCCAGGCCTGCAGAGAGCCCATCCAATCCCTTTCGGCGTGGGTCTGTTACATAAATATTTTGTAATCAAAACACTTCAGTTTTTCAACCTGGACTGCCACTTTCTCTTTGGCTTCTAAATGGGTTGTTGTAGCTCAGCTTGTCCTGGTCTCTGTGTTTCTAAGGCCTCAGTTTTCATTCTGCCCCCCTCTATCTCTGTCACCAGGGTACACCGGACCCCTATATACGCCGCCATGCATCGGCCCCTTATTACTGCTGAATAGGCATCCCATTCTAGTAATTTAGACAATGCCGTGTCAGTATTGTCTGCGAAATAATGTACTATCTGTTCCCTAATTTCTTCTAGGAACAACTGGTCTTCCAATGCTTCAGGCTTGAGCCTCCAGGTGGGTGTATTCGGGCGGGGGGTCCCTTGAATTCAGCTGCAAGAGGACCGGTTTGTTGTCAAAAATGGTTTGTGTCAAATATTCTACCCTATGGGCTAGATTATGGATGTCTGAGGTACATAAAAAGGTGTCAAGTCTCACGTATAGGTCATGTAAGTGCGAAAAATAGAAGAAATCTTGTGTCGTTGGGTGCAGTTGTCGCCATGTGTCTATCAGCCCTCATCTATTTTGCCAGCTTGTGAAGGTACTCGCAATGCGGTGCACAGGTGCGTCTCTTAGTGGGGGGGGGGTGAACGGTCTATTAGCGGGTCACCTATGTAACTGGAGTCAGGTGAGAAGCCAATGTGCCCGATAGTCTGGTCAGGAAAGCACCCTGATCTATATTAGGCCCATATGTATTATCGCCACATCACGGCCGTCTAGCTTACCCGTCACCACAACATATCGACCCTCCCGGTCTATCAAATCCCCTGTGTGATGAAAGGGAACCCCCACCCTGATCCAGACCAATAAGCCTCTGGCATATGCTGAATAGGAGGTGTAGTATACCTGACCCCACCTTCTGAGTTTAAGGTAGGAGGTAGGACCCAGTCTCTGGCCCCAAACATAGTGGTCACCGGTATGCGACTCTTGCTAGCTCTCGCAACTGAAAACACATTAACAACCCAACTCCCACACCCCAGGACAAGTGAGTGGTCCCACCTCATCTAAACTTGCGCAAGCTTTACAATAGAGAAATACTTGGGAAGGCCTGTACAAGCCTCCTAGGTGGAGGGTAAGCAAGTCGTTCCCAGCCCTCCTGGACATTCCACCCATCCAGTGTATTCCGCGTCTAATCCTATCGTGGTTCCCGGGGAATCTGGAATAACCAACTATATCCTGCACTTGGTCTCTCATACTCTCTAACAGTACTTCTAAACGGCCTCTCCCCCCCAGTACTCGCATACCACAGTATAGTTTAGATGATTTCATCGGCTGGCCCGGGGGGGTCACTGTGGGAAGATCTTGGCTGGGCTCCACCAGCAGGCTGATGCTGTGGTCCGAGTACAAGCTTTGGTTTCGTCCCCAGTCAGTGAGGACATCTCGCCAGTCTCATTAGCACTTAACGATGCAACTGCTGCCATCACTCTGTCTCTTTCTTGTTGAGTCTCGGCCCTGGAAGGGCCGCTGAAGTTCTGGCCCTCCCCCTCGCTGTTGGCCAGTCCGCCTCATGCGCCTCTCTGATGGGGTCTGATTGGGTTTCCATCGAGGCTGTTGATCTATCCAGTCCCATACCTCTTGCGGTGTGTTGAAGAATCGTGTGCCGGTCAGGGTCACCACTCTGAGACGTGCAGGGAACAGCATTGCGTATTGGATTTTCATTTGACGGAGCTTCTTTTTTGCCTCTAGGTAGGTTGAGCGCTGCATTTGGACTTCTCTAGAAAAATCCAGAAATATTCTAACCTTGCTGTTTTCTACCATCAACTGTCCCTTCTGTCATGCTCAGCAAAGAATATGATCACGATCTTTATAGAAGAGCAGTCTTGCCACCACTGGACGAGGTGGACCCCCTGGGACTGGGGCCTTGCGGGCACTCTGTGGGCTCGTTCGAGAGCATAGTAAGAGGAGAGGCCCTCCTCCACCACCTCCTCTCAGATCCATTTCTCCAGGTATTCGACCATATCATTGCCTTTGATTTTTTCGGGAAGTCCAACTACCCGTATGTTGTTGCGGTGTGACCTGTTTTCTGCGTCTTCGGCCGTGGTGACCCGTTCTTCCATTTAGTGGTGGTCATCTCTCAGAAGACCCATGTTGTCTCTGAGGGTGTCTATTTTAGTCTCAACAGCTGTCCTAGAAGCCGCTATACCTTGCAGAATATCTTGAAGCGTTGGTCCGTCAGAAGGATCAGTTTGTGATGGGTGGCTAGTCTCTGTCATCATGTTCTCCCCTACTTCCTCCTGTGTCGGCCCTGCTGGTTCATGGTCTCTTTTGCAAGTAGCTTTCCCCATGGCGGCGGCAACGGGCAAGCCCCCGTGATTATGCTGGGTGAAATGAGGTTCTCCGTTGAGCTGCAGTGACTGCCGTTCGCACTCCGTTCCTCACATCAAAGTTGTGGAGTCTGCAGAGAATCACCCCTGAGCGTCGGCCATAGTCCTCCAAGCACCACTTTATCCTGTTGTCAGGGCCTTAAGTGTGATTCAAGGGTAGTGGGCCTCCTCATCTCACCCCCCTCTCAAAGGACTCCAGCCATGCAGTCAGTCCAGGCAGGTGCCCTCTACTGGCCCTTGGTATATGATGGCACTTCAACGTATCGCATTTCTCCGCTTCTTCCCAGGCCTATGTGTCTAGGTGAGGGGCTTCCTCTCAGGACACTCCCGAAAACATCCAGTTCCGTCCTTCCCGTCTGGGGGGGCACCGGTAGTATCACCTGTTCCTCCTTGTCGGGCTGCCTTTGCTACTTGCTTGGCCGTTCACTGCAGGCCTCCCATCCTGGTTCTATGTCAGCACTCTGCTCCTCCAGTGATGTGGCTTCTGCAAGGGGCAATGCTGTCTGGGGTCTATTTTGGCACCATGGTGGTGAAGTCACTGCATTCCTTTAGCCCCACCAAAGGGTCTCCACGGTACGGGGGCAGGCCTCTCTCTCTCTCTCCAAGGTGCCCCTGTGCAAGGCTCTTGCGCTCTCGTTGCCCTCATCACGGCTCACAAGAGGATGTCCACTTGCCCTCACCACCGAGGCAACCAGCAGCAGACCTCTGCTCACCTCTACGGGGGGGAAGAGTCCTCCCTCCCACCACCAGCCTAGTCCAAGGTTTGGTCCCTTTCCTGCTCCAAGACAAAGCCATTCCGGAGGCCGGTCTTCATTGCATTTCAAATCATCTGGTAAGCCCAAAAAGAAACACACGAAATCAAAGCCAAACTTGACCCCCTCTAGCCATGTGCATTTGCCTGAGAGGATGCAGGGACAGTGCCATGGCTTTCATTTCAGGAGTTGCCCAGACTTCAGAGCCGATCCTGCTGGAACTGGTTTCAGGGTCTGACACTCCATTACAGATTGATGAGTTCTGCACACCATGCTACGACTCTTCGGATCCTTGCTGATTCCCTCTCGGGTGCCTTCAGGCCCCAAGGAGCCAAGAGGCCCTCCATCTGCAGTACCACTGTTCGGTTCACCCCTGACGCCAGTTGGATCCTCTGAGCTCATCCTGATGCCCCCGGCTCTTATTCTGATGCCACCTCCGGTGCCACGGTCCCTGGAACTTGGACGTCAGAACCGAATGCATCTACACCGGATGTAGAGGTACCCATAGTCCTGTCCGACTCCAGGTCGGCGCCTGTCTGACCTCGCCCAGAGTCATGCCCGATGACAGTAGGGGGGTCTCTCCCTCTACCTGATCTGCCATCTGCACACAGGAGACAACACACCCTACTCTCACTTTTCGGCACGGACTCCGACAGTGATTACCCTACCGAGACGACAGTTGGTATGATGACTTGCAGGGGCCTAGTGGTCTCGATATCTCCCTTGAAACAGGCCTTCTCTCACCCCTGGGACCAGCCACAGAGGAATCTGCTTCCTGTGCCATGGTAACGTGTAGGGCAGCCAAAATCCATGACCTCCAGCTCCCCACTTTGGAGGTTAAAACAAATGTATTGACAGATGTTCTCCAGCCGGGGCAGGCATCTTCTGAGCCCTTTTATCATTAAATGAGGTGCTAACAGATACCTTAATTGGGGGTTTGGGACAAACCTTGCTCCGACCTTCAGGTTAACAGACAAATTGCTAGACACCATCTCCCTGCCCGGGGTGACCCTGCATTCCTCCCTCAGCACCCTTCCCCCCAAATTTTAGTTGTGCAAGCGTCCATGAGCAGGTTTAACCCCAACACCTTTCCCACCACTTTCCGCAACAGGGAGTCTAAATGAGTGGAAATATTTGGAAAGCAATTTTTTTCTCCTATCAGCCTGGCTCTCCGCTTAGTAAGTGCCAGCTGCCTCCTGGGACTCTACTTCCACGCCCTTTGGGACTCGATGGCACAAGTCTTCCCTGGTGTCCCTGACGATATTCGACCTGGCCTTTCTCAGGCTGTCCAAGATGGTTGTGATGCAGTCAAGTTCATGATTTGTTGTGGCTTTTACACCACTGATTCCATTAGGCTAGCTGTTGGCACCAGTGTTGCCATTCACTGCCATGCATGGCTGCGATCAACCAGGTTCTCAGGCGATGTCCAATCTTCCCTTATGGACATGCCCTTTGACAGGACTTGCCTGTTTAGGGACAAGGCTGATTCTGCTGTAGAGCATTTTAAGGAGAGCAGGGCTATTGCACGCTCTCTGGGCCTATCCTCCCTGCCTTGTCAACAGGGCCGCACTGGGAACCGAAACCGGCCCTGGCAAACTGCTCGGCCGTCCCTCCTAGGAGGTTAGGGGGGTGTGCGGCCGAGCTGTTTGCTACGGCCGGTTTCGGCCGATTTTGTTACAGGGGGCCGATATTGCAGGCCCCCGGTAACAAAAACGGCCCCAGGTGCCCAAATCCGGCCCCCATTCTGGCGGCCCACCAGGGAAACGCCTGGTGCCCGCTATGGCCAGTCCGGCCCTGCTTGTCAACCGCACCACCCTTACCACTTCTTTTGCAGATTTTGCAGAACTATCCTGCACTGCCAGCCTGCCCAACCACAGCAAGGATCTCAGCAGTTTTGAGTTTGAGGCTGTGGTGCCCACCGCCCCCGCTGCCAAGGTCAATGGGCTGCCCAGTCCACTGTCCCTCCTGCAGCCCCACCTGCAAAGCCCCTTTATCGTGCCCTTAGGAGAGCATAGTCACCATGTGGGAGGCAGGATCCAATGATTCTTTCCAGGTTACCAAGAAATAACTTCGGACATGTAGGTTCTGCAGATCGTCTGAAGGGGCTATGCTTTACCATTCCTCATCTCCGCACAACCTTCCACCATCCCCAGCATCTGACAGAAGACAGCCTCTCCATTTTGCTGGAGGACGTGCATGCCCTTTTCACCAAAAGGGCTATCGAGCGGGTGCAAGCCTCAGAAGTAGGACATGTTTGTTAAGACCACTACCTTCTGGTGCCCAAGAAGGACAGAGGCTTTCGTCCTTTTTTAGACCTGTACCCTCTGAACACCTTCCTCCAGAAGGAGAAATTCAAAATGCTCACCCAGCCTCAAGTCTTACCTGCCCTCGACACTGTAGACTGGTTGGTGCCTTTGGACCAGCAGGACGCCTATTTCAATATACCGGTCCTGCCAGGCAATCGGCGCTAGCTGCTGTTTGTGCTGGTACATAAGCATTTTCAGTTTGCTGTATCCCCTTTGGTCTCACCAGCTCCCCTCTAGTGTTCACGAATCATGGCAGTTGTGGCAGTGCTCCTTCTGAGGTCAGGGATGCCAGCCTTCCTCTACCTCAATGACTGGCTGTTGAAGGCGGGCTCACCCCAGGCAGTTATCAACCACCTCCAGACTACGGCGTACCTCCTGTCATCTTTGGGGTTCACTATCAATGTGCAGAAGTCACACCTGACTCCTTCTCAGACACTTCCCTTTATCAGAGCAATTCGGGACATTCAGGCTATGATTCCGATCTGTCAGCCTCGGTCCTGGATTTCAGTGAGGTCAACTCTGAGGCTGCTGAGATTGATGGCCTCCTGCATCCTGCTGGTCGAGCATGCCAGGTGGCATATGCGGGCTCTTCGTGGGACTTGAAGTCTCAGTGAGCCTAACATCAAGGGGACCACATCCAGCAGTGGTGGTTCCTGGATCGCGACTGGGTCACTAGCTGACCCCTCTCCCTTCCTCACCCAGAGCTGAGAGTGGTCACAGATGCATCATTTCTGGGTTGGGGCGGCCACCTGGGAGTAGTGGAGATTATAGGCAGCTGGTCTCTAGCAGAGTTCCCAGCTCCATATCAACCTTCTGGAGCTGAGGGGCATCTGCTTGACGGAGAAAGCCTTCCTTCCATACATCAAAGGGAGGCTAGTACAGGTGTTCACGGACAACAGTCATGTGGTACTTCAACAAACAGAGTGAGGTAGGATCACGGACCCTGTGCCAGGAGGACCTGTGACTGTGTGCCAGGAGGCCATCTGTCTCTGGAAATGACTAGACCCCCAAGGGGGGGGTGCAAGGTCTGCGAAGTAGTTGACTTAAAATTTTAAGTCAGATGAAGTATTTAACAGTACATCATATTATGTTAAATAATCATCACACACTTTTAAATGGTATTCAAGGTTTAACAAATTGCTGATGTCTACAGAGACATCACTGGGATAATTCACAAAGGTAACTAACACTTGTGAGTGATTTATACATGTAAGTTGACTCTTGCATAAATTGCTGATCACGTTAATGTCTACACAGATATTACATTTCTTACACACCTGGAAACAAGTAAAAAAAAAAGAGCATAATATCTACTAAATGTGGGTGATTTCACAGATCTGTATCATGTTCTGCATGTTGCGAAAGGTTACACATCTTTAGCACTGCAGAGGTCATAAAAAATTGGGTCTTGATGTAGCTCAGTAAATATATGGCTTTCCATTATCCATCTGCGTGCCCCTGCAGCCAGCTCTCTGTGGTCAGCTTGCTGCCCATGCTGGCCTCCCATTCGTGGTCAGCTTGCTGCCCCGCATTCTTCAAGTGAGTGCCTCTCCCACCCTTCCTCCATGGGCCATTGTGCTGCCCCATCCTAATTCAGCCTGCCCTGAATGCTCAGCTTGCTGCCCCTGTCGCCTCCTCCTGCCTTCTTGGTCAGCACCTCAATGCCCCTGCCCTATCGCCAATGCCTTCCGTTCTCCATTTGTGTGCCCCTCCCTCCTGCCCTTGCTGGTCTGTTGTGCTGTAAGTGCCCGTGCCGGCCTGCTCTATGTGGTCAGCTTGCTGCTCCTGTGCCTGCCCCCTCTCCTCTGGCCACTGTTCCCAATGTACATGCTCCAGCTTACACCCTTTTGCCCTCTTTGGTCTATGGTGCTGCTCCTGCTCATGATAGCCTGCCCCCCATGTTCTGCATGCTGCCCCTGCCCCTCTCATGCCTGTCCTCTCTTCACAATCTACATGCCCGTGTCCCCTCCCACCTGCCATTTGTGGTCAGCTTGCAGCCCCTGTCCATGCCAGCCTGCCCTCCATGATTGGCTTCCAGCCACTGCCCATCCATTTTCTGTGTGCATGCCCCTACCCCCTCCTGCCTGCCCATGCCGGGTTGACCTCCGTGGGTAGCTTGCACCCCCTGCCCTCTGTTGTGCATGTGCATACCCCTCCACCCCCGCCCTCTACGGTCCGCTGTACTGTCACTGCCCCTGACCTGCTTGTCCTAATTTAATCTTGCTAAAGTGCTAACCATAATTTTCATGACTAACAAACCCCCTCATTTTGTCCATTTCTGAAGGATATGCTTTGTTTTTTACAGCTTTGATTTTATCATGATGGCTTCAGGTGTGCCACACTGTTGTCATAAATACAGAAGTTAGCATTCTAGTTGTTCATTAAAACACGGTAGGTGGCTGCAGTAGAATACCGGGGAATCAACTGACAGGCTGATTCTGTTGGAAGTGCATGTTTTACTCAGAATGTTAGACTTTATTCTCTCATGGCTGATGAAGATAGTCTGAATTTATTGCAAATGTGTTCTTGTTTAGCTTCTGAAGCACCTTCCATAACCTCTATGAGACAATCATGAGAGAAAACAGTTTTCTCTCAAACATGGTTCATCAAGGAGATCAGCATTTTTCACTGGGTAAAATCACCTTAGACTACACCACAATTCCTAAAACTAGTATGGTATTACCAACAAATGATTTATATTGTGACTAAAATCTGTTATCACCATTTATATGTGCTTCTTTGTATGACCCTTAAAACCTGCGATTCACTACAATGCATTTCAATGGGGACCATGACCCCGGAGTACTGCAATTGCTGCCACAGTATGTTGCCAGCCAATTAAGAGATAAAGGTCCCTCTAGAACCCTCCCTCCATAAGCCCCTTGGGGTCAGGTTGTGCAGAATCTGCCCCCTATTTTTTTTTTAATTCATTTTCAGGATGCAGGGACCATATGCTGAGTCCTTTAATGGCTGCCACAACATATTGTTCAAGTTGTGGCCAGCCAATCAGGATTGACTAGTCCTCTTAAGGTCCCAATCGGAGCATACCTGGATACCAGCAGTCCAGATATACCTATTTTGTTAACCCCTTCGTTACCATCCCAAGCACCTCTTTAAACACTAATTTCTTGCAAACAGCTAAACGGATATACACTAAATATCAAAAAACACTCTTTCTGAGTAAAGTTCTACCTTTCTGCCAAATTTGGTATGATTGAGCTCAGCCATTTTTTAGGTCTCGCGTACGCAGCGCGCATGCGCTGCATAGGAGGGCCGTTAGCCGTCGCTCTGCTCTTTTTGAAGCACATACTCGTGCTTGTGGCGGCATCCACCTTGCGGGAGCGAGCAGCGGCGCGCATGCTAATTGGCTGTTGCTCGCTCCAGCAAGGCGGATGGTGCCACAAGCACGAGTGTGCTTGAAAACAGCTGCTGCTTGTTTCGATCGCGCGCGCACCACTCGCGGGACGCTGCAGCGAGCACGCACGCACCACTCGCGGGACGCTTTCATCATGTCACCATGACATCACTACACCACGGGTGATACCATATATTTTCAGGCCAAGGGGAGCAGCGTAAGATATGGAGAATATCTTGACAGGATTAACCATTACGTCCCTAAAACTGATCCAATCGTGCGCCTGAAAATATGACTCCGTGTTTCCTAACATATTGACTCAACAACGGCTCCTCCTCACCGCTGCAGTAGTGGTCTGCCCCGTGTGGCTTTCCTTGTCTTCACGTGCCCTAGTCCTCGTGACATCACAACGCAGGGCTACCACATCACTAGCATTCTCGTCACGAGGTGCCGCTTCTGGTGCTGCTATGATTCGATGAAGGCTTTCAAATCAATTACAGTGTGTACATTTTCCTCCGTCCTTGTTTAAAATAAATGATACATTCAACATAATGCTCATGCTCCCAGTTGGTGTGCCTAGACCTTTTCCAGTTATGGAAGCATTTACACTGGCCAAGTCCACATCTGTGTCCAACTCGCTCCTCCGTCTGGTAATAATGTTCCATTGTCCAATAACCTACTTTGCTCCTCAGAATAAATTCTGATTTCACTGCTGTACACACCGCAGGAAAGATATACATGAAACCGGTCCCAGTCTGTTGGGTGGAACGCTCTTTCAGTCTCAAACACTGCCCTGTGTTGCCGGCTGTCTTACGTCGTTCCTTACCTCTGTAGACATAACTTCAGGGGCTGGCTGTGGTTCTCCCCGCCTCTCACGAGGGCACTGCTGTTACGGCTGTTTTTCCTTCGGTGATGCCCCTCCTGTGCCTTGGCCGAACACTCGTTCTCCGCTATCTGTTGCGGTTTGTTCCACTTTGAAATCACCAGCTGGGATATTCAGTTCTGAGTCTCCGCAGGTCTGATTGGGTCCCCTCTCATCAGGTGTGGTAAAGATGGAAGGAAGATTCCTTATATTTGGTGGCACAACCAAAGCGTTAAAATATTGCAAGTTCCTATCCTCGAGCACGTAATGTTCGTACTCTCATGACGCATGGCCTCTATGTGCTATATAGTGCCCGAGTACACAGGGATCAGTATGTGCTTGTTAGGATGATAACCTGCAGAAGGATCAGGCTCCTTCCTGTCCTCCCTGCCCACAGCTAGCCCGAGCTCTTTAGTTGTTTCACAGTATTCGGTGGTCCCTCTATACATGGCTAAACATGTAGGATGTCTGATGGTATTTTTCTGTATACGTCACAGAGGTCGTTTTGCTGCTCCACCCTACTCTGTCTTGAATAACTGGCTATACGGGGCTGCAAGGCCCCCACATCCTAACCTGATGTTTACAGAAAGAGAGAGCGTAAATCTTGCATAGCCAATAGGTCTTGCTTTTGGGACCTTATAAGTATTTAGTTATGCAGCACAATATCCTTGGTGCAACAACATCAACTGTTGCATGGCTAAACACTTATAAGGTCCCAAAGGCGAGACCTATTGGCTATGCCAATGCTTGTTCTGTATTGCTATTTCCCATGGAAATTGACATGGGAAATCAATATTTATACGAACCCTGCCCTTTTTCTTGGGCCTCGCTTGATGGATCACCACAAAACTTTCCAGTAAGGAGCTGAAGTGGATAAACATTTCTCTCAATATTTATCAAATGGAACCAAAGTTATTACCGAAACAAAAAACACTCTTCCTATGTAGACTCTGACCTAACTACAACCACACAGTGGTGACCACCACCGTGTAAAATATGTATTTAATCTCTCTCTCGATATATATATATATATCTGGCCTTACAGTCAGCCTTCCATTGATCTATCTGTCATTTACATTCTGCTTCTACCCGTGATAGTAAACTACATGAGGTAATGGTTCTGTCGACATCAGTCATCGGCCCTCTTGTCCTGCCAGTGATGGCATTTTCTGAACACATGGGCACATCCACCTGAAAATGAGTGGATTTCAGTCTCAAGACTGTTTGGCCAGTCCTTTAGTTTTCAGTGTCCCCCTTTTATAGTTCCCTTTTATTTATTTGCTTCTCTTTTTATTTAATTTTTTCTTAAGAGGATAACACAGCTCTGAGGTATTGGTAAGAGGCTGCCTTCTTGGAGTTCATTTCATCTACAGTGCACTGTATCACACATAGCAACTTCCTTTAAATCAGGCAACCACTATGGAAGGCTTTGAAATAAAGTATAAGTCAATCTGAGTAGATTTTGAAAGAAATGTCAATGTTCATCTCCGGTGAATAAATTCTGTGACTTTATTTTTCAAAGTGAGCAAGAGAAAACCAGCCAACACATGTTTCGTCGCCAATGGAATTAATCCTGCGACTTCCTCAGGGCTGAAGGTGAAGGTAAGGAATCTTGTTAAACGCTCCGCTGGTGATAATTCCAACCCAGCTGGTCAAGTAGTGCGTCACGTAATTAAGTGAAACGGTTTCACGAAAAATAATTTAGTGGCTACATCATAGTAATGGCGATCCGGCAAATGAAATGTGCCGCGAGCGTTTTGATGAATGGAGGGCAGTCCGTGTTCTAAGTATGGTTCTACAGCGGTGCGCTGTGGTGTCTCGCGGCAATGGTACAGGGCGATCCGGCAATCAAATAGTGCCGCGAGCGTTAAAAGCACGGAGGGTGGTCCGTTTTCTGTGCGTGGATCTACAGCGTGTGTGCTGTGGTGTCTCGCGGCAACAATTCTTCCGAAGTGTGTTCCGGGTATCTACTCAGATTGACTTATACTTTATTTCAAATACTATTTTACATGTGCCCAGGACTTGGTTCTATATTACATAGAGCAGGGTTTCCCTACACACATTTAGGGGTTTTAGGGAGTATCCCCTTACCTGGATGCACCGTAGACAAATATAATTGCACTGATAACATCATACGTTCACATAGCACAGCGCCATATTTCCTGAGTCACTAAAAACCCTTCAGTCAGAGCGCACTATGGAAGGCTGTTCTCTAGTCATTTTTTTTTTGTTTAAAATTTGTTT
The DNA here is from genome assembly GCA_963921515.1 of Calotriton arnoldi. Taxonomy (NCBI): domain Eukaryota; kingdom Metazoa; phylum Chordata; class Amphibia; order Caudata; family Salamandridae; genus Calotriton; species Calotriton arnoldi. The sequence goes on from CAWUFW010011189.1 coordinate 334,214, forward strand.
ATTGTGATTTTTACATTACTTATCACAGATTGACATCTGACATCATTAACATGTATTGACACATAACTGCGGTTGGGATTGTAAGAAGTTACATACATATTTCTACTGCCTCATAGCCATTATGAACCCCAGACATTGAATACGGTTTCTGGAAGGAACCCTCCTTCTGGTTTGTGCTTCTCAGTGGTAGTTTCTAATGCTCCGGCTGGGCTTGCCTCCGATGGGTATGTGTTATTGTTCCACTCTTATGTTGTTCTTCCCAGTGTCATCGTGTCCAATCTTGCCTAAATGTGGTCCCTGATAACTGTCATCGGGATTGTAACTGCCGATGTGAAATAGCAAACTGTCAACAATGGGGGAAAAAACTAGGGGGGACATTGGGGAGCTATTGGACCGGGTGTCGGAGATATCAATTGTGCGGACAGTGTTGTTGTCTTTACGTGATGTATTACCATGTATGTGTGATGGTACGTATGTGGGGGGGAGGGTTTAGAGCCCCTCTGCAGGTTGCCACCGTGTGTGTGCGTAGAGCTCCTGGCATGACTTTAGCAGAGCATGGAATCTAGCCTGGTGAGCCCTGTCGTGGGACTGTTGCTACTGACCCTACAGGGGACAAAGGTGGGGTCTGGGATTGGGAGTCTGCTGGTGCTTCCACCGGAGTTGTTTCGTGTGTGAATGTGTGTAATAACTGTGCCCAATCTAAAGAGATGGGGTGCTTACGGGCACCCCTGACTTCCTCTTCTCTTAACACCTCCTCCTCCGCCTTATCCCATTTTTTCATGGCGCCCACCCAGGCTGCTACCGGGGGTCCCGTTGGAGTCCGCCAATGCATGGCTATTCCCCTTTTTGCTAAAAGAATGGCGAGGGATGCAAAGCGGTTCTGCAATTTTTCGGTCTTCCGCCTGCGGAAGATCCCGAGGGCGCAAGCTTCCCATGTGGACATAGTTGTACTATTGGTCGTCACCCTAAGCGTCTGGTGAACTCGATCCCAGTAGTCTTGAATGGTAGGGCAATCCCAGAACATGTGCTTAAAGTCTGCCTCGGGGCTGAGGCATCGGGGGCATGCAAAGTGTGTGTCTGGATAAAAACGGTGGAGGCGGTGTGGCGTGAGGTATGCTCTGTGAAGGACATTGAATTGAATGTTCCTAAAACGCGCGTTCCTGGAGACCTTTTTGGGGTATTCTAAACCTGTGTCCCATTCTTTGTCGTTAAACACTCTTCCCATTTCTGTTTCCCAAGTCTGACGTAATGACTGTAATGGGGTGAGTATCAGTTCCCGGATGGAACTATAGAGCCACGTGACCAGGTGCTGGCCCGCTCCCATTTGCAAAATGGTATGTATCACTGGGTGTGTCGGAGGCTCCCCCGCATTTGGGTCCCAGTAGCGGCAGCTACTATCTATGAGTTGCCTGTGTGTTAGGAACTGGCCTGGCGGGAGGCCGCAATGGTCGGCCATCTGGGCGTAGGTCCTAAGTTGGCCCTCCTCGAACAGGGATTCTATCTCTGTGACTGCAAGGTCGGTCCAGACTTGGAGAGCGCCAGCAGTATAATATTTCTCCTCTCTGGGGAAGCCCACCAGTGGGAGTAGGGGTGAGTACGGGGGTCTGCCTTTGGACATGCGATGAATTCGCATCATGCATGTACGAGCTATGGACAGCTGGAGAGGTCGGGAACGCATGGGCTTAGTGCCTGGTAGTAGCATTCTGTGGATTGCCGGGAGTGGTATACGGCCCCCCTCAGTAGTGGCCTCCCCGGTGTGACGTTCTGCTGTCCAGTGTGACAACCACTGCAGCTGGGCTGCTAGGAAGTATGCCTCAAAAGATGGTGCTCCCAATCCCCCTTGATTTGTGGGCAAATATAACATAGACAATGCCACCCTGTGTCGACTTCCTCCCCAAATCAGCTCGGTGAGCAGGGTATCTAATTCCTTAAAGAATGGGCGCGGCGGTATAACAGGGAGATTGGCGAAGTGGTAGAGTAGCCTGGGGACCATAATCATTTTTGCAAGAGCTACTCGCCCAATGGGGGCTAGGGGTAATGTTTTCCAGAACCCCACTGCCGATCGTAACCCCGCTAACGCCTTACGGTGGTTCCCTTCATACAGGTCCGCCGGGGAATGATACAATCTCACCCCAAGATATCTGGGCGCCTCGGCGTTCCATGCAAGTGTCTGAGGTCCGACCTGAATTTCGAATGGGGCCAAGTAAGGACTCAGCGGATATAGAGTGGATTTTTCCCAGTTAACTTGAAGGCCGGAGGCCTCCGCGAATTCCCTTAATGCCGACCAGATAGGCGTCAAGTCTTGGGTAGCATCACGGACATAAATTAAAAGGTCATCCACGTATAGGGACACGCAGTGCACCGTGTCTGCAAGTGGAATACCCCAGGTCCCACCCTCCTGTCGCAGGCGTATCGCCAGGGGCTCTACTGCTAAGGCGAACAGAAGAGGAGACAGTGGGCACCCCTGCCTGGTTCCCCTTTCGATGACGAACGAGGGAGAGATGTATTTGCCTATTCTTACTCGTGAGGTAAGGCCTGAATAGAGGAGCTTCGTGTAGGCCGTCAGTGTAGGTCCTATATTGCTTTTGCGAAGGATCGCAAATAAGTATGGCCATAACAGCGTATCGAAGGCCTTTTCGAGGTCTAGGATCAGACACGCTGCGTTGGGGAACAGCGCCCTCGCCCTGTCTTGGACATGAAATAATCTGCGTAGGTTCTGCGATGTGTTACGGCGTGGGATAAATCCACATTGGTCTGGGTGGATTAATGGTGTCAGGATTTGGGCATATCGGTCCGCTAGCAATTTACCCAATATCTTACAGTCTGCGTTTAGGAGAGTGATTGGTCTGTATGAGGAGGGGAGCATGGGGTCTCTGTGCGGTTTTGGGAATGTAACTATGATCGATTCCCTAAGGGAGCCTGGGAGTTCGCCGTTGTCTAGTGCGTCGTTATACATGGTCACCATGTGGGGAATCAATCGGGTTGCGAAGGTGCTATAATATTCAAGTGGAAAGCCGTCCATCCCCGGCGCTTTGTTGCGTGCTAACGCTCTAATCGCCTGGGAAATATCTGCGGGCTTGATCTTCCCCTCCAGTGCTTTTTTGTCCGCGGGAGGGACTTGGGGCAGGTGCAGTGGGCGCAGGAATCTGCTAATCTTTTGATGGTTGCGCTGCTCTGGGGCTCGGTAAATGTCAGAATAGTAATCATGGAAAATGCGCAGAATATCTAGTTGTGAGTGTCGGAGGATGCCAGCTTTGACTGCTATTTCAGTGTTTGGTTTTATATCCGAGTTTTGCTTGGCGAGCCAGGCCAGGAGTGTTCCCACCCTATTGCTCTCCCGGTGGACTTTAGAAGCATAGACCCTAAAATTGTATTTGCGAAGGTCTCTCAGCATCTCCGCGTGGGTTGTTTTAGCGATGGCTACTTGATTTGGGGTGGCCTTGCCCGCGTCAGCTTCTTTCGTTAGAGCCGCTAGTGTTTGTTCCGCCTTCTGCAGTGCTTTCTCTAGTGTCCTGCGCACCCCTACTATTTGTTGTATGTAATGACCCCTCGCTACTACTTTGAATGTGTCCTATTCGATCAGTCGAGAGGATGCCGTGCCCGTGTTTAATGCAAAGTGCCTTTGAATGTGTTCCCCGTGATCGTGACTAAACACCTGGTCTGTGAGGCAATCCCGTGGCAATTTCCAGGTGGGTATAGGGGGATGGGGCGGCTTCCATCTGAGGGTCAATATGTGGGCATCGTGATCCGACAGTACCCTCCCTAAAAAGTCCGTGTGCTGTACTTTTGGGAGTATTGTGGTGGAGCAGAGAAATCGATCCAGGCGTACTCGCAGGTTATGTGGAATGGAGTGAAAGGAGTATAGTCTGGCAGTCGGGTTCCGCGCTCGCCATGCATCCGTTAATGCCCAGTGTTTTACCCATATGTTAAAAAGTTCCGTCTGCTTGTGTGCTGGTGATTGTGCTTGTGGGGGGTGGGATCTGTCAAGGCTTATGTCCAGGGCGCAGTTGTAGTCACCGCCTAATACCCACGGGACTAGCGTGTAGTGGGTTAGTATCCCTGTAAGGTTACCCCAAAAGGGGGCTTGTTCTACATTGGGGGCATATATGCTCCCTAACAGTATAGACTGTCCTTCTAATAAACCTTCTAACAATGCATATCGTCCCTCTTTATCTACCCTACGTGTCCGCTCCTTGAAGGGACTCCCAGGTTGGATCCAAACTAGGGCCCCCCCTTGCAAAAGCTGAATATGCTGAGACACAGACAATACCCCGCCATTTCCTACTCAGTCGTCCCACTTCGGTCGCTGTCAGGTGTGTCTCCTGTAGGAGAGCTATGTGTGCTTGTTGCCTCTTTATATAGGCATAGACAGCATAACGTTTGCTTGCGGTGTGCATGCCCCGGACATTTAATGTGATTCTTTTTATATCCGTATTAGGGACACTAGTGGTCATGTCGTTAGTCGCCGGGCCAGGACCGTCTATGTATGATGCTCTGGTGGGCTTCTGGATCCCCCCCATCAGAATAGCCACCCTCCGCACATATTTTATCGTACTGTCCGTTTGCTCCTGTGGGGGTGAGGGGTAAATTTGCAGTAAGGGGGAATTTAAACTGAACATCGGGAAACATTCCCAACTGGAGGGACCTATCGCTTGAGGCAACACGTCCAAACTGTACATCTTGTATAGTCTTTAGTTCGTAATTCGAGGGGGTGGCTGTGTATCTGCGGTGGTTGCCGACGTCTCAGCAGCCCGCTTCAGGACGATGAAGTGTAAATGCCTGGGGATGCCTTTACATCCCTTTCTGTTCCGTTCTTTTATGTCGCTTTGGAATGTTCTAGATACCACTTCGTGGGTCTCATTGCGTCGCGGAGGTGTGTTCTTGGCAACTGATATGGTCTATGGGGAGGCCCCCCCCCTTTCCATCTCTTTCAGTCACTGACTCGGCCATCAATCAATGTGTCCGCTGTCCGAGGGGTCACCACCGGAGGAGTGACCGAGCCGTCTCGGGAGGTTTGTGCGTCACTGACTTCTTCTTCTGAGGTGAACAGATGCGGGCCTCTGTCTCCGTCTGAGCTGTTCCCTGTCAATCGTGTGTCGGCTACTGCTTGTATTGCTCGTCTGCGTTCCGCAATGATTTGTTCGAGATCGGGGGAGCTTTTGGTGATGGGATCCGATCTTTGGCTCAGTTGTGTAAGAGTGATTCGCTTGTGTTGCTGTCGCCTCCGGTCAGTGGGTCACCGGGTTTGTGTGTGTCTGCGTCCGTCGAGCTCCCCCAAGTGCTGCTCCACCCAGTTGCTTGCTTCTGTGGGGTCTGTAAAGAAGTGTGTAGTCCCGCCATGTATGATCTTGAGGCGGGCTGGAAATAAGAGTGCGTATTGTATGCTCTTTTGACGTAGGGTGCGTTTTACTGTTAAAAACGTGGCTCGTTGTCGCGGACGGCTTGGGAGTAATCCGGGAACAACATGACCTGTTTGTCCTCCACTCGGAGCGGCCCCGCCTGTCTAGCCACCCGGAGCACGGCGTCTCTGTCTTGGTAATGGAGCAGTTTCAACAAGAACGGTCGGGGCGATGCTCCCGGAGGTGGTCTGCGGGCTGGGACCCGATGCGCCCTCTCGACTGAAAAGTACTGAGTCAATTCTTGTTCCTGAGTGAATGTTTTAATCCACGCTTCAATGTATCGGATTGGATGGGATCCCTCCACCCCCTCCGGCAGGTTCAGGATACGAATGTTGCTCCGGCGGGAGCGCCCCTCCAAATCATCCGCTTTGTTTTCTGGGGCCTTCACTCTGGTTTGTAGCTCTTTAATGGCTCCCTGGTGTGATTGGATTTGCGGTTCCACAGTTTGGAGCGTTCTCTCCCCCTGTTTAACTTTATCCGCTAGTTTTCTGTGGTCGTCCCGTAGTAAGTTGAGGTCCGTGGCTAACTCTCCGAATTTACTCTCCATGGTCTCTCGGGAGTGCTCGATTGCCGCTAAGACTTTATCCAGTTTGGCTGACATGGATTCTGTGCTGGGGGGGCTCCCCTACCGGTGGCGCTGTTTTGGGATCCGGGGAGGGCGGTCTCGTTATTGATGGTGCCGATGTTGCCCCAGTTGTCCGTTGCCGACCCATTCCTGTTCTGAGTTTGTGGGGTACCTTTAGGTGGTAGCGAGATCTGCAGTGTCACTTTTTGTTTGTTAGGATTATGTTCTCTTTGTGTTGTGGGGTCACTTTGGTATCAGCACAGTCTATGGCCGTAACTATTACTGGCCGTGATTTCGTTGTCCGGTTCTGGGCAGTGGCGGGGTCACCAATATATTCAGGTCGCTGGTGGACCCCGATGTCTGAGAGGGAGTGATGGGGAGGTATTGTATGGCGGTACCGCCCTGATGACGGTTGATGGCGAGGCCCCTTCCTGACTCCTCTTCGCGATCCATTGTCACTTCGCGGCCCTCGGTCGTCGTACTACTGAGCCGGAATGGGGCCTTGCTATGTGGTGATCTGCGGAGTCCCTCTCTGGTGAGTGCCCGGCTCAGCACCCTCCCTCAACTCCTTGCGCCTCTGGGCCCGGCCCCGTATGCCTGGGGGTGTCTGGTACTCTCCGCGGACTGCTGGGGGGGGGGGGAATGGATCCAATGGCGCCCACTCTCCCCGATATTCATCGAAGGCCTCCAATGGTGCCCGGGGGAGTCCCCAGCACCCTGGTGCCTCGGTGGTGTCGATACCACAATGCCCCCGGGTTGGGGGTGTGCCGAGCGTCCCAGTGAGTCCCCCCTCCACGTGCCTCGTGTCCCAGCGCCACGCAGGGGGATGCTCACCCCGTCCAGGCAGCCCAGGGGTCAGGGCGAAGCATCCCTTATTGGGGGCAAGAGTTCTTCGGATCGGCCCTCTTGTTCGTTGCCCCCTCGCTGTGAGTGTCGTTGGGGGGGGGGGAGGGAGAGGATCTAATAATGCCGGCAAGGGTCGCCAGTGACGTCCGGGGGAGCCCCACCTCACTTGCGGATCGGCGCCGTCAGCTCCTCGATGTCCCCGGGCTGGAGACTCGCTGCGTGTCCCTGTGAGTCCACCCTCCACGCGCCTCGAGTCCTAGCGCCGTGCGGGGGGGGGGGAAAGCTCACCTCATCCAGACTGCCCGAAGCCCAGGGCAGAGCACCATCTGTTGGGGGGATAAGTCTTTCAGCTCGGGCGCTTAGGTGCGGTAGGATCTCGCCATTTCGTGCGCTGATCCCGGGGCCCCCCGCTGATCTCACCTGTTGCCGGCGGCGCTCATCCGGCACCTCAAGAGACTTGCTTGCACGGCTCTTCCACGACACTGTAGCGGTCGCTGGGCCGTGCCTTCCCCGTCTGTTCCGTGGCTGACAGCTAGCGGCGGGCGCCGCCATTTTGATTACGCCCCGCGGCCGCCGAACCGACCTTCCTCACGGCTATTTCGTCTTCTGGTTCGCAATTCACTTCTCAGCAGGGGCGCCTGCGGTCAGCGGCAATTCCGGCGCGTGTTTCCATGGGATTGCAGGCATTTATGATGAATAGGCAGCTAATTAGCGCGGGCTGCCAGGCACTAGGAAGGTGCGTCCACCATCTTGGCTGGCTTGGCCACGCCCCCCCCGGCTGTTGTCTAGTCATGTCATTGTTTTACCATTTAAAGACGGCAAACATGTTGGTTCTAAATGTAGAAGCCATACTGGACTTTAAATCGATAGACTACTTACACTACCACTATAAGACGAACACCAGGCGCTAGGCTTAGTTTCATTATTGCAAGGATATACTTGCCGTGTTTAGACGGCAGCGTGTTTTTCGTTTTTCTCCTTGTATTTTATTTATCTTACATATTTTGTTGAATTTGTGTGTTTTTTCTTGTGGTTGTGTCAGAGGGTGACTGTAAAAATGAGTCTGTGGATGTATGTATAAGTGCAAGGATGAGTGAACGACTGTATGATAATTTATCAAATGCCTAAACCCACCAATGACACACAAGGTAGTGTCATTCATAAGTCACACCTGCTGGCATCACCAATGCTTGTTTGACATGACCTAATCTGATAACATAAGTCTGAACTCAGGCAGCAAGCACTACATAATCAGGTATATAAAAGCCTTGAAGCCCGTTGCTGAGGGCTATACTGGTTGTTAAAGGCCCTGAACCTGAATTATAGGCCTGAGCCACAGGTGAGGGCCTATAACGAAGGAGAACCGATATAGCCTGAGGCAAAATATAAAATTATAGAAGGGTAACAGTGAATTATGGGGATGTTTTTCCCTGAGAGGTTCTGAGCAACATTAAATAGACAATTAGAGTGAAGCTCAAGTTGTGTATGATGTCACTCAGAACCCGGAAGTGAAAAACATCTCCGTAATTTATTTTTTACCCATCTATAATCTTATGTATGACCCAAAATCATCTTCCTTTGCTTTCAACTGCTAAGCAGGAGCAGAGGATAATTAATGGGGGTACCATACATAACACAGCCTCTCTATCTCCCAAATTTAAAAAAAAATCCTTACCTGCAATCTCTAACTATCCCCGACAACCTTCCCTGCCTTCCTTCCCGCTCCTGCAGTTGCGTTTTCTGCTTTCAGTCAAAGCAGACAAGCAGCGCTGCACTGACTGGCTCTCAGGGAGGCCTGTCCCTGGCCTGGAATGCCTTTATGACATCATAACAGTGGTGACCAGTTTTGTTACCAACTGTTGCTATGTCATACTAGTGGGTTGCGAGATTCAGAAACTAAAATAAACAAGAGGTTCTCTATGAGAGCCATACATAACAAGGCTATAAAGCTATTAGAAGATGTCATCAACTGAGAGTAGAATGTTCTAAATTAAAAAGGGAGGAGCAGAATGACAGACATTGGACTGTAGAACCAGAAGGCCAATAGCAGAGGTAATTGGCCCTGAGCCACTCCATTGTCTTCAGGGGAATCTCCAACAATCCCATGTTCTAATATAGCCTTAGAGCACGCCATAGTGGGCTCTGCCAGCCATTAAAGGCCCGCTCCAGCTCGGCTAGGGCCTTTAACAAGGGAGCGAGCCTTTAATGGCCTGTAGAGCCAGCTACGGTGGGCTCTATGGCTATTAGAACATTCCACCCCTAAGGGCAGAATGTTCTGATTTGTAAAACAAAGGCCTTACGGAGCCTGACGGGGTTGTAATCCCCTCGGGCTCCCTGAGCCCTTTGTTAAACATTAGAATGTTGATGCTCCGGGCTTCTACCAGCCATTAGAAGCCCGGAACGCTCCATTGAGTTCAATAGAGCGCTCAACATTCCAATGTTCTAATATAGCCTTATAGCCCGCTGCCGAGGGCTATACCGGCTGTTAAAGGCCCTGATCCCGAGTTATAGGCCCAGGGCTTTAAGTGGGCCGGGTCTGTCCGGGTCTGAGCACCGGCAGTTATTTCCAGGGGGCCTCGAAACGGGTCTCTATCGGGCTCTATTTTCGGGCCTTACAAAGGTAGTCCGTTTTCTTTTTTTTTTCTTGGACTACAGTGAGAGCATGCTTTACTTTGAGATATTTCCCTGCACTGAGAACAGGGGAAGTCTGTCTGCAGCCCCTCCCGGCACCGAGTGATACAGGACAGACAGAAAGTGTGCCCACACTCCACAAACACGGGGTCCGTGAAATATTCCAGACATATGTAGCACGTGGTCTCATCCTTTAGGCTCCGGAGCTGGTTTGCTGCAGCCATGTTCCTACCCGAGAGGGAGTGGTGAAGTTAAGTTTTGTTTCTCCCGATTTGTGAAGTGGGAGTGTCTGTCCCTCCTTCCTTACACGCCCTCCCACCTTCACTGGCTGCTTTACCTGCACTGAGAGTGTCTGCAGCAGAGAAGGGACTGTCTGCCTTTAACCTAGGAGAGCATGGAGTGTCTGCAGCAGAGCTGAGATTATCAGTTTACGACCTCGGACTGTTTGTATCTCAGCTGGGAGTGCCAACAGTTTACCTGGGAACATACGAAGCTGTACTGGGGGTGCCTGCAGGTGTGTAGGTCAAGCACCTGAGGCATCTTTTAGGAGCCTCCCGAACGTCCATTGGCCCTCTTTACATTCTGCTGGTGGGGGAGGGGTATGAATCATGATTATGTGTTATGCCACTGGATGTAGGCAGATGACCCTACAATGTTTGAGCCTGTACTTGGGGTGTCTGCAGGAGACACACGAATGTCCGGGTCTGTACTGGGGGGCGGGGGCGTCTGCATCTTGGGGTGCCGGAGTGTGTGCTGTGAGTGGAAGGGAATGGAACACATTTGTGAAAATGTAACGTTCACCCAAGAGGACACCTTTGCGCTAGGAATAAAACTAACTTAACAGGGAAAACAGAGGCATCGGGAGGTGGGAGCGAGCGCAGCACAGCAAGGAGTGTCTGTCTGTGCGCCGGGAGTGTCTGATTGTTTGCTGTGAGCGCCACCATCATGAGGTCTGCATCAGCTCTGATTAGTGACACCTTTTTACAGTCTTGGCCTTTTACGGTGCTGTACTTGCACGCTGGGATTGAATGGTAAAGCAAAACTACAAGTCCCAGAATGCAAAGCAATGTGCGCTTAAAGGTCAGAACAGGCTGAAAGTGTCATTCTTGGCATGGGGTCTCCTATCAGCTCTGGTTCCTAGTACAAGCCCCTGTAGTGTGAGGGTGTCAGTGTCTGCAGTCTCTGCGCTGTGATCAGAGTGTCTGCCCCTGAGATGGGAGTTGTAGCTGGAAGTATCAGCAGCTTACTTGAAAGAGGCTTCAACTTGAGAATGTGAAACCAGTGAAGCACTTTTAAAGCCACGCCCCAGCCCTAACAGCACCAGGAAGTTACAAGCTATCTTGATTTAGACCACGCCCCTACTTGGATAGGCCACACCCCTTTAAGTGGTTTGCCCCGCCCCTTTTAGAGCACCCCCAGTTTTTTTTCCCCCCTTAAAGCCCTGTATAAGCCCGAGCCGCAGGCGAGGGCCTATAACGAGGGAGAGGGCCTTTAACAACCGGTATAGCCTGAGGCAGAAGGGCTATAAGGCTATTAGAACATTCCACCCACTAAGGGTAGAATGTTCTAAATTAAAAATGGAGAAACAAAAAGACAAACATTGGAATGTTGGAGCGCTGGGCTTATACCAGCCATTATAAGCCCAGAGCAACTCCATTGTCTTCAATAGAGCTCCCAACATTCCAATGTTCTAATATTGCTTGGAGTTGGTGGAAGGAGGGCCATCATGAGACAAGCGCATTCCACACCTGGAACAGACTTCATTGGATGCACGCCAGTGGCACTCCTTGCCGAGTCCAATGAATACTATTCTGCAATACCTGTGGGTTTTTTTTATAAATAAAAAAGGCACTACGTGGAATACTTACAAACAGGCTGCCAGTAGGCCCTATCAGCTAATACCATCATTAGCCGTAAACGAGCATTCCCCAACAGAATATTAACGCTCTACGCATGCATAATCCTAACGCTAATGAGCAGCCAAACACCTTTAAAATCGAGAAGGGCTTTCTACAAGTTGTGGCATTTTTCTCTCGTCTTTCTTCCTTGGTTCCCCAAATGGAGAATTTCAACTTCCAGACAAACAACTTCATTCTCTAGCGTGTCCCTAATTAGCTGCAGAATTAGCTAACCCGCGCTCCCCCCTCCCCAGTAGACCGGCGCGAGCCCCCCCAGGAGAGTGCTGGGACCGAGCGTGCCGCGCTTCCAATTATTTTCTGGAATTGCTAATTTAGTTATTGTGCCTGCCGTAATTGTGGAGGGTATTGGGTGTGCAATTCAATTTGTTTCTTAAATATTGGAGGGGGTGGCGCGGGGTCTCCGGCGGCGGGGCCTGACCTATTTGGCGGCCCAAATACGCAAGGGGAGCGACCCCAAAAACAAACAAATGTCGGCAAAGTCATCCCCTCCGTTCCCCGGTTTGGTTATTTGACTTTTCATCTCTCCTAAGACTGTTGACGCAACAAAAGGTTTAAATGAATACACAACAATACTTCATGCTCGGGCTTTTGAAAGCTTAACGCTTTTCCTGTTCCTTTCTACCTAATTTACTATGTAGATATTTAAGGCTTAAGCGTGTTTCTTGATGTTTCTATAATCTTTTTTTCTACTTTTTTTTTTTAACTGCGTTTTATTGTGATTTCTGCTCTTATACTGTGCACTGGTTCATAGGAACTTCTGAAACAGAAGCGTTATTTTATTCAGATAGTAAACCTTTTCAGACACTGCACTTTTTAAATAATTAAAATAATACAAGTGTACCCATCTACCCTGTGATGTCAAGGAGGTGACTTTGTTCTTTGCGGTTAGTCTGGAGAAATAAAAAGCATTACCTTCCTGGGCCTAATATTGTGATCAGCCTGCCTGTAATTTCCACAACTTCTTTGTAGATGCCAGTTTTACACAATTCAAAGAACGTATTCAATCAGGTTTGAAGGAAATTGTGGTCGATTCACGAATGTCTGGGCAACAACTTACACAAAGCATAAACTATGTTATTTTATTTTATTATGGCACTGATGTCGCTTCAAAGTGCATAATGGGATGAGTTAACAGTGAAGCAACCGAGGCATAGTCACACATTTGCAAGGACCAACATTGGCACCATTTCAGTGGTTACCAGACTGAATGACTTTGCCAGTGCTTTTTCCCAATGCTTTTCTGCATCAGCAAAATAAAAAAATGCTTGCTTTCTGTTGCAGGACAGCATTGGCAAAAAAAAAAAACATGCCGCCGCAGTGTGATGACGTATCCATACATCACCATGCTTGCACACATGAATCATGATTAGGGCTCCCGGTTTTCCGTTTATACGGATATTTACATATAAATACAGACGGAAAACTATTTTTCCTTTGTCTGTATTTATATTTAGAAGCGGGAAAATACTACCAAAAGTTGCTGCACTGCCGTGCTCCAGCCGAGTTGCTTCGCCACGCCCCTCTCCCTGATTCAAGGGGTGTGTCTGCCCACCGTAACACGAAACACCTGCAGGGCCCTACAGCTTGTGGTTTGCTGGAAATTCCTTCCAATTAGGGTCGTTTTTGACCTGCTGCTGTGCCCCCTGAGCCAATCGTGGTTGGATCCAGGCTTCACTGTGTGGGCGTGTCAACAGTTCTCCGGTCCGCCCTCATACCTTTTGCCCTTTATTTTGGGGGTGTCACTCCCCTACTTCCTCCTTTTTACTTGCACTGTGACCAACCAGATTGCAGAAAGACACCTCCCATTCGCCTTTTTTGTTGCTGCCCCAGCCCTTCTCTGGCTATCTCTGGGGCTCCGCCACTCGAGTGAGCTCTGCGCCAGCCCGCCGCCGTTTCAAGCCAAAGGTATATTTTACCGACGTATCTACTCTCGGGGGGGGGGACAGGGACAGATGAACGGCGGCTTCACAGTGTACTCGCAGAGGCTGGAGTGTTTGCTGAGTTTGTGGCCGGGTTGTCCTTGCAGTGCAGTCCACTGTAAACGTGTCACTTAATCTCCCCGTGCCTACCAAAAGTGAATGTGTCCTTGTGTTACGTAATTGGTGCTCTGTTAAGCATTCTAAATACCTTTGGGTCGAGTTTGCGCTATATAAATCTGCAACAAAAACGTGTGGCTGCAAGAACAATCTGGCCACAAACTCGGCAAACACTCCAGCCACTGCGTCTTCACAGCCAAGCTGGGTAAGGACACCCTATAACGTTCGCTGCGGAAATATGTCCCAAAAACACATGTGCAGAGCAGTACACTGTACCTGCCCCTCTGCACCCAGCAGATATACTGTCGCTGTCTATCTCTGCCTCGGGAGCTGTTTCAGAAGCTGTGCAATGAAACTGCAAGAAATGGAAAAAAGAGGGATTGTAGCCAGCTGTCGGAGTGAACGGTAAAAGCTAGGAAATATGTTGAAATACAAAATATACTACAGCAGTAGCGAATTGTGCGAAAGCTGTTTTGTGAAAACACACAGATCTATTTGAGTTCCAATGTAACAAAACTTCCCACCCTGTGAAAAAAACATGTATCACATTGGCCTCGTGAAGCTTTATTCATTTGTGGATTTTTAGTCTTTTGAAAGCCCTATTATATTAATATTTTAAATTTTTTAGAAGCCCGCTTCTGTACAAGTGAGGGCCAATCCCTCATCTCTGTTAGCCCCATGCAAACTCTCACAGGTCTCTTTAAAAGTGTACATTTTATGAGAATCAGTTTCTCCATGACGGCCCCTTCTATGTCTCATGGCAGCTGCCAGGTTTGAACTGCACTTAAAGGCTACGGCAAGTACATGACCGTGGTTGATTTTGACACACTGACACTATTGTAAGATCATATTAGTTTGCATTACAATGCGAATATAAATTGTGGTGGTACTGAGCTGTTGATAGCCTTAAATAAATGTGGAAAAATACTAGCTGCAGCGTCATCTTTTGATTGCGGAAAAAATAAATGCGGATATATACAGAACAAATGCCCAAAAAATAAATACGGATAAATACAGACGGAAATGGCAAAAAAATAAACACCATAAAACCGGGAGCCCTAATCATGATCAAGTGGCCATTTTTATTTTTTTACTGTTCCAAGATGAAAGACTCCAATTTTGGAGCGGTAATTTTAAAAAAATGTGTGCGATAATCCATAAATATACGAAGCTAGCAAATTGCAGTTGCTGGGCCCTCCAAAAAAACAGAGTTGTTTTTTAAAGAACATGACAGGGAGGTGCAGGGGAGCAGCAGAGGAGCAAGTGGGGGTTGCAAGTTGACACCATGGTGGGAATAGAGGTGCAACAGATGAGCAAAAAAAAAAAAAAGACCGGGAGAGACGGGGCAAGCAATGGACGAGGTGGGGAGGTCATGGGGAGCAACATGGAGAGCAAGGGTTTCAGTACGTAAGTAGCACATGAGGGAGAGAGCTACAAAATCACATGCACTCCCATGGAGTACTGCCAGAAAAAGAAATAAAAGTAATTCCTTGAATTTAAGCAGTGGAAAGATACAAGTCATCGAATCAAAAGGACGGTATTGAAGCTGTGCTCTAGAGGCGGGACAAGCACAAGAAGAGATCATCAAATGAGACTGACAAAGAAGCCAATCAGTGGTAAGTAATGGGATGACTAAAGCCCTCTGTAAACATTGGTGTAGAACATAATAAAAGTTACATTTTCTAAGGCTGCCAGTCTCAGTACGCAATCAGGAGATGAAGGCTGGAATTGCTAGGGTTAAGTTGTCGTGCTTGTGATCAGGCAGATCTGCAGGTTGGCCATAAGCTGATATTAAACCAGGTGGCACAGGCCCACTGCTTAAACAGTGATTGGCTCTCGTGAGCGACATAGATATTGAGACTGGAGTCTTCTGATGTCAGCTGGCTCCTGCTCACCACCCATAAGGCAGCGTGCATATATATACGGGCTTTGAAGGGCGCACGTATGTCAATGCATTGAACTGGTTAGGGGAAGAAATGTAATTCTGTACTCCACAACTCATGGAGTGCAGCGGTTTGCAATGCTGACAGTGAACATTTCAGTCTACAATCAGTGCTTTAAATGGCCGGTACTCACCGGTACTGAGTACCGGCACTTCTTAGATTTATCACTCTGAGTACCGGCACTTCTCTACTGCCGAGGAGAGTACCGGTACTCATGAAAAGGTAGGCTCATTGGCTTTGCTGGTGAGCAGGAGTAGAACGTGTCTCTGGCAGCCAAGGCGCCGCTTCTGCAGCCCCGATCTGAGCCCCAGCTGAGCTATTCAGCAGGGCTCATTTGAATAATGCCCAGGTGCTCACCATCACGCTGTGCTTGACAGAGCAGGGTCCGTTCAGGCCCTGTGCTGTCAATCACATTCACACTATCCTGTGCATTTGTGCAAACACAGGAATCATGTCAGTCGCCTGGGAGTGGCAATCAGGCTACGGCCATGGTAGGTGAAACATGGCTTTTATCATACCTGAGTCTTTTGTGTGTCTGCTATGTTTGTGTGTTTGCCTGCATCTGTATGCCTGTTTTTGTAAGAAAAAAGTGAGAGAACGAGAGAGAGAATCAAGACTGTCTCAGCAGGTATTTTAAAGAAAATGGGTGGCACTTTGTTTCTACATGTCTGCTCGGCGACAAAGATTCATAAATAACGTAAAAGGGAGGGTTGGTGGGTGGGTGAGTGAGTGGATGGATGAGTGAGCAAGGGTGGATGTATAGATGGATTGATGAATAGATGGATGGATGAGTGAAAGCATGCATGGGTGAAAGAGGGTGGATGATTGGATAAAAGGGCGGACGATGGGTGGATAAGTGAAAGATTGGATGGATGAATGAAAGGTAGGGAGGATGGATGAAAGGGTGGATGATGGATGAGTGAAAGGAGGGATTGAGTGAAAGGGTGGATGGAATGAAAGGGTGGATGGAATAAAGGAGTGAAAGGGTTGATGGATGGATGAGCGAAAGGATTGATGGATGAGGGAAAGGGTGGATAAAGAGATGGATGAGTGAAAGGATGAATGGATAGGTTTGGAGATGGATGGATAGGTTTGGATATGAAGGGTGGATAGATGGAATGGTGAAAAACTGAATGATGGATGAAAGACTGAATAGACAATAGAATGTAAAGGTTAAATGGTGGACATCAGCAGGTAAATGGTAGGATGAAAGGATGAATGGATAGATCGATGGAAGAGACGAGAGATATCTTCTGGGGAGGGTCATGATTGTTTGCTTCATTTGCTTTGTGCCATAAGAGCTTTGTTTCGAAGTGGGGGTATTTTCAGTTTCTTCCTACTCGAATGCTCAAAAATATATAGTATTGTGCCAAACAACCGCAATTAACAGTATGACATTAAGAAGGTGCAACTATTGCAAAAAAAAGGAAATGTTAACCTATTATCGCATTTCTCTTTCATTTTGTGTAATGAGTTAACCTGCTTTGTTTATATAAACACATTTCTCATGTGTTTTGGTATGTGCTGCAACTAATATAGAAGTCGTTAAGTATCATCATGTCTTGCCCTTAGCCCCCCCCCCAGCCCCGCCCCCTCACTACACCTCTAGCTCATTTTAATGAGTACCTGCACTTATTTTTTCCCATTTAAAGCACTGTCTACAATCAATGCTGTATAATTATCAAAGAGAGAGAGAGGACTGGATAGCCAGTCCGTATCCCCAGGTTATTTATATGTAATCAAAAAGGACTGACTGTATGTGACTATTTGAAGACTCAGGACTGTATGAAGAAGAAGAAAAACCATTTGGTTTCTTTATAAAGCCCTCACCCACCAACCTAGTTGGTGGCATGCTTCATCATCGGGCCCACCTAGTGACACCGAATGTGTCCCAGGTGTGCTACAACGCCTGTATTTACAGCGGAGCTGGTATATTTGCTGAGTGTGCTGTGAGAGTGGTGTGAAAGTGAAAAATGTAAAAGCTATACAGTGGTCCCAGTGCCCAGGAGGGCATAGCATTTAATATCTGGGCCTCTGTTAGCGTTAAAAGCAGGACAGTGGATGCTGGTGGAGCGAGAATTAAGCACTCCTACATCCAGGGTGTGGTCTACATGTTTCAGCCAGGCCTTTCATTAATTCTGGCTTTCCTCAGGACCGGAAAAAAGTATGTGTAAGTGCATGTAGCACTTATGTGAATGTGATTTAAAATGTGTTGCACGCGCTAAGGTGCCTTATATGTGGGAGGGGATTCCCTCTCCGAGGCAATACTGAACGTACAACACATAACAAACAAACATACAGAGGAGAGTATAAGCATACTAGCATAAGTCACAGAGATATATCTTTGCCGATAGTAAAGTGCATAGCTGGCGGAAAAACACGGCAAAAGTGGAACCGTACTGGTGGTGCGGTTTAAAGTGAATTATTTCATTATGCGCTAAAACGTGTGGTGGACTAGGAGGCGGAAATACACATATGTGTAAAATGTGGTCACGCTCCAAATATAACCTCACGCTAGCGTTTTGTAGTATATGCCCCCGTGGAGAAATCCGGCAGAGATTCTGACCCTGTAATGATAAAGGGCAGGGCACACCGAGCCATGAGAAACCTGCAAGAGGAAAGCTTACCCGGTAATGGTGAGGTTTCAAAATTACTCACGCCTTTGTGGATCAGGACCTGTGGGAAACCTGTTCAGCTGTCGCGGATCTCCGAGAATGAAGGTCCTAGCCGTGTTGGGTATATAAAGACCATTTCGGCGTGTTCAGGTGTGGCTAATTGAACCTGTGAGTAGCGTCCCTGAAAATAAAGGAAAAGGAAGAAGGACACGGGAGAAAGACAACACGCTCGCGCTGGGCGTTGGCATGGTAACAGTGCGCTGTGAGCCCTGTGTTCGTCCCGGTTAACAAGAAATAGCAAAGAAAGACTACATGTATGTAGTGAGCGTGTAGACATAATGAATATTCTCAATAAGATGTAAGAGAAGTTGTGAATGGTTGCGCAATATTCTGAAAGCGCTAATGTAGATGAAACGGGTTTATTCCAAAACGTGATCAGTTAGGAACATTAATGAACCAGATGGGAACTTAACAGAGGAGGCGCAAAAGGGAAGGCAATAGGTGTGCCTGGGCTGAGGTCATTAACGATATTAGGTCCATCAAAGGTATTAACTTCTCAGGGAACACCACGGGATGGAATCGTTCAATCCCTGGTGTTGTGTAGACAAACGGTAAATCCATCGTTGTTCTTTAATCAGTAGGGTCTTTTCATTGTTATCTCGATTGAGATCGAATTGTTCGATTACTGTCCATGTCATATCATTGGGTGTATGACCATGCTGAAGGTAATGGTCAGTGAGTCTGCTGATGTTTTTTGCATCGAATAGTGCTGCGGTGCTCGACCACTCTGGTTCTCACTTTTCGCGTCGTCATTCCTATGTAGCGGAGGCCACATGGGCATGTGATCATGTAAACGACGTTAGTAGAGTTACAATTTGTGTGGTGTGATTGTGTCCAGACTTTACTTGGTTCCAGGTTAAGTGTCTTGGAATGTTTTGTAAGGTGGCACACACTACAATTATTGCAAGGATAGTGTCCTGTGACATAAGGGAGGCCCCAAGCATTTAGGACGGAGTTGTTGACTGGTCTCCGCGGAAGCCTAGTGCGTGTGGACACTAATTGGTCTTTAAGATTGTTCGCACGTTTATAGGCAAAAAGGGGTTCTTCCCATTCTCTGTGGCCTGAATTTATAATCCGCCAGTTTTTGCGGATGATGCTGGAGACCTGGTTAGAAACCGTGTTATACGTGGTAACACATGTCATGGGTGGCGCGCCAGGTTCCTTGGTTATTGTTTCAAGGATGGCCTCTCTGTTCTGGTTGCGTGCCCTTTTTTTTGATTTCTCAATGACTCGTGTGGGGTAACCTCGTTCCTGTAATTTGGAGGCAAGGGCTGCTGATTGTTGTTTGTAATCTGTAATTTTGTTACAATTCCTGCGTATACGCAGGAATTGTCCGAAAGGGAGGTTTTCCCTTAAGGATCTCGGATGAAAACTGTTGAAATGTAATAAAGAGTTTCGAGCAGTTGGTTTGTAATAAGTGGTAGTCGTGAATACTCCTTGCTCTGCTGTAATATTAAGATCAAGAAATGCCAAGGTAGTAGTACTTGATGTGCTAGTGAATCGAAGGTATGGATCACGCTCATTAAGCCAGGTTAAGAATTGGCTTAAAGATTCAGTTGTGCCTTCCCAAATCATGAAAATATCATCTATGTAGCGGCGCCACACTTTGATGTTTACTGAATGTGGGTTTGTGGTTGATGATATATGTCTCTGTTCAAAATGGTGTACATAGAGGCCTGCTACACTGGGGGCAAAAATGCTCCCCATAGATGTTCCGTTGGTTTGTAGGTAGAAGTCACCTTCATATTCAAAATAATTTTCTTTAAGCGCCAGTGTGGCACATTTGAGTATGAATTTTCTGGGGGTGTTGTATGACCAAGGTGTGTGCTCCAATATATCGCGTAGTACTTGGAGTGTAGCATCCTGTGGTAAACTGGTATACAGGCTCTCTATATCCAGTCCCACCATTAGTTGGGTCATGGGATTAAAATCCATATCCTTGATGATATTAAGAAGATGTTTTGTGTCCTTGATGTAGGTCGGTGTTTGTTGGACCAAGGGGTTGAGAAAATGGTCACAGTATCTTGACAACGGTTCTAGGAGAGAGTTAATCCCAGAAACGATGGGCCTACCGGGAGGTGGCAAGGTTCCTTTGTGGACCTTGGGGACAGTGTAAAAATATGGAACCCTGGCATTTTTCGTGCACCGGAAATCGGCCTCTTGTTTTGATATATGACAAGCTTCACTGGCAGCATCCACCAGTGTTTTGATGGTGGTTTGTAACGTCTTGGTGGGGTCATGTTTGAGTAATTTATAGTTGCGTGTGTCACTTAACAATCTGCGACATTCATTGTCGTAATCTTTTTTGTCTTGTAGGACAATGCCACCACCCTTGTCTGCTGGTTTGATAACGAGGGTGGGGTTGTCCTGTAGGTTTTTGATAATCTTCCGGTCTTCTTCGGAGAGATTATTGAATGATCTAGCTGGTTCAAGCTGCTCTATGTCATGGTAGACAGCTTGTTCGAAAGTGGTGATCGCCACGGGTACACTTGTAGGTGGGGGTACAAAGCTAGACTTCAGTTTCAAGCCCGTCTCATTGTTGCTCCCCGTGGGGTTATCATCAGTTGTGCTTGGTTTCTCAAAGAAGGCCCTCAGTTTGAGTTTTCTGAAGAAATCTGCAAGCTCCACATGTAGTTTGAATTTGTCCAATCTAGTTGTTGGGACAAAGGATAGGCCCTTATCGAGTACTGCAGTGTCCTTGGATGATAGTGGTGTGCTGGACAGGTTGAATACCAGAGTGGGAGGCGAGTCGTAGGTTACTGTTTGCTCGTGCCAGGTTGTGGTTCCCGTGTCCTGTTGCGGGTGTTTGCGCTCACAGGATTCTCCTCTTCTGCCCAGTGTACTGATTGGTTGTTTCTTCTTCTGCCGCGTGACCTCCGGCCCTGTCCTAAAAAAGGGGGCCTAGGATTGCCTTGGAAGAATGGTGGAGGGGGGCCTAACTGGTACATCTGTGGCCAGTTGAAGTATTGATGTTGTGGTTGTCCAAAAGGTGTTGGTCCATAGGTGGGTCCTTGTCGTGGTCCATGCCAGGGTTGTTGCCACCGTTGTTGGCGTCCTCTGCCTCGCTGTTTGGATGAGTCATTACTGGAGTCGCTGGAGATGGAGCTACTGTCTCCTGAGGTATCACCAGATCTTTCAGATTTGTTCGGGGTACAAAATTGTCATCTGTATATGGGTATGTTTTGACATAGGAGAACTTCTTGAGGTCTTTTTGAAATTTTGTTATTTTGGCTTGTGTTAGATATTCTTTATAATCCGCCATTTCTTTGTTCTGGTCATCAAGTTTTTTCTTGTATGATGTAATCGTCGTTTTATAGTGGCTTTCTGTGGCTTGAATATCAATTATCATTGCCTCCGATAGGCGTTTGGCAGTCTTGATGATAAGCACCAACCAATCTCTGGTGCAGTGCCAGGCTATCTGTGCCCAGTCTTTCCTAAAGATGGCATCTTCTAGGAAGATCCTGGGGGCGTTTGTGACAAGGAGACCTCGGGGGCTGTGTTAGTCCGAAGGTATTCTGTCAATATAAGGCCATGTAAGATGGTTCTGATACGGTTGCGCTTCTTCTCTGTTAAGGTATCCCAGTCTGTAGTTTGGGCTATTGTATTGGAGATGTTAAAGTCTGCCAGAAAGGAGGGGTCGGCAAGGATTTCATTAATATCACTTTCGTTGTATGTGAGACCATGGTGTTCTGCCATGGTAAAAGAGAGTATGAGAAAAGGCTCTCGCAGCTTTGCGCTGCTCAATATATAATTATCAAGGAGAGAGAGAGGACTGGATAGCCAGTCCGTATCCCCAGGTTATTTATATGTAATCAAAAAGGACTGACTGTATGTGACTATTTGAAGACTCAGGACTGTATGAAGAAGAGAAAAACCATTTGGTTTCTTTATAAAGCCCTCACCCACCAACCTAGTTGGTGGCATGCTTCATCATCGGGCCCACCTAGTGACACCGAATGTGTCCCAGGTGTGCTACAACGCCTGTATTTACAGCGGAGCTGGTATATTTGCTGAGTGTGCTGTGAGAGTGGTGTGAAAGTGAAAAATGTAAAAGCTATACAGTGGTCCCAGTGCCCAGGAGGGCATAGCATTTAATATCTGGGCCTCTGTTAGCGTTAAAAGCAGGACAGTGGATGCTGGTGGAGCGAGAATTAAGCACTCCTACATCCAGGGTGTGGTCTACATGTTTCAGCCAGGCCTTTCATTAATTCTGGCTTTCCTCAGGACCGGAAAAAAGTATGTGTAAGTGCATGTAGCACTTATGTGAATGTGATTTAAAATGTGTTGCACGCGCTAAGGTGCCTTCTATGTGGGAGGGGGTTTTTCTCTTCTTCATACAGTCCTGAGTCTTCAAATAGTCACATACAGTCAGTCCTTTTTGATTACATATACAATCAATGCTGAACATTCCTGTGAAATATCTCTCAGAGAACAGTGAAGTGTGATGTCCCTGAGTTGCACATCTGAATAAAGGAAGTGGTAGGATAAGTGTAATTGTCTACCACATCGCTCTCCCCAACAGTTGAGTGCACATTTTGAACAGGAGCATTTCCTAATAAAGTAAGGTGCATTGCACACCCACAGCACATTTTGTGTTTGTGTTGTTTGGACTTGTGAATCTGCTCATGCACAAAATGCATTTGTTTCCTCACCTGCTCTAAGGCCGATGAGAAAATTAACTTTGTGAATCCTGCCATTGGGAACATTATGTATATTTTTGTTTGCAGTTTTATATAGCACGAGCTCGACCAGAAGGTATTGGAGTGCTTTACATGAGAACCAGTTACATTACACAAGGACACAGTAATTTATTTTTGTAGGCAGAGGGAGATTAAGTGATTTGCCCAGAATCACAGGAATGTGAGCTGACACCGAGACTTGAACCCGGTTCCCCAGTTTCAACGTTGGCGGCTCTAGCCATTACACTACAGGTTGGGGGCTCCTACCATGTTGCACTTCACTGTTATTTAATCTCGTAGCAGCCAGATATTGAACACATTATGATCCAGAAGCATATACATACTAGAACTACTACAGAACGACAACTCTTAGTAGTCTCTGGGATCAGGACAAGAACAATTCATAACACTGGTGTCTCAGTAGTGCAGCCTATAGTAGTAGGACATGCTCAGCCTTTCCCCTGTCTTGCTGCTCTTTAGCAGTCAGATAAGTGCTCTCTGGTCTTTATCTCATTTCAAGTTTGTTTAGTGCGCCTTGGCATAAAAAATGTGGTTCTCTCGATTCCCATTTATCCTTCTCACACAAAATACCTCTGATAACATGAGAGGAATGTTGCATACCAATTCACTGCTCCTCCCTTCAATCTCTCTTCGGTCCTTTGGTCTTTCACCAAGCTGCTCAAACCAGTGATTTCTCATTTACAATTTGAATTCGTACTCTGGTTTATCTGGACAACATGATAATGGCTCAAGACAGGTCTTGTCTTCTTTCACGTCTACAAACATCAACCTCTCTTCTGGAGGGCTCTGCTTTTTTTTTTTCTCCAATAAATCAGGCAAAGTCAATTCTAACCCCTGTTCAGTCATTACGATTTCTGGGCTTCAAAGTGATTTCCTCATCCTGTGCTCTTCAACTTCCGGAATCCAAAATAACTACTATTCAAAGGTAGTTATCATATTTTTGACACTCACTCACAGGGTCCTCTATCACTTAACAAGAATTGAGTAA
Source organism: Calotriton arnoldi (assembly GCA_963921515.1). Lineage (NCBI taxonomy): Eukaryota > Metazoa > Chordata > Amphibia > Caudata > Salamandridae > Calotriton > Calotriton arnoldi. The sequence continues at coordinate 357,916 of CAWUFW010011189.1, forward strand.
TTATTACCCTTGTACAATCAAGCAGTGTTTCCAGGGCCTATCATTGCCTTGCCCTTTAAAGATTAAATATCTGTCACCTAAGAGATGAACTCTGTTACTCAGACCCAAGTCCACCAAATTTGTAAACAAAAGCAGAAGCACTTTGGTGGCTGAAACACCTTCAGGTCTGGGATGGAAGAGCAATGTTCAGTTCTGCCCCTGATAATTAGAATATCATGCCATGTCTGGGTAGAGTAGCCTGCTGCGGCCAGTTCTCACCCGGCAGCACGTGGGCTGCGAAGGATTCTTTTTTGCACACCAATTGTTTACAACTTCTTGCAGGCTTCTTTGCAAAACTGGTTTTCACAAAGAATTACACCCGTTATGTCCTTCTGTGCATGGAAACCTTCATAGAAATTCAATATAACAATCACATGGGGGAAGCACTCATTCAAAAGGTCTTGCAAATCTGGCAAGTGTTGGGAGTTCTGTCTTTTTCACCACATATCCGTAACTGCGGCGCACTTCCCTGGTTATTGACACTTGATAGCAGTATAAAATTCACATCATCCACAAGACTACAGAGATTGGAAGATTCACCCTCGTTTCTTCCACCAGATTCAGAAAATGTTGAGTCTTTTTTCAATAGATCTTTTTGCCTCCACACTCAGCTGCCACCTACTTCTCTTCTGCAGCTGTAGACCAGAACCGATATCTTTAGCAGCAAATGCTTTTCACCAGCTTTGGAACATGTCTTCCCGCTTTCCTAATAATTTCTCATTGTCTTATCAAGCTCAGAAGGGAAGTGTCATCTCTGGTAATCTTAACACTATTTTGGCCATTCCAGATCTGGTATCCGGATCTGTTGTAGATTTCAGTAGGATTCCAATTTCATGTCAAGACCAGAGGCTAGCATTATGCATATAACTTTTATTGCCAGCTCCTTGAAGCACTTCAAAGTATTACATGTTATGTTACTGGGGACTTATAAAGCGCACGGCTACTCCATAGAGTGTCCCGGTGCTGAATGGACCCTAAGACAGGTAGTGTGCACAAAGACAGATATACCTCATTCTACTGTTGGAAGAGCCAGGTTTTTAGTTTTCTCCTAAAGACAAGGAGATCCTGCACCTGTCTTGGAGAAAGCGGCAGGCTGTTCCAAAGCTGAGAAGCCACCACTTGGAAGGAGCGAACACCCATACGAGAGCGCGATAACTTTGGGATGGCCAACAGTTGCTGGGCAGAGGACCTCAAGGTCCTTAGTGGGGCATAATGCTGAATCCTGTCCCTGATGTAGGGAGCCCCTGAGTTGTGAAGGGCCTTAAAGTCCAGAACTAAAGCCTTAAAATGGATCCTCTTCCAAACCGGCAGCCAGTGCAAAGATCTTAGGTGGGGGGACATGTGTGTTCTGGGGCCGACCATAAGTATGGCTCTGGCCGCCGCATTCTGTACTACCTGCAGGCGACCAAGTAGATAGTCCGGAACGCCAAGATACAGGACATTGACGTAGTCCAGCCTAGATGTGATCAAGGCCTGGACCACCGTCTTCCTGTGTTGGACAGGGAGCAACATCAGCATAAAAAATTCCAGAACTTAGAAAGTCCCTTAAGCCTATATAAACTCCGTCACAGCAGCCATCTTCCTATCTTTTATCTGCTGCTCCTTGACAGATAAGTATCGTAGTTAAGGTTAATTTTTTATATAGAATTGTTTGTGGTTGAAATGATGTGATGTGTGGAGAAAATGTCTTAAAGATGTATATGATTTAGAGTTTGTTATTTAATAGCCAATGTATGTGGGCATTGGATTAGAGTTGTTTTAGAATACCCAATTTATGGGTTCGTAGGTATGATAGGCAGTTTATCAGGGCTTTAATGGGAATTGGAGTACATTTCGAAGTTAATTAAGTTATTTCAACAAAGAAAGAAAAGAAAACGAACAAAGGCAGAGTTTTTTACCGTTGCACCGCAAGTGAGCGTTTCGTGCTTCAGCTCGCGGCGTGTACAGTTGAAGGGGCCCGAATTGGGTTGCGCGAGCTGTATTGTTTAGCTCGCGCACCAGGAGACGGTTCGGGATCTTCGTTGTCGGGCACCAAGGGAGCAGTTTGTTCCTTAGGGGCGTCCGTAGTCATGAAGGCGTCGTCACGCTGCGTGAGACGTAACGGAGGCCATTTTGGGAAAGCATAGTATTCAGATGGCTGAAAGCTAGCGTTCAGCCATCGGAATAAAGTAGTAGAAGAAGCGTTAGTCCTGCCAACTGCCAAACAGCTGTTTCTGTCAGCCGGCAGCGTAGGAGGCAGCACACTTGAGAGAAGCTGTGTATTTTTGGCTTATATAAGAAAAAGGTTGAGGCGGAGGCTGGAATTTTTGGAGAGTGGAAAAAAAGGTATAATTAGAGTAGGAGGAATAAAATAAAATTAAAATAAAATATTTGAGAGTATTTTGAGTATAATGGAGATAAATGAGGGAGCACAGTCCTCAGGTATGGGGGATGCCAATGTGAGGAAAATAGTGCAGGAAGAGGTTAAGAGCTCTGTGAAGGAAGTTTTACAGAGTGTTTTGAGAAGGAAAAGAAGAGCAGTGGAGTGTTTAGAAGATGAATATTGGTCAATGGAGGAAGAAGAGGGAAGTGATGTAAAAGGTTATGGAAAGAAAGTTAAGAAGACTAAGAATATTGAGTTTGGTGCCAGGTTTCTGGCTAAAAAATAAAGGTGTGCCCTGCGCCACAAATGAGGAAGGTGTCCAGCGCGGCACAAAAGAAGGTGTCCACAGAGGCACAAATGATGGTGAGAAATCACATGAGGGCGTTTTGGAACAGGATTTTGGAGATGAGGATTATGAGTTTGTTTTATGAGTTTGTTTTGGATGACTATTTTGATAATGGATGGGATATGGATACGGACAAGGTGGAAAAAGAAAGGAAAGAGAAAGAGAAAGGGATCGTAAAAGATCCTGAAGAAGAGGACATGTTCAGTCCTGAGATGATTAGGCATCCCAGGAGTGCAGACTGGTGGCCACTGCCTCATGTGGCAGATGTTTTGAGGCTTTGGGTAAGAAGGCCTTTAGAGAAGGAGGCCAGAGCTGTAATGAGAGCACAGTGTTCTCGACCAGTGGTTGATAATTAAACCTGCATGACGCCAGATCTGGATCCTGATTTGATCAGTTTCCTGTTCAAGATGGGGCGTCATCGTAGGAAGGGATATTTATTAGATGTCCTAGGGCCATTGGCCAGAATTCTGGACATGGCGGAAGAGGCCAAGATGATGAGTGTTCAAATAGATGATGAGTTGTTGAGAGGTTGGTCGCAGAGGGTGATTTGTTTCCTCGGGAACGCTAATGCAGCTTTGTCTGCTAAAAGATGCAAGGCTGTTCTAATGAGGATAAGTCCTAAGCTAGGAGACTTTGCGAAAAAGGAGCCTTCTGAGGACCCAAAGGGGTACTTATTCGGAGAAGGATTGGTGAAGGGAGTTGGAAAGTAGGTTTCAACCTTCACCAGTCTGGACAAGGCCCAGTCATCTTTGAGAAGGGTGTTTGGAAGAGGTGTTTTTGATCGGGCCGGGGCAAGGGCTCGTTTCCCTGGCCGGTCATACACAAGGGCTCAATATCAGTCCCAGGGACGTGCTGCGTTCAGGGGATTTCAGTCTGCGATGGGATTTTATCCCCAAAGAGGAAGAGCGGGCAGGATGCACCAAGCAAGGAGAAGAGCTCAGTTTCCTCAAGGATCACATGGTGAGTACAAAGACTGCTTTTGGTTCTATCCCAAGAGAGGTAGGGGGAAGGTTAAAATGGTATGTAAAGAATTGGGAAAAACTAACGATGGACAGATGGGTTTTTCTCACAATACAAGGTTATACCAGAGAAAGTACTTTCTCTGGTCTACTAATTTATCGCCCCCCTGGAGCTGTAGGGCAATTTCTCACTGACCTTTCCACTGCCGTTGCCAATCTGGCCTTCGCTCCAGCAAATTTCACTATACTTGGGGATCTTAATATCCATCTAGATGACCCCTCTGACCATGCAGCCATTGAGCTATCAACACATTTTTTAGCGCTTCAGCTCATCCAGAAAGGATTTGCCTCCACGCATGCCAAAGGTCATCTTCTCGACCATGTGTTCAGCAACCTGCATGACCTTGTTGTAGTCACCCCAAACCCACTCCCTTGGACGGATCACTTCTTGATCCCCCTAACCTGGGAAATCCGTGGGCCTATTTTCTCCTCCAGGGCAATGCCGGTGTTGGAACGGAAGTGGTCCAAGCTTTCTACCGACCATTGGACATCAGTTCTTGAAGCCACAAGACCATCTAGCGATCCCAACCCCAATCTGGCCAATGATAATTTCAATCAATGGATCCTAAGCTCCCTTGATTCAGTCCTTCCCAAGAGACCCACCCACAAGAAATGTAGACTAAAGACGGCTCCCTGGTTCTCCCCTAAACTAAAGAGAATTAAAACAAGCATGCAGAAGACTGGAAAGAAGGTGGAGACAGAACTATTCAGAACTAAGGAAATTAGACTATAGAGAAGCAATAAGGCTATATAAGTCAGGAATTAAAGTTGCCCAAATCACCTTTTATGAGGAGAAAATTAACCTAGCTGCAAACTCACCCAAAGAGATCTTCCGAATTGCCAAATCTCTCTCCACCCTGCCCCAAAAACCACCGATATCAGAGGGGGCACTTATTCGGTGTAACAACCTAGCAGAATATTTCCACCCAAAAATTCAAAAGATCTTCATGTCCTTTCCAGCCTTTCGGAATGATCCCACTACCTTTGATACTGTAGAACCGCAATCTGAATCCCAGTTCTCACTAGGGCAATTCCCTCTTCTGGATTCTGATTCATTAGACCTGATCATGCCCAGGGTAACCTCGGGCTCTCCTGCTGATCCTGCCCCTCCTCAGGCCCTTACCTTAGTCATCAATTTCATTCGCCCCGTAATCCTTGATATTTTAAACTCATCCATCTCCTCCAGTACGGTTCCCCCTGCCTGGAAATGTGCACTGGTTAAGGCCCTTTTAAAGAAACCCAACCTGGACCAATCCAACTTGACCAACTACCGCCCCATCTCCCTCCTTCCCTGGCTGAGTAAGCTACTTGAGAAACACATAAATACCACGCTGGTAGAATATTTGGAATCTAACAACCTTCTCCATCATTCCCAAACAGGTTTTCGCCCTCAGCTAGGGACTGAGAATGCCCTTCTGGCAGTAACGGAGGAGGCAAGGAGGATACTGGACCAGGGAGGCACTGCAGCAATTATTCTCCTGGATCTCAGTGCCGCATTCAACACTGTCAATCATAACATCCTGACTTGTCGACTCAAGAATCTAGGAGTGACCGGCATGGCATTAACCTGGCTCCAGTCCTTCCTCAGTGATGGTTTCTTCCAGGTGTTTGAAGGAGACGCTGTGTCCAACCGGTTGCCTCTTAGCTGTGGGGTTCCCCAGGGTTCTTCCCTGAACCCCACGCTATTTAATATCTACATGAGTCCCCTGGCGGAGATTGTCCATCCATTCGGCATAAAGATCATCACCTATGCAGATGACACGCAGCTCGTGGTGGCTTTAAACCACCCCGAGAGGTCATCTAGCACCCTAGATCCTTGCCTAGAGGCGGTGGCCGAGTGGATGGAACTCTCATGCCTTAAGCTCAACGGGGACAAAACTGAGCTTATGCTCCTTGGCAACTCACCCTCCTTCAACCCTGCTCTCCTCTGGCCAGACTGCCTCGGCCCTGCCCCAGATCCAAAAGCCCAGATCAAGAGTCTTGGTATGTGGCTTGACTGTTCTCTCAGCTTCAACCACCAGGCCACCAAGCTTTCAGCCACCTGTTACGGCCTGATGAGGATGTTGCGTAAGATCCTCTCCCTCCTCCCCTTCCAGGCGAGAAGAATCATGGTCCAAGCTCTTATTCTTTCTCGCCTGGATTATGGGAATGCCCTCTACTTGGGAGCTCCCCAATTCACTATTCACAAACTCCAGATGATCCAGAATTGTGCTGCTCGCCTGCTTCTCCAGATTCCTCGCAGGCAATCTGCGAAACCAGCACTAAGGAGCCTTCACTGGCTCCCTGTTACGGCAAGGATACAGTTCAAGGCCATGTGCCTGGTTCATAGAGCCTTTTGGAAGAACGGTCCGGTCATTACTCACTCCCTCATCACCCCCTACCATCCTTCCAGAAACCTTCGCTCCAGCTTCTCCTATCTTGCCACCCCGTAGAAAATACGAAGAGCCAGATGGGGCGGGCGCTCTTTCTCTTTCAATGCCACTAACCTCTGGAACACCCTTCCTTCCAATCTGCGGAAGGAGCCCAATCTGTTGGCGTTTCGAAAACTCCTGAAAACCTTCCTCTTCAAGGACTCGCTTTAACTCTTGTGCCTTGTCCACCTGTGTTTGTCCTCAGCGCTGGGAGGCCTCAGGGTAGCCATGCGCTATACAAATACAAATTAATTAATTCATTCATTATGTTTTGAAGTTTGGGGAAGAGCCAACGACAGCTGAAGGAACTTAGGGGTATATTCACAAGAACGTGTGATAACTACCGCAAGAGTAGCGTAACGCAACTTCCAATAACGCAGCCTATCACGGGAAAATAACCCTGTGTCAACGTGGAATTCACAACAAGGCGGTAGCATGCGATAGTCACCAGATAACGCGTCAAATGCCAGCGTGTAAATAAACACCACGCCCAAAAAATGCGAAACGCGAGAAATCATGCGATGAGGCCAATCACGGTACAAAAAGCTGCGAAAAGCAGCCTCAGGCCTGCAACTCCCACGCGTCTGGCGGGCAATTGCACCATAAAAACCACAGGCACAACACACCAGAAACAAGCCAAAGCACATAGCAAAATCCATGCACCCTGACCAAGCGCAGAGGGCAACGCGAACCCCACAACCCCCACAGACCACCAGCAAGGAAGAAGTGGGTCGTGGAAGGCCAAGGAGAAAATGGAGAGGAAGACGGGGTGCAGACCGCAGGAAAACAAGACCAAGGCCACGGAGGCAACAGAACACTACCAGCAAATGACCCACAAGCAGACCGCCTGGAATGCAGTCGCAGAGCCCAGGAGGCCAATCGGCGCCGGCAGGACCTGACAACCTAAACCAGGTACAAACCCGCTGCCAACAGGAAGGCAGCAACGGCGACAGGAGGTGGCAGTCCAGCACCACAGGAAGAGCAGGAGGAAACCCAGGCCACAGTCATCAGTGTGGAGAGGGTGCAAGGAGTAGGGAGTACGGACACAGCCTGACAGGACCTGACACAACAACAACAGGGTGAGGATCCAACTGGGACTGGGGGGACGGTGGGTGATGGGCACAATGCCACACATGCACAATGAGGTGTAACACACTGCACACCCACAATTACCCAGGGACATGTCCCCCATCCCCGTGGCACACTGCAGCACACACACATAGCAATCACAGCACATACCATGACAATGTGGCACAAAGTGCAACACCCACACTGCAGAACAGGGGACACAACTGGGTCCAACCAGGCACAGTAACAGAACAATCACATCGGACAGAGCAGGGAACTGTGAGATGCACATCGACCCCTACAACCCCACATCAGCCATGTAGGCCAAATGGACACTGTCCCAACTCAAATAGCCACCACCGCCAAAACAGTCACAATGTACATCGTCACACAGTCTGCATGTCGACAAGAACAAGGCGCCAACACAATGCCAACATGCATCTCCTCCTCACAATGCAGAGGGACAAACAACACCTCCAGTAGGTCAGAACAGACAACCCATCAGTGATGCCCGAGACGAACACCACAGCCCAGACACCGACGCCCTACAACAGCCCATGGACATCCCACACAACCCACCACCAGGACCAGGGCAGACAAGCCACTCAGAGGAGAACCCAGCCCCTGCAACAGACCACACAGCATGAAGCACCCTCAATCACGGCTGGCTCACAACACTTCACCCACCCACACATGGCATCCCAATGCCAGGTGGCAGAACGTCAAAAGGAGGTGGCCCAACAGGTGAGGGTGTTGCCGAACCCATGGAATGCGAACTAGAACACATATGTGGGTGTCCAATACCCTTCAGGGACCCCCCACACCCTACAAAGGAGACCCACACCTCCACAGAGACACATGCACATATCATGTTGAACTGGCCACGGGCACGTGCGCCCGGCCCCTTTATTGGCAGGGCCACATGTACAGTGACGCCTGTGCTGGATGTGTGTGGGGTGAGTATAAGCCAGCCCGCACGGAGTGCTTGGTGCTGCCAACAACCTGAACAGTGGACACCAGTGCAATGGAAACAGAAAACACCAGCATAACAGTCAACTGCAGAGCAACATGGAGGGATCCGGACTAAGGACAGAGGTCACCCAATATTCAGTCTGGATGTTCCTTGAGTTGCAGTGCACTGAGGCAGGGGCACTAGAGAAGAGCGCGCTCATGTGAAGAAATTGCTAGGATTTGTCCCTTCGGATCAGTCCTGATGCAGATGCAGTGGGGTGTGTTACACCTGCATCAACTTCCTCATCAACGTCCCAGGTCTCCCACACTGCCTGAGGTGACAGTTGTGTCCGCAGTCCACAGCGCAATACCCAGCAATAGATCCGGGTGTGTAGCTTGACTACCACCACCAGTCTGCATTCCTGCCGTGGGGCTGTTGCCTCCTGCCCTCCCATTGTCTGTGCTCTCTCCCTTCCGCACACTTGACACATCTTCCTCATCATAGTCCCAGGTCTTCCCCACTGCATGAGGTGACATTGCTGCGCAACCTCACAACAGCACAAAACTCAACCAGTAATGGACAATGGCTTGCGGTGCACTGAGTCACTGGCACCTGGAGTGCTGAGCAGGGTATCAGTCCGATGATGGCATCCACGACAGGTCTGAGCAACTCCTTAGGTCTGTCAGGATCACCGTTTGGACTCTGGCAGATGGTGGTTGAAGCTGGTCCTTGCGGTGGTGGCGTGTGCCTCCTGCGGTGATGCGACGTTCGGGCCGGTCAAGACTCGATGCCATGTGTGGGCCCTGGGGGACTGCAGTTGGGGCCGGAGGAGGCGGACAGCGCAGGGCCACAGACACATGGCATTGATGACCCCAAGACCATCGCTACAGAGGCCATTCAATGACTCAGAAGAAGGGGTCCCAGGCCTGAGCAGCACAGAGTTAGTGGCCCCGGATGCACTGCGGCAAGCACAGGCACCCAGCCATGGGACGGTGACTTGCGGTGCAGTCAGATGGGCCATGCGACCTAAGCGGGTCCCCATCAATGTCCGAGGTGCATGTTGCGTAGGGTTTCGGGGGACAGTGGAAGGTGTCCTCCAGGGCATGATGCGGAAGGTCTGATGTTATCTGGAAGCAGCAAATGGAGGAGTGGAAAGCGCAACCCTCGTCCTCAGCAACAATTCGGGATCAGCTACATGAGGATGAAAACTAGCCCCTAGTCCATGGACTCAAACACCACCAATGTCCGACCAGTGAGTGTCCATGAATGTCGGGGAACAAACCTAGTGGCACAGGTGCTGTGAGGGGATGCAGTCTGCGATGATTGCCGTACACAGATGTGAACTCCAAGAATGCCAAATCAAGGCTCTGTGACCTACTGGACCACAGTGTAGGCCGGAGGCAGTGGTCAGCAGTGGCCCACAGCCACGGGTCGTTGGCTCGCGAGGCACAGAGTTGGTGACACAGTGGCAGTTGTTGGTAGTGTTCAATCACCTCCGTGACGCTGAACCTGTTCCCTCCGGACTGCAACGTGTCATCTTCTTACGCCCCTCCGAGCGTACGAGGAAATGTATTCTGCCTTCTGAATTATCGATGTTCAGTTACAAATCAGTGATCCCACCCGTGCGCAGCGTAGGCCAAGGGCAGTGGTCCGCGTAGGCCCACAGACACGTGTGGTTGTAATGCCATGCACAGACTTGTTGCCACCACATCGGAGGGTGTACAGTGTATTGTTCTCTGCCTTAAATGATGTTCACTGCCAGAGTGTAATCAAGACTGAGTTCCAAATGTGTGACCTACCTGACCGTGGTGTAGGCCTGAGGCAGCGGTCAGCACGGCCCATTCACTGAGTGTCGCCGGCATAAGTTGGATGGCCACACCGGCCTGCGTAGTTCAGGTTCAGTGGCACCACGTGTAGCAGCCTGGCGTTCAACAGGGTTAGTGGCACCACGTGTAGCAGCCTGGCGTTGAACAGGGTTAGTGGCACCACGTGTAGCAGCCTGGCGTTGAACAGGGTTAGTGGCACCACGTGTGGCAAGAAGCCCATATGGAACTATGCCTCACTGATCGGGGTGGCGTCTGGTGCTGTGGCCGCTGGCCCGGATTTGGGGTCACTGCCATTCATGACTCAGGACACAGTTTCACATGTGGGACCTGCTGGTCCGAGGAGTGGGCAGTAGGCGGCAGTGCAGTACGTCTACTAGAAAGGACTGAAGCGGGCCTGTGTCGTGGAGGCCTGGTGCTCTGAGCTGACTGCCAAGTTCGCGGGACTCGGGCTTGATCTTGCGCCGGCACGTGGTGGGCCCTCCTTGACACACGCCGGTGTCGGCAGGTGATCAGTGTGGCCTGGCTGCGCAGGGGCGGGCCTGACGTGTTCGTGGTCCAGTGTGCCAGGGTCCGGCAGGCGCACTGCATCGCAGGCAACTCCGCTCACAAGGATGGAATCGGCCTCGTGGCGGGGTGGGAGGCGCCGCCCTGGCAGAGACGTTGGTCTTTCCGGAAGGGGACCACGCCCAGGCCTACGTGCTTTTTATTCACACCCCTACGCTGGCGTGGCGTACGCCGGGCCATCACACTCCGGTGACGCTTAGGGGGTGTGGGGGGGCGTGACAGGCAACATTTCCACGAGGTCCCCCACTGGCTGGGGTGACATGGTGGCGTCCACTGTCCACTACACTCCATAAGCCAGAGGTGTATGTCGCCATGGATATGGGTGTGTTCTGCATATTGCGGTCTGTCCAGCACATCTCTGCCACTCTTGGCATTGTGTGCTTTCCGGATCATGGTTCTCCTGCATCCTGCACACATGCCTGGTTGCCACCTCTCCCCACATTCGGCTATTATGTGGCTGAGGTGCCATGCCGTTGCTGGCTCATGTTCAGGGCTTGCCCATGTGGACATTGTAAGTTGTTCTGTCGTGTCTGGTGGGTGGCATATTGTTGTGCCTGTTGTATGTGATTTTGTGACGTGTGCATTGCCAGAGTTGTGAGTTGCATGGTTGTGGTGTTGAGGTGTGTGGGATGTTCATTTGTATATTGCCAAGGGGCTGTACATTTCCCTTGTTGCCATCCTGGGAACGCTGGTTGATGATGGACTGTCGGAGGATGAAGGTATCATGCACACTGGCTGTGTATTTGAAGGCGACATTGTTGGGTGTTCCACGGTGTTCTGTTGTTGCCTGCACATTGGTGTGAGACGTGTGCTTCCTGTTGCGGTGATTGTGTGCTGTGTCACCAGGGGGCACAGGTAGTACATGTGTGCTGTGTGTTGCCCCCAACACGTGTGATGGAGCAAGAACTCAGAATGAAACTTGCTCGTAAGCAATCCTCTCACAATATTAATTTATTAAACTTTGTAATGTCTCTACTAACAAATGCACACATGAACATTATATGAGTGAAGCTTGCCTATGTGTTTAAAGCTAATAAGTAACGCTTGTCTAATTCAAAATGGCCACTAAAGCGCGGGAATTTCACTGCGCATGTGTCAACCATATCACATGGTATGACGTCTTTCTTTGCTTGGAGGGAAAACTTTGCTTCTGCGCAGTGTGTATTAAAATGGCTGCTTAATGTTTTCACGTGCTAAAGCTTGCGCATATGCTGCAATTAAAACTGTGGTATTTTAATGCTATTAATGGGGGATAGATTTATAATTAAATGGGAATAGAGTAGACATAGTGGGTATACAGTGAAAACATTTATTTGTGATTTTAATATTTTCTTCTTTGACTTTTATTAGTTCGTAAATGGGCCTGGGTTGGTTGAACTGCAGCTCGAGAGACATTGGTTCTGCGCATGCGCCCTGCAAGGCTAACCAGAGGAAGCGATGAAGTCAACTTGGAAGTCCTCCAAGGTCGCAAAGCCTGGTTCACAAGTTCATCTGAAATGTACCTGAAGTCGCAACAAATTTATACAAAATGTATTAAAGAATCAATGGGAAACGGGTGGGAAATAAAGCAAATGTATTAATTGTGAGGGGCGGTATTTTAAAACAATAGGCTTAAAGAAATTGAACTAAATTCGGATGTGGCCCTGGGCTGTGCTCCCTTTTGTGGTGCTGGCTGCCGTCCGACTTTACACCAGGTCAGAGCAGGTGTAGATTTCCTGGTGCTAACGCGCCTTATCGCCTGTTTTGTGTTTTTATCGCGGATGTGGCTGGTCGTTGTGAATGTTGAGGTGTGCTGTTGTCTCTGCTTTTGTCACGGGAACGCCTACTCTGCATCTCATTAGCGATATTTGCGAGGATTCTCTGTGGCGATGTTTTTTGCGGCTGCTATCACGGGTAAACTGGTGCTGTGGGCTGTTAACACCGGCTTGTGAATGGGGGGGTAAATTTATCATGACTTTGGCTGCGATAAAGTGCCGTTAATTCAGCGATAGCTCCTTGTGAATATGCCCCATAGTCAGTTAGTTTTTCAACAGGAATTGCAGGATTTAGTAGGGAAAGAAGTAAAGGAGATGCTACAGTAAGGAGCAATAGAGAAAGTGTCCGAGGTAGATCGAGGATTTGTAAGTACAATTTTGTTGGTGAAGAAGGAGAAAGGTTGGAGACCCGTGATAAATTTGAGAGGATTTAATCAATGTGACATTTACAGACACTTCAAGATGGAGGGTATCCATCTTTTGAGGGATATTTTGCAGGAGAATGATTGGTTAGTGAAATTGGACCTGAAGGACGCTTATTTTACTATTCCAATAGCAGAAGAGCGTCGCAGGTTTCTTCAGTTCAGATGGTTGAGAGAGCTGTATAAGTTTTCATGCCTCCCGTTTGGACTGGCGTCGGCACCATGGTGCTTTACAAAGATGTTGAGACCGGTGGCCAAGTTCCTCAGGGAGAGAGGAGTACGAATAATCATGTACTTAGACGACTTTTTGTTAATGTCTCAGAGTCAGGAGGAGTTGGAGAAGCAACTGCTTTTAACTATAGAACTTTTAGAAGGATTGGGATTTTTGATCAACAGGGAAAAATTGGTATTGAAACCCAGTCAATGTTAAGAATTCTTGGGATTCGTGGTAAACACAATAGAAAAGACACTAAGTTTATCGGAGAAGAAAGTGGTAAAGATAAGATCAGAGGTGAAAGGTATGTTGAGAAAGGAAGAGGTGACTCTGAGGGCTTTGGCAAGGGTGATTGACTTGTTTTCCTCTTCTATTCAGGCGTTGTTTCTCAGCCCACTTCATTACAGGGCTTTGCAGAGATTGAAGGCAGAAGCTCTGAGGAAAGGTTTCTGGTATGGAGATCGCGATTTTCTTTTAGTGGAAGCACGAAAGGAGCTGATTTGGTGGTTGGAGAACTTGGAGGCCTGGAATGGCCATGCAGTATTTGGTGTATGTCCGGATTTTGTAATAGAGACAGATGTGAGCCTCTTTGGTTGGGGGGGCATGTTTAGAGGATCAGGAAACAGGTGGGGGATGGTCCTTGGAAGAGAAATCGGAACACATAAATGGTTTGGAGATGAGAGCAGGTCTATATACTTTACGGAGTTTTGGAAGAAAGCTAAAGAATTTCAATGTTCTATTGAAAATGGACAATGTTTCTGCGGTTTGTTACATAAACCGCTTAGGTGGAAGCAGGTTGAAGAGTCTGACTCAGTTAGCAAAGAGGATTTGGAGTTATTGTCTAGAGCAGAAGATAGGGTTACAGGCTGAATATTTTCCAGGTCAGGAGAATGTTGTGACAGACTAGAATTCGAGGTATCTCAGAGATTTCAGTGACTAGAGCTGAATGTACGAATTTTTCAGAGGATATTTCAAGCTTGCGGACCGCTAGAGGTGGATTTGTTTCCGTCAAGACTGACATTCCAGTTGAAGCGTTATTACAGTTGGAGACCGGATCCGTTAGCAGAAGAGGTGGATGCATTTCAGCAGGATTGGAGGAGGATTCAGGGGTATGCATTTCCCCTATTTGCAATGATACAGAGGGTTTTGTTGATGGTGAGGAGAAAGAGGTGCCAGCTGGTTCTTGGGACGCCTTTTTGGGCAGGACAGGCATGGGTTCCAGGACTTTTGGAAATGGCGATAGAGGAACCTTTTTTAGTACCGGAGTCAAAGGACATTCTTTTAGGGGCAGATGGAGTTTTTCATCCTTTGGTTTTGGAAGAGGAGTTGAGCCTTCTTGTTTGGAAGATTTCAGGGGAGGAGTGCAGTTCTGAGGACTTTCGGAGCAGGCTCAGGAATTACTCAGGGAATCTTGGGCACCAGTAACTAGAAAGAGGTATGTTGGTGCATGGAAAAAATGGGTTTGTTGGTGCATGGAAAGGGGTTTGGATCCCGTGGAGGCATCTGCCTTAGAATTGTCATTGTCATTTTTGTTTCAGAAAGTTTTGAGTTACAGAACTATTAATTGTTATAGGTCTGCAGTTGCAGCAGGACATGGTTTGGTAGGGGGTTGTTCCTTAGGTAGAGAACCCCTAATTTGTTGAGTTATGAAAGGTGTTAAGTAGCAGAAACCACCAAAACCAAGATACAATTACATGTGGGATGTGAATTTACTTCTTCATTTGTTTGAAGGATGGCCGATGAATAGGTTCTTGAGTTTGAACCAGTTGTCAGGAAGTTGGCAACTTTATTGTGTTTGATATCATTCAGGAGAGTATCTGATGTTAAAGCTTTAGATATAGGTAACAGATGTTATAATCCAGACAGAGTAATTTTTAGAATAACTAAAAGAACAAAGTGCATGTCTACCTCGATATTTTACCCAAAATTTGAGGATCATCCAAAGTTGTGTGTGGTGAAATGTTTGAGAGAATATGAGAATAGATTGAATGAATTCAGAAGGCATGGTGATAATCAGTTGTTGATTTTGTATGTGAAGCCTTTTAGGCCAGTCACTTCGGCACCAATTGCTCTTAGGGTGAGGTCTTGTATGCTTGAGGCAGGTGTAAGTTTGCAAGAGTATGGTGCTCATTCGGTGAGAGGAGCGATGGCAAGTAAGGTTTTCATGTCAGGTGGACATTTGGAGGAGATTTTGCATGCAGCTGACTGGTCAAATGCTGATGTGTTTGCGAAATTTTATTTGAAGCCTGTGGGTCATGTGTCGTCTGTGGTTTTATCACAGCTTTGAACATGCATAATGCTAGCCTCCGGTCTTGACATGAAATGTAGATTCTCCAGGTTGGTGAAGAGAGAATCTGGATTTCATTGAAGACACGGGAGCTAGCATTATCCCTCCCTCCTTCCCGGGTAAGAATTTGGAGGGGGGAATAGAGTTTAGGAGGTATGTTTTGCAAGCAATTAAGTATATATACACGAGGTGTCATTGAGGAACCGTTTAAATTTGGTTTATTGTTCGTTTCAGATAATCAATAAAGGAGGACACAAGGAGTATGTTTATCATTTGGATAAATTAAAGGTTACGAGTTTTGGGACCTGAGCAGCTTAAAAGAGGAAGACGGTTGCTGTGACGGAGTTTATATAGGCTTAAGGGACATTCTAAGTACTGGAATTTTTGTTGTTGATGATGTAAAACTTTGAAGTGCTGCAAGGAGCTGGCAATAAAAGTTATATGCATAATACTAGCCTCTGGGTCTTTAATGTAATCCATATTCTCTCTTCACCAACTTGGAGAATTTACATTCTCCTTCCCAACGTTGATTATCTCCTCCATAATCCATCAGGTTTGTTTCATAAATTTAATCTCATCATACACCTCCAAATGATGATATTAAAAGTCTTGAGACAAGTTGGCATATCCTTTCGTAGGACTCTACCAAGCTCATCAAACGTTCCTGGGCTTAAGGAACAACCATAGTTTATAAATCGACAAGTTCTTCCTTGTCTTCCTGGTTTCTGGAGTCAGACACCAATCTCTTTTCAGGTGATACATCCTCAATAGCTGTGGGCCTGATTCACAAAGGTAAACATACTCTTTTTGGGTATTCACAAAACTGCAATTTAATAGTAACTTTACAATTGCGTATACTTGGCAGTTGGGATGGAGAACTGCGCACAGAAAAAGATAGGCCTGTCATACCTTATGTGTGGAGTCCTCTGCCCCAACTGCGGATTCTCTGCAGTCGTAAAGTTAATATTAAATTGAATTTTTGTGACTAAAAGAGTAAGTTTACTTTTGTGACTCAGGCCCTATGTTTTAAAACTTGGTAACATCTTCAGGCAAGTCATAGAAAACTGTTAATATTCCAAGATCTGCAATTTCCTTAAATCACAATCAAGTCAACGGAAAGCATGTTGCTGAACGTCCTCTGATCTGTAGACTTCTTCATAAAATAAGGATGCGTATACCGCCTTCTGCTAATTATTACTCTTTGTGGAATATCAGCATTGTTCTAAATTGCTTGCTGGGCAGCTAATCTTATGCTTTCTTTGAAATGATTGTCAGCAAAACTTACTATGTTATTGAGCTTGATCTCCTCTAAAAGGGGTTTCCAATGTCAGGGCTCTGAATTTATTAGCTTGACTGTCTACTCTTTCTGGATTTAAAAAAAAAAGGAAGGCTTTGTTTTCCTAAATACAGTATCTTCCTTTTCACAAACATCCAAAGCTTTTTGCTGTTCGTTATCTTACAGAATATGAGCTTAGCATAGCTTCTCTTAGAACATCTACCGCACGGCTTCAGATTTCTTTCAGTTTTTTCTTTCAATTTCAGTCATGTTTCTTTCACTATCTTAAGCAGATGGGTTAAGTGTGTCATGTCTCAGGCTGGAATAGATTCCTCGGTTTACAATGCACACTTGTCCAGAGGAGCCATGACCTCTAATGATTTTTGGTCAGGTGCTAGATTGAAGGACAGTCTGAGAGTTGCTGATTAACCCTCAGCTTCAACTTCTAAAACCTTTTATTGCAAACCTGTTCCTGATATGATGCATCTTTTACTGTGGTCAATATGGTTTGATAATAGGGGCCTCTGGTTGTGACATAAAAGGCAGATTTGCCAAGGTTTAGTGTAGGAAATCCCTGATTTTTATTAAAGCCACAATGGCGAATAATATCACTCCTCTAAGCATAATATCAATGAGAGTTTATATTGCATCTATTCTCCCACCCTGTCTGTTTTGTGTCTTGTATTGATTACTTTTTTGGTTCTAGTCATGCAATCAACTGTTACTCAATTGAAGATAAGAATTGGATTGCATGTTTTCATCTCTTTGCTGTCTTTATTTTCTTCATCTTCTTCCCATTCTTGAACTAACTAACCTGACAGTCATTGCACCAAGAAAGAGGAGGGACTTTGCATGTCTACTATTGAATATTGTACTGATGAAACGCCTGTTTAGAAACAGTTGTAATCCTTACCCCAGAGACTAATGGGAGTTGTGGTTTTGTTATATGATTCTGGTTCAAATTCTGTTTAATATCTGGTTGCTATGAGATCAAATAGTAATGAAGTAATGATTAATGCTGGACTCTGTGTCTTTAATAAAATAAGGACTTTTCTACACTAAACCTTGGAAAATCCACATTAGCAGCCATTTTTTAATGCTATGATATCATAATGAGGAAAGTGCACCAGCGCCTGTGTTTTTTCCATTGTACATTTTTATACTACCTAATTTCTGCTTTTGCCTGTACATGCTGCCCCTTCCTAGATATATCTTGTAAACAGCATAGATAGGTGGTCTTTTAATGCGCAACACCTGTGAGAATCCCAAAAATTGCTGTTAAAGTGTGTGCACTACATTTACTTTCCATCTATTTTCCACTCCCACATTTGCACATCCATTTGGAAATCAAGTGTGCTTGTTGTTTGCATGTGTTGCACACATTACGCATATTAGAGAACACGCACCTAGACTATACTTTCTTTTTTTGACTCATGCTCAGTTAACAAATGTGCACATTGAGTTTTACCAGGCACATGTCTACCTTAGACCAGGAAAAGATGTATGAATTGGCCTCATTACCTACAACAACCACATCTTCAGAGAGTGTATTGCATATTATGACCATTCCCACTGTAAAAACTATCTTTCCAGTGAGTGACTGTATCTGGTCAGATCACTGACGCTAATTAAACATGGTGAAAACAAATTTGTTAAAGTACGCCTTCTCTAACATTTTATGGCCAGCTGCTGCACCTTAAAGGTGTTGGGGTACAGTACAAAGAACAATAGAGCTTAGCAAGTTTTCCATAAACTTTGGACAAAAGTGGTTGTACTGTGCACACATGTGGCAGACCACTGCAGTTCAGTACTTTTTGTGGTCATGCTTCTGCCTCCCACATTTTGTAAGGGCACAGTTTTCCAGTAATACCTTCCTAAAACTATTTGGAATAAATGAGATCTGCATTAGAAGTTGATTGAATTATTCCTTTTTCGTTTTTGCCTGAAACATGCTGTGAGCGAAATCTTTTGTTAACAAAAAAAAGCTTAAATACAGGCTTAGAGCCTGCCCATTACTTACTGTTACTTCAATCAATCAATCAATCAATGAGGGGTTTGTAAAGGGTGACTATTCAACCGTGAGGGTCTCAAGGCAACATTGATTGCCCGAGGTGGAGGGGCAGGGTGTTCCAAGTTTTGGCAGTGAGGTAGGAGAAGGTTCTTCCTCCGGTTCCGGTCTTGCAGAACCGTTGGATAGTGGCCAGGGCCAGCTAAGCAGAGCGGAGATGTCTGGTGGGTACATGGAATGAGAGACGGTGGTTCAGATATGCTGGTCCTGCATCGTGAAGGGCTTTGTAGGCGTGTGTGAGGAGCTTGAAGGGGATTCTTTTGTTGACTGGGAGCCAGTGGAGTTCTTGAAGTTACTTATCATTGGTTGGCTTCGAGGTCACTCATTTCCTTGCTTCTTATTGGTCATCACCTCCTACATCCTGCTGGGTCTTCAAGTGTTTGTCCCTGCCGTGGAGCATGGACCAAGTACAGTTTCCTGTCTGAAGCCAGTATCCTTCCACTGGCAGCAGCCTCCTGCAGGACTATTAAAAAAATGATTACATACCTCTGTAGGAGTTCATGTGTCTCCTGCCAACCCCTCCTCCCACCATCCGTACTCTTGCCTCCCACTCCGTCCCTCTCTCCGTTGTGTTTCTGTTCCCTAAAGGTGGGCGAGTCACTAAAAGCTCGAGCCAGGCTTGAGCCTGAAGCCTGGCCCTGGTTCAGCTCAAGGTCCTTTTGGAACCTTGAACCCATAAGGAGTTGAGCTTTCATGTGACTTCTGCCTGCCTCCCTTCCGCTACCCAGGAGGAGGAATTACGGTCAGTTCTGCCGACTGTGGAAATGGGAAACCAGGTTTGAATCTGGGCGTCAGCTCAATATCCTCTGATTCTGGGCAAATCACTTAGACTTTTTAAGTCTATAAACAATTCATGTGACCTTGTGTAATGTAACTGGTGTTCATGGAAATCGCTTGGCCTTCGGGTTAAGTTTGCACTATAAACTGCACTAAGAGGTAAAAACAAAGCCTTAACATAAGGAAAGACTAATAGATAGCCATTTACTAGCTGATTTGTACAAAGTAAAACCAGAAAACCTGGATCTATCGCAGCTTCCCGGCTTACACTTTGTAATGTTAGGCAAATGTTTTATTTCACCAAAACTCTTTTTTCGTCATTATCGTGTATGAAAGCACTTTCAAATACATGGGTTCAGAATACCAGTTGAACAAAACTATCACTTTTAATAAGTACTTCTCAGTGTCACATGCTAAAGTGAAACACTTTTTTGAATTTTGGAGAGACTGTATCATATTTTACAAGGTTTGTTGTATGATTTACATGGCAATTATTTTCAGGGCTCCGCTCATGCACGGGTCCCCCTGTTAATTTGTTTGCTCCCCCACCTCTACTGTTCCCTCCATCCTCCCCTACACCTCCCTCTTGTTGCTTGCTCCCCCATACTCCTCCTGCCCTCTGTTGTGTTGTGTTGCTGCTCCTTTCCTCCTCCGCTACACCTCCCTTGTGCTGCTTGCTGCCCTGCCCTCTCCCCATGCCTGTTGTGTTGCTGACCACCCCACAGTTCCCCCTACTGCCTCCAATCCTCAGGTTCCCCACAAAAAACATCAAAGAAAGCCAAATAGCTCACGCAGATGTGAGTGCTATTTGGCTCTGTTTAATATTTTTTAGACATATTGCACAGTAATGTGGGCTGCTGTGCAATTTTTTTTTTTAACTTTAAGCCATGTTGTACAGCAGCCCGCACTGCTGTGCAACATGTCTCAAAAAACATTGACAACGCCAATAGATCTCGCATAAGCGAAACCTATTGGCTTTTCCAATGCTAGTTTTAAATGTCATCTACGGCATCCAGACTGTACATACTCATGTTTACAGCTCCTGCTTTTCATCTGTATGTGACTTTCCTTAATTTACTCCTATTCAAATTGCAAATGCCCTGAAGACACACACTCCCGTTTGTCCATCATGATCACCCCTTAAGGCAATGACCGTATGGAGGCAGCATGCTCCAGCTGGATAACCTTCAGAGGTGCCATGGTCTATATCTAGGTCTCATCCAGTGTAGACTTCCTGTGTGAGAAGTAGGTTTTTTCCTCTTCCACGATGAACCAACATGTCTTCTGTCTGAATATACAGCTTTGTTTGATAGGCCACTGCCAAAGATAGCAAGATCACTTGTGTAGCACATTTGCCAGCAGTAGCCACAAGAATGGTGAGATGATGAGATTAGGTGAAAGCGGGCCTTTTACAACTTCCTTAACATATACTTGCATGTATGACAGTAGACCATTCCAGCTCTTAGGGAAAACTCCAACAATTGGACAACCCTTCAGTGGTGGCCGGCACGGCTCGCGGGTGGCAAGGGAGTCGTGGGGGGGGGCACAATGTAAATGTTTTTTTGTTTTTAAATAAACACTTACCTTGCCGCTGGGTCCTGCGTCTCTGCTCCTGCTCTCCTCCGTCTGACTCCAGGAACAGGAAGCACAGCCAGGCTCCCCTGACCAATCACAACGCTGCAATGCAGTGTTGTGATTGATCTGAGCGTCGTGGTTCGACACTCAGCTAAGGAATTGGGGCCTGGGCATGTTCACCACGCAGAAGAAAAATAAATTGTGCCTGGCCCCTTAAAGTATTGGGGAAAGCCTGCGATGACTCTAGATTTAGAAAGTTATAAAGGTAATCCTGGGAATCACCACTCAAGTTAGCTCCCCTTGTCAATGTACATGAGAATCACTTTAGCAAAAACCCATATAGGGTACAGGGCAATACTCCTAAAAAGTGCCTGGACAGGGAACCCTACTTTATTGTGTTCTGTGACATTTTTATAGTTTGAATGGGGTGAAGACGTATTCTAAAAATCAAGCTTATTTATCTGTGTAGGAAAATACTGATTTAAAATCACCTGAGCAAGGGTGTGTGTGCCCATTGCTGAATTTGTTTATGCAGTTTTAAACTTCCTCGCAGGTGCCTGACATTCTAAAGATTTAGTATAATCAGGGTTGCTTAAAATGCACCACCTGATCCTGGCCTTACCTCCTGTTCCTCCACTCCTACCTACCTCTATCCCTTGATCCTTTTCTGTCCCCATCTATGTGCAGTCCTTACTCCCCCCCTTATTAACCCCTCCTTTCAGAGTGTTCAGACCAGATGCCCATACAAAGTACAGAGAGATTAAGGATGTCCTCCAACTGTGACTACCCTGTTTATGCCTGTTAAGACTAGAACATGTGCCCTTTTGCCACAACTACTGTCCTTTGATATTTCTTTCACTCTTTTCCCTTTTTGCTTATCTTAACACCTTCTTGCTAAAGGTGTCCATAGTCTGGCCACAAAGGTGCTCTGCTTCCTGTTCACATAATCCATAGTCCCCTATTTCCGTGGCTGGTCTTGGTTGGACCAAGGATAATTCCGGGCTGCACCTTAACAGGTCTTGGGTTTACCCTGCAAACTGTCTACTATGTGTCTGTCTCACTCCCCGGTGGACTCCCTATAGTATTTGCACACTCCCAAGTAGAAAACGAGTCATCAACGGCCATCTAGAATTAAGAAGAGCAATTTCTAGACTAAACTGATTCTCAGACTAGATGTCCCTTTGGTTTGTGTACACAGCTCTCTTCACATACTGATCCATGTGTAATACCACAGCTACATGCCATTTCTCCAAGTGTGGAGTGCAACTCTATGCCTTAAACATGGCACGAAAACAAGCTACTCACAGGAAACAACTCTACCAATATTCCTCTCTGATCATGCACAACAACCAGAGTAGTTACTCAAACAACTAGAAAGAACTTGAAGCTTCGGCAGGAAGGAGGAAAGAGATATTATTTTATTTGGCCAGGATTAGACAAACTGGTCAAGTGGGGGAAACTGGTAGCCATACCCAGGTGACCAGGTTCGAACATCTGCTGTGCAACTAAGCTACAAGATGATCATGATTTTGGACACTTTCGAGAATTTTTGTGCTGGGAGGAGGTACTGAAAGCAGCCATTGTAATCCAAAAGTATCTTTACGCCTGGTCATTTATTACATAAAAAATGTGTAAGAGAATCGCGTGGATGCATGAGATTTGAAGATTTCATGTCTGGAACAATGAGTGCTCCCTGGCATTGGGATGCCAACAAATCATACACTAGTGATCAGGAGGAACCACAGACACTATTGATTCTTTAACCTCTCAC
The DNA here is from genome assembly GCA_963921515.1 of Calotriton arnoldi. NCBI lineage: Eukaryota > Metazoa > Chordata > Amphibia > Caudata > Salamandridae > Calotriton > Calotriton arnoldi. The sequence continues at coordinate 380,647 of CAWUFW010011189.1, forward strand.
GTGAGACATCGAAAAAAACCACCAATTAGAGGAGAGCAGATGAGGCAATGACGCTCAACATCCTGTGATTGTGGGCAAGTCACTTAATCTCCCCGTGCCTAACAAAAATGAATGTGTCCTTGTGTAACGTAACTGGTGCTCCTGTAAAGCGCTCTGATACCTTCGGGTCAAGTTCGCGCTATATAAAACTCCGGGAAAAAAAAAGACGTACAGCTGAGTAAACTGAGAATCTGGTGGCAACATTTTCAGCATTTTATGATTCATCTGTGCCATGAAGTCAAACAGACTCTTATCTGCCAAGGAATCCTCAAAACCGAACTTGGAATACTCCTTTAGTGTTGCAAGACTATGGCATGTGTGGCTGTAGATACAAATGTTAAGCATACTCCTGGCATCTAGTGTTGGGCCTGAATATGCGCAAGTTGTTTCAAAGAAGTCTTTCAAGTCACGAGGTCCTGTTACTCCTCCTCTTGGTGATAATGCGTATGGTCATCAACTCCATTGTTAGATTGTTTTCTATCCGCCGTTGGGTTTGGATGTGTGCTATGGGTCAACAACGTCGCAGTGCTTTTTTCGGTTCACACAGTTCCTTCTCTCCGTTGGTATTGTACTTCTTTTTTGTGTTATAATTCTTTATTAACATTTTGCAAGAGATTACATCTTGAAAGCAATAGCATCAGCCACACACATACAATGGCCAGATAAACAGTTTAACAAGAAACTTGCGTGACGTGTGCCTCTTAGGGGCTGAGAGAAGTATCCATTGGTGTGAATCAGGAGGGGAGGGGGAGGAAATGAAGGGTCCCGTGACCTGATAGGCGTGCCGGTGGTAGCGGATCAGGAGATGGCCAGATCCATGGAGCCCTTGGATTGGCGATTACATTCGTCGGGCTGGGGTCCGTGCGTACGCCTGGAACAGTCTGTGAGTCGGGGCGAGGCAGTTGGCGGGGGAGTGGTGCTCCCCCAGTCCGTATCGGCCTGTGGCTCGGGGGGGGGGGGGCTCATCCTGCTCCTTGGTGGTACTACTGTACCTGGGGGAGGGGGGACCAGGGCCCGGAAGGTGGGGGTACTTTACAACTCTTACTGCGGGCTCTCTTCTCGGCGTCTGTGTGGAACTTGGGTGTATTGCGTCCGTGTTGCTGCGGTGCCAGGGAGGGGTGGGGAGTGAGGGTAGAGGGGATGTTAGGTGGGCAGGAAGACGGGGAGGGATGGGACAGATGGATGCGGGGGTGAGAGAGATCGTAGAGGTGTTCACGTATCTGAGGGTGCAAGGTAGCTGGAGATGAAGAGTGGGTGGGGAAGAGCAGTCCTTGTGTGTCCATATGAGAAAGAGAGAGGAGGTATTGAGGTTTATGGAAGGCTGTATGAGCTCTGATGTGGAGGTGACCTCTAATGCGTGGGGCAGCTGCGCTTGTTGTAGTTTACAGGTCGCCAGCTGGCATCATCACCTCTGCCTGGGCCGGGTTGTCTGCTGTGGGGCTCTCTTCATTGCCGCTCTCCGTGCGCAGGAAGGGTGCCCATACCTGAAGGAACAGGTCAGCCCGGTCCTGCAGATTGTAAATGACTCGCTTGTGGGAGGCCGTGTGTATCATTGCTACCAACCAGGCCTCCTGTGACAGTGGGTTCGGTGATCTCCATTGTCGCAGTATACATATTTTGGCTGTGTCTAGTGCTGTGTGAAAGAGGCGGCGTTGTGATTTTGAAAGCTCTGGGAAGTGCCGCAGATCATGCTGGAGGATAGTGGCGGGTGTAAGTGGGAGGTGCAGGGGCATTGTGGTGCGCAGGACCTGGCCCACATAGACCCAGAAGGGTTGCAACGTTGGGCATTCGCATACAATGCGGGTCATATCGCAGCCGGTGTCTGCGCATCTCCAGCAGTTGGCATGCGGGAGCAAGCCTGCTCTGTGCAATTTTGTCAGTGACCAGTGCCAGTCGTGAAGGGTTTTGAATAAACAGAATTTCAGTCTTGCCTCCCGGGTGCCCCTATCCAGGTCGTCTAGGATCTCTGCCCACTCGTCGTCCTCATAGGAGACCGATAGCCAGGTTTGCCATCTGGTGCGGAGATCTCACGACAGGAGCTGCGAGAATAGGTGGGATGTGAGGACTCCGTACAGGCCGGACGTCACCTCCTTGTGTTTCCCCCACGTGTGCAGATACAATACCACTGGCGAGGCCTGTAGTGGCCAAGGATGCGCTCCTAAGCTTTGCCTCAGGCAGTGCTGGAGTTGCATGTATTTTCACGATTGCTCGCGGAGAGGCCAAACTCCTCCCTTAATTGCGCAAAAGTCTTGAGGTCATCATCATGGAGGAGCTGGTCCAGGGTGAGGATGCCCGCTGCCTTCCACAGGGGCCAGAACAGTGTTTGTCCATCAATGCGTATGCCTGCCTTCCCCCACAGGGGGGCTCTCTCATGGAGTCGTGGGTACGAGCCCAGCAGCCGGTACGCCAGGTCCTGTGCATGGCCGATAGTACCGGATTAGCGGGATCTTGACGGCTTGTCCCTGTCCCATAAAGGGCGGAGAGGCCCACATCTGTAGACAGCAGATGCCTTTCTATATGTACCCATTGCGGCACGTGTGGGATTCCTGTTAGCATGTATGCCATTTGGGAAAGCTGCAGTGCAAGGGCAAAGTGTTCTACCAATGGGATGCTCAGTCCTTCGCAGGAGCGGCGGGTTTTAGTTTCAGCATGGCCAGACGGGGCCTCGCTGAGCCCCACACAAAGGGTTTTATCCTGGAGTCTATTAAGTGTAGTGTGGCAAGAGGTACCTGGAGGGGGAGCATGCCAAGGGTATATACGAAGCGCGGGAGAGTGACCATACGTACGGCTTGTACTCTACCCACATGGAGAGCCCCAGCGCCTTCCATTTTTCAAAGTCGCATTGCATCGGAGTGAGCAGGGGGCTTAAGTTATCTGCAACCATCCCCTCCATCCCCTTGTTAATCAAGACGCCCAAGTATTTGAGACGCGAGGGTTGCCAGTGGAAGGGGAATCCGCTGGCCGCTTTTGTGGTGCCGTCCGAGATGGGCAGTGCTTCGCTTTTGTCCCAATTTATTTTGTAGCCGGAAAAGGAAGAGAAGTCATTTATAATTTGGAGCAGAGACGACAGTGAGCAGGGTAGGTCCGTGAGAGTGAGCAGGATGTCATCTGCATACAGGTAGAGTTTAGATTCTCCCGTCGGGAGGTGTATGCCCATAACATTGGCCGATTGATGTATTGTGGCTGCTAAGGGCCCCATGGCCAAGAGCAAGAGTGGGGAGAAGGGGCACCCTTGACGTGTTCCCCTGCGAATCGGGAACGGATCTGATACAAAACCCCCGCAGTTTACCTGTGCAGTGGGGTTACCGTATAGCAGTCGCACTTTGGCTAGGAACTGGTCCCCCAATCCGAATCGTTCCAGTACTTTAAAAAGGTATACCAATTCAATGCAGTCAAACGCCTTCTCCGCGTAAAGTGATAATGCTAGTGCATCAGTTTGAAGGCGTTTGGCGGACCATAACGTGTGGGCTAAGGTAAGCAGGTGGTTCCTAGAGGAGCGGCCGGGTACGAATCCTACTTGTGTATGGTGAACCAGGGAGGGTAGCACTTTACGTAGGCGGGAGGCCAGGACACTAGCCAGAATTTTGATATGGCAGTTTAACAGCGAGATGGGGCGGTAGCTGCCGCACAGTAGGGTGCCTTCCAGGCTTGGGTAGGACGGCAATCACTGCTTTATTAGAGAGGGGACCTAGAGAGACCTCGCGTTCTGCCTCTTGGAATGCAGCATGGTGTGTCAGCTGCCCCCTCTCCTGCCCATCGGTAAAACTCAACTGGGAAGCCGTCTTCACCCGGGGCCTTGTGGTAGGGTAAGTTAGCTATCACGTGCGAAATCTCCTCCTTGCTGATCTCCCCTTCAAGGAGTTCTCTGCCTTTGTCCGAGAGGCGGGGGAGGGCCGCCCCAGTGAGGAAGGTAGCCAGCTTGCCCTCGTCAGCCTATGTCGCCGGGGTGTAGAGAGACTTGTAGAACAGAGTGAATTCGTTCACAATATCCTGGGGTTGGGTGAGTGTGGCCCCTCCAGCTGACTGTATAGCCGGTATGGCCATGGCAGCTTACCGTTGGCGTAGCTGTGCTGCCAGTAGTCTCCCTGCCTTTTCTCCCTGCTCGTAGCGTCTCCCTTAAAGTTTTTGTAGGGCGTACTCTTCCTTGGGGGTGAAAAGGCCGTTCAGCGCCATGCGGGCCTGCTCTAAGGATTTGTAGGGTTGCTGTGTATAAGCAGGTATAGGACGCAATGTCCTTTTCCAGCTCCTTCTGTCGGGCAGCTGTTTGTGTTTGCCTGTTGGTCTGCACTGCGTCCCGCATAAGCTGGCCCCGAATGGTAGCTTTTGCTGCGGCCCAAAGGATCCTGCCCGAGTCCACGGACCCTTGATTGGTGGAGAGATATCCCTGAAGGTGTGTTCGAAATTGAGATTTACCCTGAGGGGTCCAGTGGCGCTGAATGTTCATGCACCAGGGCTTGTGGCCCGGCCTGGCCAGTCCTACCTCCAGTGACAAGAGGACCGGAGAGTGGGCAGAAAGTGCTGCCTCCAGGATGTGGGATTCTTGGACCAGCTGCACCGCTCTCTGGGAGAGAACAGGAAGTAGTCTAAGCGAGAGAGCGTGCCGTGAGTGGGAGGAGGTAAAACTATATTCTACATCAGCCGGGTGGCAAATGCACCAGTGATCCACCAATCCATTATTCGCCAGTATGTCACCCATCAGGTATCTGTCTGCGGCATTTTCCCTGTCAAGTGGACCCATTCTATCCAGAACTGGGTCACTCATCAGGTTCCAGTACACGCCTATAAAGTACTGTGAGGCGCCTATTTCCACCAGTAAGCGGTTCAGTTGGAGAAGGAATTATTTTTTCGCTCCCCTCGGGGCATAGACTGATCCCACGCAGACATGGGTTTCCCCTATTCGCAGCTTGGCAAAATCGCATCGTCCTTCCGGGTCTGTCCACATCCTTGACACCGTGGCCGGGAGAGATTTGCGGATGAGGATCGCTATCCCACATTTGCGGGTGGGACCCGCGTCCGGGGCGTTCCCTCCTGCACACTGCTGTGAATCACCTTTCCCACCCAGTCCCTGCGCAACTTGTCAGACTCCAGGGCATATAGGTGCGTTTCCTGGAGTAATGCTACGTCCACCCGCTTTGATTGGAGATAAGAGAGTACTTTTTTCCTTTTGATGTAGTGTGTGACTCCATGAATATTCCATACTATTGCACAGAGAGGGTGCTTGGTGTCCATGCTGGGGAAGCCAGAGGGGGGAGTCCGGGTCAAGTGTACCCTGAAGATGTGTTAAGGGCCTTCAGTGGTGTGGGGAGCGCGTGAAGTCTCGCTGGTGCTGCAAGGGAAGAGGGGGGCGAGGAAAGGATGGTGAGGAAGGGTATGTGGGCAACGGAGGGGGGTGAGGCCCTGGCCCACAGCAAAGGTGTTACAGTTCGGTTGGGTGTCCTAGGCCGGTGGTGGTGGAGGCATGGGCCTGGATTTCGGTCGCGTAAGGGGAGATGCGACTTGCTAGTGAGGGTACATAAGGGGGGGTGAGAGGGGCAACTAGGAGTGAGGGACTGTAGGCTGCTGTGCAGCAGCACTGTGGATCCTGAGCTTTCAACCATGGGTCTGGGCTCACTGGAGCGCTGCTGCGAGGAGGGGGCTCTATCAGGAGGACGGGGCGATGGCTAGGGCAGAACGGAAGAGTATCTATACCCTGAGGGCCGGGGTGTGTGCAGTATTGGCTATTGGCTGGGGGGGTGCATCATGGTGCAGCATAGTAGCGTCCCGCCCGGGAGTACAAGAAGGGTTGCATGCATGCAACGGGTGTGGTTGGGCTAGTGGCAGTGATGTCAGTTACATCAATTACATTATACATAGCAAAAGCCTTATGGGCCATATCTGTAGATAGGAGTAGAAAACGTTATCCCACCGGGTAACGTCCCCCGATTGCACAGCAAAACTCCTGAAGGGAGGTTCATCCAATGTTACGCAGCAGATAGACAATGGTAGCCGTTAAGTAATGTTTATTCAACACTGTAGTTTGAAATCAAATTCAAATTCCTTCAAAAGGATAGTATCATCGTAGAGATGGTTGTTCAAACCCAATGGTTGTTCAAACCCAATGCATTTCGGGCTAACCCTTAGTCAGGGGAAATTATGTCGCCATAACGGCATACGAAGTGTTTCCCGTGATGGCAGACAAATGCATTTATTTTCATTCTGCATCTGCGGCGGGCTTTAAGGAGGAGCGAGAATCGTCTCTGTGATGTTCCTGTGTGAAGGCAGTCACCGTTTGAATGGCCGAGGCCTTGTCCTCATGGGTGCGGGCAGATCTTTCAACTTCCCTGCAGCGGTGCCGGGAGCCCCTGGTGTTCCGCTGCCTGTTGCCTGGTGTCTGCTGGGAGAGTCCGGGCCGGGCTGTGCCTATTCCGTAATGGTATGGTGTGTGTCCATGTCATGTGGTCTCATGCGGTCCAGGAAGAGCCGTAGATCCTCAGGGTCATAGAAGACCTTGAAGTCCCCATCCTTGGTGATGCGGAAGCGGGCGGGCTCAAATAGGCGGTATTTGATGTCCATTTGTCTCATTTGGGGCCTCATGGAGAGGAATGTCGGTCGTTGGTCTCCCTGGAGAAATCGTCTGCCATGCGAATGTCTTGCCCATCATATGTGAATGGACCTTGGGTACGTGCTGCAGCTAACAGCTGTCTCGTCTGTTCATGCCTTAGGAAGCAGGCGATGAGGGGTCATGGGCGAGTTGCAGAGTCCTTGCGTGGAGGGCCGATGCGGTGAGCGTGCTGTATTTCCAGTGGTGGGTCAAAGGCAATGCCGACCAGTTTCGGGAGAGTGTCGTGGAGGAACTCTCTGGCGTTCGGACCTTCGATTTTCTCCGGAAAGCCAAAGAAGCGTACGTTATCCCTCCTGCTGCGATCTTCCAGGTCAATCAACTTGCTGTGGGGCAATAGTAGCTTCTGGTCTCTGCCTAGCACTGATTCGAGGCGGCCCTCTACTGCCATTAGCCATTGATCCAGTCCCTCTGCCCTTGTGTGGAACCCCGCGATGTCTGCCCTGATCGACTTTGCCTCTGCCGCCTGAGAGGATATGTTAGGGTCCATCCCTTCCAGTCGCCGGCTGACAGCTGAGATTTCCTGCAGGATGCGAACCATGGTCTCACCTTGTGTGGAGGCTGTGGTGGCCTGGGATGGGGCACCTGCGGGGGTAGTGGTGCCTTTCATGGGCATATTGCGTGGTTGTTTGAGCACTTCTGCAAAAAGGAGTTGCCTGGAGGACTTGCTCCTGTGCTTGTTGCTGGACATTCACCCTTAGTACCAGGGCGATGCGCTATGGCAGCGCGAAGGCGCAAAGGCCCAGTGGGGGTCTGCGGGGCAGGGCTTCCATGTTCCTGCTTTGGACCAGCTGTGTCTATGATCTGTGGGAGGTCCAGACGTGAATGGCAGGCCCCTGCATGGACCTGTCTCCAACTGCGTCCTTGCTGGTACAGGGGGGTGGGCCGTTACTATGGTGCACTTTTCCTGCTTGCCTCCTGGTCCGCCGGTCCCGTGGCTCAGCCCTGCCTTGGTTGCTCCTATCTCGTATTGTAGTACCGCCCGCTGTGGGTGTTCCTTCCTGCCGGGCTGTTGGGGGTGGGGGGGTTGTGTTCTTGTCTACCCCCTCCTCGTTAGCATTCCTGCGTTGGCACCTGATGGCGCACCTACCGAGTCGCGGCCCTGCTGGTGCTGGTGGTGACGGTGTGCTGGGTGGTGGACGATTGGCCCAGTAGGCCATGCGTCTGGGTGCATGGGGGCCTCCACCAGAAAACTTTCACCGCTTAAGGGATGCCTGGTCCGCTGGTCCTCTCCTGTGTGACTCTTTCTGCTTTGCGGGAGGGGCGTCTAGCAGTGTCTTAAATACTGACCTGTCCTTTATTCGTACCCTGGAGAACCGAGCTGGTGCATGCCATTGCCCTCAGAGTCTATGGCGGGCAGGCCTACTGATGCCGGCGGGACCGGGGGGCTGCGCGTGGGTCAGGAGGCCTCCACCCTCTGTCAGTGATACCAGGGGGCCCGGGCGGTGAGACGTCCAATTGCTTACATTGCCGCCTACATTACGTGGGTCACCGCTGCGTCTCGGCTGGGTTCTGCCGCTGCTACAGGGCAGCGAGCGTTTACAGGAGGCGGGACCGCTGGATCCCGCGCGGGCCGAGGCTACAGACGCGCCTCCAGACCTGTCGCCTTCCACACGTTCCAGTCCTCACAGGGAGCCCGGCACCATCCACTTACTTTGACATGCACGGGAGGCCCAAACGGTGAGGCGCCTTGTCACTTAGGACCCGATGTTTCTCTCATCTCCGGCCATTACAAGTGTGTTCAAGAGGCGCGGGAGGTGGGGTCGCTGGGTTCCGCGAGAGCCGAGGCTCCAGGCCCGTCTCCTTCCACTCACTTTGGTCTCCGCAGGAGGCCCAGGAGGTGAGGCGACTTGATGCGTAAGAGCCGATGTTCCTACCTGTGTCTCCGGTTTCCGACTTCCATTCTCCTCGGGGCCACCGACATCAAGGGGGGAGTCACCACTGCTTCCCCTCCGTGTTCCGCCGCCGCATCAGGGTAACAGGTGGTTTGATTAGGCGCGTGAGGCAGGATCTCTGGGTTACGCGAGGGCCGAGGCTGCAGGAGATCCTCCAGGCCCGGCTTCCTCACACTTCCTTCAGACCGCTTCCTCACCAGTGCGGTCCTCATTGGCATCAGATCCCGTGCTGACAGTATCTGGGGTCCTTAGCGCCGCGGGGGACATCAATGCTGCATTCCCAGTCTCGCTGGGAGGGCCGCCGCCTCTGTCTGGAGCCCGTCTCACAGCAGAGCCCTCAGTCAGGCGGCCATCTTCCCTCGTGGCCAGACCACACCCCTTGGTATTGTACTTCTATCGCATCCAGAGACAGACTTTCGGAACATCACTGCCTTCAGGCCATGTTCAGCACCGACAAACCACTTTGGCTTGGTGCCGAAGAACCCTCCGAGACCAACCGCTTCAGGGCCGGCTACTCCAACACCAGCACAGAGCCAACCCATGACTCCGACCACATCTGCCTCAGCGCGCTGACCAGAACCTCAGCACCGAAACCAAAGGTACCCTCAGAATCAAAGACTTCATCATCGACCAGTAAGTCTGACACAGGCAAAGTAGAACCGATTCTCCATATGCTGCAGGAGGAGCTTGACTCAAAGCCGAAACATCTGGTCATTCTCCCCCACACAGGCGACATCCTTGCCCGACCTTCGGCCACTGCTGCTCCACCCTCCTAATGTCAGCTGTCACTCAAGGAGGTCTTGGACAATCCAATTCCGGAAAAACAACACAAAAAAGCGAATAAGGCTACCAGCCCCTTACCACATGTACAACCATCCCCTCACCCTATTCCTCAGCCTTCGTCCTTCCCACCTGCTTCTCCAGGGGACCCTCTTTACATCACACCTCAGGGGACTCCACACTCTGAAACGTGTGTCTGTGTATGTGGGGGGGGTGATGAGACATTTGACACTCCTCCGAGGGTGACCCAAGGGACTTCTACGATGTAGACCCACCAGGGGACACAGACCCAGACCTTTATTCTGGGGGGTAAATTGCAGTGTCCTGCTACGTAGACACATTTGGCTCTGAATCCCTGGTTTCAAGCCGGAAGTTCAGCAGAGCCTGTTAAACATGACCTTTGATGATTAGCATCTCTTTGGCCAACAAGTGGACAAAACCTTAGAAAAGATCAAGAAAGATATGGAAACAGCCAAAGTGATGGGGGCACTTCAAACACCCGCTCCTTGGGGCTCCTTTCATCGCACCTATCCAAACAATGCCAGGATTCAGTCCTTTCAGGCACTGCTCCCTTTGTTCTAACCAAATCAACAACTCAAAGTCAGAACAGTCATGCACTTCCTAGGCATGATGGCCTCCTGCATTGCCATAGTACCTCATTCCAGGCTTCACATGTGTTCCTTGCAAGAATGCTTAGCACAACAGTGGTCTCAGGCAGAGGCTCATTGGGATGATCTAGTGTTGATAGGCCGCCGCACTTGTCTGTAGTGGTGGAACACCAACAACCTGTTACAGGGGCGGCCTTTCCTCGACCCAGTTCCACAGAGGATTGTTACAATGGATGCCTCTCTTACCGGTAGGGGCACACACTTACAAGATCCAGGGTCAGTGGGAAGCCAAGCAGGGCCTCCACCTCAAATACCTGAAACTTATAGCCGTTCACCTAGCATTGAAGGCTTTCCTACCTCACCAGATAGGCAAGGTTGTTCTTGTCCAAATGGACATAATGACAGCCATGTAGTATCTTGAGAAGCAAGGGGACACCTGTCTCAGCTATCCCAGAGCATTTGGCATTGGGCTCTCAGCCACAAAATTAATTTGCTAGCTGAGCATCTTCCGGGGATGGACAACGATTTTGCCAACCTCCTCAGCAGAATGCGGCAACAAGTCCACGAGTGGGAACTCCACCCACAAGTACTCCTCCAATACTTTCACAGATGGGTTTCACACAGATAGACCTGTTCACAACAGTAGAAAATGCCAAATGCCCAAACTTCGCTTCCAGATTCCCATACCCACAGTCCAGCGGCAATGCACTATGGATGAACTGGTCAGGGATATTTTCCTCCTATCCCTCTACTTCCCTTTGTAGTTTGGAGGCTTTGGCAAACATCCCTCACGCTCATACTGGTGGCATCCACATGGGCCCACCAGCCCTGGTTCATAACTCTACTCGAACTCTCTCTGGTTCCGCACGAGATGTTCCCCAACAAGCCAGACCTTCTCACACAGAACCATGGAGAAATCAGGCACCCAGATCCCTTAACCTTGTGATCTGGATCCTGAAGTCATAGAATTCAGATATCTTATTCTTCCACCTGAATGCATGAGCATTCTCAAGGAAGCACGCATAGCCCTACCACCCACACCTGCTATGCAGCCAAGTAGAAAAGATTTGTGTACTACTGTCACTCAAAGGATATTGATCCTTTGAAAGCCACAGTACAGGACATTGTCTGTTACTTACTTCACTTGCAGGTTTCTGGTCTAGCCTTTACCTCCATATGATTACACCTGGCCACCGTGGCTGCCTACCTTTAGAATAGACAACACATCTCTAGCTTCAAAATATCGGTCATTAAAGCTTTCATGGAGGGTCTCAAAAGAGCCATTCCTCCCTGGGTCCCACCCCTCATGTAATCTCAACATTGTACTCACATGACTCATGGGCCCTCCATTTGTGCCCCTCCACTCTTGCCCCTTCAGTTCCTGTCTTGGAAGGTGACATTTGTAGTTGCTATCACCTCACTCAGACTTGTCAGTGAGCTTCAGCCACTAACCCTGGAAGAACCTTTTTTCCTAGTACATAGGGATAGAGTTGTCCTCCGCACCAACCCCAAATTCTTCCCTAAGGTAGTTTCTCACTTCCACCTTAATCCGTCCATTGACCTTCCTGTTTTTTCCTACAACCTGATTCAGTTGCGGAACGGGCTCTCCATACTTTGGATGTAAAACGAGCCCTCATGCACTACACTGATAGAACCAGACCATTTAGAAAGACACAACAAATTTTTGTTCCTTTCTCCGAACAACACAAAGGGAAAGATCTATCCAAGTCAGGCATTGCCAGATGGATAGTTAAATGCACTCAGACAAGCTATGCTAAAGCTAAATGAACTCTACCTACTCCTCCTAGAGCACACTCTACTCGGAAGAAAGGAGCCTCTATGTCCTTCCTTGGGAACATCCCTGTAGCTGATATATGCAAAGCAACTAAATGGCCCACACCACACACTTTTACAAAACATTACTGTGTGGATGTCCTAACCTACCAACAAGCTAATGTTGGTCAGGCAGTTCTCTGTACACTCTTTAAATCTTCTGCAACACCCACAGGCTAGCAACCGCTTTTTGGAAGGACTGCTTTACAGTCTATGCACAGCATGTGTATCTACAGCCACACATGCCTCAAACGGAAAATGTTACTTGCCATGTAAGCATCTGTTCATGGCATGTAGTACTGTAGATTTGCATGCGCACACACCTCGGCCCCAGACACCTGTGGCTGTTGCAGTATCTTTTGCTATCTCTTTTTCCCTGTTATGCATGGACAGCTCTCTATATATCAACACAACAAGAGCAAAGGACTGCGAGCCATAGAAACCGCACCTCCTCCTTGTCCACAATTTATAGCAGAACTTTGTATTAGTTAGAGATCTGTCTGCATTCACTGAATACATCTGCTGCCCAAGGATGCGACCATATGTTCAAATATACTCCAAACACAACTAGTGATGTCCTCCCTTTTGACGGTGATCGTGGCGGGAGAGGTGGACCTGCAAGACTCCTTGGTACTTAACACAGCACCGATTGTGGGGGCGGACTGGCCCGGACATTTTGACTAATATACGTTCCACTCTGGTTATTTGCCATCCTTGGACCTGGAAATAAATATTGTTTCGTACCGTGGGATGAATTTTGAATGACTACAAGCTCTGGTTACATATTGAATACATATCAGCTTACCCTGAAGGAGTCTAATCTTTGGACAAAACGTGTTGGCTATTTTGTGCTGTAACCATTGGATGCTTTTACAAGTAAATTAATAAAAAAGAAGAATTGAGAAAATCGTCTATGGAGTCTGATTGGGACTTACATCTTTTGTGGTGCATCCCTAGTTGTGTTTGGAATCTTTCTATATACCGCTTCCCTTCACATTCCATCCTCACCCGCTGTGCAGGAAAACAATCTAACAGTGACGTCGATGTTATGTTACCTCATCTTGTAAAGCGCATAGCTAACCAGGACCGGGCTTCCCAGCGCTGACAGGAATCGTGAGGAAAAAATGTATTGGGTAGGCGAAGAGGTGGGTCTTCAGTTGCTTCCTGAAACTTAACAAGTTGCTGTTGGCTCTGAGGTAACTGAGCAGGGACTAGCTGAGTTTAGATACCCAGTATACAAATGATCACCCTCCACCCTTGGCTCTTTTAATTCTGGGGGTAACCAGGAGAGAGCAATTGTTGGATCTTAACTCTCTTGTGTTGTAGTATGGTGTGATAAGCTGACTGAGGATATGAGGGCCACAAGAGTATTTAACCTTGTGCGCAATGCACAAGGCCTTGAATTTAATTATTTTGTTCACCGGATGCTAGTGAAGGCTTGCCGAAGCCAGATGTGCGGACTGTGTTTTAGGCAGGCCCAGCAGTATTCGGGCAGCAGTGTTGTGAATAACTTGTAACTTCTGAATTACATAAGCAGGACTGCCTAGATAGAGAGAATTACCATAGTCTAGGAGTGGAAGTACAAGACCTTGTGCCACAACTCTTCAAGGGTGCACAGGGAGCCATTTATCGTCTTTCCGAGGCCTCTCAGGAGACCAAAACATGTCCCTGACACTTTCTTTGCCTGGTTAGATTGTTATCTATTATAACCTCCAGGCTCTTAACCTCTGTTTTAGGGGAAGGGCGGTCACCCAGGCAAAAAGGCCAGAGAATGTGGTCAGACAATGCTGGGTTGTTTCCAACAACCATCACCTCAGTTTTTTTGCTGTTCAGTTTAAGCCAATTGGTTGTCATCCAGTTGTTCACCTGCTCCAGGCAGGTAGACCGTGTCTCTGAGGTTAGGCTTGTATTAGGTGAAAGGGAAATGACGATCTGTGTGTCGTCAGCATACGACACCATAGTGAGACTAGCTGAACAGATGATGTCTGCTAAAGGGCGTATATAGATATTAAAAAGAGTTGGGCTCAGTGATGAGCTCTGGAGCACTCCACAACGGAGCTGATGGACTTCCGATGGGCAAGGCCCTTCCCTAACCTGAAAACTTCTATTGTCTAAAAACGAGGACAGCCATCTTAGTGCCTTCCGTGTGACACCTACCGCCTCTAGTCTGTGTTGGAGGATGCCATGGGAGACAATATCAAAGGCTGTGCTCAAATCAAGAAGAAACAGCGCAGCTGTCCCTCCCTGGTCAAGTGTTTGTTTTAAGTCCTCCGAGGCTAATAAACAGGCTGTCTCCGTACTATAACCGGGACGAAAGCCTGTTTGCATCTGGTGCAGGAGATTGTGCATTTCCAAAACGTTGGTCAGATAGCCATTTACCACTTTTTCAATGTTCTTATTAATACCTGGGAGTAATGATATTGGTCTATAGTTTTCAATCTTGTTGGGATTCAAGGAGTATTTTTTCAGCAATGGACAAATAATTGTGGGTTTCCAGGGATCAGGAACTAGTCTACTTTCCACTTTTCGATGACCATACACATTATCACCAAGAGGAAGAGTCGCAGTATTTCATGACTCAAAAAAAGACTTCTTTGAAGAAAAACAACTTGTACACATCAGGGCCCAACACTAGATGGCAGGAGTATGCACAGCATGTGAATCTACAGAACTACATGCCATGAACAGATGCTTACAGGGTAAGTAACATTTTCCATACCAAGGTTGAAAGGCTCCCTTGGGGCTACAAAACTATACTAATAGCAGAATATGTGCTCGACAAATAACTTACTCACACGCCTCATCCCTCGTGTCTCATTGGAGAGGGTCCCACACTCTACTAATCGTAATGTATTCCTAGTGCTTCCTTGTGCATAGGTTTCCATGTGATCCATCCAGATAGGAGTGTTTGCTGCACTGGGGCAAAGGTACACTTCAGACTCTTGCAAAAGTCCAGCCATTTTGGGCATGGCTTAGTATTTATGCAATGCCACTTCTGCTTTGCCCTTGCTTGTTATGTGGTTTATTCGGAAGGCAGCTCATCTCTGACGTTTCTGCGGAACTAGCTTGGCGTCTTCAACCATAGTACCAGAAACACTCAGCGACTCCTTTCCAGCAATACAGTTTTTCTTAGTTCCATTGTTCTCACTCTGATGAAAGAGCTAAGGAAAGAAGAGATAAGGAAAGAAACAATAAAAAACTGGGGACAAAGGTAAGGCGCAGGCGCCATTTAGAAAATAACTTCCCCTGGATATTTACTATAGTTTGTCATCTGCGCATGCAAATCTTCTGAAAGTCCATAATCCTGAAAGTATGAGAGGTCAACACTAGTACGTTTGTACGTGTGGGTGAGGAGTTTTACTATAAACGAAACGCTGTACTTGGAAACATACAAGACAAGAGTATTATGTTTCATTTTATACTACCTTGTGCAGAATACGGGGACAATGTAAATCAATATTATAAATAGATTGTAATGAGGTAAATAGAGAGTCAAAGAATAATTCTAATTTCCTTTACACACGTTTTGGAAGGACTCACAGGCATGTTTTTTCGTACAAGGGAGAAAGTGAATTACAGGTATAATAACAGTTAAGGCTATGCCAAGATTTAGCGTGTTACTGCAGAACAAACTATGGAGAGTAATACTTCTATACATTTTCTCGAAACACATTCTAGAGTGCTGAACATAAGCGATCTGGGCAAGTCTTACAGCACTGAATGAGTGAACAGAGGATAGCGGGGAGGACAGCAGACACTTAAAGGACCTTCTGTGACGGTCTCTTAACTAAACGTGTCTCCCTTGTTCTGTCCCATTCTCCTCTTCCCCTGCCTGGATGCCTGTGATTACTGTGTTTCATCAGCGAGTCAGAGATAAAGAGAGAAAGTCAGTTCAGAAGATCCATATACCCTGCCACAGGTTCTGGCTGTAAGGTAAGTGCTTCAGATTGTGACACGTTCGGTAGTTCTCTTTCTGGTGGAATCTCTAGCGATAAAATTCCCACCTTCTGCATCTCCTAAGGTGCCTAACTGGATCCAAAAAACTCTGCAATAACTCATATGTGCCAGCAGGTGGCACCATCACCTCAATCATGACTTGATCCGGCCTACGGACATGACGACACAGAGCCACATATAGACACCACCCCTGTGTGCTGATGTCAGTTCCCTATTTTACATTGTACACAA
Source organism: Calotriton arnoldi (assembly GCA_963921515.1). Lineage (NCBI taxonomy): Eukaryota > Metazoa > Chordata > Amphibia > Caudata > Salamandridae > Calotriton > Calotriton arnoldi. Next base: position 396,588 of record CAWUFW010011189.1, read on the forward strand.
AACAAACCCAGAACCGTATTACTCCTGAAAGACTACTCCATTGAACGAGGTAGGTGGACGGATGAGTGGTGTGGAATCCACTGTTCGATAGAGTATCCACCACAAAGAGCATTTCCAAAGGTAAGTAACTTATTCTTCAAATGGATACTTCTAACTGCAGATTACTTGTGAATCAGTACCAAAGCAGTGCCCCCTTGAAGGAGTTAGGTGTGAAGAATGGCTCACCAAGAAGTCCTGCAGGACCGGGACAGCAAAATGACTGTCTCTACAGACTTGAGAATTGATGCAGTGAAGCCTGGTGAAAGTATGGATAGGTGCCCACATGGCTGCCTGGCAAATGTCCAAAATTGAAACACACCTAGCTAGGGTTGTGGTGGGGCCTTTCACCCCGGTGGAACAAGCCATATGACCCTTAGGTGGGTCCTTGTAAGCCAAGGCATAATACTGTTAGATGCAAAGGACAATCCATCTTGATATGGTGTGTGTTTCTGGGCCATCTTTCCTTGCTTCGCACCGGTGAACCCAACGAGTAGTTGATTGTCAACACTACTCCTAAAGCGTATCTATGTAGAGACTAAGGGAACGTTGTGAGTCCAATCGTTATAGCCTTGCCTCCTCTTTAGAGAAGATAGATGCTTAGGAAATGATAGGCTGCCCCATATGGAAGGGTGACACCACTTTCAGATGAAAGGACGCACATGTCCTAAGGACTAGCTTGTCAGGGAAAAAGTAATATATGGGTGATGCACTGGCGAGGTCTGCAGCTCCCCAATACGATAGGCAAAAGTGATGGCAATTAGAAATACACTTTTCAGGGTCAAGAACCTCAGAGTACAGCTGTGGGGAGAGGCTTGAAGGGAGCACACATCAAAAAGGTTAGATGCAAATTAAGATCCCACAGTGGCATAGTGAAAGGATGGAGGGGGTTGGAAGGAAGATATATGAAAGTCATTTTAAAAAACACATCACATCTGGTGATTTGATAATGAGTGATGGTCGGACAAACAAAGAAAGGCCAAAATGATTGATAACTAAACCTTAACTGTGCCCACAGCAAAGACTTGCTGGGCCAAAGACAAAACAAGTGAACAACAGATAGTTTTGCCTGGAGAGGATCGACTCGCTTCTGTTCACACCAGGTGACAAATTTAGCACAACTGTTCAAACTTGGTAGAGGGGCAGCAACCAGAATGGCATCCACCATTTCTAGAGGAAGATTGAAGCCTCCTAGGTGGATCCGCTCAATTTTCACCCCTCAAGGTGTAGATTATGGAGCAAAACTATGCCCTGCTATTTAGGTAACAGAACTTCCTGTAGTGGAAGTCATATACTCAGTGTCAGGACTTCGGAATACCAGACTGAGTTAAATCCGGGGTTATTAGAATGAGCTACGCTTCGTTCCACCTGGCAAGTTCATCACCTGCAGTAACAGACAGGTGGCAAGACGTATATGAGGTTTAAGTTGCACTGAGGGCAGAATGCACCTCCTAAATACCCTTGAGGGGTTAACTCAAGAGCGCAAAACACTGAGCAGTGAGAGCTTTTGGAGGTGGCAAAAAGGTCTACCAGAAATGCGCCCCACTGTGTGAAGATGCTCGTCCCACCTTAGGGTGCAGACGCCGCTCATGCTCTGCAAGATGACACCTGTTGAGCTTGTCTGGCCTGATGTTGCAAGATCCTGCTAGATGATTGACCACCAGTGAGAACCTGTGAAGTGGAAGCCAAAGCTACAACTTCAGTGTCTCCAGGCAGATGATGCGTGATCCCAGGCCTTCCTCCTTTTTACTATACTACACAGCGGTCGTGTTGTCCAGCAGCACATAGATCGACCTGTTTTTTGTTGGAAGGCAAAAGGGCCTTGAGAGCCAGTCGAATGGCATGCAGCTCTTAGATTAATGTGGTGGCACTGCTTCACTGGAGACTAGAGGCCTCAGATCTCCACATCATCCTGGCGCCACATTCCACCAGGAGACAGAGCTCCTTGTTGGTTCAGAAGATAAAGTGTGCTTTAATCAAGTTGTCAAACTTTGATGGTGCTGGCACCAGAAAAAGCAGCGCAGCCAGATTCTTAATAGCTCCTCCATATCACCGTGTGGCTCCTTTCATGGGATTTAATTTTCTCTTCAGCCCAGTTTGTTGCAGAGTACTTCATCCGGACTGTTAAGTTATTCCTTACGCAGTAAGGGTCTGCAACATCATTCCATAATGGACCTGTATTCTCCTGCACTCCTCATTCGGTTCTGTCTCCAAGAAACGAGTTTTGTTGCCACGTGCATACTGACGTGATAAGCTTATGTGTACGTTTGGTACGTACAAGTAGTGTTATAAACACAAAAAGAAAGGGAAACAATATAAGTACAAATGAGGATAAACGTATAGCTCAACTTCAGGTGCTATGTACTGATTGATAAACGTCACCTAAAGTGTCACCACCTTTGTCCTTGTACACATGAATTCCGAGGGCTGTTCACTAAGGGCCTGATTCATAAAGCCCAAATTGAAGAAAAGAAATCTTCTCCTGTAGGTTTTCTACTAAGTTTGGAATAATATTCCATCATTTGTGGAGTTCACAAAGGATCTTGGTAGTACCTCTGAAAGTCTAAACAGGTATTTCCAAGAGTACTTCGTAAAACGTACTCTTGACGGTTTTCCACCATATGGAAAATCTGCTTTAGTAAATGTTGTAGAAATGTGAATTTCCATTTGTGTGTTTTTTCTATCTTTCCCCCATAAAGGAGTAAATATTTTCCAAGTTGGAATCCCCTAGCACTACTACACCCCTCTGTAATATTGGGGTCTTCCCTTCTCTAATCTGGAAAAGTAGTTAGTTACTCCTTGCGCCATTACTTACATGTGTTTCCAGGGTAGGAAAATAGTGAATCTGCAACAGTAAAAGCTGATGATTTTCCACCATCATAAGTGCAATTTACGATTGTGAAATGTCACAATTTTTTTTTCTGAATACCTAAGTAACACTCAGGTGTACACGATCCTCTCTGTGAGTCCCGAAAGAGCGCCAAGCTCCGCGTGGAGGGGTGGGAACAGACCCGGCATGCATCTGGCTCGGTTGATTTCGTTTCATACTCTGGGATAACTTCCCATCCTTCCTGATTAAGCGCTCACTGTTAATTAGACCTGAGGGTTTTAGAAAGCCTGTCGGAAGCTAACCATCCTGGATTTATCTCTGTGAAGGGGGAACAAGGCTGCGAAGCTGCTGGCTCGGCATTTCTGTGGAACGAGGTTGTGACTAATAGAAGGAAATGGCGGCGGATCCACCCCTCGCCTGTGAGCGCACTTGGTAATTACCATCAGTCCAGCACTTCCTGAGGAACGCTGCGATTTGAAGCAGCACGTGTGACGACGCGGTTTACGTTCCAACTTCTGGCACAGTATTTTTTTTTGTATTTCTCAAAACTTCGGGTATTGAAGTCTGATATTTGTTGTGTCCTGCGAGACACGTTCTAGTGTCTCGACAGACACAGAGTTGGTAGCCACTCCCCGATGGGAGTGGGCACACTTGCACCCCCACACGCATCCCTCACAGGCGTCACGAGTGACGTGAGCCTGTCAATAAAAGGGCCCGGGTGCACGTGCTCGTGGCCAGTTGATTAACCACAGCCACTGTGTCCGTGTCAGTCCTTTAGCAGCATGTGGGCCTAGGGCCCACAACACCACATTTGGCGACGAGGGTGGGATCTGATCCCGCGTGTCCCCTGGCAGCAGGCCGGCTGTTCTCTCATGGGGAGGGGAGCAGCCCACGTTCAAGGCGCCCCTGAGGCCGCGTGAACACTAGAGTGGGATGACTGGGCCAAACGACGGGCACCCAGCGGGTGCACTGGCGCCCACGCGCTACCACCTCTGCAGCCACAAGACAAAAGGGGGTGAAGAGTCGCAGTCAGCGCGGGGCCGGAGGCGCTTCGACGCTGTAGACAGACTGCAAGCAGCACATGTGTCCCCAGGTGTGCCCGGAGCGAGAGAACACCACGCTAAAGCACCGACATCCCAGGCAGAGCGATGCCTGTCAACCCCCTGTGACGAAGGAAAGGAGCAAGAGGAAGTACAGCCCTGCACCAGCCCCTCCGGTGTCCACGAGGCCAGCAGGGAGACGAGGTACGCCCCACCCCACCGGTGAAAGTGCATGGCGGCAGTGAGGCCCAGCGGCGAGAGTGGTGCCATGAGCAGCGCTCCCCAGGGAAGAGCGCACTAGGTATAAGCGCTCGCAGCGTACCGATACTGCCCTCCGCCCCTGCTGTGACATAGAGAACTGGGACTAGGGAAGCCGCGCAAGCGTCTGCAGCTCATGCCGCACCTTACCAGCTGATCCGGCCGGGGAGAGTGGCGGTAGCGCGTCCGAGCGGCAGGTGACACTCACCCTGCCACTTTTCACGGTCCTGCCGGTGGAGGGTGTACACGAAGCTGTGCTCGCATGGTGAGCCATGCCAGAGACCCCCATGTGGCCGGTGAGCCAACGAGAGACTGCCGCTGCAGTGAAGGAGACGGGAATCGCCCACAGCGCCACCTAGTGGCTGCCTGAGTGCACCACAGCTCAGTGTGCACAGCGCAAGAGGCAGCTCGAGAAATGGCTAAAAACAAACGCCAGCAAATGTACAAGAACGGTGCCAAGCCACAAAAGGAGCCGCTTTACTGCACCAACAAAGTAGGTCCCTGCGCCTGCATCCTCAGCACCTTCCCGCAAAATGCCGGTTTGAGCCCTGAGGAACCAGCGAGGCCCTTGCAGCGCCACCCAGCTGCTGAGCATCGGCACCACGCCGAAGCAACACACAGCCTGTCTCTGCCTCACGCCCAGAACCTGCATCTCAGGGGTCAACAGAGGCCCGGAGGTCGAGGAAGGACTGCTGAGGCCTACAAACTGCAAAGCCACCCCACTGCCACCTGGTGGCCACCAGTGGTACTGCAGCCGTCCCAACTAGGTACACTACAAATAAACGCAAGCAGTGCCCCAAAGGACGATGCACGCTCATGCCTTCCTAGATGCACTAACACCAGTAGGCCCCATGCCCAGTGATTGGAGCTAAGTGGGGACGGCGGTCCAAGGCCCACACGCAAGCAAGAAGAAAGTGCAGTTAACAGTCCCACGACGCAGAAGAAAGCACTGCACGGACTCCATCAGCAATACGACGGCCCGAATACGCACACATGGCAAGCGCCTGCAGTGCCCAGTATAACCAAGTCCGCGCAAAGGAGTGGCCACAGCATTTCCAAGTCCCAGGACTCTGTCAGTGAACCGAGCACTGCCTGCCACCTCTGCACGGTACGGGAAGTGACTGACAAACCTCGCAGGGAGGTGCTGAGCAACACATGCAGCAGCGCAAACGACAGATAGCAAGGATAGAAGCTCGACCAGACAGCAACGCCCCAAGGTAGCTTCCCCCTGCCACAAAGAGAAAGACTGGTGCAGAGCGCGCACCCCCAGTGGCTGCCAAACGCCACAGCAAGTCAGAAGAGTACGCCCCACGCCCCTGGCGGTGAACAACTACCACCGCAAGGAGGAAGAGCAGGCACGCCAGTTGCCAGAAGAGGGCGCCCAAGAAGAAGACGAAGCATGCGCAGTCAGAGGTGTGTGACAAATGCACCCAGAAGTGCGTCAGTATGGGTAAATGCCCAGGCGGGAAGGAGACCTCTCCAAAGAAGAGAAGCACTGCTGGAGACAGCAGGGAGATCCTCTACATCTCCACCACAGCAACGGAGCCCTGAGTGGGTCAAACGCAGCACAGTGTCCTCCCTCACACTGCCTCAAGATGGAGTCGTCGGTGACCCAAGGCCGGCAAGAGGAGAGTCGCACACCACAAGTGGCCAGTCACCATCACAGCTCCCTACTGCTCGTGGAAGCTATTCCCAGAAGAGGGAACACCCGGAGTAGAAGCTTCAAGAAGCTGCCTGAAGAAGAAGCACCCGAAGCGAGTGGCTGCTCGCCACGCAGCCGAGAAGAGTGACAGAAGTCTCGCCCGCATGGTCCGGAGCCCATTGAAGTTGATAGGCCCTGTTGGCCCTTTTTTGGAACAGGGTGCATGGCACTGCACCCGGAGAAGAAGCAAAAGAAGAGTGGCGATCCCGTCACCCGGAAGAGCTGGACAAACACAGGGGCGCTAGAGAGAACAAGAGGAGAAGCCCGAGGACTCGTAGCACCACAAGCCAAGAGCACCCCAAAGACGCCAGACAGCCACCAAGGCGGACCGATGGCCCTGGCGACAGCACCAAGGAAGAACCAAATGTAAGCCGCAGCAAGCGCAAACCGCGTACCTCCCATCGCTTCACAGTGAGACCGTCCAGCCCCGAGTGTCGGCAGTCGAAGTCGAACTGCATCCCTGCTCCTGACCGCCAATGCCAGAGGTGAAAGAACAGATTCAGAAAAGACAGACATGCAACTACGACGTTCCTCCAGAAACCTCCTCTCCTAGTCGACCGTCACCACCTGTTGTCCAGGCCCAATGGCAACTACATCATCAGTGCCATGGGCATGACACTGCACTCAGCAAGAAACGTGGAAGTGTGATCGGAGGGTCTACACCAAGAATCGGACAAACGGCTAAGTTCAGAAGGGGAAGTCGTGAGGGGCCGGGCGATGAAGAGAACCCGAGCTACAAAAGGAGCGAGTCCTGATACAGCAACAGCATGGGAAGAGGGTGATAACCCGAGAAGGAACTGGCAACCGCACAGCGGGAGCCCGAGAGTAAGCCGCACAGTCTGCGCGAACCGAGTCTCATGCCTCACGTTCCTCAGCGTGTCTATCACTCCCCTGTCACCAACGTCCCAACAGCCCAAGAAGTCTAAGTACACGGATGCAAGTGCCTCCCCAAAGGAGATGGAGGTACCTGGCCACTCCCTGCCTCAGGTGATCGACTCCAGACTGAAAGCCTGCAACCATCAAGGCAAGTCATCACCCGCCATTGTCCAGATTCACCACACGACTGGCCAGGCCATCATGCCAGTCCTCATCAAGTGCGTCAAACGAAACCATCTCGAGTACCAATGGAGTGGAGTCGCACACTATTGCCAAACTAGCTAACAAGAAGACTCAGAGGCTACCTGCTAACCTGGCCTGCACCTGAACTGCGGCAGCGAGAGCATGTCCTAACCAAGACCCATACACCCTTGAGGTTTGTGCGAGAGACTGGCTACTGGCTCCTCAGCAGTTTTGCAGCTGCCCCCAGTCGGCACACACGCGACCCCAGCGCAGCCTACAAGCAGTCCCGTGGCAAGCCCGACAAAGGGCCTCCCCAGGCGGGAGAGTTGGAAGAGACATTGCCCCACGGACAGGTCACCGGACACAGCAAGACAGTCTAACAGAGACTTCAGGCGATCCTGCAACCATTCAGTAAACTTTCACCATGGACTCCAACCATGATCTTGACACACCCAGTCAATGAACTATCGTTACCCACCACATACCATCCTCCATGTCAGCGGAAGGAAGATTCTTGGGACTAAAGGACATGCTTACACCGCCACGTTACTAGTGCGCAGCTGACCTCTCCAAGCAAGCGTTCGTGTCCTGAACCGCTCAGGTTAAATGATGAGTACCTGCTGAGATTGTCCTGGCTCAGTCGAAGTCACCAGTCCTTGTCTGCTGCCTTCCTGATGCCGGACCCGAGAAACTGATGGACCCTGTGGTGTATATTTTGTTGCTGTTTATCCCTACAGGTTGAACTAGTGAGCTCTTGTTTTTTTTCATTAAAATTTGGGAGGAATGTTGTGTCCTGCAAAACACGTTCTAGTGTCTCGACAGACACAGAGTTGGTAGCCACTCCCCGATGGGAGTGGGCACACTTGCACCCCCCCACGCATCCCTCACAGGCGTCACGAGTGACGTGAGCCTGTCAATAAAAGGGCCCGGTGCACGTGCTCGTGGCCAGTTGATTAACCACAGCCACTGTGTCCGTGTCAGTCCTTTAGCAGCATGTGGGCCTAGGGCCCACAACACCACAATATTTTCTCACGTAGGTTTCTTGCCTTTGTTTTGGGTAAAGTTCCTACTTTAAATACATTTTCAAATAATTCCAGTAATACGCCTTTAATGCTGAGACTGCGCCACCTTCCCAGCAGTACGCACGATTCGTATCCCTTATACGCACGTTCCCATAGGCAAAAATGTAATGATAAAGTGCTGCTCTACTTTTTTTTTGTTTCAACTTATGAAAAATACTTTTTCCTTTGAAAAAGCCCATTACCTCTTCGTCCGTCTTCCTGGATGCAGTACTTACGCATGATACCTCTCCTTTCTGGCAGAACCAATTCCCTAGCTGAAACCCAAAATGTTCCCCCAAGATGGCCCGTTGCCCATGAGCCACCACAAAAGGGAGGAACAAACAAAGCACTTCCTGTAACATACCACGCCACAAGAAAACAGGAAATAGTCAACCGCCATGCCCGGGTGGGAGCACTGCTTCCAGGAAGACCAGGACTCGGAGTAATGAAGATTACCGGTAAGTAACCGGGGCATTCCCATCCTAATAAGCATCGACAAAGCCTATAGGTTTCGCCTCTGCAGGAGCTATTGGCTTTGCCAATGTCTTTTAGCCATGTTGTACAGCAGAGTAGAGTGGCATGGCGTAGAGGGTCTTGGTTGGGGTACAGTGCAGTGGCGTAGAGTAGGGTGCAGTGGCATAGAGTAGAGAGCAGTGACATAAAGTACAGGGTAGGATGTGGGAGGGAAAGAAGCAACATGGAAGGGTGGGAGGAAATAGAAGCTACATGAACGGGGCTATGGGAGACAGACTGAAAACACAAGCACTCATATGGAGTGCTTGAACACAAAGAAAAAAGTAACTCCAAAAATGGGAGCAGTGGATGGGGACAAGTACTTGGTCCATGCTCCAGGGGAGGGCCAAACACAAGAAAACATGATGCCTGCATGCCATGACATGCAGGGACGAAGAAAATGAGAACAACCTGAAGCTAAGAAATTGTAAACATGTCTTGCATACACTGTGTAGGCGAAACTTTAAAAGCAGCTATCCTATGCCTCGTATCAAAGATATTCTGACCAAAACTCTGCTTGTCTGAAAGAAATCCATCGACTTGCAGTGGAGCAGAAAAAGTCATCAAATTCTGCAATATTTACAGCGACACAATGAGAAAGCACATTAGAACGCTTTGAGGGAACAACCTTGCACTTGCAAGAAGCACGCAGGAAGTACTGACCTCTGGCTTTCTAACCCTGGAACTTCCTAAAAAAACGTTAAAAAAATTCTCTCTCTCGCTCTTTCTCTTCTCTACACCGATACAGTCCCAGGTTGCCTTCCACTTGAGAGAGAAAGAATTTATAAAAAGAAGAAAACAAAAAGGTCCACACTCTACAAAAACAAATGCAGGGCATACCACAACACAGCAGACAGGTCAGAACTCCGAGTCCTCCACTTGAGGTGCACGAGCCACCAAAAGCTCGAGCTAGATGCCTGACTCTGGCTCAGATTGAGGTCATCTTGGACCCTCAAGCCAACAACAAGCAGGCTTCTGTGTGCAGCAACATTCTAACCTCATGCATCAAGAACTGAAGACCATGCATTAACCTTTGATTTAAAATGGAAAGCTGGAAAAAAACACTCAAGTAGTTGCCGAGCAGCACAATATGAAACAAGAAAACCTGTGATCATTCCTGCCTGCACTGCTCACAAATTGTGTGATTCTCGGCAAATATTTTATTTCGCCAAGCCTTCTTTCTATCACCATCAGAGTACCTTCAAATATATAAGTTCAGGATGTGCGCTCTGCAAGAAAACTCAGGTTTGATTTATATGTTATAATTAAGGCTCCCGGCTTTCCGTTTTTACGGATTTTTACAGATAATTACAGACAGAAAACAAAGTGTTTCCTGTCTGTATTTATTTTTAAAAGCGGAAAAATGCAGAAAAGTGTGCTTCTTGTGGGTTGAGATGTCCCTAAATGCAGGTGTATGGTAATATATATTTGTATTATAATGCTCATATTTACCTGAAGGTGTAGAGTTTTGCTATTTTTTTCTGCTTAATTTGCTAAAATGCGACAGGGAGCAAAGTATGAGTGCATGTTTATCAGTTAAATAAATGTGGAAATATACCATTTTATGACTCCATATATTCGCAAAACACAAAATAAATATGGATAGATACCAATAAGATGGGCAAAAAATAAATATGGATAAATACAGACGGAAATGTTAAAAAAAAAAAATACCATAAAACCGGGAGCCCTAGTTATAATGTTGCTCAGTCCATAAGTATTTAGGCCAAATTTATGGGATACATGACAACTGACTGCCTCTAATGGCATTGTTGTAAGGGTGTGGTGTTCATGTTTAAAACTATTACTTTTAGTGAATACCTCTCAATGTGGGGATATAATCTGATGTACTAAAGTTAAGCACTTCTGATGTGTTAAAGAAATTTGAATTTTGAAGGGACTTTAATATTTGTTCATGATGTTTGTTGTACGGTTTACATGACAAATATGGTCAAGGCTCGGTTCCTGTAGGGGCTGCTAGAGCCAAGCCAGACTCTTGGCCCGGCTCTCCCTGTTATTTTGTCGGCAAGCTGTTAGAAATGGGATCTCTAGTTGGCAAGGGCTTGCACCTTTGTCCAAGTAGGGACCCTTCTTCCTAGTCAGGGTAAGGGTTGTTACACTCGTGAAGTAACCCCTGCTCACCCTCGTGGTAGCTTGGCACGAGCAGTCAGGCTTAATTCAGAGGCAGTGTGTAAAGCATTTGCACATTACAGTAATACAGTGTAAGCACTACAAACGGACACCACACCAGTTTAGAAAAATAACCAATATTTTATATACTCAAGACAAGACCAATTACGACAAAAATCCACAATACTATACTTTACGAATGAATGCTTGATACGGTAACTTCTTCTTTGCAGGAATAGCACAAAAGCAAAGTTCGTACGAGTCGGTAGCTCCGTCCGAGCCTACCGTGATGCTAAAAACCACAGAGTCTAACAGTTCCAGCCGACCGCGTCGATACGGGCCAGCAGAGTCGTGAACAGACTCGGTCACAGTACCTTTCTCGTTGTGGCTGGTACGGAGTGTACGAGCCGGTCGGCGTTCGTCGCGATTGCGGTGCAAGACGGAGCGATGCAAGGTGCGGTGTCCCTCGATGCGGTGCAGGCAGCGGCTCGATGAGCGTCGTGCAGACGGAGTCGGTGAGTCCAAGGCGTGCGATGCAGGGCGAGACGATGCTCGATGCGGTGCTGACAAGTTGCGATGCAGGCGACCTAGCCGGAGTGCGGGAGCTGGCGTCGGACAGCGGTGTGAGTCGGAGCGGTGCGTCGCAGACGTGCGAGCGGTGCCCCAAATGCGGTGCGGTCTCGACTCTTGAGCCAGTTGCAGCGACAGCGTCGGTCTGGTCCGGCTGGCACAGTGAAGCGATGCGATGCGAACTGCGGTGCCCACAGGTCACGGTGCAAGCAGCGGCTCGATGTTGGCGGCGTCGGACGTCGCCCACGGTGAGACCAGGGTTGCGATGCGAAGCGGGGCGATGCGGTCTGCGGTGCAAACAGGTCACCGGCCAGGGATGGATTCGGTTGACGGCGTCGGTTGCGGTTCCCTTCCTCTGTGGCAACTGAAACAGCGTTCCAGAAGCGGTACCCAGAGGCTTGTGAAGTCTTTGTAGTCCCTGAGACTTCTTAACAGGAGGCCAGCTCGGTTTCAGGCCCTTGGAGATACTCAGCACAAGTTTGTAGAAAGTTCAGTCCAGTCCTTTCACTGCCCAAGACAGAAGCAGCAACTGCAGGCCAACCCAACAAAGCAACAACACAGCAAAGGGGCAGTACTCCTCCTGGCAGCTCTTCCAGCTCTTCGTCTTGGCAGGTTCCTTGATTCCAGCGAGATCTAAATTCATGGGGTCAGGGCCCCAATATTTATATCCCAAATTCCTTTGTTCTCTGAAGGCAGAGAGGCCTTTGCCTAGTCCAAACCAGTTCTGGAGCACTTTGTTGACAAGTCTCCGTCCCTTCTTTCAGTGAGTAGGCCAGGGACATCAGACGCACCACTTTCCTGGGCTGCCTCTTAGAGGTCAGCTCTGTTAAGGGGGCAACAATGGTGCCATAGCCCTTAACAAATCTCCTATAGTAACCGGTGAGACCTAAGAAGGCTCTCACCTCTGTCTGGGTCTTGGGGGGGTTCCCAAGCCAGAATGATGTCAATCTTGGGTTGTAGGGGCGTCACCTGGCCGCTTCCTACCTGGTGTCCCAAGTACACCACAGAACCCTGCCCGATCTGGCACTTACTGGCCTTGATCGTGAAGCCTGCACCTTGCAGAGCCCTCAACACTTTCTCAAGGTGCTGTAAATGTTCTTCCCAGCTGGAACTGAACACAGCAATGTCATCCAGGTAGGCAGCACTGAAATCCTCCAGCCCAGCCAACACCTGATTGACCAACCTCTGAAAGGTGGCAGGGGCATTCTTCAACCCAAAGGGCATCACCCGGAATTGGTAATGACCTTCTGGGGTTGAGAATGCTGATCTCTCCTTGGCCCCATCGGTTAAGGCAATCTGCCAGTACCCAGACATCAAATCAAACGTGCTGAGGAACCGGGCAGCTCCCAACCGATCAATGAGCTCATCAGCTCTGGGGATGGGGTGCGCGTCAGTCCTGGTGACGGCATTGAGCCCACGGTAGTCCACACAAAACCGGAGTTCTGGAGTGGCACCGGGCGCCGCAGCCTTTGGGACCAAGACCACTGGGCTGGCCCAAGGACTGTGGGAGGGCTCAATCACCCCTAACGCCAACATCTTAGAGACCTCCTCCTTGATGCTGGCTCTGACCCGGTCAGTCAACCTGTAAATCTTGTGCTTCACAGGATGGCTGTCACCAGTGTCCACGTCATGGGTACACCAGTGAGTAACACCGGGGGTCAGAGAGAACAGCGGGGCGAACTGTCCCAACAACTGGCGACAGTCCCCCTGCTGCTCCTGAGTCAGAGTCGGGGAGAGGATCACACCTTCTACTGACCCATCATGCTCCTTGGTAGACAGGAGGTCAGGGAGAGGCTCACTCTCCTCTTCCACCCCATCATCTGTCGCCAAGAGCATACTCACTTCGGACCTCTCGAAGTGGGGCTTGAGGCGGTTCACGTGAAGGACCCTCAAAGGGTTCCTTGGAGCCTGCAAATCCACCAGGTAGGTGACGTCACTTTTGCGCTCCTTTACCTCATATGGCCCAGTCCACTTGTCCTGCAAGGCACAAGGTGCCACTGGGGCCATGACCCACACTTTTTGCCCAGGTTGAAATTCGACCAGAGTGGCATTCTGGTCATACCATCTCTTCATTTCTTCCTGGCTTGCTTCTAGGTTCGCCTGAGCGAGTTTCCTGAAGCGGGCAGTTTGGTTTCTAAAGGCCAGCATGTAGCTAAATACATCCTGGGGAGTTTTCCTGGGAGCCGCCTCCCAGCCTTCCTTTACCAAACTCAGAGGTCCTCTGACAGGGTGGCCATACAGGAGCTCAAAGGGGCTGTACCCAAGAGACTTCTGAGGCATCTCCCTGTATGCAAAGAGTAGGCATGGCAAGAGGACGTCCCACTTACGCCTCATGGGTTCTGTTAGACCCTTGATCATGCCTTTCAAGGTCTGGTTGAATCTCTCCACCAGACCGTTTCCTTGTGGGTGGTAAGGAGTGGTGAACTTGTAGGTTACACCACACTCCTTCCACAGGGATGTCATATACTTGGATATGAAATTGGTCCCCCTATCAGAAACCACCTCTCTGGGGAATCCCACACGGGAAAAGATCCCCATTAACGCCCGGCCCACCACTGGCGCCGTCGTTGTCTTGAGAGGGATTGCCTCCGGGTACCGGGTGGCATGGTCCACCAAGACCAGGATGTACCTGTTGCCCATGGCTGTCTTGGGATCCAGTGGCCCCACAATATCCATCCCTACCCTTTCAAAGGGTGTTCCAACAACAGGAAAAGGTTGGAGAGGAGCTTTGACCTTCCTCCCACTCTTACCACTTGCCTGGCAAGTTTGGCAAGACCTACAGTGTGCATCTGACTGCCTTCGCATTTGGGGCCAAAAGAAGTGGGTGACAAGCCTGTCAAAGGTCTTGTCCTGCCCCAAATGTCCTGCCAAAGGCACGTCATGAGCCAGACCCAGTAGGCCGCTGTTTCAGGCTCCAAGTCCTTTTGATCACCCTTTCTGGCTGCCATTGACCGAGTAGACACGCATGCCCACTCTGGCAACCCAAGCATCTCCAAGTGAGACCTGAGCTCAACCTCCTTCCATGAGGACTGCTCCAGGTCGTTTCCTAGCAGACAATCTACAGGCATGGTAGGGCTCACAACCACCCTCAAGGGACCTGGGACCCCCCCCCCCATTCAAAGGGAACCTGCGCCACCATACATTGGCGCTCTGAGTTGTCTACAGCAACTACTTGGTGGAATGCTCCTGGGACTACTTGCTTCTCAGACACCAGGTGACACCGGACTGAGGTCACACTGGCTCCAGTATCTCTGAGAGCCTCTACCCTGTTCCCATTAATGGTCACCCAGGTGCTATATTTCTTTGTGTTAGGGGGCACCTGGTTTCCTGGGACCATCTCACTGTCCCCGAGTGAGACAAGGGTCATTTCTGCGGGATCCCCACCCTCCTGTGGGCACCCCTCCTCCCCAAGCGCTACACTAGCCAACACTTTGGACTGTCCACCGGTGGGTGGCTGTGTCCCCTTCGGGCACTTGGGGTCCCCCTTAAAGTGACCTACCTGGTCACATGCATAACACTTGCGGGGGCCGGTCTCAACAGGCTTCCCTGTAGAGACCCCTTTCTTCTTATCACCGGGGGCTGGGAACCTTTACCCTGGGTACTAGTTTGGGGCCCTTTAGAGAACTCCTGTGCTTTACCCTTGTCCCCCCCACCTTTCTGCTGGGGACCCTGCCCACCTTTGGCTGAGTCTCCCCCAAACGCTTTCTTGTGGACCCTGGTACTCACCCAGCGGTCCGCTTCCATAGCAAGCTTCCTGGGGTCAGTTAGCTTACTATCCACTAGGTGCTGGCGCAGATCTGCAAAACATAGACTAGACAAGTGCTCCCATGCAATCAAGTTGTAGAGCCCCTGAAAATCTGTTACGCTACTGCCCTTCACCCAACCATCCAGAGACCTGCAGAACACATCCACACATTCCAACCAAGTGTTGGCATCAGACTTCTTACTGGACCTGAACTGATCCCTGTACTTTTCAGGAGTAAGACCATACTTTGTGAGAAGGGCATACTTCATGTCAGCATAGGTGAGGTGATACCCCTTACCCAAAGCTATCAGAGCATCCCTTGCTTCTTCCGGGAAAAGTGGCCACAATCCTGCTCCCCAATTCTCCTCAGGGACCCCATTCATGTG
The DNA here is from genome assembly GCA_963921515.1 of Calotriton arnoldi. Classification (NCBI taxonomy): domain Eukaryota; kingdom Metazoa; phylum Chordata; class Amphibia; order Caudata; family Salamandridae; genus Calotriton; species Calotriton arnoldi. The sequence continues at coordinate 411,918 of CAWUFW010011189.1, forward strand.
TATGGCTGCCTCATAACCCTGAAACCACCTTTGTATGTCATCCCCCTTCTTGAACTCCTTGCCTACGTTCTTGGGAATGTGCACAATCCTGTCTGCCTTTCTGGACGAATTGCTGCCACCATCTGAGCCTGACTTACTCCTAAGTTCTAGCTCCTTCAGTTCTCTCTCATGCTCTAAGAGCATCTTCCTCTCCTCTATGGCCAATCTCTTCTCCTCCCGCTCACTCTCCAGTCTGAGCTTCTGCAGCTCAAACTGCCTTGCCTCCCGCCTGTCCTCCAGCTCCTCTGGGGACAGACTGCTGCTGCCTGACCTGGCGGGTTCCCCCCTACCCAAAAACACATCCACCCTGGAAATAGGCTCCTCCACCTCCTCACTGAGATTACCAGGCTGCCCATTGGCATATCTGGCTGCTACCCAGGCCCTCAGCGCCTTCTGTAGCTCCTCCTTCCTTGTGAGGCCTTTAATTTGGACTTTCAGGTTTTTACAAATCGCTCGTAGCTCCTTTACGGCGTAGGATTCCAACCTATCCTCCTCAAAGATAACTTCCAGAGATGCAACGGATGATGCAATTGATTCAGGCATGACAAAAGTAGTGAGTTGAAAACTGGCAAGATCAAAAATAGGCCAAAAGAAAAAGAACCAGTATGTGGTACGTAATGGTCTGCGATATGGTAGTAGTGCACACCAATCACTGTAAGTCAAGTGCAAACACAAGTCCTATCCTCACCGCTGACAACCAATGTTAGAAATGGGATATCTAGTTGGCAAGGGCTTGCACCTTTGTCCAAGTAGGGACCCTTCTTCCTAGTCAGGGTAAGGGTTGTTACACTCGTGAAGTAACCCCTGCTCACCCTCGTGGTAGCTTGGCACGAGCAGTCAGGCTTAATTCAGAGGCAGTGTGTAAAGCATTTGCACATAACCAACAGTAATACAGTGTAAGCACTACAAACGGACACCACACCAGTTTAGAAAAATAACCAATATTTTATATACTCAAGACAAGAACAATTACGACAAAAATCCACAATACTATACTTTACGAATGAATGCTTGATACGGTAACTTCTTCTTTGCAGGAATAGCACAAAAGCAAAGTTCGTACGAGTCGGTAGCTCCGTCCGAGCCTACCGTGATGCTGAAAACCACAGAGTCTAACAGTTCCAGCCGACCGCGTCGATACGGGCCAGCAGAGTCGTGAACAGACTCGGTCACAGTACCTTTCTCGTTGTGGCTGGTACGGAGTGTACGAGCCGGTCGGCGTTCGTCGCGATTGCGGTGCAAGACGGAGCGATGCAAGGTGCGGTGTCCCTCGATGCGGTGCAGGCAGCGGCTCGATGAGCGTCGTGCAGACGGAGTCGGTGAGTCCAAGGCGTGCGATGCAGGGCGAGACGATGCTCGATGCGGTGCTGACAGGTTGCGATGCAGGCGACCTAGCCGGAGTGCGGGAGCTGGCGTCGGACAGCGGTGCGAGTCGGAGCGGTGCGTCGCAGACGTGCGAGCGGTGCCCCAAATGCGGTGCAGTCTCGACTCTTGAGCCAGTTGCAGCGACAGCGTCGGTCTGGTCCGGCTGGCACAGTGAAGCGATGCGAACTGCGGTGCCCACAGGTCATGGTGCAAGCAGCGGCTCGATGTTGGCGGCGTCGGACGTCGCCCACGGTGAGACCAGGGTTGCGATGCGAAGCGGGGCGATGCGGTCTGCGGTGCAAACAGGTCACCGGCCAGGGATGGATTCGGTTGACGGCGTCGGTTGCGGTTCCCTTCCTCTGTGGCAACTGAAACAGCGTTCCAGAAGCGGTACCCAGAGGCTTGTGAAGTCTTTGTAGTCCCTGAGACTTCTTAACTGGAGGCCAGCTCGGTTTCAGGCCCTTGGAGATACTCAGCACAAGTTTGTAGAAAGTTCAGTCCAGTCCTTTCACTGCCCAAGACAGAAGCAGCAACTGCAGGCCAACCCAACAAAGCAACAACACAGCAAAGGGGCAGTACTCCTCCTGGCAGCTCTTCCAGCTCTTCGTCTTGGCAGGTTCCTTGATTCCAGCGAGATCTAAATTCATGGGGTCAGGGCCCCAATATTTATATCCCAAATTCCTTTGTTCTCTGAAGGCAGAGAGGCCTTTGCCTAGTCCAAACCAGTTCTGGAGCACTTTGTTGACAAGTCTCCGTCCCTTCTTTCAGTGAGTAGGCCAGGGACATCAGACGCACCACAGGAGGTGGAGCCAGCATTGTGGAGGGAAGGCACTGTCCTATTCAGGGCCCAGGTGCGACCCCTCCCACCCATCTACATGTAGATCTTGCTATTCAGCCCTGTGCTGACTCACCCTGTCTCCTGGCATCCCCCAGCCCCTGTCACTCACATTCCAGACAAGGAATACACAACCTCGCAGAGGCAGGCTTGGATGGTTAGACAAGAAAATACCCACTTCTAAAAGTGGTATTTTCAAACACAGAATGTTAAAACCAACTTCACTAAAAGATGCATTTTATCATTCTGAGTCCAGGCATACTAAACTCGAATTTCTTCCATGTTCCCGGGGTCAGTTAGGATTATAAGCTGTAATAATCAAAACTGCCCGTTCTGGCCTAGGGGGAACAGGTAGCCTTGCAATAGTGAAAAACGTACTAGGCTGTAATTCACTATCAGGACATGCCGCACACACCCGGGCATACAACGCACCCTGCCCACAGGGGTACCTTGGGCCTACCTTAGGGGTGACTAACATGTAGCAAAGGGAAGGTTTAGGGACTTGCAAGTGTGTGCACTTGCCAAGTCGACATGGCAGCCCCAGGCTGCGCACAGGCTCTGCGATGGCAGGCCCGAGTTACACTTTACGGGCTGTTTGCGTGGGTGGCACAATCCAGTGCTGCAGCCCACCAACAGCATTTGGTCTATAGGCCCTGGCACTCGCAGTGCACTTTACAAGGGACTGACACATAAACCAAATAGGCTAATCATGGAAACACCAATCCATAACACATTTTATACAGGAGCACTTGCACTTTCCCACTGGACCGCAGTGAGGAAAGTGCGCAGAATCATCACACCAGCAAAAACAGAGTCAAAACCGGGAGGTCAGAAAGCAAAAAGTCAGGGGAAACACGCCAAAAGATGCCAAGTCTAACACAAGCCCACCTCTTTCCTCCACCAGTACTCACTTCTCCTGTGACAGGGTCTATGGAACAGATCCCACTCCCATTGACTTTGAAGCGCTATGAAGTGGCTGCAAGACGACAAGCTGGGCCTTTGTAAGTGAAAATCTATCATAACGACCTCATCTTGGGCAGACACAAATTATCTATAGGCCCATAAATAGACCTTATGTAATTTGAAGAACTTCTAAGCTGAAGACCTGACTTTTCGTATAAGCACCTTGGGGACCACACACCTACATAACTGCTCAAGCGCCTGGATACCCTCTTGTGTGACTAGTGTGCTATACAAATCAACATAATATAACATTACATAATGTTCACTCATTTTCAAAGCACTGGCTGCCAACAGATACTATTTTAAGGGTGTGTTGACGAGCCAAACAGAATGCAATTAACACGTACAGGTCATGCACTTCACAGAAATCTGTGGTGTCGCATTCTAGTTGTTCTGGCACCATGTCACTTCCGCTGAGGCTTACGAGCGCGGAGTGACGTGGACGGGAGTCGCGACATACAAGGCGGGCTGGTGCAACGTATGTGCCGGCTCTCCCTCTCCAAATAAAAGGAGTACGAATCATAACCCCGGCTCCAGTGTCTCATTTGCATGGGCGTACCGTCTCTACAAACTGGCGACGAGTCATCCGTAACTCCGCGTGCAGCTTGCAACGCACCGGGAGCCTGTCTCCAGCACCGCGCCTGCAGATCATCACGAACAGCGGTAGCAGCCACGATCACCGCTCCGAAGGTCAGTTGGAGAGGGAGAGCAACGGCGCCAACGCACGTGGTGGGAGTCCCTATGCAAAACCTCCCCCATGCGTGGCACCGCGTTCAAGGCAGTCAATCCCAAGCACCCGCACCCAACAGGTTGCAGAGCGCGCCCATTCCTCACGCTGAAGTAGGCGCACTACAAGTCGGCGGCCATCTCAGGCGCGCGTGTGTGAGGACACGCATACTGCCCGCCCAGCACCCCGAAATCAAGGCCATCTGTAGCCCCTGAGCACCACGAGGCACGTGTCGAAGGAGGCCATCCTACAGCTGTCCACCTCCAGGCTCTTCCTGCTGTGCGTCCTTCGCTCATAGCCCTGCTGTGCAATGTCCACCTTATCACTCCTAGGACAAGCATTCCAGGAGTACAGGAACTGGGTAACAAGCACCCTTCTCAAGAGAGCAGTCTCCACCCATCCACTGCTGCTGTTCAAGCACTATGTGCGCACAAACCTTCTCCCTGACCAACCCGGTCCCCTTCCTCCCGAAACCAGGGGAGCCGGCCATGAAGTGGGCTGACTGGAAGTGCTACTTCCTCAACTACTTATCCGCCCTGGAGGATGAAGGGGAGGAGGATTTCTCTAGTAAACGTAAGAAGAGAATTCTACTACACAATCTGGGTCCTGAAGGGTTGCGAGTCTATGAGGGGATGGTAAAGAAAACACAAGACGCAGAGGACATGGATGTGTTCCAGCATGCCTTAGACGATTTGGATTGCCATTATCAACCAGTTATTTGCACGGCCATAGACAGATACAATTTTTTTCAGCGCAAACAAAACGACACAGAAACAGTAGAAGACTATGTAGCAGCGCTGAAAAAACTAGCAGTGAATTGTAAATTTGGCCATCTCCACGATGAGTTTGTGCGCGATCAGATCATAATGCACACAGTACACACCAGTACAGGAGAAATTATGGGTTAGCGGGGAGGCACCCCTGAATGACATCATAGCGATCGTAAACAGGCCGGTGCCATCAGACATTCCGGTGACAAAAAAGGTAGTTGCTACAGATGTGGCAGTCAGTCTCACATGGCACATGATAAGAGATGCCCTGCCTTCCATGTGAAATGTTCGTTTTGTGGGCTGGTGGGACACTTCGGTAAAGTCTGCAGACGGAAACCCAGCCACTCTACAGTCAAATGTGTCATGAATGATTCGGATGTAGAAGAGGGGGAGGGAGGTGATGATGATTGTATTCTCTGTATTGAGGACCATGTTATGGGCATTGATTGTAACAGCCGGAAAAAACCATCCTGCATATTGACCATAGAGGGGGTACAGATATCAATGGTAGCAGATTCAGGGTCCCCATACACTATAATCCAAAGAGATATCTGGGAAAAGGACTTTGCCGCCACAGTAGGGAGTCACTTATACCCCACTGACGTACACCCCGTCACCTTCACGGGAGAGAAAATCCCCATGGTCGGGTTCAGACGGCTTAAATTTTACTTCAAAGGGAGAGTAACAATGGGCAAATTGTACGTTGCTGAAAAGGGCCCTTCCGTCCTGGGATGGGCCGACCAAGGAGCCTTAGGCATCCAACTCAACCCTAACGGCGACACACAAGTACTCATGACGAGTGACTCATGACGAGTGACTCATCCCTGTCTGAAGGATCCCCGTGGCAAAAGGAATTCCCTGAAGTCTTTGGCGGGGCTATAGGAAAACTTTCAAAATTCAAACACAAGATACTGCTCAAAGAGGGCGCAGTGCCAGTCAGCCATAAAGTTCGGAACATACCCTTCAACTGTAGGGAGGCGGTGCAGCTGGAATTGCAGCGCCTGGAAGACAACGGCATCATAGAGTCCATCGAGAGTGCAGAGTGGTTGGCGCCCTTGGTCGTAGCGCGGAAACCAAATGGCAAAATACGCCTCTGTATAGACCTCAGAGAATTGAACAAGAATATAGTCGTAGACAAATTCCCACTGCCAAGAATCAACGAACTGTTGGCCCAGACCAAGGGAATCAAATGGTTTTCTACGATAGACCTCACAGTGGCATATCATCAGATATCACTTCACCCCTCATGTAGGAAGCTGACCTCCTTCACCACCCCATTCGGCTGCTACAGATTTCGGCGCATGCCATTCGGCCTGGCGTCCGCCGCCGCCGTATTTCAAAAACTTATGCACAGATTGTTCAAGGATCTCAGCGGCGTCTTATATTTCCAGGACGACATACTCGTCATGGGGAAGACCAAAGCAGAACACGACGACAAACTGAGAACAGTGCTACGGAAAGTGGCAGCGAATGGTCTCACGGCGGAACTGGAAAAGTGCAGATTTGGCCTCCAAGCAGTCACGTATTTAGGGCACGAGATCAGCGACAAAGGGATCTCTCCCAAGAAGGCGAACGTTGACGTCATCATGTCTGCACCCACGCCACGTAACAAGGATGATGTCCGCTCCTTTCTAGGGTTAGCTGAATTTTACAGCAAGTTTGTCAGAAACTTCGCCACGAAAACACACAGCATGCGCCAACTTTTGAAGGAAAAAAACAAGTTCAGCTGGACATCGGAGTCCGAGATGGAATTTGAGAGCATCAAGAAAGACATTTGCGATGCCATTCCCTCAGCTCCCAGCATATTGACAACTGATGCCAGCGACAAAGGGTTAGGGGCGGTCCTGTCCCAACGTTCCACGGATGGCACGGAAACCACCATAGGGTTTGCCTCACGTACCCTCGCCCCTAATGAGGAGAAATTCAGCGTCATCGAAAAAGAAATGCTGGCGTCCATTAGGGCCATGGAAAAATTTCGTCAATACCTCTGGGGTTCCCGGTTCAGACTCAGGACGGACCATAAACCATTGATCAAGGTTCTCACGTCCAGGGGCAACGCCACGGCTACTCCACGCATCGCTAAGATGACCTCAGACTCTTGGATTTTGTCTACGACGTGGAATACCTGCCAGGACATAAGAACAAAGTGGCGGATTATCTTAGCCGTTCTGCTGCCTGTGAGGGGGCACCGCACCACAGCGAGTGGGACGAATACAGTGTGGCATTCACGACAGACCAAGAGGACATCATCAGCGCTCAGGATTGGGAGGCAGCCTACAACGAGGACTCAGTATTGTCGCAAGTGAAACAGTGTGTTACACGTGGATGGCCCAAGAAGAAGCACATGAGAGACGACCTCAGAAAATATTGGGAGGTACGCGACGAACTATCCATCAGCCACGACACCATCTTTTTGTTAAGAGGAGACAAAGTAGTCCCCCCGCGAGAGTTAGTGGACCGCATCCTCAGCATAACGCACGACGGACACCGGGGGATCGTGAAATCAAAGAAGCGAGTGAAACTATCGTACTGGTGGCGAGCCATCGACGCCTCCGTGGAGCGGTATGTCAGAAACTGTGAGCATTGTGCCAATGCAGACAAATCACTGACCATGCTACGACCCCCTATGGGTGAGTTCCTCACGCCCAACAACCCCTGGGAGGAATTGTCAGTCGACATTTTGGGCCCGGTACTGGATTCGTGGGGGATACCCAAATATGTGATCGTCCTGGTTGATAGATACTCCAAATGGCCAGAGGTGGAAGTCTGTGAGAAGGTGGACACAGATGCGGTCATTTCCTTTTTCACCAACGCGTTCTTAAGGGAAGGCATTCCGAGAGTGATTACATGCGACAATGGTCCCCAGTTCACTTCGGAGAAGTGGTCGGCCTTCCTCAGGAGGAATGGGGCCGTGGCTAAACACACGCCAGTGTATCACCCCGCAGGAAATGGTCTAGCGGAACGATTCAACAGAGTGATTATGGGTTCCGTTCAAGCAGCCATTAGCGCAGGCAAGAACTGGGAGACGGAACTCAAGAGGACGGTGTGGGCATATCGAATAACACCCACCCTCAAAGGATACAGCCCGTTCAAAATCCTCGGAGGAAGGGAACCGTTCACCAGAGACAACCACGTTTGGATGAACCTGCAATTACAAAGCAAGTGGTCACCAGCGGTGGTCAGAAGCAACTTAGAGAAAGCTCAGAAGACTTACAAAGCCAACTATGACAAGAGACATAGAGTACAAGAGGTCTCCTTAGCAACGGGAGATTGGGTCCGGGTAAAACTGGGCAACCTGGTGAAGAGAGGCGATAGCAAGTTCAGCAAGCCTCTACAAATCAGAGAACTTTACTCACGCTCCGCCTTACTGAGCGATGGCAAAGTGTGGTCGCAAAGCAGAATGGCCAAATGCAACAAAGTCATCGGGTGGAACACGGACAACGCAACCACTAGCCCTGGATATAGCGGAGGGGAATCAGACTATGAGGATGGAGGCATCACCTCAGGTACACTGAGGAACTGCACGATGAGGGGGACAGGGGGTGATGCAGGTACCATGACAGAAAGGAACAACTCTGATTCCACACAGCCCACTCCACCTCAGGTAACCAATGACACGGGCAACCCAGACATCACGCAAAGGGCTACCTCCTCACACGACAAGAGCCAGGAAGGGAGGACACAAGAAAGCAATACCCGCTCAGGGGAAACACAAGTACCACAGGTCCCCCTCAGGCGCACCCGCACAGGCAGGACAGTGGTGCTACCCAGGAAATACAGCGAGTATGATATGTAACCCATTTCTTCCCTCTCCCTCCTTTCCATTATCCCTTCCCCTCCGCCCAGTCTTCTCCGTGTCGTATATACAGCCATGTCTTGTTCTCTAGTTTATCCTATGTGAACACGCAGTCAGCACTTAGATGCATTGTTCTGTTATCCTTAGTGTTGTTGTTAAGGGGGGAGATGTGTGGTGTCGCATTCTAGTTGTTCTGGCACCATGTCACTTCCGCTGAGGCTTACGAGCGCGGAGTGACGTGGACGGGAGTCGCGACATACAAGGCGGGCTGGTACAACGTATGTGCCGGCTCTCCCTCTCCAAATAAAAGGAGTACGAATCATAACCCCGGCTCCGGTGTCTCATTTGCATGGGCGGTACGTCTCTACAAAATCTTCTGGCCTCCGCCTATTCCATCAACTCAATAACTAGAACCACACTTCTGCTAACATCTGCCGATGTCTAGAGGCACCACGACCTGACAAGGAAGCAAGCACTGCACGCTCTGCTCCGCTGCTGTGCCTCCCAATGCAGAAGACAATGTGCCTGTCCAAGAGAAGGAAAGACAATATCGCTTTAGCACTAAGCCTGTGCCCTTCATGCATTATTCAAATGGCGAGCAAACAGTGGCGTAACGAAAGTTGAGGGGGCCACCCTGCAAGGTACAGGGAGGGGCCCCCACTCCGGATTTAATCCGGAGCTCTCAGTCCTGTGCTGAAGGGACCCCTTGCAGCTCGGGGGCCCCCCTGCACCGCAGGGGCTGCGGGGGCCTGTGTTACGCCCCTGAGCGCACATTGCACTATGTAAGCGGATGTACTACATCCAGGCCTCGGGTAGCCCCACCAAACCCATCCAAACTTTATTGCCTTGCCCCTACCCGATGTATGCCAGAATCTCAGCAGCACGACAAGTGGCAGAGAGGAGGCTGCAGCAAATCGTAGGCAATCTTTTAAAGACCTATTGCATGCATCAACTCAAAAATAGATTGTGAGAAATTTGGATAGACATTAATACCAAAATTCCCAATGAAAGCGTCTTGCAATTTGAGCACCCTCAAGATAAAGTGAGATAAATTAATAACCCAAGCGTCTGCTGTACTGACGTTAAGGGGCCGATTCGAATTCTCACATGGCAAACTCAGCCTTTTATCCTTCAAAGGTTGAAGAACTGAGGGGCATATTAGCAAGGGCGTTATCGGCACTTTTTGCCGCTAAAGCGGCGATATTTCTATCGCCCTATTAGCAAGCTGTCGCTAACAGTTGTTAGCGACAGCTTTATGGCGAAAGCGACCGTTTTGGTGCTGCTATGCATGTCAGCGATATTTATCGCTAATGACATGCAAAGTAGGTGTTCCCAACTAAAAGCGACTGCAAACAGTCGCAAACACAACTTCCCCCTATTACCAATGCACGTGAAGCGATAAAAAAAGTCGCGCTAACCGCGATTATCGCTGGAATTTAACACCTGCTAAAAACCTGACTTAACCATTCTTGTCAATGGAAGGTGGATTGTAAGGTTAAGTCCTCACCTGCCTATTGGCAAGCTTTTCATTAGCGCAGTGAATTTATCGCTGGATTTCTCGCGCTATTGCTGGGTTTCGCCGCTATTGCTGGATTTTCTATCGCCTTGGAGATAAGCGTTGATAATAACACGTTATCTCCACGATGAAATCCAGCGATAGCCGGCGATAAAAAAAACAGCGCTAAGCGCGCTTTGCGATAATTATCGCAAATCCTTGGTAATATCCCCCTGAGTATCTTGAGGTGGGTTAATAGTAACAAATTGTTTTGTGTTCAACGAAACACCTAAATTCGCGGTATTACGTGACAAAGTTTCTACGACGGTAAACTTTTTTGAGGTCACCAAGTGACTTTAAGCTAATTCCTACTACAGGTAGTCTGATACAGGATAAAACACAAGTGGTTTAGGGGCGGGGGCAGAGTATGTGGCACACAATAAGTTTGGACATTCTTAAACTGAACAGTGCCGAAGACGGGATCCAACGTCACTGCCTGTCCTTGAGGACGCAGCGTTCTGGACTTAACAATGGGGCCCTTTCTGTCTCCTGCTAGAAGCGGGGCTTTCATTCACACTTCTTGACATTTTACATACAATGAACTCTTCCCCCCTCCCTTGGCCCCCGGTTTACAGTAGAGGCCTCCCTCTTTACACAAGCATTGTCAAAGCCAATATGGCCTACAGTTTAAAAAAAAAAAGTGATAAGACGTGGCCAGAGTTGACTGCATCATATCGATTTTTTTTTTAAGCCTTGTTGCACTGCGGCCCGCGCTTTCTGTGTAGCATGTAGACAAAACAGCAATGGGGTGTTTGGGGGGGGGGGGGGGGGAGGTCAATGTGCTAGAAGCATGGGTACTCACAAACTTTTTCTCGGGGGCCAAAAGTACAGTCTGGATTGTGGCCGAGGGCCGCACCAATAGGCGGGGTCAGTGTGGGCGGGGCCAGTGTGGGCGGGGCTACAAGAGTTAAAAAAATAATCACCTTTTCAAAACACTACTAGACAAGTGCAGCATTCACCTGTAAATAGACATGCATGAATAAGAGGGATGTAGGTCACCTGTGAACAGAGACAGGGAGGACTATAAAACCATATAAAGAGATGTGTAGTGAAATGTGGGCGTGAGGGACAGAGTTAAACTGGGACACAAAATAGACCCCAGTACCCAAATAAAAGTGTCTGCTTTTAGTAAATTAGAAAACTAAAAAAGTGGCCTATGTCAGGAAATTGAGACTTTTTTTATCTAATAAAGACATACGTTATACATTTTTAGCATGTTATGGAAGACTCCATGCATTTGAGCTCGATGCAAAAAAATGCCTATTTTAATATCCGGGAAATCAACAGTAAAATCTTGCCCAGCAGACCGTAAAATAGGCCCACAAAACGCCCAAAAACAGTCCATCACTGACCTGAAGGAGGACCTGCGAGGAAGGCAAGCTGGCGCGAACAGGCTGGCAAAGGAGCTGGTCTGCGGACAGAGAGGATGGGAGCAGGCTAGCCCAATCCACAGGAGGCCCCCCTGCTGCTGCAATCCTCAATGGCGGCGGAGAGTTCTGAGATCAGGTTGCGGGCGGCAAGGATGGGAGCAGGCTCATCCTGATCTCGCAGCCCGCAGCCTGGCTGGCCCGATCCACAGGACACCCCATGCTGCAATCTTCAATGACAGCGAGATCAGGCTGTGGGCGGCGTGGAAAAGAGCAGGCTTCAATATTATCGGCAAAGGCAGCAAGAAGCTCTTGAAAAGGCCCCATAAAAGTCAGCTGTGACTGAGCAACAGTGGACTTTCAGAGGGCCTTTGCTTCCCGCCAGTGCCGGACGCATGACATCGCTGAGGCAATGAGTAAACACAAAGGAGAGCCGCTAGAGAATGCGCAGAAAAGCCGCTATCGCACTTGCTCCAGCGGCCCTTTTGTGTTTACTGAGCGCCTCGGGGCGCCTGCTGCAAACGGAGCAGCTCTGCTGGGGTTTCATGGTAAAGGTCAGAGGTCGGCAGGCCGCCATGGAAGGGCTGGCGGCCCACGGGCCATACTATGAGTACCACGGTGCTAGAGAGTGGGAGAAGGCGGGGGTTTCAACAAAGGAGGGCGAAGTTATTAGGGGAAACACAAGCAGGATAAAGAGTTACTTTTCGACATGCACTGAATGAGAGTGTATATCCAAAAGTAACGGAAGAATACCTGCAGGAGCCTGCGGCCAGTGGAAGGACACTGGCCACAGGAAGCTGTACTTGGTCCATGCTCCATGGCACCGACGAAGCCTGAAGCCAGGCGGAAGCCGAGGCAGAACAAAGGGCTGACCAAAGGTAAGTAAAGAAACGAGAGTGAAGTGGGAGCCAGCCAATGGTAAGCAAAGGTAAGTAATGGGTGGGCTGTAAGCCCCTTTTAAGAATTATTTTTCAGAAACAATAGCTTTCTCTAACAGCGCATGTGCGCTGTAGGCAAAACCTAGAAATGAATTTAGTCTGATGTTTCAATGGAGTAAATATGCACACATTTACAGGGTGCCAGAAGTCTTGCAAGTTGGTGGATAATCATCAACTTTTACAGGTGGACCTACACACGCCCCCCCATAAACACACCCTAAAAGGAGGCTTGCTCACATGGACATTCAACCACACATTCCACCAATGAAATTTATGTAGGCTTCAGCCGTCTTGGAAGGGGTACCATGACATTGTAGAGACACTCTTGAAAAGTAGTTGCAGGGTTTTGATCTTTCTGTGGACGGTGCACGATTGTGTAGTTGTATTCTTGTACTCATAGATCCCCAACGTTCAATGCAAGGAGGCATCTTGGTCTTTGGATTGCTTTGGATGGTCAACAATGCTTGGTGATCCGTCATGAGCGTAAAAAGCTTTCCATATAAGAATACATGGAAATGTTCACAAGCCCACACGACTGCTAAACTTTCTATCTCAGGGTGTGAATAAGCACATTCAGTTCGGGACAAACTTCTGCTTGCATATGCCACAATATGTTTTCTAGCATTTGGATGTCCACTGTGCTGTGCAAGGATTGCGCCTAACCCAACTGGGCTAGCATAAAAAACAACCTCTACATGAAGCTTTGAATTAAAGTATAGCATTTCATTAGCGTTCTCGATAGCTTGTTTGATTTTCTTGAAGCTTTCCTCACATTCAAATGACTAATGTCAAGTCTCTCAACAGAGCTCTTATGGTGTCAAAGTCTTGTATGTGTCTGGAACAGTAGCTGGCCATGCCAACAAATGAATGTAACATGGAAACATCTTGTGGGGGCCTGACAGTTGACAACGCTTGTACTTTAGCTGGATCGGGTGTCATATCCCTTTTAGAAAAGATATGGCCAAATAATTTTAGCTTTCTCTTATGGAACTCGCATTTCTCAGCATTCAAGTTAAACCTGCCTCAACAAGTAACCGACACACTTGCGTGAGAACTTTATCGTGATCCTTCAGAGAAGCTTCAAAAACCAATATGTTATCACTATACTTTTTTTTAATTTTTTTTTATTTACATTTTTAACCAAACATTTCCAATACATTCCAACAGGCCAGTTCAATACTAATCAAGAAAATAGCTAATATAGCCATAATTACATCAGTACACAAAGCTAATAACAGCTTACACCGTATCCATCCTCCATGAATTTCAAACATGATAAGAAGCAAGCAGAAAATAGTGCACATAGTTAAGCAAACATTATCCCAGGAGTAAGCATTTTGCACATAACGGCCTCGGAGGGGCTTTTACATCTTTTATGCATTGGGCCACTAGTCATACACACCAATACATGCGTCCTGACATTCGAATTGGGCATGGGGTGTGAGGGTATCATGTTTAGGGTGTAGTCTGCGCATCTCCTGTGTCCACCACTCCAATCGTTGTTTGTGATCCAGCGTTCCATGTTAAGAATGGCTCCCATATATTCCGAGGTCTAGAGGAGGGTGGCATCAATTCCCAAAATGTGCTCAACTGTGCGTGCCCATATATGAGGTCCCTAACCCAATCTTTAATAGAAGGCACTCGGCGTCTGCCCCAGAGGACTGCAACCTGTCTCTTAGCAAACAATAGGAGGAGAGCATGCAATTTACGCAACTTGAGCGGTGTATCTTTTACGTACCCTAGTAGTCCAAGCGTGGGGGACGGGGCCAGTGACAGCCCCAAGATGTTGTTCACTGACTCAAAAATCTGCCCCCAGAAGACGGCTATCCTGGGACAGTGCCATGCAATGTGGAGGAATGTAGCTGCGGCATAGCCACATCTCCAACAGTTATCGTCGTCCCGGATGCCCATTCGGTGGAGGCTCACTGGTGTTCTGTAGTATCTATGCAAATACTTGAAGTGGATCAATCTCAACTTATAATTCAGGGAGAGTTCCGAAAGTTGACCACAGCAATAATCCCACTGTGCCTCAGTCAGGGGCGTCTCCAGCTCGTCGTTCCAGTGCCTAAACGACGTGGGCGTCACTACCGGGGCGGTATCTTGCATGCGGGTGTAAAGGCGCGTAATGAGTTTACGGGGAGATGGGAATTTCAGCAGGTTATCCAATGCAGGCAGGGCCGGCGGCGCTTTCGGGAAGTCTTCCCAGAGGGCACGGCACGCCGTGCGTATTCTATGATATAAAAACATCTCAGAGAACGGTACCACCTGACCCTCGGGAGCTACAGGAGGAGGCCGAAATTCATCTCCTGGATATAAATCCTCAAACGTCTGGAGAGTCATTTTCTGAGCTAAAGACCTGCTCAGACTGTCCCGTATACCAGGCATCATCGGGTTCTGAGCCAGGGGAATGGAAGGGGCATACAACACCGGGATCCCCGCTCTTCTACGCAGTTCATCCCATGACCAGCACAGGGTCCCAGCAGAGTCTATGTCACCTCGAGGGCGGCGTGCCCTTTGATACAGCGCCACTTTTAGCGGGATGGGGGCCATGGCATCTGTCTCAACCGCCACATGCGGCTGGAATTGGGTCGGGTGGACCCAATAATGCAAAAATTGTGCTTGAGCACATAGTGCATATAGCCGCATGTCAGGGGCTCCCAAACCGCCCTGTCGCAACGGGAGAGTTAGCAGATCCCAAGAGGCTCTAACCTGCTTCCCGGCCCACGCCAGCGTGGTCAGGTTTGCTTGGAGGGTGTTAAAAAATTGTTTGGTGAGTGGAATCGGTATGTTAACAAACAAATACAAAAGTTTTGGCAAAATAACCATTTTGGCTAGGGCTATCCTGCCGGCTAACGACAGTGGCAACCGAGCCCACACTTTTACCTTTTCCTCCAGCCACATAACAGTTCGGCCGTAATTGAGGCGCCACACCTCCTGTGTGTCTCGACTTATCCAGACCCCTAAATATTTAACCTCAGCAGCTTCCCATCGCAAGGGGAACTCCGACGTTACCGGAGGGGTACCATCCGTCAACGGAAATATCACCGATTTAGCCCAATTTATAAATACACCCGAAAGTCCGCCAAATCGTATGAACTCCCTCAGCATCGGATCTAGATTCTCTGCGGGGTTCACAACGTAAAGCGTGACATCATCCGCATATAAGGAGATGAGCAAGCTACGAGAGCTGAGTCCAATACCTCGTGCAGTATGGTGTTGCCTGATACGGGCGGCCAGGGGTTCCATTGCGATTGCAAAAAGCAGCGGGGATAAGGGACACCCCTGTCTAGTGCCGCGAGAGATCCGGAAGGGATCAGAGAGCACCCCATTCACCTGGACACGTGCCGTGGGCGAAGAATACAGCAGCCTAATGCGGTTCATAAAGAGCGGACTAAAGCCCATGCGCCCCAGAATGGAAAAAAGATAGGGCCATTCGAGCGTATCAAACGCCTTAGTGGCGTCTAAAAACACCACTGCGGCTTTTTCATCTGGGTGTAAGTAGTGCAATACCGAAAAAATCGTTCGTAGATTATGGGACGTCGATCTCCCCGGAATAAACCCCGATTGATCTGGCAGCACTATTATGGGTAGGAGAGGCTGCAATCTGTTAGCTATCAGCTTCGCTAGGATTTTGACATCCACATTAATCATAGAAAGTGGACGGTAGGAGTCCAGCTCCTCCTCCGGTTTCCCAGGCTTTAAAAGCGTGAGAATCGTCGCCTCCCTCATGGACTGGGGTAGCACGCCAAACTCCAGCGCTTCCTCATACACCGCTAACAACCTAGGTGCCAAGTCCTCGGCATAGGTTTTATAGAATGATGTAGTTAGGCCATCGGGACCAGGAGCTTTACCTAGGGGTAGGCCTTTAATAACCTGCGCCACATCTTCTACTGTAAATGGGAGGTCCATATATTCTCGATGAGTGTTGTTAAACCAGACCAGTGCCAGTGAATCAAGGAACGATTGTTGCTCCTCTTCACATGCCCCCCGAGTGGTTGTGTACAACCGGGAATAAAACGCGGAGAACTCATCAGACACCCCCACGTGGCCTCTAACCATGTTGCCCTGCGGATCTCGTATCTCATGAAGAAATGTCGCCGATCTAGATGGTCTAATCATGCCTGCTAATGTGCGCCCCGGCCTGTCCCCCTCCCCGTATCGACGGGCCTCAGCATATTTACCCAAAAATTTCGTTTCGCGCTGCGCCTCCTCTGCATAATCTAACAGTAAAGATTTCAATTTTTGTGCAGTGAGAGGGTCATTTGTGGAGTAGAAAGTGTCTTCTAGTACCTTAATCTGGGTCTCCAGGGAGGTAAGCGTACCCCGAATGGCCTTCAGCACCCCCGCCTGCCGCGCAATGCATTGACCTCTGATCACCACCTTAAAGGCCTCCCAAAGTGATGCCTCTGTATCCACAGATCCCAGATTGTTAGTAAAGTAGTCAGTAATGTCCCCCTTATCTCTTCCTTAAAGGCCTCATCCAGCAGGGCATGTGGTGGGAGACGCCAGGTGAATGCACGGGGAGTGACCCCGGGAGCAGTATTCGCAACAAGCATGGGGCGTGGTCCGACAGTGTGCGCGGTAAGTGCGAGATGTCAGTGGTCCAGGCCGCAACGTCCCTAGAGACCAACCAAAAGTCCAGGCGGGACCACGCACTGTGATGGTCTGATATACATGTACCTTCCCTCACCAAGGGATGTCTAGTACGCCAAATGTCTACTAGGTCCCCATCTGCAGCTATGGATTGCAAAGCGGCACTGGCAGCCGGGTGTAAAGAGCGAGCCACCCCCTTCCTGTCCATGGCATCGTCCAATATGGCATTGAAATCTCCACCCCACAACACGGTGTCATATCCTGTCGCCTTGATTCTGGACCATATATCCTGAAAGAATTCGGGGGAATCAATATTCGGACCATAAACTGCTGCAATCACCAGGGAAACCCCTCCCAACAATCCACAGATAATGACAAACCTCCCCTCAGGGTCTCTGTGCGCTTCTCGCTCGCGCCAGTCTATCCCCTGCTTAACCAGCACAGCTACGCCTCTAGCATAATTGGAATATATGGAGGAGTACATATGACCCCATCTTCGATGGCGCAGTCTCTGAGATGGTGCAGCGTTTAAATGCGTCTCCTGTAATAAGCAGACGTCAATGTTATGTCTAGATAAATAAGCATGCACAAGTCTGGACTTACGACTATCATTTAACCCTCTAATGTTCCACGTTAGCAAATTTAATGGTTGTGCGTGGGCTTATCTATATGGAACTCTTCAGCGCGGATGAGGGACTCAGTGTGTATAGTAAGCAAATCGCAAGGTGTGTACAGTGACCAATGTATAGTATCCATACTGGCTTCAAACAAACAAACAATGCCCGCCACCCACCCACCACCCACTCCAACCCCCCAATCAGGTTGCAGCATAACCCTCCCTGAAGAACTAGAACAGAACAATCTCCTGAAAATAAAAGGGAAACTTCCCATGGGGGCGTAGTGGCAACAGCAATCACCCCTGTGTTAACAGGGTGGCTGGGAATACTGCAGTGTACGCTACAAGCCCTCCCCGACATCCCCAGGCAAATCAGCTAACTAAAGAAAATAGAGCATAAAAGCCCACAGTCATGTATATATGAAATACCACATAGCTCAGCAATTCGTTGAAGAGGCACTCAGATCGGAAGAGAGCGATGTCAGGAGTCAGTCATTATCACTGAGTTGGCTAGACGTGGATGCCGCTGCCCCACGAGGGTCCCTGCTTTTCTTCCCCCCCACGTGCTTGGCGAATTTCAGGGCAGATTTTGCGTCAGTGAAGTAATGTGCGGTACCATCATACGAAACCTTCAACTTGACAGGGTATAGCAAGGAGTAGGGAATCTGCGCCTGTAAAAGTAGTCTCTTGGCCTGTAGAAATTCGCGTCTCGCCGCCTGTACAGTTGGGGTAAAATCCGGGTAGAGCGATATGTTGTTACCCTGATAGGACAATTGGCCTTTCTCCCTCGCCATTCTCAATATATTGTCCCGGTCCTGATAGTTCAGCAATTTGGCCAATATCGGTCTTGGCGGCGCCCCACTGGAGGCTTCTGACCAAAGGATCTATGTGCTCTTTCCACCACGAAGACAGGGGACAAATGAGGGTCAAATAGCGCATGCAGGAGGTCCGTCACAAAGGTTTCCATCTTGGTAATGGCGGTGGTCTCCGGAAAACCAGAAATACGTAAGTTGTTTCTCCTTGACCGCGCCTCCAAATCATCATTCTTGGCGCGGATGACCCCTAGAAGTTTATCCATGTGCAACAATTTTTCCTTGGTTGTCACCTGAAATTCGTGGAATTCGGTTTGTCGGTTTTCCAGGACGTCTAATCGGGTTTCATGGATAATGACTTGGGCCTTGACCGAGCCCAGCTGCGTAGTCAGGGTATCCAATTTGGAGTCAATATTCCTCAGGCTGGAACGCATCTCCAGCATGAGGGTGCGCAAGTCCTCTCCCTGGTCCTCAGAATGCAGCTCCTGTTGCTCCTCCATTTGTGTATCCAGAGGCGTCTCAGTTTGGCGCGTGGAGCGTCTATCAAATGTGAGTTTCGGTTGTTTGGCATCCTGTTTGCCCATGTCGAGGCGACCGGGTGGCGTGTAACCTGGTCAGATGAAATCTCTCAGCCCCAGTCAATTCTCCGGGCCTCTCAGCCGCCGACCTCCACCCCACGGCAAGCCCGACTCAAGGCGCACAATGCAGCTTGTCCCAGCGCAGATTTTCCTCAATTCCCCAATGCTGCGGCCCACCTGCGCACATTCACATCCTTTGAGGATTCTTCGTCACCAGAACTTACCGGGTGAGACAGTGGAGGCAGGCCAGCACAAGCCCTCACAGCGCAGGGATCAAATGGGGAGTTCTTCCAAAGCCTCGGCAGACTCCAGGAGCAACACCACAGGGAAACCCACAGCGAGCGTCAGTTTGCAGTCCGGCTCCGGGGAGCCATTCAAGCAGCCAAGGGACCTCGTGTCTCTGTGCTCACTCCAGGAATGTCCAGCTCCCAGTAGCTGGGGGATCAGGTGCTAGATCGATCGCGTAGCCGCCACTCTTGGACCCCAACGCCTCTGCTCTGCAAGGCGTCCCTCAATACACCGTGGCAAGGAGACCCGTTTAGGGCGTACAGTGTCTGATCAAGGGCACAGCCTCCTCCGCCTCACTCCTGCCGCAGCAAACACGGGAAGTCCACCGCAATGATGGCCCACTCCCAGCAATAAGGGGATCAGTCACAATGTTGTGGTCGCGACTTCCACCGCCTTCGCCACAGAGCACTCCGCAGGGCACGGCAGCAATGAGGAATCGCCGATGGCGCCGGATTGTCCTCTCGGCGTGTGCCCTCCTCCACCTCCCCTCCGGCGGCAAATCGTCAAAGATGGCGGCGGCAGGCCGTTGTATTCACGCCGAGCACACACCTCTCCTTGACAAAAGTCAACCACTTGCGCCGAGTGGGGCAGACACCACCAATTTCAGTCTCCTTCACACCCTGCGCCGCTCACGTACCCAAGCTCGGCTGCGAGACTAGTCGTCTCAGGGCTTCCGCATTTCCGGGTCTCGGCCTGTATCTTCGCCGCAGCCTCGAGCTCGATTTGTAGGGCGGCCGCTCTCCGTACACACAGCGGGCCTGGATCGCACAGGCGGTAGGCAGCACCTCCGCTACGCACACCTCAGAACTCGCGCAGAGCACGAATCTCACCTCCGAGCGGTCCGCTGTGGGCAGTCAGTTGGGGACATCGCTCAGGGGCTCGCCACGCCACCGTAGACAAGGATTATGGTAGGATTTACAACCCAGCCGGCGGAGCACACTCAAAGAGCGGCCATTCCGCTGCTCGGCAAACCACGCCCCCCATGTTATCACTATACTTGACAGCTTCATGACAGCCCCTATGATACGTCGAATGACATCTTGAAAAACCTCTGCAGCTGATGACACACCTAAACATAGAGGCTTATTTATGAGAGCCCTGCGTCACTTTTGCACCACTTAACGTGGTACATGCGTGACGAGGGGGTCCCATTTCGATTTATGGAGCTACGCCAAGCCAACCTGCGTGGCTTTGAGTGACCTTCTAAATCATGAGTGAGGCGACGCAGCGCAAATCGCTGTGTCGCATTACTCTGCGCCCAGGAAGCGTTCCATGGGCATTGTGGTGGGTTTCCCCACGCAATACCCATGGAATTTCATGCTGCCTCATATTTACAAAGTGATGTAAACATGGGGAAGCACCAAATCCGTACGCCTCCCGAGGTGAGGCGTAACGAGGAGAAATATGTTTATTTCTCCTTGTTTTTTCCTCTTTCTATGTGTGCTGCATTCAGCAGCACACATAGAAAGAGGAAAACGCCTCTTAGGATTGTTTTTGTGCAGGTAGGTGCCCCTTCCTGCACATCAACAATCCTACATGCAACAGAGGCACCCTTGCACCATGGTGCAAGGGTGTCTACGTTGGCGCTAGGCTGCTGAAACAGTGCCAGAGCAGGAAGAAAGGACAGGAATGCACCATATTGCTTAAATACTGTGCATTCCTGCCTTTTCACTTTGGCGTAGGGCAACACAGCAAGGTACCTTGCTGCGCTGCCCTACACCAAAATCCCATTAATAAGCCCCTTAGTCTTTTATATTGGAACAGACCAATATGTCTAGAAAAGGTTGTAATGTACCTTCAATTCTTCTCGAGGTCCTACTCATGATATCCTTTATTCAAATCAAGGCAAGAAAGGATCTTTGCACCATTCAATTGTGTTATAATGTTGGCAATGTTCTGACCTGGATGTTGTTCTCTTTCAATTGCCTTGTTCACTTGACGCATGGCAAGATAGATGCGTACAGATCCTTCACTGTCCTTTTTTGGGTGCTGCCACTATGGGAGAAACTCATGATGTTGAACCAGTGCAAAGCTCAATATCATGTTTGAGTAATGATTCAAGCTCTTTTTCAACTGCTTCCTGTAAATGAAATGCAATTTGTCTGTGTCTTTGAGCAACAGGATGGACATCCTTATTTATGTATAATTGTACTTCCATAGTCTTAAGTTTTCCTAACCCATGAAACAATGAAGGGACTTTCTATTTCGTGATGAGCATTTGTGTTATAGTTCACTGATATCAGTCCCATATCAGCAGTTGTGCTGAAGCTGAGTAAACAGGCACTTGACGCCTGGGTGCTTGTACTTTTGTTTTCTTGTGTTTCATCAGTGCTACAAATGAACCTTGGCTTTTTAATGGCATTGATGCAGCCCGTGTATACACTTTCGATCAATCAATCAAGCAGGGATTTGTGAAGCGCACTACTCACCCGTGAGGGTCTCAAGGCACTGGGGGGGAAGGGGAGGTTCAAGCGCTCCGTCTCATCCGAAGAGCCAGGTCTTGAGCCTCATCCTGAAAGCTTGCAGTGTGGGGGTTAGTCTGATGCTGAGGGGGAGTTCGTTCCAGGTCTTGGCTGCAATGTAGGAGAAGGCTCTTCCTCCCACTCTGGCTCTGCGGATGTGTGGGATTTCAGCCAGGGCAAGGTCGGAGGAGCGGAGGCTTCTCTTGGGTGCGTAGATGAAGATTCTTTCGTTGAGGTATTGGGGTCTGGTGTTGTGGAGGGATTTGTAGGCGTGAATGAGCAGCTTGAAGGTCACTCTCTTTTCTACGGGGAGCCAGTGGAGTTCTCGTAGGTGCTGGGTGATGTGGTCTTGTCGTGGGATGCCGAGGACAAGTCTGGCTGCGGCGTTCTGGATGGTCTGGAGTTTGAGGAGTAGAGATCTGTTGATGCTGGCATAGAGGGTGTTCCCTTAGTCCAGTCTGCTGGTTATAAGTGCGTGGGTGACGGTCTTTCTAGATTCGGGGGGGATCCATTCCATGGTCTTGCGGAGGATGTGGAGGGTATTGAAGCACGTGGAAGATACAGCGTTGACCTGTCAGTTCATGGTGAGGGAGGAGTCGAGTATGATGCTGAGGTTGGGACATGGTCCGTGGGTGTGGGAGGGTTGCCGAGGGTGGTGGGCCACCAGGTGTTGGCCCGTGCAGAGGGGGTGGATACGAGGACTTCCGTTTTCTCTGAGTTGAGCTTCAGGCAGCTGCTGCTCATCCAGGAGGCGACGTCTTTCATTCCTTCCTGGAAGCTGTGTCTGGTGGCGTCTGGTTCATTGGTGAGGGAGAGGATGAGCTAGCTGTCATCAGCGTAGGATACTATGCTGAGTCTGTGATTCCTGACAATGGTGGCGAGGGGGGCAATGTAGATGTTGAAGAGCGTGGGACTGAGTGAGGATCTTTGGGGTACTCTGCAGCTGATCTCTGTGGGTTCGGAGAGGAAGGGCGGGAGTCTGATTCTTTGAGTTCAGCCGGTGAGGAAGGAGCCGATCCTGTCTAGGGCGGTTCCCTGGATGCCGGCGTTGTGGAGTCTGGCAGTTAGAGTGTGGTGGGAGACGGTGTCAAAGGCTGCTGAGAGGTCTAGTAGGATGAGGGCAGCCGTGTGGCCTTGGTCGAGGAGGGTGCAGATGTCGTCCATGGCGGCTAGGAGGGCGATCTCGGTGCAGTGGTTGCTGCGGAATCCGGATTGGGAAGTGTCGAGGATCAAGTTGGATTCTATGAAGTTCGTGAGCTGGTTGTTGACGATCTTCTTGGTGACTTTGGCTGCAAAGGGGAGGAGAGAGATGGGTCTGTAGTTCTCGAGGTCCGTCGGGTCTGCGGAGGACTTCTTGAGGAGGGGCTTGACTTCTGTGCATTTCCAGTCATCCGGGAACGTGCCTGTTTCGAGGGTGCAGTTGATGGTATGTCGTAGTTCAGGTGCTATAGCGGAGGCGGCTCTGTGGAAGATGTGCAGTGGGCAGGGGTCGGTGGGGGCTCCTGAGTGTATGCTTCTCATGGTCTTCGCGGTGTCTTCTGTGGTGACAGGGGTCCAGGCGGTGATGGTTGGCTGTGTGGCGCTGCCGGTTGTAGGTGTAGTGTTGGTGTCTGGGTTCCGCTCATCGAAGTTGTTGTAGAGAGTCCTGATCTTGTGATGGAAGTAGGTGCCGAGTTTGTTGCAGAGGTCCTGGGAGGGAGGGACATTGGAGGATTCGGTGGGGGGTTTGGTGAATTCTTGTATGATGCTGAAGAGTTCCTTAGGGTTGCGGAAGTTGGAGAGGATTCTGTTCTGGATGAAATTCTTCTTCGTGGTTCTGATGAGTTGGTGGTGTTCTGTCATGGCGGTCTTGTAGGCGGTGCATGCTTCCGGGGTTTTGCTGTTCCTCCAGGCTTTCTAGAGTCACCGGCATGTGCGCTTGGATTCTTGGAGGTCGGTGGTGAGCCAGGTGGCTTTTGTGGTGCGTTGTCTGTCAGAGTTCTGGAGGGGGGCGAGTGTGTTTGCACAGTCGGTGATCCATCTGTGGAGTTCGTTGGCTGCAGAGTTGGCGTCGGTTGTGGTTAGTGGAGGAGAGCGGTTGAGGGTGGAGTTGAGGTGCTCTTCGTTGATCTTGGTCCAGTTCCTGCTCGGGGGGCGTGGTGTAGGCTTGTGTGCGGTGGGTTTTGAGAAGGAGAAGTGGACGCAGTGGTGGGCCATCCAGAGGGGTTGCGTGGTGTTGCTGAAGCGAATGTTGTTTCCTCCTGCGAAGATGGGGTCGAGGGTGTGTCCAGCCTTGTGGGTGGGGGTGGTGACGAGCTGTCTTAGTCCGATGCTGGTGAGGTTGTCCAGGAGGGCGGTGGAGTTGGGGTCGCTGAGGTTGTTGAGGTGGAAATTCAGGTCTCCGAGAAGTACGTAGTCCAAGGATGCAAGGGCGTGGGGCGCGATGAGGTCTGCAATGGTAGTGGTGAACGTGGCGTGCGCGGTCCTGGAGGTCTGTAGGCGAGGGTGCCGCGTAGAGTCGTTCTGGGGTTGATCTGGATCTGGAAATGGAGGTGTTCCATGGGGGAAGGGGAGTCGTTCGTGCTGGCTGTAGTGAGTCGTAGGGAGTCTTTCTGTACGATGGCGAGTCCACCTCCAGGGTGGTTGGAGCAGTCCTTCCTCTGGATCTTGTACCTGTTGGGGATGGCGGTTGCGATGTCGGGTGCGGAGCTAGCTTTGGTCCAGGTCTCTGTGAGGAAGGCGACGTCGGGGGATAGGGTGTTGAGGAGGTCCCAGATTTCTACTGCGTGTCTATGTAGGGAGCATATGTTGAGGAGGATGCAGCTCAGGGATTTGGGTTCGCTGGAGTCCGGTGGGTTGGTGGTACCTGTAGCGGTCTGGAGGTGAGTGAAGGTGCAGCAGCAGTGTCTGCAGGAGAACTGGCCTTGGGTGGTGTTCAGCGTCGACAGCTGGCAGTTGTTTCTTCCGGGGTTGAGTGCGTGGAGGGTTGCTGAGTCGTAGCGTTGGGGGGGTCGGAGGACCAGGGTCCCTGGCGCTGGTCACGGACGGGCTCAGACCGACTTGCCTTTGGCGTGCCAGCGGCGCGGCCACCATTAAGTAGGGGTCGGGGAGGGAGAGCAGCTGGGAGGCGGGAGCAGGAACAGGCAAGGGGGGAGGGGCCATGGGGGCAGCGGCGGGAAAGGGAGTGAAAAACGGCAAACAGGAAAGTGAAAAAAGGCACAAACGAGACAAGTAGACAAAAAGGCAAAAGAGAACAAACGAGACAAAAAGTCAAAAGAGAACAAATAGACAAAAAGGCACAACAAAGGCAGAAAGTGCACAAACCGGGCACAAAAACAGGGGACAGACAGACAAAGGCAGACAGACAAGGCAGAAAACTACAGAAGGCTGGCAGAGCGAACCAGCAGAAGAGCAAGGCTCTCCCACTGGATCACCAGGGATGAGGCGCAGGCAGGAGGCTGCGGGTGGAGGAGGGCCTCGAACACCTACCTGCAACCAGAAGGTGCTGGGGGCAGCGGCACAACAATGGAGCTGTGCGAGGGGAGAGCAGTATCCCTGACCAGGAGGTCAGAGGTCTTGCTCACTTTAGTTTTCTATGGCATAAGTCAGGGCAATGGAGATAGTTCATTGTATTTCTCCTCAGGCATAATGTTTATCGACACACCACTGTTGATAATAAAAGGTATTGAGCAACCGTTTACTTTTAGTATAATCTTCAGACAATGTTTGAATGACTTTGGTGCTTTTGCATGCAGACTTTTCTTTGACCTGAATTTTTCTTCACATGTGGCCTGTATAATATGCGCACACGTTTCTGAGGTAAACATCAACATTACACAATCATCTTCTTCACTTTCACTTGATTTTGATACTGAATAACTTTTTGACAATGATTTAGATGACGATCAACTTCATTTGGTGTCGATTTTCCTCAGCTAGTGTTATCGTTTGGCCTTGTGGGTGTGCGTCGAATGTCGCTTCAGGAACGTTCGGGCGGCCATTTTGTCTTCGCGCTGTGATGCACTTACTTTTACCTTCGCCTTGCAAACCATTACAAAATGGTCCACAGCCTTTGAAAATCTGGCCAATGGCAGGTCATTTACCTTCGTGTGGAAACAAAAATGCACACCAGAAGCACAACTTTTTCTGTGGAAACATCATTCTGTGTCCTTCTGACTTGTGCTTAGGCCTACTTTTCATGTTCATGGCTGACTCACTCTGGACACCTCCAGCCTCCATGTCAGCAGCTTGTCGATCAACATGCTCTTCAGCTCTGGCAGCCATGAGAACTCGCTCCAGAATAAGAGTTTCCCTCAGCATTCGACGGCTGAATGAATCTGACAGGCATCCATCAATAACTCTGAGACGTATAGCTTCTTCGTCATTAAATTCATTAAACGTACAGTGTTTGATCAGCGTATCCAGTCTCTCAACAAATTTGTCATTGGTTTCACCAACTTTTTGTCATTCTTGACTGAAAATGTACCTTTCATAATGTACATTTGGCATTGGATTGAACTTGAGATTCAAGGCTTCTTTGATATGACCGTATGTAATTTCATCAGCTTGAGGCATTTTCTTTATGACTTCTTTTACACCTTCACCAGCAAGATTCTTTCAGGAGGTACACACTGTGCATGCTAGAATGTGTGCCGCCCGCTGTACTGCAACGTCAGTAGGGCTTGCCTACACATAGCCCTTGTATTTCATTTTGGAGTAGGTGTCATCATCTCCCTGTCTCCTCCTTCAAACGGCACAGATGTGAAACAGCCTCAGGGGTTTTACTCTCAAGCGCAGGCCTTTCAAAGCAGCATGCCAATCAAAAGCAGTTTTCCACACCCGTTCCAGTCACATCACAGAGTGGGGTGAGATCAGAATGCTTCACTGACTCCACCCCACTTTGTGACAAGGCGGGAAAAGGTGCAATCAAGAAATTTGCACCCAGACGTTGGCGATAATGAATTTTTTTTTCTGAGGTCAGGTCGCATTCAGCTTCACTTTTCATTTATGTATGTAACTTGACATTGGTTCAAAGTTTGGGCCTGAGCTAACAGAAGGGG
Source organism: Calotriton arnoldi (assembly GCA_963921515.1). Lineage (NCBI taxonomy): Eukaryota > Metazoa > Chordata > Amphibia > Caudata > Salamandridae > Calotriton > Calotriton arnoldi. The sequence continues at coordinate 438,661 of CAWUFW010011189.1, forward strand.
AGTTTAGGATCATATGTATGCGGATTACAAAGATAGATTTAGCGAGGCGCTCTAAATGTGGATATAAAGAATGCATTGTGCCCTTTGAAAATGCAAAAAAGCAGGAGATTTTGCCTCTGAAGTTATGAGACTGCATTTACCCACAGCCTTGTAGTGGAGTGAAGAAAATGTAGGAGGGAGAAAAAAAGGAAGTTTTACTCTGTGAATTTGATGCAGGACGTTTTACGACAAAGGTAATTCCCTTTTTTAAATAATTGAAGACTTCCATGGCAGGGACCCTCCCATGCTGGCACTGTATTAACTTGATTTTTTTCCTACAGAGTCCATATTATGTGGCTACTCAGGGAGCAAGGCCTACTAGTGTGTTATGTGCAGAAGGTCAGATGATGCTGTGGTAGGAGAAGGCCTAACTTGTCTTCCTAACTAAACTGAGACACATTTTTTGTAGTGACCTCTCTCTGTGTGTTGAAATGTTTCTGTACTGCACTGAGATTGCAGGCACAGTATGAAGGTGGCTTTTGGGAAATCCAATTACTTCTGAAACTGTTGACTTTACAGACTACAGCATTGTTGTTGCATGTTCTTATAGTGACGTTTTCTCTTCCACTCACCATGGCACTACATGGCCCAGAATGACCCAGAATGCATTATAGCTTTTTTTTTTTACTAACAACTTGTATACTTGTTGCATATGGTTACATAGCCTCCACTGTGTGATAAGTGCTCATGTGACCTCACTGTCAGACTGTACTTCAATGTATGTATGTTTAGGCACACTTACCATGCAGATGATTTTTCATTCAAATGGGCCGACTTTAAAACATTCCTGTGTTCCTGGTCTAAATTATCCTGCTTCCGAAACAAAGATGTGCTCCTAAATGCATTACACAAATCTGCTTAAAGTGACATATGCACCAGCACTTGCTCAAATGGGCATCACCTAACTAGAAAAACTTACCTCTATAAATGTTTATTAATCAAGTACCCCTTAAAATTGCCTTTTAAAAATGTAGCGTCTGAGTCAGTGTGTTTGGTAAATTGTGGCATAAACTGTACCAATTTTCAAGCCCCCCTCCACACCTACCACTGGGACCAGCCATGGTAGAGTTGTGCTTTGCTCGGTTCAGTTTGAGGCATGTGCTTATGCCTCACCACTTTGGAATTACACAAGCCGCCACTGTTGATAATCTTCTTATCTGTTTCTTCTAGCGCATCAATGAAATCATCAAATGTCTCTATCCAAGCAGTCCATCTGTCACCAATATTCTGCTTTTTGGCGGTATCGAATGGTGGTGGTGGTGGTTTCAGGAAGGCGGCGGCATTGTATCCATTTACAGGATTGGCTGACACTGAGAGTGGAGTTCTCTCTGACCCGGTCTACTGTCCACTAGGACCTGCTTCATCCATGCCATCTTTAAGGCCCTGTGCTGGCCTCTGGGTCATCTTGGACAGGCTGTGGAACCTTGACCTCCCTCTTGGTCTCCATGTGAGCCCTTCACTTTCCTGGAGACCTTTGGAGTTGTTCTGAGCTGCCACCCAGCAGCTTTGGTGGTGTACCATTTCGTGTAAGGACGGTTCCGTAAGCACAACCCCGGATACTGCTTCTTGGGCCACTTCACCCAGCTCTGTGGTATGAAGACTCTCATTAATTGGATCTGGTAAGCACATGACCGTTTCTTGTCTCTGAATTTCTTTGCTTTTAGGTGACTCTTTGTACGGTCTGACACCTGGTTGATCTCTGCCTCACAGGGCTTCTGATTGCAGTGTTACCGTGTAATTTGCTGTCGCTATTTCCTGCTCTTTCAAAACCTGGTTGTATTCGCCTTTAACGTTATCACTCCATATGATGATTAGCTTTAGGTTACGTAGTAGCGTGGTACCTCTCTTTGTGGCCTTACCAGCAGGTTCTTGGCCAATGATGTGTAGACTTCTCTGTGAACCTTTCGTTCTCTACAAATACTTAACACTCACTGGAGTTGCACTTTGACTCCACATACGCCAAAATCGATTCTGCACTTCGACTGAGGCACACGTGGCAGTCACGAGCAGTTTGCCTGACCACAGTAAACTCTCTGGGATGGTTGGGTTACTTATCCCCTATCTCGCCGCCAGTTGTAGCGTCATCCCCAGCCTGGGCAACCGCCAATGACTACGCCACACACGGAGCTTGGTATTACACGTCTTTATTCTTCTGCGTGTAACTGCGAACTGAAGATTCTAAACCTGCATTCACTTCCCGACACTCTAACACTTATGTCACAGTTCTGCGGAGTCCATCAGGAGCCAAAAGGGTAACTCACATGACACTACACTAATCAGGGGCGTAGCTACCACTGGTGCAGCAGGAGCAGTGGTGCAAAAGCTCTAAAGGGCCCATTGAACCCCAAAATTGGTGTATTTTACTACCCCAACAGCAATTTCCTTTGTTTGCACCAGGGCTTATGGCTTCCCTGCTACGCTACTGGTTCCCTTAATACCTGCCCTCACCTACCTACTGGTGTCATGCTATATGTACATGCATACTCATGTAGCATGTTGCCTTCCACTTTCCCCTAACAGTCCTGTTTGTCATATTCCCCCGCAGTCCCCTCCAATAAGTAGAGTTGTTTCCCAGTCCCTACAATACGTATTGGTATGATTTCCCCTATCAAATAATCCTGAACTTATGCTCCCTGTAAATCTCTCTTAATTATCTGCCCTCGCCCTCTGACTGTGGCAGCGCTAGGAGAGAGCTAGGGCTCCTGCTGTCTTGTTGGCTGATAGTCAAAACATGGTCATGGAGGCTGGGACTGCAGTTGTCTGTCAGTGCTTCGCAGGCACACCAACATACACTCAAACGTTTTGGTGTCCCCAGAGCTTAATCTGTAAAACGATTAGTGCCGTGGCCCCATGTTTTGCTCAGAACCCCGTGGCTGAATATCACTGTGCCGAATGACAATGCTGTGTAGTCTTGATTCCACCTTATACCGCTTTCATCCACCACCAGACACTTCCTGTTCTCTTATCTCACTCTTGTGGGTTCTTTTTCATCCCCACGTTCAGCCTTTGTCACTGTTTTTCATCTTTCTCTTCTTTCTTTTTCCCTTTTGTGTTTTTCTCTCATTTGCTCTGGGTCAAAGTCTATTGAGGAAAAATGAATGCCAGTCCCCAAAAAGGAGTGCCAGTGTGCCCCACCTGCAAACACAGGCTCAAATTAAGTATTGAGTGTACCAATCTTTTCTGACCCCCTGCAAGGAGAGGGGACAGCTTAAAATCTTCCATGCAAAGTCCCTGGTGAAGGCAAGATATGGACAAGACGTTTGGGCTCACAAAGTGGACATTTTGCTTAAAGTCACACAAAACTGCTTTTTGTTTGAGACTTTCTGCTTATTGGCTAACATTTTAAAATGAAACATTGAGACCGTCATGGACAGATTTAGAGAAATCTATATTATTTCCTTTCTCCTTTTCTAAACTATTATCTTTCACAAAGATACCACCTCATTTTTCTTCACCAGCTTTCACCTGTAAGATTTTGAGACCTCTTTTATTTTCTAATAAAAATGGGACATTATTCTTTTAATATGGCATAACAACTGTATTAAATTTAAAAATAGATATATTTTCTGGAAGTCGAGGCAAGACAGAGGTTTAATGTGGGTTAGTCAGCCTTTGGCAAAATATAATATATTGACTTTCCTGGATATTCAAAACAAAATTCATTTACCAAAATCATACCACAGAATTTATCATTTATTAGCTAGTACCATTTCTGATTCACTCTTCGCTAGCCCATGCACAAATGACGCTAATGAAAAAGACACAAGATTGCTGTTATTGCTATCTTCTCACTCAAAAACATCATTAATCTATAAGTCACTTCATACATCTAGTGAAGTCAGGCTGAAATCAAAAGTATAACAGAATCGGCAGGAGGACCTTAATGTTTGCTGGGCTATAGAGATATGGAAGAATATTTGGATGAAAATACATAAATCATTCTGCAAGCGAATATTACTCAAATGTTATTTATACTTTACATATAGTTGTTTATTAATTTCACTAGTCTTATTAGCAAAATTGAATACTGATGTTCTTACTAAATTCTGGACCTGTAGTGAATCGGGGTGCTGTGTGAGGAAACTGGTGTCCCCTGAGGTGGAGCGATGGTGACGGGCTATCGTCCTATGCTCAGGAGCCCATTTGCATGGCTTGGACCTGGCCCCAAGTAGGACGTCTGGTAATGCTTCATTAAATGGGAGTAAGACATTTATCTTGACTGCCACTGAGGACAGCGTAAGGTCCAGGACCTCAGCTGCCTTCATCACCGCATTAGCAAATAAGGCATTCCTCCTCCATAACCATGGTAGGAGGAGAGACCAGGCCAATGTCTGGGGAGGTGTTCAGGCCATTGGCCAGATCCTCATACGAGGTGTCCTCAAGATCTTCTGTTTGAAAACCATAAGGGTCCACACACCCCTCCCACTTTATTGCCCATTCCAGGCCTCTCATAGAAATAAGGCGCTGGCCCCAATATGGAGGGGTCTCCAGCGGAGCCGGAGTCGGACGTCGCCCATCCGGCTCTGTATCGGAGTCAGGAATGATGGGGCGGTGCCACCGCTGGGCGCCAGGAGCATCAGCACTGAGTGAGCACTGGGGAAGATCGAGGTCACTCGACCGACGCCACTCCTCCAGATCCATTAATGGATCACTGTGGCCCGACTAGCGCTGAGTGCGAGCCCACTGGTGGAAGACCAGTATGGGCCTCCCTTGCCTCTTGTGGCCCAAGGGCACTCATGAAGGGTCAGACCACCTGAAGATGAGGTGCATGGCCTCATAAAATTCTTTCCACTGGGCGTGGGTCACTCCGGCTCTCAGAAACTCATGGAGGTGCAGAGACAGCCCAGGCGCAGGCTCCACCACAGAGCTAGGCCTCGAGTGGCGACTGCCCCACGACTTGTCCATAGACTTGCACTGTGAAGGCCAAGACCTCTTCAACTTATTATTTTCTTGTGGGACTTACCCAACGACTTGGAGTGGGACGACGATCACTGGATTCAACTTTGCAAATTATCTTGGGACCTTCCTCCCGGCCGAGATCTCAAGCATTGCGAAGTCGATCGACATCAGGCAGCGAGGAGCTTGAGGGAGTGCTCCCTCATCGCCTTGGGATGCATCACGCAGCAATCCTCGCATGTCTTAGCATCATGGTCGTGCTCAAGATACCAGTGGCAAACCAAGTGCGGGTCTGTTACCGACATCTGCCGGTGACAGGCGCCACATGGTTTAAAACCTACCGTTCTGTTGGACTTTCCACACACCAAAGTCTAAAAAATTCTCCAACAAATGTCGAAAAAGGGTCAATTAAAAAGTGACTGAGGGTAGCTCTCTACAGATCTGCGCTGACTGGCGTAAAAAGAAAAGAACTAACATCAGCACACTAGGGTTGCGCCCACATAGGCACCGCGCACGTCATTTCTGACGTCAACGACTCCATGTGGAGCTGAACAATGCCACCTACTGCGTGTGGAGGTACTGATCACCAAAACTTTCCACATCCAGTCTGATGCCTGGGAAATATTTTGAGGTAAGGAATTTGTGGCTAAAAGTCTCTATCAGATACTTAATGGATGGGGAAGTGTATTAATACTAGAGTATCAACTGTAAACCTGAGAATGAATTTTAATAAATACTGTAAAATATTTATTATTTTATAATAAGAAATAAAAAAAATATATAAGGTGACTAATCATTGTTTAAAATAGTACAACAGGAAAATTATTTAAAAAGCAAAGTAAATCCATAATATGTAAATTAAGATTTAAAAAAACAAGTTTATTTTTAATAAATGCATTATAATGAACTTTTATTAAAATATTCATAAAATACAACCAAATATATTTTATTTTTGACAAATATAAAACAATTTTAAATAAGGTTAACCATATTTATTTACATAATTAAAACATTTTCCTACACTTTTGCATTGAATTCAATGGAAGAAACGGTCCTTCATTAGTTTTTACTTTTCCAGCTTCACATAAAAGGTTCAGCGTTTGTTTCAGCAGTTGGTAAAGCTTCACGGTCAAAATCGGAAGCAAGGACGAATTGCGGTCAGGTAGGAACAATTTAATTGACTTTTTAAGACATTTGTACCTAAATTTCTTGTAAGGAGAGATGGAGGGAGGCAGATAGATGTTATTTAGTAAAAAAACTAACATTTTGTACTTTGTGTTTTAACCAATTCTATATCCCCATACAAGCTGTTTTTGTTTGTGCATGTCAGGATGTTTTTTTCTCAACATAGGTTTAAAACAGGGGAAAATATCAGGTTAACAACTTTTTTAAACCTATTTGAATTAAAAGTAAAATTTAAATTTTTTTTGCGTTACGTTTTTTTATCGTTCTTCAATTTGAAATAAAAAGACAACACTTTTGGAGAGAAAAATTTGGATTATTGCATTGCTTTTCTGTTTAATACATTTTTTATTTTTTAAGATACATTTTTGGGGTAACCTGGTTTTTGGATTGAGTTATTTGTGGATTGTTGAAGAATGCAACGTGGAAAATTGGTTTTTTTCTGAGTTTTTTGGATGCGTTGTTTGGATCTGTGGCAAACTCTTAGGATTGAAGGATTACTTGAGACTCTTGGTGAGAGGTTTCTTAAAATATCACAGAGTTGAAGAAAGAAGACAATTACAGGTAGGAAGTGAAAGAGATTTTCGAATGTGAAAAATAATTTTAAAAATGCTGATTAAATTAGTTTATACAGTTAAAGTAGGAGAGTAATTTTAGAAGGTATTAGTTCCCGTTAGTGGTGTAAAAGGTATGCAGTACGGTCAAGGTAGTCGGAAGCTTCCATCAATGGAAATTGATTAATCTTTGCTCATAGTTTTTCTGACATTTCTTTACTTTTTGGGGGGATATCGACTATTTATTTTCTTCCTAGGACTTTTATTTATTGTTTTAGATTTTTTAACTGATATTAATTCAGTGTACGTTAAGGATTGTTTGTCAGGAAGTAAACCATGAACTAATGGAATGGTTGTGTTGCTAATGTAAGCATGAATGGGATACATTTGGGTGAATGGATGGGGAGTTGATTTAAAAGTGCCATCCATCATCCAAATCTCCCTATTCTCTACTGTGTTATGTGTTTTAAAGATTAGTATTCGTTTTAGGGGTTCTGATCATAGAGTAGAAAAGGTTTGTAACAGTTAGTTTAGGGGGAATTTTTATGTAAGAGTAGGATTGAGAAGTTGCTCTTTGAGGATTATTCGCCTGTTTTTGTCATTGAACCATCCTTCATCAATTTGAAATTGTGGGCATACTACTGGCAACGTGCAGGGGGATGTTCTGGGTTACCTCCCTCAAAAATGAGCCACAGGGTTCATTGGAGGTGGCTGCAAGCTTCTTTATTTGTTGAATACATTCTCTTACTTTAATCTCCATTGCAGAGGCAGAGTGGTTATGTTCTGTTATTTTTTCCACTGTCACCAAGAGTAACCAATGTGCCATTTCAATGGGATGAGAAATATTCAATATACCTACAGTGACTCCCGGCCTCAGTTAATATTCTAAGGTAAGGAATATGTGGCAAAAATTCTCTATCAGATACTTAATGGATGTGGACGTGTATCAATACTCGAGTATCCCGAAAGAAATGGCCTTACTCAGGAGGCTACGGATAGATCGATACAAATTCAGAAGGATTTGGAGGGGGCTAGGCAGGAGTTCAGTAGCCTGCTGGACCAGAAGTGTAGGGCACAATGGCTTGTTAAAAATATGCAAAACTTTGAATACGGGGAAAAAGCTGGTGCTCTGCTAGCATGGAAAGCCAGAGTGGATAGATCAAGAAATAATATTAATGAATTGATAATTAACAACAACGGAGATAGGTCTAGTAAGGTAGAGGAAATGCAAACGTGTCTTCTTGCCCTTTTCTCAGACCTGTATAAGGAGAACTTGGTCCCCCCTAAAGATAAAATACAATCTTGGCTAGCGGGCAAATCTTTGCCAATTTTAACAGATGCTAGCCGTGCCCTTCTGGAAGCTCCAATTACTCTAGAAGAGATCAGGAACCAAATTAAAAAGTCCCAAAAAAATAAAGCCTCTGGGTTGGATGCTCTTCCGAATGAAATTTACAAACTTCTGTTGGATGAATTGGCCCCGGTGTTGGAAACTCTATTTAATTTAATATATAGATCAGTGGGCGAGATCCCTAGATCTTGGAAGGAAGCTACCATCGTCCTGATTTTAAAGCCGGGGAAGGACCCATTAAAAGCCGATTCATATCGTCCGATCTCCCTGCTGAATGCCGATTATAAGATCTTTATGGGCATTCTGGCGGGGAGATTGGCTAAACTGGTCCCAAGTCTGGTTAATATCGATCAGAAGGGTTTTATAGCGGGGAGGTTTATCCAGGAACAAACACAATTGTTGATCGGGAATATCGATTTGGCTGTGGTGAGATCAGATCCCTTGGCAGTGGTGGCCTTGGACGCGGCCAAGGCTTTTGACAGAGTGTGTTGGAGATACCTCTGGGAGGTACTAGAGGGAATGGGCTTCGGCCCTATTTTTGTCCAAACCCTAAAGAAATGTTACCAGGGGCCTCAGCAAAGATTTTGCTGAATGGCATGTTGACCCAAAGTTTTGACATCCAGAGGGGGACCAGGCAAGGATGTCCTTTATCCCCCTTGTTATTCAACATCTATATAGAGCCGTTGGCGCAAGCCATTAGATTAGATGACTTAATTCATCCTTTTAGATCGCAAACCTACCGTTGTAAGGTAGCGTTATATGCTGACGATATTATCATCTATACTAGCGACCTAGAGGCATCTATTCCACGGCTTGAAGACCTTTTGGAGGAATTTGGTTCAATTTCTGGTTATCTAGCTAATTCCTCCAAAACGGAGGTAATGTGTTGGAATATTAATCATTGGGGAGGCCCTATCAGTAATGAATTTAGGTACTTGGGTATCAAAATAGTAAAAGACCTAGATAAAATCCCTATGATCAACTTGGAAAAAATCATCAAGGAGATTGATTATCTGTTTGCCAGATGGAGGAACCTCCCCTTGACAATTTATGGCAGGGTCAACCTGGTGAAGATGGTCGTTCTTCCCAAAGTGACCTACCTGTTTAATGCAGTTCCTCTGGCTTTCCCTAGCAAGAGCATCAGCAAGATCCAGGGTAAAATAGGGAGTTTCATTTGGGGTGATAAAGGCGCCAGGATGTCCTGGAAAAAGCTGAGGAGGAGGTTAAACAAAGGAGGGCTGGCACTCCCGGACATTAGATGGTATTTAATTGCCTTTCAATTTAAGGGTATTAGGATGTTGCTCTCAAGTCCAGATGAGACGTCGTGGGGTAGACTTTTGGGTGAGATGGCCATGGTTGAGGGGGGATTGGAGGAGGAGGGTTTCTATATAAGTTTGGGGCTCCGAGATACTTTAAACGTGTGCGTCTTAAGGTTCTCAAGGCTGCCCTGGAAACATGGTATAAAGTCAGATGCAGATGGGGGCTGGGATATTTTTCTGATTTTGCCCCTATATGGGACTCTCCCGGGACTCCGCTCTGTCTTAAGGATAGCCTGGCAATGCCAATTAAGAGAGCGGGCGTGGTTATCTGGTCAGATTTAATGGATACAGAAGGAATCCTCCCATGGGAGGTATTAAAAGCAAAGATAGGTCTAGCCTTCTCTAAATTTAAATATTTACAACTTAGATCATGGTACGAGGCAGAAGGTAGAGAAATCAGGGGAGATTGGGAATTGGAGGAGAAACTGCAAAATGTTCAACCAAAAAAGAAAGAGATATCTATGTGGTATACGAGGTCCCTAGATGCTGAAGACCTGGACCTCTTGCCTCAATCATCAGTCTGGAACCAATCTCCCCTTGAGTCAAATGTTGAAGTTCTTTTTGAGTCATCTTTAAAATTGCTTTACAGATATATTAAATCAGCTAGCCTAAAAAAGAATCATTTTTTTGTTGTAAATCGATTATATTACACTCCGGCCAGGATAGCCAAGTTTGCCCCGTCACCTCCCCCGAAATGTCCCAGGTGTAGACTACCTATTGCGGATGATATTCATATTTTTTTTGAGTGCCCGGAGTTAAGATCATTTTGGAAGGAGGTGGGAGATTCCCTGTCAGGTATCTTTGAAATTAACATAGTGGTTAATCTTCTGTTGGTGTTTTTTGGGGGTAATGATGTATCAAATTCTGTTTTACCACAACTCCATAGGGGGCTGTTGTTATATTTGATTCTGCTAGCGCGGAGAGAGCTATGTATAAGGTGGAAAAACCCCACCCCCAAATAGGGAGGATTGGCTTAAGGCCTCTTTTGCTATGGCACGATTGGAGCAAGAGGGGAACGGAGAAACATCGACTAATATTTGGCAGCCTCTATTGAAATGGGGCAGGGAGCTGAGGTTATTCTTTCCCCCTTGAGAGTAAATGATATTGTGTCATCCCTATACTTAATCCCCTCCCCCCCCCCTCCCGCTCTGGGTCCTATGATTACACCAAGCCTCTACTACCCGGGGCCGGTCGGGTTGACCTAGGCTAGTGCAGTTAGCCGTGGGGCGCCCAGTTGGAAGACGTCGGCTTTTCAAACCTGCAGATGCCTATTGGTGAGATGAGGACAAAAAAAAAAAAAAAAAAAAAAAAAAAAAATACTCGAGTATCAACTGTGTGCCTGAGTATTAATTTTGATAAATACTGTAAAATATGTATTATTTTTTAATAAGAAATAAAAAATATATAAGGTGACTAATCATTTTTATAAATAGTACAACAGGAAAATTATTTGAAAAATAAAGCAAAGCAAAGTAAAGCCATAATATTTATATTAAGATTTTAAAAAACACAAGTTTATTTTTAATAAATGTATTATAATTAACTTTTATTAAAATATTTATAAAATACAACAAAATATAATTTATTTTTGACAAATATAAAACAATTTTAAATAAGGTTAAACATATTTATTTACATAATTAAAACATTTTTCTACTTTTTTGTATTGAATTCAATGCAAAATTCGTCATCCGACTCCTTACAATAAATATAGCCTCCATATTTTAAAAGTCTGTTCCCACATTTTGATTTAATGTAATTTGCTTGTCTTGCATTTTCCATTTTAAAATGATCTACCAAAGAAACAGAAAAAAATATATGATATGATGTTATAATGTTTAGTAGTCTTTTCTTCTTTTTGATTGGTCGTCCTGCGAAATAAGAAAAAATGTGAGGTTAATTGTTGGAGTCTGTGGAGAAAAAGTTGTTAATTTGCACTATTGAAACTGTGGAAAATAAGTTTTTTAGTTTGCTGTTCTCAAAAAAGAATGCCGTTAATATTGTTCTGTTCCTTCATATGTTAAAAATGTTATCTTTTGATTTGTTCCCTGAACTTTTGTCGTTAGGGTTGTATCTTGGTTTGGTAGAGGTGTTGATATCTGTTGTAGTCTTTGTTTCTTTGTAGTGTATCTAAGATTGGAAAGAAATTTAAGGATTATTTACTGATTTTATGCATTCCTGAATTGTCTCTTATTCCTTCAAATGTTTGAATTGCTTACCTTTCTTTTGCTGCTTTTCTTTTTGTATAGTTTAATGACTTGAGAACACTTTTTGGTTTGTACAAAGTTTCTTCTTTTTTTAAGTTCTGTTGTTTGGTTTTCTGATCTAAAAAAAAAAAAAGAAATCTTACATATGCTCATTTAGTACTCTTCGGCACCTTCCCTGAGTTAACACTTGGAAGAGTTAGAATAGTCAATACTCCCCCGCCCCCCCAGCCACTCTCCAGCACATCCCTGAGGTAACACTTGACAGAGATGGAATAGTAATTCTGCCCCCAGCCACTTTTCAGCACCTTCCCTGTGGTAGCACTTGGCTATCCTATGCACAAATGACTGCCAATTTTGGTGATTTTAGGAAGCAGCGTCCTTCACTGTGGAAACCTTTGTTGCCCTATGTGAATCTCATAATTTCTAATAACTTGGGGGCCGATTCCGATTCGGGCCGGAAATCTCTCCGACCGAGCCGGACCCGGAGAGATTTCCGACCGAATCGGACCCGTGCAGCCCGACCGAACGAGTACGATGCGTCCGTATGCTATCGTACTCGATTCGGTCGGACTCCCATTGAAGTCAATGGGAGCCGGTCGTACAACGCGTACGCAGGCTCCCATTGCCTCAATGGGTGCGAGGCGAACAAGGGCGCCCCCTACAGCGGGTACGCGGCGAAGCGACTCGCGCCGTACACGCACAGGTAGGGGGACCCATGGGTCCCCCCTGTGTGCGACTCGCGCGGCTACGCGTACAGGGGGTCCGACACGGACCCCCAAAGTACGGCTCCGACTGCTCTTTCGAGCCGGACGGCGCGTGTCGGTCGGACTGCTCCGCGGCGCGCATCGTACTTACCCGGCCGGGGAACGTCTCCATTGCGCGGTGCGAGTCGTGTCCGAGCGAGTCGGTCGGTGCGGTTAGACCCGGGAACGAGTCGGTCGGAGCGGTTGGGACGCCCGAACGAGTCGGTCGGCGATTTCGCATCGTACTCGCTCGTCCGGACGCGCGTACGAATTGGTCGGGAAATAGGGCTTCGAATCGGATCCGGTCATCCCGAATCCGATTCGGAGCCCTACCGGCCGAGATCGGAATCGGCCCCTTGGTGTTTATGGAAGCTGTTGATGTGGCTATACCTCCATTGTTCATTGGTTAAAATCATAGCCTCTGATATCTTGATGATTTAGGAAGCTCCATCTTTGACTATTCATTCCTGGGTGTACCTCATAGGCCCTGATAACTTTGATGTTTTTTTCCAGAAACTGTTGTTGTCATTGGGTACACCTCCACACACCAGGTGGACCTCAGGTGCTTTTTGGCTATGCTATTCTTGAATTGTTCCAGGGAGGAGGCAGTCATTTCACCAAAAAGCTGTTCTCTATCAAACAGCCTGTCTGTCATTGTGACATGGAAATTTCCTGAAAAGCCTGAATAGCCCTTAGAACACATCCAGGCATGGAGGAAGAGTGTAACAGCGGTGCCCATGGACCGGCCCATGTAGTCACAGAATACAAGCTGCACATGAACATCTGCTTTGAAGCATCTAAGACATTAGTGACCACATCTAAAAACTGGCTTCTTCAGATGTTCCCTTAGGCTTACGATTGCTGGTTTGTCAAAGTCCCAGAAGGCATAGATGTAGTGGCCTAATAGGCATGCGGCATTCGCCGAAAGGAAATAGAAACTATCGGACATCAAAACCTTCTGGCCCATGGTGCCCAATAATTTTGACTCCCTGTTCAGAGCATTCAGGTTTATTCTTGAGGATGAAACATATTTCACCAGGTTCTCCTGCGATGAACGAGGAGCTGAGAACTTCGGGTCACCCGGAGCAGGTCTATGGTACTTTGTTTGTGTACTGCTGGGTCTGAGAAGGGCTTTTCCCAAGCAGCCAGAACAGGTTCCAACATAGCTTCATTAAATGGAAGCAAATACTTGACAACTTAAGTAGATGGTTGCAAGAGCCATTTCAAAATACTAGACATTGGTGTTTTGGAGAGCAAAGTTAGCTCTAGAGAGTGGGGGCGTGGTCTGCAGCCCAAGATGGTGGTCGCTTAAGCGACGAGCTCCGGGCCGGGGCACCTATCCGCCTATGATCCGTCATTCCCTACCTTACTAGTCAGCTGCTTCCATCGCTGACCGCTGTATCCCAACAACCGGCTGCCTCGGACGTGCTTTCCGGCTCCCGGAGACCCCGGGAGAGCGGACTCTCTGGTGCAGCTCGAGGCCTGGTGCGAGGGAGGAGCCTTGTCAGCCCCGGGCTGGCCTATGGACTGGTGAGGCCGCGTGAGACTGGCTCCGGCTGTGGTGCCTACTCGAGCCCCCGGACTGGGGCCTACCCGCCCGCTTTCCACAATAACTGTCGGCTGGATCCGTCTGGCACGAAACTGTCCGGGATCGCCTGAGTGCTCCGTACTCCTGCTGCTGCCTGGGTGAGTGGAGTGCACAACAACACCTACGGGCCCTGCGATCTGCCGCTGCCGGCGGGGGGGCCCCTGCTCTCCAAGGGACAGATTCGCGCCACACATCGGTGGCGGTCCCCCTGCTGTACCCACGGTGCCTTGCTCAGTTGATTGATTAACACAGGGGCGTATGTGGGCCTCTCCGGCGCATTGGTAGCGCTTTCTGCTGTCTGCAGGGCCGCCCCACGCAGCACATTGGAAGCGGGTCCCCTGCTGTGTCCGCGGTGCTCCGCTCAGCGGGATGGGGATTGTGACGCATGGGGACCGATGACCGTCTTGTGTCTCCGCTTTTCCCCCCCCCCTTCCTTTAAGAACGGCGATTTTGTGGCGGCCGATGGAGCTGGGTTGCTGAACCTGTGTCCCACTCAGTGAGGGTCTGTGGGCTTATGCTGGCTGCGGCCTGTGGACTGGTTTGATTCGAAGCTGCGGGGACTGGCAGCTGTGTATACTTTGGCCCCCCCTGTTCAGCTTACTGCTGTCCTGCCAGGGCGGAGGCTGCGCTGACTCGCCGGTGAGACCTGTGCCACCACCGAGGCCGAGGTACGTGAAGTACATGTTGATACCCCACGACCGCACTGCCAGTTTGTAATAGGAGTCCTCACTCACCTTCTTGTTGGCTGGTCCTTGGTCCATCGGTGGTTATATTATACTTGCCACCGTGTGGTCATCGCACTGCTGCGCTCCGACCCCGACCATGGGCAAAGGGAAGCCCAGAGCGGCTACTAGGTCCGGGAGGACGGGTTCCCTCTCTCCTACTTCAGGACACTCATCCAACCGATCACACCATGCAGAAGGAAGTATCGGTACCACCGCCTCGGTGGATAAGCTGGACATGATTTTACAGGAAATCCGTGATTCTCGCTCTGTACTAGAAGCGCAGCTGGGCATGATATCAGTGGATCTCAATCTATTGAAAGATGATCATAAAAAATTAGCTGATAAAGTTCAAACCGTTGAGCAAACTGTAGAAACTATGTTACCGCAGGTGAAAGCCCATGAAGAACAACTCTGTCACATGCGCCAACAGATTGATTCTCTCCAAGCCCGGGCCGATGATGCAGAAGGTAGGGCAAGCCGCAACAACCTCCGTATTGTTGGATTACCGGAGGGAACGGAGGGCTCCAACCCCACGGACTATATAGAGTCCTGGCTGAAAAATAGCGTGGCCCCGATCGGACTATCCGCACACTTTACAGTAGAGCGGGCACACCGTGTCCCCACACGAAGACCAATACCTGGCGCCAATCCACATCCAATATTGGCTAGGATCTTGAACTATAGAGACCGGGATCGCGTGTTACAAGCGGCGAGAGATAACGGCCCATTGCGAATTGATAATGTACAGGTCTCCATATTCCCTGATTACACCCTGGCTGTACAGCGAAAAAGGTTTTCCTTTATGGAGGTAAAAGCCCGGGTCCGGGCAGCAGGCCTGACGTTTGCTCTACTGTTCCCAGCAAAACTGAAAATCATCTATAATCAGCGCTCCTTGTTTTTCGATACTCCTGACAGTGCATGGGATTGGATGGACAAGACCTTCCCTGATGTTCAACCCACTAGACGGATGGATTCCTCACAACCGAAGTCACAGCGCCCTCGTCGATGACGCAAAAGGGGGCTCCTTACCCAGAGTTCAGCCACTAGTCCCCCGCTTCGTCAACAGGTGATGGAGGGCAGGCGTGGGGCCATTCAAACCGCCACAACCTTTCGTACGTCTCGCCCATCCATCAGTACCAGTCCGTCCGAAGATGCTAATACAGACTCGGACTCTGACGACAACGGCAGCGTTGCGTTGTTTCCCTCTATAGACACGCAACTTAGTAATGATCCTTTGGCGTAAACTGTTTGTATATTATTGGATACAGGACCCCGAGAGTGACTCCCAGTCCACTTTCAGTTACCGGTACAGCTTGTTGTGTCATTATTACAGGCATGCCTACTTATATTACTTGCAGTATACAATGTTCCTAGTATGTATGCACAACCGATAGGGATGTTTCAGAAAGTCCCCTGGCCCGGCCCGCATGTTGGGCGATTTTATATATAGCTCATTGTAATTGTTTGGACATTGATAGTGTTGGCGACCTTTCCCCGTAGGCGTTAGCAACTGTTAATGTAAAGTATGTTCTTTTTGTTTTCATGGTTTGGTCGAACACAGTTTGGTCGTTGGACCCAGTATTGGAATATTATTGAGTTATTTGTATTTTTGCCGCATGGTCTGGGATTTGGGGGTGGGTATGTGGGGGGTGGTGGTGGGGGGTGGGAACCGGGGAGATCTCTCAATATTTCTTAATGATGTCTACTGTCAAATCTTATACTTTCATCTCATGGAATGTCCGGGGTATGGGAACTATCACTAAGCGGCACAGAATAGCTGCGCAGCTACACCGCCGCAAAGCTCAAATAGTATACCTCCAGGAGACTCACCTGGTTCCCTCCGAAACTGTGAAACTACAAAAAAGGTGGCGGGGTCAATTTTATGCGACTGCATATTCTGCCTTTTCTAGAGGGACTGCAATATGGATTCGGGCGGGGATTCCTTTCTCCCTTACTGAGAGTAAAATTGATGACCAGGGTCGGTTTGTCCTCCTTTTTGGAACATTGGATGGTAGACAGGTAGTGTTGGGTTCCCTTTATGCTCCGAATACAGATCAAGAGGCATTCTTCACACGGGTCTCTCGAGCACTTTCAGAATGGTCACACATCCCATGGTTCTTGGGTGGAGACTTAAATGCGGTATTTGATGTGGATCTCGATCGATCTCATCCTCCCTTATCTAACACAGCAGCACGAGTACAGGCTGTTAACTTGACAAGATGGGCACGAGGTTGGAACTTAATAGACATATGGAGGTCCCTACATGTTAATATGCGAGAATATTCCTTTTATTCTTATCCACACAAATTACACACTCGATTGGACTACTTCCTTTGCACTCCAGATCTAGCCCCTTCCGTTGCGCAATGTGGTTATCTGGGCAAGACCTTATCTGATCATAATCCCATAGAACTATCGCTGACCTGGGGCCGTTCCCCCTGCTCCTATCCCAACGTGGAGAATGCAACCTATACAATTGGAAGATCAAGTTTATCGGGCCGCCTTAGCTACAGCTATCACTACATATTTTATAGATAATGAGGGCACGGCCTCGTCCAGATCCTTTGAGTGGGAGGCCTTCAAAGTAACCATTCGCGGGGTCTCCATGGGAACCTTGGTGGGCTCGCGGAGGGAAACGATTAGGGATATAACAGACCTGGAAGGGGAACTACAGGCTCTGGAGGTAGCTGCCCAGAGGAGCAATGAGGGTGTAGAGCCGCTGCAGACCGCTAGGATTAAGTACGCGGAATTACTGGAATGCTTGCGACAGATAGATTTTCATGCCTATACACTGCGTACACATTCCGAGGCGGATAGAGCAGGCACATTATTAGTACGACTGATTAAACCTTCAATGACCCCCACTCCTATCTTGGCAATACATACAGTCCATAACACTTTGGTTACTTCTCAAGCTGCAATTAATGCTGAATTTCAGGAACACTATGCTCGCCTATATACTGCCCCCCTCTTGGATATGGCCGCTACAACAACCGGTTTCCTGGCACAGATCCAACTTCCTACTATATCAGCTGCAACCGCCGAAGACTTGGCAGCTCCGATTACTACGGCAGAGATTCGTAGGGCGGTTACTGCATTAGCTCGTAATAAAATGCCGGGCTCAGACGGCCTCCCTGTGGAGTTTTATTCCACTTTTGCAGATACACTGATTCCTAGATTACTGCAACTTTATACCTCCTCTTTCGACGAAGGTGCCCTACCTCCTACCACCAGGGAGGCATTAGTTACGTCTCTATTAAAACCTGATAAGGACCCGACTGAACTTCTGTCTTATAGACCACTCTCGATTCTTAATACAGAATACAAGATACTTAGTAAGGTTTTGGCATCGCGGCTCCTTTCGCTACTTCCTCGATTGATCCATACGGATCAGTGTGGGTTCATGCCCCAACGCAGTACCTCACTGAATATTCGTCGGCTTCATGCCTTGTTGCATACAGCGTCGGAAACTTCACCTCTTGCTGGCTGCCTGTCATTGGACGTCCGTCAAGCATTTGACACCCTAAGCTGGCCTTATATGCTAGCTGTATTGTCCAAATTCGGACTGCCTCAGTCATACTGTGCTTGGGTCAGTTTGCTTTATACTAACCCCACAGCTCGTGCTAAGACAGGCTCGAGCATCTCTCCCTCCTATACTGTTTATCGGGGAACGCGCCAGGGCTGCCCCCTATCCCCCTTGCTTTTTGTATTGGCCCTCGAGCCTCTTGCACACTATCTGCGTCAAGTTATGGTTCCTTATGGCATCCCCCTCCGGGGTGTGATTCATTCGGTATCACTCTATGCCGATGATATGTTATTATATTTTCGGGATCTAACTGGAGACAAACGCACGGTAGCTACTGTTTTTTCTAGCTTTGGGGAAATATCTGGTTTATGTCTTAACGCCTCTAAATCAATTGCCTACTCCTTTTATGATACCTATACCTCTCCTTATCTGCAATTTGGTCAGATGCAATTTAGAGTGGAGCCTGTTACTTTTAGATATCTGGATATCTACATATATAGATCCAATGCAGATACCATAGATGGTAATGTGGTGCGAACAATCAATTCACTACGTTCCCAGATTACCTTCTGGAATACGTTACCATTGACAGTGGCGGGCCGCTTGGCGGTGTCTAAAATGGTTATGTTGCCCAGACTACTTTATCATTTTGTGAATCTACCGGTTATCCTCCCGGCCTGGATATTTAAAACACTCGATACCTTGTTGTCCTCTTTAATTTGGGGGGTGGGTAGACACAGGTTAGCGTTGGCTAAGTTGCAGTTACCTAGTAATGCGGGGGGACTGGGAGCACCTGATTTTAAAACATACTGTATAGTCGGACAATTGCAGTGGCTGGCATATTGGTTGGCGGGCAAGAATTTATTTGAAATAGGGCAATCCCCAGGCTTTTTACAACGTGGAACCCTGCAATCACTGCTATGCCCGGGTGCGACAAAACTGCGGGATCCTCCTTATCTTCTGCAAGTTGCATTACATTATTGGAAACAAGCCCATAAATTAGCAAAGCAACCCTTTCCATACGCCCCGAACATCCCGCTCTGTGGATTACCTACCAGGCGCGGGGTAATATCAATGAATCGGATAAGAGGGTGGACACAGATGGGGGTAGGGACAGTTGGTGAGTTCTTCCTGGATGGACACCTGATGCCCCACGAGGAGTTTGTACGAAATCATTCTGTACCTAGTACATTGTTTCTCACTCACGCAGCAATAGTTCACTTTATTCGGAAATATTGGTTTATAGACCGGGGGGAACCTCCAACTTTCCACTTATTGAAATCTATTCACATAATGGGGCATGGCCGTCACTTGGTTCGTTGGCTCTACCGGGGTTTGAGGGAGCATTTACATACTCCATTACAGTATCTCAGACAGAAATGGGACGTGATACTTCTCCGTGAGTTAGAAGACAGAGCATGGGCCCTAATGTTGGAACACCCTCGGCGAGTATCCCGTAATTGCCGGTTAAAAACGATACAATTATTCATATTACACAAAGCATACCTAGCCCCGACAACAATACGCAAGATGTACCCGAATGCGTCCTCGGCTTGCCCGAGATGTCAGACACAAGAGGCCGATTTTATTCATATGCTATGGTCATGCCCAGTACTAACGGGGTTTTGGTCAGACGTTATCCAGAGCTTAGTGGCTCTGACAGACCACACATCATGGGACACGATTGAGGCCTGTCTCCTGGGGCTCCCCCCCCTTCCTAAGAAAGCAAAATTGTTGCGTCGATTTACCGGATTGGCCCTGATGCTGGCCAAAAGGCTGATTACACAGCGCTGGAAATCCAACACGGCGCCCCGTGAGGGCAGGTGGCACGAAGAGGTTATCAGGTGGGCGGATGCAGAAAGGGAAGCATTACAGCGTGAAGAATATAGGGGATTACGAAAACGTCCCATATCCTTAGAATGGGCACACCTGATAGAACTTTTTAAAGCAGGCATGGGGGACGAATTAGTAGAATCGCAGGTCACAGTATTGGAAAACAGTGCAGACACCTGATTACTGTTAGTGAGATGCTAATGTTTCTTACTCCTTACCTTTCCCCTGCGCCTCCCTTCCCTCCCCCTTTTCCCCCCCTCCGTCTCCCCCTTCCCTCCCCCTCTTTCGCCGCCCCCCCCCTCTTCCCTTCCCCTATAGTTACAGACCGGACAGTCACCAGGTATAGAAACAACTGTTACAGGGTGCTGTCTATGTAACGGCAACATTTGTTTATTGTTTAGTTTTGGGTATTGTTGGGGGTGGGTTTCTTAAGTGGGGATTAACCCCTTCTATGCTCATGACGAGCTCAGCTCGTCATGCTGCGCGGTGCTCGTGTGCGCATGACGAGCTGAGCTCGTCATGAACCCGCCCACTCAATGAAACGCCCCGCACAGGGCGAAAATCGGCCGCGCACCGAAGGGGTTAATGAGTGCTGCACTTTTCGTCCATATACAGGACTCTACAATATGTAAACATAGAATGTATGCGCATTTTTAGTATATGAGGATAACACACTCAGTATTGAATAGATCGGTATGTTACCTCTTGTCACTCAGTATATATATATGACTACTGTTATTTTTGTACTAGAAAATTGTAACCAAATGCCTAATCTTGACTATGTATAAGTATATATTTCACCCGCAGTACTCAATAAAAATTTAGTGGGAAAAAAAAAAGTTAGCTCTAGAGTTTGTGTAGCTTCACACACCACATTAGTAAAGGAAAAGTCTTACTCTGTCCGGGCCCCAGAGGTGTAATGAATGTCCCCTTCTATCGACACAAGCAGGTATTTTGTAAATCAAGATAAAGGGCAGCATTGGAGTAAGCTGGAGGAAGTAGATTATTGGCCTTGGCATCATCGTCTGTGCTACCATAAGCTCTATCAGGCAGTGCTATTTCCTCTGAATCAGATCCCAATAACTCCTCCATTTCAGAAATTAATCTGCCCTAAGAAGCAGACCTCTGACCTCTTGTTCTACCCAGATAACTTACCCCGAAGAGGTAAGTGCCAGTGACAACTCCAAGTGCAGCACTGCGACCGGCTGCAGGGGCGACTTCGTGGAGGGTGTCTGGCGGTCAGATGATGAGTATTGTGGTATGTGATTTTTTTCTAAGCCCTGAGGACAGAGCCTATGGAGGCATTGAGTAAGGAGACATCAGGGTCAGAGCCGCCAAGCCTGGAGGAATAGGTCTGACCTTGGAGAGTGGGTTAGAGGGTACTGGAGCCATCCTAAAGATGCTTTGTCATGATGTGGCCTGACAGAAAGCCTCAGGGTTGTCAGATGGAACAGGGAATTCCAGCTAGATTGTCATCACCCACCACATCAGGATGAGGAAGAGACTGGCATCAGGGAACAGACACTGTGACTACAAACGTTATCACAAACAGAAACGTTTTCTCAAAGAAAGACAGGATTTCTCTTTCCTATTGCACTTTTTATGTTTTTTGGGAAGACATTTTGGGAGTCGTTCCCCACAGAAGACTTACCTGCAGGAGAAAGAGTGCACAATGGTGTGTACCCTGCAGGCCTTGGTAAAAAAACAAAAAACTTGGCCTCCCTCTGAACAGGAATTGCAGACTGCGGTATCATGGTTGGATACAAGACACCACAGCTGTCGTGTGGACCTAGTGCTGCAACCGCTGCAGACGGATGTTCTACTGCAGGGTTAATGTGTGCCAATAGTCATGGGGGACCAGCAGGATGCATGAGGCTAAGAAGTCTCACAACTATCCGTGTCAGAATCAAGGAGCACGCTCGGAACATCAGGACCATAACCTGAATGTCTTAGCCTTTTGCTGGGTGGGAGGGGTGAGTGTAAAGGCCTTGAATGCCACTGTGTACAGGATGCTTTTAAAAACAAGGGTGCCCAATTACTATTGGTCAGGGACCTTGGGTAGTTTACTAGTTTCAAACACAGTGGTCCCTAAACAGAAGATTAAACAAACAATGAATATAGACTCAATCAGTACTATATTTGAAGCTGTCCAGCCGGACAGATACTTTAATATTCAATTAGTTTCCAAAAAATGAACAAAAGACATTTGAAGTGGGACACAAGCCTGCATCCAAATCAGCAAAATAGGACGAACAACGTGTAATAGAAAAGGCTCAGGCAGAGTAAGTTGTTTGTATGTAGCACATACTGATGTTACAAACAAAATATAGTGGGACACCATTACACATGAGCGATATTTAGTTGAGAAGTGTATATGATGTGCATTAAGTCGATGGCGTTTCGATCCTTACAAAACATATTAGGATCATCATCAGAACATTTACATTAGCATGCCTGGGTACATTTGCCTGTAATTTCCAAAGACAAGAGTTTGGGAGAGAAGATAGGAGAAAGGAGAGGGACACGGGATTAGGTTGGGCGGAAATTGAAGAAAAGACGTACAATCTTTTACTAGTGTGCAATGACGAATAAAAATTGCAGCGTACGTGGAACAAACGTGAACTATAAAAAATAGAAGTACTGGGGGAGCGGCGCTTTAAGGAGTAAAAAGCAACCATACACTTAAGTGTATATTAATGAAAGGAAAACCAGGGCGCACAGTCGCCTAGGAGACAACCAATCCAAGTGTGACATACGCGCAGCGTGACCCGATAGAGCAACCAAGGGTAGTGAACTGTTAGAAAACTAAGATGGACGTTGGTGAACAGCGCGTGAAAGCGGAGACCATCATTTAAAGCTACGTGATGGTTACGAGCGCGCAGTGACCGGGGAGTAGTCATTTAATGTAGAACCATGACCCTTCACCTCTCCGTGAAGGAGACAAACAACCAGCAAGTGACGATGAAATACCTAATGTCCAGAAGAGAGCAGCATGGATACGCCACGGGGGCGGGAGCGACCCGGGCTGGGTCAGATTAAGTGTCCGGACCTGGTGCGGTCAGAGCTGCAAGAGGTTGGTGGAGATGGCGCCGCGTGCTCGGTCACTAAATCAATTAGAAGGGTTAGGTCTGAATCGGCCTGTTGGGAGGGAAGAGAAGGTCTATGTTAGGACCAGTGCGTGAGTCTCAGATGGAGACTGATAGTGGGACTTGGACAAGAGTTTACCTAGTAATGAGGACATTGCTGCTTGGGCGTGCTTCCTGCCGGCATCAATCGCGGGGATGAATGAGAGCCGGAGTGCAGGGCTATTTATACTAGCTGCAGGCTGATTGGATACCAAGGTCATGTGACCTCATGACTACTAGCTGGAGGCTGATTGGATAACGAGGTCATGTGACCGGAGGTGAAGTGTGCAAGGTTTCATCTAAACAGCAGCCATATTGGAACAGTAAAGTTAGATTTGAATCAGTCAGCAAGGGAGGTGAAAGTGGACCAAAAGGACTGCTGGATGGATGGAAGTGGGAAGATAATATGTAATAATTGATAAGGAGTCCCACGCGGTGGGGAGAGTACGCCTAAAAGTATAAACGGGTGCAAAAGAAGATATTGGAAAGTGGAGGATAAGGGGGAGGGTGGATTGATAGAAAATACAGTGTGACACACTACAAACATACAATTAAGTAGAGTCACAATTCGCAGGGAGTGATTGAAAAAAGCATAGAAAAGCAAGTGTAGAGGGATTGTACGACAATTGTTAATTTATACAGAAAGTACCAAGATCACAAAATTGAAGGAGGGACCAGGGTCACATAAATGTCAAAGGACCTTGCTGATTTATATTAATGTGGTCCAATCCTCGAGGCGGTTAAGTCCATTATGTATGCTTCCAGTCGTAAAATCCACTTGAGTTCCTCCTTGTTGAGGAGCTGCTACAGGTCCGCGCCCCTCGGAGGTGGCTTGATGACACTGATGATGGTCCATCGTATGTCGCCCTCGCTGTGATCTGACGCCTGGAAGTGTTCCACAAGGGGGGCATTTGGTGTTTTGCAGCGTAGTCTGCTGCGGTGTTGGCAAATCCTTATCCGTGCTTTTTGTGTTGTCTGACCAATATAGATTTTGTCGCAGGGACACAATATGGCATAGATGACGTTGCAGGTGTTGCAGTTAGAGAAATGTTTTAACTCCATTTTGATTTTGCCAAAGATGAATTCCTTACATTCATTAGTAAACTTACATGCAACACAGTTACCACATTTGACATGACCTGAGAGTGGTTCCAGGCCCCAGTGATCATTAAGTCTACCGGTGGGTTTGGTTATAGGTAAGGCTGCTCTGACAAATGGTCCTTAATGTTTTTGCTCTTACGAAATGCAAATAGTGGGCGTTCCAAATTGAGTATGCCTGCATTGAGGACTTCCCAGTGTTTGAGGATGCTTTTGCGTATGGTATGTGAGACAGGTGAAAAAGTAGTGACACATACTAAGCGATTTTGTGATGACTTCTCTTTAGGTTCTAATAGGCAGTCCCTTGGGCAGTACCATGCTCTTTTAAGGGAATTGCGAACTAGTCTGCGTGGGTACCCTCTTGCTGTCAGTTTGTTACTCAGGAACTTAGCTTCACAAAAGTAGTCTTCTTTCAGTGTGCAGTTCTTCCTGATTCGTAGGAATTGAGAGTAGGGATGGTTGCTGTCATATCTCAAAAGTGTATTGCGCTCCGTGGGTATTCTGAAGAGGCTTGTGATTACTACTCCATCTAGGTGTTGTATGTTGAGGTCAAGAAATGGAATCGTAGTTTTACTGTGTGACATAGTAAAGGTGAGCCCCTCGCAATTATTATTCAACCAATGGAGGAACTGTTTCATGGTTTCCCCTGAGTCTTGCCAGATCATAAAAATATCGTCAATGTATCTCTTCCAGACTGAGATCCCAGTGTGGAAAGGGTTCATTGGCGACAGAATGCTCTTAGTCTCCAGGTTGTCCATGTAGAGTATGGCCAGGTTGGGAGCACAAAAAGCCCCCATTGAGGTCCCTTTTACCTGTTGGTAGTATTGGTCTTCGAAGAGGAAAAAATTCCTAGTTAGACATATTTCCAGTAGTTGCAGTATGAAAAGGGTGGGTACTGCATGGGGGCGTGGACGTGTGTTAAGGACTTGCTCAATCACTAGTAGAGAGTCAATCTGGGGGATGTTCGTATAGAGCGATTCCACATCCAGAATACATTGGGTGTCATATTCGGGGTTGAATGGGTGGTGTTCAACAAGATTAATCATTGACATACCGGAATTGCTTTGTACGATCCAATTAAAAGGATAGCGCATGTTTTGGATCCAGACGGTGGAGCCTTTCTTCCTCTTTAGAAGGATGCGGGCGAGAAGAAGGTGGGCAAAGTGATAGTCTGTCCTATGTGGAAAGAGGTAACCACTTTGGGGAGAAAAGAAGGCCGAGTTCTGAGGACAACCTTGTCCGGATGAACAGCAAGGAAAGGAGCCTTATAAGAAAGAGCCTGAAGCTCACTCACCCTGCGAGCAGAGGTGATGGCAATCAGAAAAGCAGTTTTCAGAGTTAAAAGTCTGAGGGGGCAATTATGTAATGGCTCGAAGGGAGCACACATCAGATAAGTCAGAACCAGATTCAAGTCCCACCGGGGCATTACAAAAGGAATAGGAGGAAAGAGATGAGTAATGCCCTTTAGAAACCTATTTACAATAGGGGACTTGAAAAGAGAAGGTTGATCTGGAAGGCGAAGGAATGCCGAAACGGCCGAAAGATAGCTTTTAAGGGTGCCCAGAGCAGATCCCTGCTGGGCCAAAGAAAGAAGGAAGAGAAGAACTTACGAAAGAGGGCAGAAAGGGAATCCACAGCCTTTGCTGTGCACCATGCCACACATTTTTTCCATCTGCAGGCATATACCGATTTAGTGGAGGGATGCCTGGCTGCCAAGATGACATTACAGACTTCGGGAGGAAGGTTGAAAGCTGTCAACTGTCGCCGCTCAATCTCCCTGCAAGGAGGTGGAGCCTGGACAGGTTCGGGTGGAGGACCGTCCCCTGCTGCTGCGACAGAAGATCCTCTCGAAGAGGCAGTCTGATCGGAGGATCGATGGCCACGTGCAAGAGCTCGGAATACCAGACTCTTTGGGCCCAATCCGGAGCCACAAGAATGACTTGGGCCCGTCGCGCTTGATCTTCAGCACTCTGGGCAGAAGTGGTATAGGCGGGAAGGCGTATAGAAGACCGCAACTCCACTCGCGACGAAAAGCTTCGCCGAGCGAGTGCCGCCTTGGAAATTCCAACGCGCAGAACTGCTGACAGTGCGCATTCTCTTCGGTGGCAAATAGATCTAACCAAGGCTCTCCCCACTGCTGAAAGAGACCTTGCACCACCTCCGAGTGAAGACGCCATTTGTGATCCATCATGCACCGGCAGCTGAGTTAGTCCGCCCTGGAGTTCAGAGAACCCGCCAGGTGTAGAACAACCAGGGACATGCCCTGATGTTCCAGCCACTTCCAGAGACAAAGGGCCTCCTGACAGAGGGTCCACGACCCCACCCCGCCTTGTTTGTTGCAATACCACATGGCGGTGGTGTTGTCCGTGAACACCTACACTACTCTTCCTTTGACAGAAGGAAGGAATGCTTTTAGTGCAAGACGAATCGCCCGGAGCTCCAGAAGGTTGATGTGGAGCCCGGACTCCGCCAGAGGCCTCTGATCTCCACCTCCTCCATGTGGCCGCCCCACTCCAGAAGTGATGCATCCGTCACCACTGTAAACTCTGGGTGGGGAAGGGAGAGGGACCTGCCGTTGACCCAATCTTGGTCCGTTAGCCACCACTGCAGCTGGTGTGCAGTGCCCTCCGAGATCTGGACGCAATCTGAGAGATTCCCCTGATGCTGTGCCCACTGGAACTTCAAGTCCCACTGCAGAGCCAGCATGTGACACCTGGCATGATCCACCAAGCAGGGTGCAGGAGGCCATGAGGCCCAGCAGTCTCAGAGTCATTCTCTCCGAAACCCGGGATAGAGGCTGAAAGATTGGAATCATAGCCCGAATATCCCGAACTCGCTGCTCCGGAGGATAGGCCCGAAATTGCGCTGTGTCCAGAACCGCCCCGATGAAAAGGAGCTTTTGAGAGGGACTCAGGTGTGACTTCGGCACGTTGACAGTGAACCCCAGCGATTGCAGGAGGTCAGCCGTAGTCTGGAGGTGGGAGACAACAGCCTGGGGCGAGCTCGCCTTCAACAGCCAGTCGTCGAGATAGGGGAAGACTGGAACCCCTGATCTGCGCAGATGAGCTGCGACCACCGCCATCACTTTCGTGAACACCTGAGGGGCGCTGGTAAGGCCAAAGGGAAGCACGGTGAACTGAAAATGCTCGAGGACTACCGTGAACCGTAGGTAACGTCGGTGGGCAGGCAGGATGGGGATGTGAAAATAGGCGTCCTGCAAGTCCAACGCTACCATCCAGTCTCCAGGGTCGAGGGCAGACAGAACCTGTGCCAATGTCAGCATTTTGAACTTCTCCTTCCGGAGGAAGTGGTTGACGTTCCTGAGATAGGACGCAGGCCTTTGTCCTTCTTGGGCACCAGAAAGTAGTGGGAATAAGAACCACAACCTACTTCTGGGATAGGAACTCGCTCGATGGCTCCCTTGGCCAAGAGAGCCGTAACTTCCTGGTGGAGAAGGGCCAAGTGATCCTCCGACATGCGATGGAATTACGGTGGCATGGATGGAGGGGTAGTTTCGAAGGGGAGGGAGTAGCCCCTTCGGACTATTTGCAAAACCCACCTGTCCGACGTGATGGTTTGCCAGCCGGGGAGGTGATGGCGGATCCTGCCACCCATTGGCAACTGGTGGCCCTGAAAGGTCGGACTAGGAGGGTTTGGAGGCTGCTGCAGAGGGGGCACTGGTGGACTGGACGGCCCGCTGGCCCCCAGACCCACGACGCTGGGTCCCACGTCCCCGGCCACGCAGAGGCTGAGCAGCTTGCGCCGGCCTGTGGCTCTGGGAGGAACATGGCGGGGCACCCCTTCCGTAGCCACGAAAGGGGCGAAAGGCAGACTGCATGGGGCGAGATGCAGTCGCCAGGCCCAAGGACCTGGCCGTAGCCCTAGAATCCTTGAAGCGCTCAAGCGCGTGGTCTGCCTTGTCGCCAAACAAGCGATGGCCATCGAAGGACATGTCCAAAAGTGTAGATTGGACATCACCCGAGAAGCCAGTGGATCTCAGCCAGGCGTAGCGTCTCGGGGCCACCGACATTGAAATAGTCCTGCCTAGCGAGTCGGCGGTGTCCAGTCCGCAGCGAATGGCAAACTTTGCTGCATCTCTCCCTTCGGCAACCGCACGGGAGAGTGCGGCCCGGGCCTCCTCCGGGCACTGTGGCAGCACATGCTCAACCGTATCCCACACAGAGTGGGTGTAACGGCCCAATAGACATGCGGTGTTCACCGACCGCAGTTCCAAGCTGGCGGAAGAAAACATCTTCTTCCCAAGGTGTTCCAGCTTCTTGGATTCCCTATCTGGGGGAGCAGTAGGCAACGAGCCTTTGGAGGTAGAGGCTTGGACAACCAAGCTCTCAAGGGTAGGGTGTTGGGAGAGGAAAATGGGGTCGCCCGGAGCTGGCGCGGGGCAATCATCCTATCCACAGGAGCCCCTGTGCTGGGCTTAGACCAAGTGCCCAGAAGGATGTTTGTGAGGGCCTCATTGAACGGAAGCAAGGGCTCCGAAGAGGCCGCTGCCGTTTGAAGCACCTCAGTCAGGAGGTTAGTCCTAACTGCCACCGTAGGAAGCTCAAGGCCCAGGGCCTCAGCCGCCCTACGCAACACCACAGCGTCGGAGGCTCCCTCCTCCGTAGCCACGGTAGGGGGAGGAAGCATACCAAGGTCTGGGGAGGTATCCAGACCACTGGCATCACCCAACTCCCCTCTCCAGTCCGGGTCTTCAAGTTGGTCTGCAAGAGGGTCAACAGACCCCTCCCAGTCCTCCTCACCCTCTCCTGGCTGCCACTCAGGGCGATAGGGAACACCAGGATAGAAAATTGGCTCAAAAGTGCCGGCCGGTGCCGGTATCGGCCGATGCCGGTCCAGCTCTGTATCTAGGTCGAGGTGGAGGCCGGGGTCGATGCTGGCTGGGGATCCAACCGGCGTCCGAGGCGGTGTCATCACTGGATTCGACGCCGGAGGAGGTGTTGTGAGGTCGACCGGCGCCGATCCTGATCCAGGCCTGGATCCTTGGGGGCCCTGTGGCGCCGGAGCCGCCAGCAGCAAAGGCCTGGAACCCCCAACCGAGTCTGTGGGGCCCGAAGGCGCGCCGGTGGAGTCGGGCTGCCCAAAGATGGAGTGGAGAGCTTCGTAAAATGTACGAAGTTGGGCAGGAGTCGCTCCGGCTCCCGGAAAGGGGGGTAAACTCGGAGCCGACCCAGCAGGCTCTGTGGGCGGAGCCGAAGGACAACGACTGTCCGCATCCCTCATCTCGTCGGCCGATAGACGGGGAGAAGGCGAAGAGCGGCCGTGCTTCTTCGCCTTCTTCTTGTGCTTCCACTTACCCGAAGACGAAGACTTCGAGGAGGAGTGATGGTGGTGGCTCCGCGACCGGTCCCGCGACTTCCCTCTTGACCGGGACCTTGAGCGGCGCGGAGCCGACTGCCGGGCCTCCAGAAGCTTTCGAGACCGCTCCCGCAAAGACTTCGGGGCCATGGCCCGGCAATCGGAGCACGACTTTGGGTCGTGGTCGCGCTCCACACACCAGAGGCACACGAGATGTGCGTCCTTCACCGACATCAGCTTGTGGCAGGAGCCACAAGGCTTGAAGCCAGTCCACCGATGTGACATCCCTATGCACCAGGAGTCAAACGACTTGAAAAGAAATTGACAAAATGTCGAACAATAGTTAGTCAAAAAGTGACTAGGGTATCGCTTTCTCCGGATCTGCGCTGGCTGGCACGGAAGCACAAGTTACTAACTTGTGTAACGATATATCTGTAAGAGACAGTAGTTAGTGACAGATTCCTTACCTTAGAATATCCCCAGGCGTCAGGCTGGATCCGGAAAGTTTTTTGCGTAGCAGTACCCTTGCGCGTCGGTAGGCGGCGCCGTGCGGCTCCGCGTCCGTCGTCGGCGTGGTGATCGCCGGGATGACATCGCGGGCAGTACTTAGGCGCCGCCCCTGCGCGCTGACGTCAGTTCTGTACACGACTTTCCGCGCCAGGAACGCAGAGCCATGCAAGAAGCTGACATAGGTGTCTGAAAAATACTAGGGCCCTGAAAGGGATGTCCTTAACCCTAGAAATCAGTTCGCAGAACGGGGAGGATGGGTGGGCGGTAGGAATCTGTCACTAACTACTGTCTCTTACAGATATATCGTTACACAAGTTAGTAACTTGTGCATCTGAAAGAGACACGTTAGTGACAGATTCCTTACCTTAGAATAGATACCCCAGCAATACCAACCCCGGTGGTGGGTCTGCGAACAAAGATCAGACAAGGAAGTCCTGGAGGACAGAACGGCCAAAGAAGCCGTCCCTCCGGACCTGACTGTCAAGGCAGTAATGCTTTGTAAACGTGTGCAGCGAGGCCCACGTAGCTGCCTGACAGATAACCGGCAGCGGAACACCGCGGCCCAAGGCCGTGGTAGCAGCCGTTGCCCTGGTGGAATGGGCACGCAGCCCAACAGGAGGCTCCTTCTTAGCCAAAGAATAGCAGGTCTTGATGCACAAGGTAACCCAGCGGGAGATGGTCCTCTTGTGCACCGCCCGACCTTTTTGGCGCCCACGTAGCCAACAAAGAGCTGGTCATCCACCCGGAAGTGTTTTGTGCAGTCAATATAGAAGGAGAGCGCACGTTTTGGGTCCAGACGGTGGAGCCTCTCTTCCTCTCTGGAAGGATGCGGAGGCGGAAAGAAGGTGGGCAAAGTGATGGTCTGCCCAATGTGGAAAGCAGTAACCACCTTTGTCAAGAAGGACGGACGCGTCCGAAGAACAACCTTGTCTGGATGAACAGACAGAAAGGGAGGTTTGCAAGATAGAGCCTGGAGCTCACTCACCCGCCGAGCGGAGGTGATGGCCACCAGAAAGGCTGTCTTCAGAGTCAGAAGACGAAGAGGACAGTTATGTAGAGGCTCAAAGGGAGCGCACATTAAAAAGGTAAGAATCAAGTCCCACTGAGGCATTACAAACGGAACAGGAGGGAAGAGGTGTGTAATGCCTTTTAAGAACCTGTTAACAACAGGGGACTTGAAAAGGGAGGGCTGATCAGGGAGCCTGAGGAAGGCCGAGATAGCACAAAGATAACCCTTGATGGTACCCAGGGCAGAACCCTGTTGGGCCAGAGAGAGAAGGAACAGAAGGACCTCAGAAAGAGGGGCAGAAAGGGGATTCACAGCCTTTGCTGTGCACCATGCCACAAATTTGTTCCACCTGCAGGCGTATACCACCTTAGTGGAGGGACGCCTGGCTGCCAGAATCACATCACAAACTTCGGGAGGCAAGTCGAAAGGAATCAACTGCCGCCGCTCAATCTCCACGCAAGCAGGTGTAGACTGGACAGGTTCGGGTGGAGGACCGTCCCCTGCTGCTGCGACAGAAGATCCTCCCGAAGAGGCAGACGGATCGGGGGATCTACGCTCATATTGAGTAGCTCGGGATACCAAACTCTTCGAGCCCAGTCCGGAGCCACAAGAATGACTTGGGCCCGGTCGTGCCGAATCTTCTTCAACACTCTGGGTAGAAGTGGTATAGGCGGAAAGGCGTACAATAGACCGCAACTCCACTCGTGACGAAAAGCGTCGCCGAGCGAGTGCCGCCTTGGAAATTCCAACGCGCAGAACTGATGACATTGCGCGTTCTCTTCGGTGGCGAATAGATCTAACTAAGGCTCTCCCCACTGTAGAAAGAGTCCTTGCGCCACTTCCGAGTGAAGACGCCATTCGTGATCCATCATGCACCTGCGGCTGAGTTCGTCCGCCCTGGCGTTCAGGGAACCTGCCAGGTGTTGAACCATCAGGAACATGCCCTGATGTTCCAGCCATGTCCAGAGGCGCAGAGCCTCCTGACAAAGGGTCCACGACCCCACCCCGCCCCTGTTTGTTGCAGTACCACATGGCGGTGGTGTTGTCTGTGAACACCTGCACTACCTTCCCTTTGACAGAGGGAAGGAATGCCTTGAGTGCAAGTCGGATCGCCCGGAGCTCCAGAATGTTGATATGGAGCCGGGACTCCGCCGGAGACCAGAGGCCTCTGATCTCCGCCTCTCCCATGTGACCGCCCCATCCCAGAAGGGACGCGTCCGTCACAACTGTGTGCTCTGGCTGGGGAAGGGAGAGGGATCTGCCCATGACCCATTGCCGGTTCGAGAGCCACCACTGCAACTGTTTTGCAGTCCCCTCCGAGATCTGGACGTGATCGGACAGGTTGCCCTGGTGCTGCGCCCACTGGAACTTCAGGTCCCACTGCAGAGCCCGCATATGCCATCTGGCATGATTGACCAGCAGGATGCAGGAGGCCATGAGGCCCAGCAGCCTCAGGGTCATCCGTACCGAAACCCAGGATAAAGGCTGAAAGATCGGAATCATAGCCTGAATATCCCGGACTCGCCGTTCGGGAGGATAGGCCCGAAACTGCGTCGTGTCCAGAACTGCTCCGATGAAAAGGAGCTGTGGAGAAGGAATCAGATGCGACTTCGGCACATTGATGGAGAACCCCAGCGAGTGCAGGAGTTCGCCGTAGTCTGGAGGTGGGAGACGACTGCCTGGGACGAGCCCGCCTTCAGCAGCCAGTCGTCGAGGTAGGGGAAGACTGAAACCCCTGCCCGGCGCAGATGAGCTGCGACCACCGCCAACACTTTCGTGAACACCCGAGGGGCACTGGTAAGGCCAAAGGGGAGCACGGTGAACTGAAAGTGCTCGTGGCCTACCGTGAACCGCAGGTAACGCCGGTGGGCCGGCAGGACTGGGATGTGGAAATATGCGTCCTGCAAGTCCAACGCTACCAACCAGTCTCCAGGGTCGAGGGCAGTCAAGACCTGAGCTAGGGTGAGCATCTTGAACTTCTCCTTCCGGAGGAAGCGATTGACGTTCCGGAGGTCCAAGATAGGACGCATGTCCTCCTTGTCTTTTTTGGGCACCAGGAAGTAGTGGGAGTAGCAACCACGCCCTACTTCTGGGGTCGGAACATGCTCGATGGCCCTCTTGGCCAAGAGGGCCGTGACTTCCTTCTGCAGAAGTACCAAGTGATCCCCTGACATGCGGTGGAATTGAGGTGGCATGGCTGGGGGGTGGACTCGAAGGGGAGGGAGTAGCCCCTTCGGACAATGTCCAAGACCCACCTGTCCGAGGTGATGGTACGCCAGTGGGGAAGGTGATGGCGGACCCTGCCCCCTACCGGCGTGCTGTGCACCTGAAAGAAGGGACTAGGAGGGTTTGGAGGCCGCGGACGGGTTGGAGGTGGTGGCCTGACCCGCACGCTGGTTGCCCGATCCGCCACGGCGGAATCCACGTCCTCGGCCACGCGAAGACGCCTGCTGCGCGGGCCGGTGGCTGGGCTGCTGACGTGAAGGGCGCCCCTACCGTGGCCACGATAGGGGCGAAAAGCAGAAGTCAGCGGAGGGCGTGTAGCAGAAAGGCCCAGGGACTTTGCAGTAGCCCGTGAGTCCTTAAAGCGCTCCAACGCATGGTCTGCTTTGGACCCAAAAAGACCGACTCCATCAAAGGGCATGTCCATGAGAGTATTCTGGACATCCCCTGAAAAACCAGTGGTTCTCAGCCAGGCGTGGCGTCGTAGCGCCACCGTCGTTGCAATAGACCTGCCCAGCGAGTCGGCGGTATCAAGGCCACATCTTATTGTGTATTTGGCTGCATCCCTTCCTTCCGCAATGGCGCGGGAAAGCAGTGTCTGGACCTCCTCAGAACACTGGGGCAAAACATTCGCCACCGAATCCCACAAGGAGTGGGTATATCGGCCCAAAAGGCAAGCGGTGTTGATGGACCGCAAGCCAGCACTGGAGGAAGAAAAACCCTTCTTCCCAAATTGATCCAGGCGTTTGGATTCCCTATCCGGAGGGGCGGTAGGGAAGGCGGTTTGGGAAGCGGAGGCTTGGACAACCAAGCTCTCAGGGGTGGGGTGGACAGAGAGAAACAGGGGGTCGCCCGGAGCTGGGCGATGGCGTCGGGACACGTTCCTATCCACAGGAGCCCCTGTGTTGGGCTTGGACCAGGCACCCAAAAGAACGTCAGTGAGGGCGTCGTTAAACGGCAGCACAGTCTCCGTAGAGGAGGCTGCCGGCTGAAGCACCTCTGTCAAGAGATTAGTCTTGACCGCCACAGTAGGGAGTTGGAGATGTAAGGCTCCAGCCGCCCTACACAACACCGTTGCAAAATTGGCTCCCTCCTCCGTAGGCACGGGAGGAGACAGCATGCCAGTGTCAGGGGAAGTATCTAGACCACTGGCATCCCCTAGACCCTCTGTCCAGTCCTCATCGTACTGACACTGTTGTGTCAGAGGGTCATCAGACCCCTCCCAGTCCTCCTGGTCCTCCTCAGGTTCAAAATAAGGGGAGGAGGGACATTTGGGACCCAAGGTCTCATCGGCGCCGGAACCGGCGTCGAGCGACGTCGGTCCGGGTCCATGTCCGGAGCCGGAAGGAACTGGGGGACGACGCTGCCCGGAGCCCCAGGCGGCGTCGAGAACGGCACCGGAGACATCGGCGCCGGCGGAGGTGTCGTTAGGTCGACCGGCGTCGATGGGGGTTGTGGAGCCGGGATCGAGGCCGGGGCCGGAGCCGGGATCGAGGCTGGAGGCACGGGCGTCGCCGGGGCCGGAGCCGTCGGCGACGCCGGAGCAACCCCATCAGGGCCCGCGGGGCCCGAAGGCGCACCGGAGGGACCTTGAGGCCCGAAGAGGCGGGCCATGGCCGACAGGAATTCCTGCACTTGGGCCGGATCCGCCCCCGAATCCGGGAAGGACGGGTATTGCGGGGGCGACTCCACAGGCATGTCCGGGGCCGCGGGGACGGTGCCGGGAGGGGCCTCAGCCGAGTCGCGAGACCGGCGAGGCGAAGTCCTAGAGCGACGATGCTTTTTGGACTTCTTGTGTTTTGACTTACCGGACGAAGAAGACTTCGATGCCAACGACCGGTGTGGACTCCGCGATCGACCCCTGGACCTCTCACGCGACCGGGGCTTCCGCGGAGCCGAATGCCGGGCCTCGAGGAGCTTTCGAGACCGCTCTCGCAAAGCTTTCGGGTGGAGGGCCTGGCAGTCGGAACAAGACTCCGTGTCGTGGCCTCGGCCGAGGCAGAAGAGACACTCCCAATGCGGGTCTGTGACGGACATCATCCGAGCACAGGCGCCGCAACGTTTAAACCCGGGCATCCCTACGACACCTTGAAGTCGATGGAGAAAAACAGTGAAAAAATCACCAAAAAGTTTGGTCAAAAAATGACCGGGCACTGCTCTTCCCGGATCTGCGCTTGCTGGCGCGGAAAAAAGAAGAACTGACGTCAGCGCGCAGGGGCGGCGCCTAAGTACTGCCCGCGACGTCATCCCGGCGATCACCACGCCGACGACGGACGCGGAGCCGCACGACGCCGCCTACCGACGCGCAAGGGTACTGCTACGCAAAAAACTTTCCGGATCCAGCCTGACGCCTGGGGATATTCTAAGGTAAGGAATCTGTCACTAACGTGTCTCTTTCAGATAAAGTAAGAATTTAGGTCATTGCGCAGAGGTGGCGTCTAAGTAGATACCGCGACGTCATTCCGGCGACCACGACGCCAACGATGAACGCGGAGTCGACCGACGCCACGTACCGACGTGCAAGGGTACTGCTACGAAACAATTTCTCCGGATCCAGTCTGATGCCTGGGGATAATTCTAAGCTAAGGAATCTATAACTAATAGTCTCTTTCAGATATCCCAAACTCCGTAGTTGTGCAGCAACTAGGTTGCTTGTGTTCCGGTTCAGGGAAGACCTGGCTTGGCAGTTTGGGTTGGGCTGTTCCCATTGGGGCAAAGTCAAGGCTGATTTGCATATAGCTGGGTCCAAATGGATGTGGAATGGTGTGAAAAAGTCCAGAGTAATTACCAGTGGCTGATATTAATTTCAGTGTAACTGCAACAAATTATGGACGGAATGCTGAATGATTCAAACATTCTCCCCCAGTCAAGAGATCTGGGTTAAATCCGGTTTCGGGGTATGTCACCCCTCATCAGCCAGGCTAGCTTGAATCCAGTGGCACAGTGAGCAAGGGACCCACGTCTGGGAATACACATCCCACTTAAGGCGAAAAGTGTAACTGCAACAAATGATGGACGGAGTGCTGAATGAATCAAACATTCTCCCCCAGTCAAAAGATCGGGTTAAATCCATCGTTCTTTTGCCCACTACACCACCCTAGTTTGGACCCAGCCATATGCAAATCAATCTTCACCCTATTTCTCATCGGAGCAGTCCAGCCCGAACTGCCAAGCCAGGTCCTCTCTGGACTGGAAACAAGCATCCTGTGACCGTTTTCGAGGTATGTCACCCCTCATCAGCCAGGCTAGCTTGAATCCAGTGGCACAGTGAGCAAGGGACCCACGTCTGGGCATACACATCCCACTTAAGGCAAAAAGTGTAACTGCAACAAATGATGGACGGAATGCTGAATGAATCAAACATTCTCCCCCAGTCAAAAGATCGGGGTTAAATCCATCGTTCTTTTGCCCACTACGCCACCCTAGTTTGGACCCAGCCATATGCAAATCAGTCTTCACCCTATTTCTCATCGGAGCAGCCAGCCCGAACTGCCAAGCCAGGTCCTCTCTGGACTGGAAACAAGCATCCTGTGACCGTTTTCGAGGTATGTCACCCCTCATCAGCCAGACTAGCTCGAATCCGGTGGCACAGTGAGCAAGGGACCCACGTCTGGGCATACCCATCCCACTTACGGCGAAAAGTGTAACTGCAACAAATGATGGACGGAATGCTGAATGATTCAAACATTCTCCCCCAGTCAAGAGATCTAGGGTAAATCCATTGTTCTTTTGCCCACTATGCCACCCCAGTTTGGACCAAGCCATATGCAAATCAGTCTTGACCCTATTCCTCATGGGAACAGTCCAGCCCGATCTGCCAAGCCAGGTCCTCCCTGGACCGGAAACAAGCATCACAGGACCGGTTTCGGGGTATGTCACCCCTCATCAGCCAGGCTAGCTTGAATCCAGTGGCACAGTGAGCAAGGGACCCACGTCTGGGCATACCCATCCCACTTAGGGCGAAAAGTGTAACTGCAACAAATGATGGACGGAATGCTGAATGATTCAAACATTCTCCCCCGGTCAAGCGATCTGGGTTAAATCAATCGTTCTTTTGCCCACTATGCTACCCCAGTTTGGTAGATCAATTTCAAGCATTCCAGCCTTGACATTTTGCATATCTACCCCAGTGAGTAGCAGATTTTCATGCAGAGCATCCATCAAAGGATGGTCCTCTTCTGCACAGCCCAGTCCTTCTTTGCTCCTGTAAAATCCAATGCAGAGCTGATCATTCAGCTGTTGTTCCTTGGTACGATTAATATAAAGACAAAGGGCCCTCTTTGGATCCAAACAATGGAGCCTCTCCTCTGTGTGAAGGGGTATCCCCTGGCCGTCTTGAAAGGGGGTCACCACCTTAGGTAGAAAGGAGGGACACGTTGGGAAAACCAGCTTTTCCTGGTAGAAGGTGGTTTATGGAGTGTGAACCGAGCGGACTTGAAGTTCGCCGACCCTAATGGCTGATGTTATGGCCACCATGAATACCTGCTTAAGAGTCACAAGCCTGAGAGTACAGATATGGATGGGTTCGTAGGACAAACACATCGAAAGGTCAAAATCAAATTCAAGTCCCTCTGGAGCATAATGAAGGGAGAAGGGGAAATATGTTGCAAACCTTTCAAGAAACGAGCCACAATTAGTGACTTAAATAGGGATGGCTGATTCGGCAATTGCAAAAACTCGACAAATACCCGTCAACAGTGTCCAGAGCAAGGCCATGCTGGACCAATGATAAACAGTAACACCTCAGACATTTTGGTATGAAGTGGGTCAATGTGTTTGTCTGAGCATTAGGCCACAAGCTTGCCCTAACAGCAGGCGTATACAGTTTTTGTCGAGGGATGCCTGGCCGCCAGAATAACATCAACAGCCTCAGGAGGAAGCTCAAAAACACTCAACTGTTGCCGCTCATTTTCCAAGCATGAAGATGGAGTGTGCGCAGTTTGGGGTGTAGAACCCATCCCTGCTGCTGCTGCCGCCGTAGAAGGGCAAGTGTATTAGTGACACCTGAACACTATGTGGATCTCATCCATGCCTGGCACTGAATCACTGGTGCCCCCTTCCATGCCTAAGCAGTCAGTGCTGTATAGTCCAGAACGGATGATATACTTCACTTCCTCTCTTGACTAATCTGCGCAAGGTTGGTACAGTATTAATCAGCAGCTGTCGGCAAGATCTTACTAACCATATTCTATAACACATATGATTATCGTCCCAGGAGGCAGCAGGCATTTACAGAGGCAAGAGCGAGGCTGACCAAGGAGAACATCCTCTTCCTGAATGCCTTAATGCATTTCGATTCTCTGTAGTAGAAATGAGGTAAGGTGTAGTGTGTTCATGGACACCAGGACCACCACATTTTTTGGAATAGGGTGTTGCATGTGGAAAAGAAGATCTACAGGGGAAGGTCTGTGTGTTCTGGTGACTTCTCTAGTTACTGTTGGAAGAGAGCAAATGTCCATTAGTGTGTTCATCAGGGCTTCATTAAAAGGGAGAAGCATTTCTTTGGAAGTGTGTCCTGGTTGCAGGACCTCCATCAGAACATTCGTTTTAACTTCAACAGACAAGAGTTGTAGGTCTATAACTTCAGCAGCCCGTCTGATCCCCACAGCAAAACAAGATATTTCCTTTGTGGAAGGGCCAGGAGAGAGTAGAGCCCAGTGTTCAGAGAGGTATCTAGTCCTGAATGGCCATAAAAAGATTGCCGTAATCATTATAACGGGATGCATTATCCCCGTCATCTCCAGTATCACCGTGCTGACTGTGTTCTGAATCTGAGGTAAAAGGAATGTGAAGCATCCTACATAGTGGCAGTGCTCTGTCTAAGTCAGGATGAGGTCGGACCTACTGCACCAAAAGTTGTGGAGGATACAACTTTGGTCAAGGTTGTGTTGGTTTGCTTCAGAGTCCAAGAAGACAATGGGCACTTCATTCGGCGTCGGAGCCAGTGTCGACGCGGAAGGGACTGGCATGGATCATGGGGCTGGATTTGAAGTCGGGGTGGGTGTCAGCCCCTGAGTGGGGAGAACCCCGCAGACGTGAAGATTAGCAGATAGCATTGAGGACTTATCTGCCGATGTTGGCCTCCAGATCCATGGAGCTCCAAAGTGCACCAGAAGGAGCCTGAAGGGTGCAGAAGATGTGCAATTTCACATCCTTAAAAGACTCTTCCTGTTGCAGCATTCCTGATCGACCATGAAATTTGGGCTGCATTAGTATGAACTGTGAATTTGGTCCCTCAGTAACAGATTGGGACCAAGACTGGGGGTCACTTTGACGTTTTGCAACTTTTCTGGATTAGAGGGCAGGATGAGGAAAAGTCACACTTTTACTTCTTGTATTTCTTTTTTGACTTGGACTTACTTGACAACTTGGAGAGTGAAGAGCACCTCTCGTAGGAATGGCCTTGAGAACAGGATTATGTCTTCACCCTCAACTTCTACCAGGACTGGCCCTTCCGAGCCTTTTGACTGTGTTTGGCGACTGGAACTTGACCACATGGTCATGTATCACCTTGGGATTCATTCGGACGCAGTCCCTACAGGACTTGGAGTCATGCAAAGACTCAGGTCACCAGAGACATACCCGGTGAGTATCTGTCACAGACATCTGCTTGCGACAGTCCATACAAGGTTTAAATCCTGCAGTTCTTAGAGGGTATGCGTTCCCTTGCACACTGTAGGAAAATTCGTCAAAAGGACGAGAAAGTTGAGGGTGTGGGTTTCAGATCCGCGTCCAAAGGTGCAGAAAGAAAGGAAATGATGTCCAGGTGGGGGCGAGGAAATTGACACAGAGCCACACTATGCTACCTGCTGCTGCACAGGGGTAATGCTAAAAAAATCTCCAGATCCAGTCTGCCACCTGGGTATTCCCAAGGTCAGTAATAAGCGGTTAGAAGTATCCATCAAAAAAGGCCCTTTACATTTAAGAATAGGATTTTATCCATCTTCTATGGTACAATGAACAGGCTTAATAGCCATCCTTTCCCTTCTACTGGGACAAGTGTTCGTCCTTCCAGTGGCAACATCTCCAAGCTCGAACCATAAGAATACCTCTGCCATGGATTACATAAACTGCCTCCCCAAGCCCATCCACTTCAATACTCAATCCCCAGAAAGAACAACGGGCCAGATGTACAATGCTTTTTAGCATGCGCAAACGGGTCTTAGACCCATTTGCGCACGCTAAAAAGCATGGGCCCATGTACAAACAGTATTTTGCGACTCGCAAATAAATTGCCACTCGCAAAATACTGTTTTGCGACTGGCTATTAGGAAGGGGCGTTCCCTTCCTAATAGCGACCACAAAGCAATGTACCAATGTTTTGCGACTGCAATTGCGGTCGCAAAACACTCGCAAATTATCACCTACTTCAAGTAGGTGGTCATGCATTCGCAAATGGGAAGGGGTCCCCAGGGGACCCCTTCCCCTTTGCAAATGCATGCAATATTATTTTTTAAGGGCAGGCAGTGGTCCCAGGGACCATTGCCTGCCCTTAAAAAATTAAACGAAAAGGTTTCATTTTTTAATTTTTTTTAAATGCAGCCCGTTTTCCTTTAAGGAAACGGGCTGCATTTAAAAAAGCTGCTTTATTTAAAATCAGTCCCAGACAGGGTGGTCTGCTGAGCCCAGCAGGCCACCATCCCTGGGAGGGCTTGTCATTCCCAATGGGCTTGCAAATTGCGAGAGGCTCATTTAATATTCATGAGCCTCGCAATTTGTGACCCCATTGGGAATCGCAAACAGTGTTAAACACACTGTTGTACATGCCAAATAGCGCCTCGCAAATTGCGAGTCACAAATGCGACGCAATTTGTGAGGCGCTATTTGGCAGGCCGTACATCTGGCCCAGTATCTTCAAATTAACCAGTAAACTCTTTGTAAACTTACATTTTATCCCACAGTAGGGATACCCTCAGATAAGAGGGTGGACACCCCCAATGCAAATCAGTAGCAAGGCATGTCACCCATACTCCACCTCCATCCCTTGATTCAATCTCATATTGTAATATTGAAAAGCCAAGACTGTTAACATCTCCACTTCTGAAGTCTGTTAACCAGATTTCCATAATGAACAAGTTACTTATCTTTGGTAAAGTTCTTTCTGGAGGATATTCTATCTATCTACAGATTCTTCACTTTTAGAATATCCCAGGCGCCAGTCTGGAACTGGAAACTTTTACCAGCAAAAGACTCTTGAGCACCAATAGGTGGCGCCATATTGCTTTGCAGTGATATTGTGCCACCCCAGAAGTAATGGAGTTGTGTCGCATATAGGTGTCATCTCTGTGTGCTTACCTAAGTTTCTTAATATTCCTCCTTCATACCCTCGAACGGTGATCATTGTAAACAAACTGTAGGTGACAGTGTACTGAAATCTAACTTGGGACCTTATTATTTTGTGATGTCCTCCTCACAGAAATAGGTTGAGGGAGGGCAGTGAGAAATCTGCAGTTAGATAGAGTATCATCAGAAACATTGTTTTCAAAGGTAAGTATCATTTTCTTCTGATGGATACTTCTAAAGGGACTACCCACCTCAAAAGAGTCCTCTTCTGCCTCCCTTGATGCCAGTGAAACCCAACAAGAGCGGGTCAAACATGCAGTGGTCCCTTGCGCAGTCAATATTAAGGTTCAGGGCTCATTTAGGCCTATCCTTCTGGTTCGAAGATGTGGCGGAGCAAAGAACTCCGGTAGAGTAATCAACCACCACTCTTAGCAGGACGATAGCCCAAGTCCTCAGCATCAATTTGTTCTGGAAAGAAAGTGGTGTATGGAGGTTGCACCTTCAGTGCCAGCAGTTAATTTATATGGTATGCAGAAGTGATTGCAATGAGAAAAACTGGTTTAATTTTCGGAAGCCGTAGAGAACAACTATGCATCAGCTCAACTGGTGTGCACATGAGAAATGTGTGAACCAAATGCAGGCGCCACTTGGCATGACAAAAGGTTTCAGAAGAAACATGAGTCACACCTTTCCGAAAGTGCATCACAATATGCAACTTGAAAGGGTAAGGCTGATCTGGCAAATGTAAAAAAGTCAAAATGGCTTACATGTAACCCTTAAGAGTGCCCACGGCAAGACCTTGCTGGACCAATGACAAAACAAGCAATACATCAGAATGTTTAGCCTGAAGAGGATCAAGATGACAGGTCCCACACCAAATTACACATTTCTCCCCATGTCCAGCGTAAATGGATTTTGTTGAAGGACGTCTGGCTGCAAAAGGAACTCAGCTGTCACCACTCAATCTCCAAGCATGGAGGTGTTGATTGCATAGATTCAGGTATAGGACCTTCCACTGTTGCATTAGACAGGTGGTCCTCCCAAAGAGGTAGCTGGAGCAGACAGCAAATGGTCAGGCTCAAGGGACCTGAGAACCACACCCTCCTGGCCAAACTGTGGGCTATCAACATGATTTGGGCATGGTCTGTGCTGATTTTCTTCATAACTCAAGACAGGAGTGATAATAGTGAGAATGCATACAGAAGCCCTGTGTCCCATCACAGATGGCATGCATATCCTTGTGAATGTTCTGGAGGGAACTCCAGTGCCCCCAAACTTTTGAGAACTGTTAGTCCTCAGCGATGGTGAGCAGATGTAACCAGGGCAAGCCCCAATGTTTGCAGATGCCATTTGTGGTTCACCAGCTGACAGATTCTCAGCTCATTTGCTCGGTAATGCAGGGACCCTGTAAGGTGGTTGGCCATAGAAAGAACTGCTGCTGATCAGCTATCTCTAAAAGTGAAAGACCTACTGGAACAGGATCCACAACCCCATTCTGCCCCGTTTGTTTAGTACCACATGCCGCTCATGTTGTTTGTAAGGAACTGCAACAGCCTCCCGCTGATGGTCAATATGAAGCCTTTCACGGCCAGCCAGATTGTGTGAAGCTCCAAAAGATCGATATGGAGCTGTAATTCCATTGGAAACCAGAGGGTTGTTATCTCCACCTCTCCCATAAGACACACCCATCCCAGCAATAATGCATTTGTCACAACCATGAAATCTGGGTGGGGAAGGGAGAGTGACCACAGGACAGGATGGTATTTATCTC
The DNA here is from genome assembly GCA_963921515.1 of Calotriton arnoldi. NCBI lineage: Eukaryota > Metazoa > Chordata > Amphibia > Caudata > Salamandridae > Calotriton > Calotriton arnoldi. Next base: position 481,956 of record CAWUFW010011189.1, read on the forward strand.
TAACCGCAGAAGATCCAAGGCCATCTCCTGATGGATCTGGATTGAAATGGAGAGACAGCCTAGGTCCACTGAACCCTGAGGTGCCACAGATGGACCCCCATATTCCATCTTGTATAAGAGACAAGGAGGATGCATTAGGCAAGGAGTCAAAAAAGTTTTAGAATCATCAACACTGAGACCCAGGACTGAGCCCAAAACATCAGGATCTTATCCTAAATGTTCCGGACTTGCTACAGCTTTGAAAAGGTCTTGAAAGCCACAGTATCCAGGACAGTCCATATGAAAGGAAGTCTGTATGTTGGACTTCAACTCTCTAACAGAAAACCCCAATGTGGTCTACAACTAACTGCGGTAAACCTGCCTTAAGCAGCCAGTCATGGCGAATGTATGTGAATACATGTATGCTGATCTCCGAATATGAGCTGCAAATAGGGTTGTGGGTCGAGGCTGCTATCCTCCTCCTTCCATCTCCTCTTCCTGCTCACCCTCAATGTCCACCTCCTCCTCCTCCTCCGTAGCCTGTAACTGGAGGGCCTCCCACAAAGCCCTTAGGGGCCTTCTGCAGCTCCTGCTTCTTGGAGCCCTAGGTTGCTGGAAGTCCCCTCTCCCTGAAGAATCCTCTGATTCAGCTCTTCAAACTGTTGAGCTCAAACTCCTTACTTGCAGGTATGGTCACAGGCGCACAAAGTCAGGTAGGATGGAAGTGAATTTGAAAAAACAAAAGAAGTCAATCAAGAAGAATTGTAAAACAGGTTATGATTAGGTGTCAAATTCTTTGTACAGGTATTTTTGTGTTGCACAAATCACTGTATGGCACTGCACAAACACATGTACAGAATCCAATCACTGAGCACCGATGTGAGAAATTGGGTTGTTGGTTGAGGGGGTGTGAGCTTTTCTGAAGCATAAGCCACAACCCTTGTCAGGGTGAACCACAAACAGTCATTAAATTAACCTGTGCCTAACCCTCTGGTAGCTTGGCACAAAAGAACAAGTTACCTTCGGAAATGCCTTATCTGGTAGAGACTCTAGCTAGCTTACCTTTGAATTATCCTCAGCGACAGACTGAATCTGGAATTATTTTCCTGAGCAGTACTCCTGTGCACCCGTAGGTGACGTCATTCTGCTCCATGTGGTGTCGCCCGTGCCGGAAGTGACATTCATGTTGCCAATACAGGCGTCACGGAGGCGTGCTGACGTCAGTTACTTTCGCGACTACAGAGCCATGAAGTACACTGACCATTGGTGTGGAAAACTAGGGCACTGAAAGGGGAAAAACCCTGTCCCTAGAAATCGGTTTGCAGAGCGGGGAGGATGGGTAGGTCGGTAAGGTATCTGGGGCTAGACAAGGTGTTACCGAAGGTAAGTAACATGTTCATCTGATAGAGACTTCTAGCTGCAGATTCCTTACCTTTGAATAAATACCTAAGCAATACCTCCCTGGAGGTGGGTCTGCACACCAATTTTACACGAAGGAGTCTTGCAGGACCGAATGGGCAAAGTGCCCATCTCTATGGACCTGACTGTCCAGACAGTAGTGCTTGGTAAACGTGTGTAGAGATGCCCACGTTGCTGCCTGGCAAATGTCCAATACCAGAACTCCGCGAGCTAACACAGTTGTTGCAGCTTTAGCTCTGGTGGAATGAGCATGCAAATCCTCACGGGGTTGCTTTTTAACTAGTGCGTAGCAGATTTTAATACAGAGTATGATCCATCGTGAGATGGTCCTTTTCTGTAAGACCCGTCTCTTCTTCGCTCTGACATACCCCACAAAGAGTTGGTTGTCCACCCTGAACTTTCGTGTGTGGTCAAGATAGAACAACAACGCTCCTTTTGGGTCCAGACGGTGGAGTTGAGTCACTCCTCTTCTTTGGAGGGATGTGTAGGAGTGTAAAAAGTAGGCAAGGTGATGGATTGGCCTACATGAAATGGAGTGACCACTTTTGGAAGAAAGGAGGCCCTTGTGCATAGCACCAGTCTGTCAGGATAAATGGTGAGGTAAGGAGGCTTGGCTGACAAGGCCTGAAGCTCACTGACCCTCCTGGCAGATGTTATCGCAACCAGGAAGGTCATCTTAATGGTAAGGAGCCAGAGGGGACAATTGTGCAGAGGCTCAAAGGGAGCACACTTAAGAAAAGTGAGGATGAGATTGAGGTCCAACTGAGGCATAACAAATGGGGAAGGTGGAAACAAGTGTTGTAAACCTTTCAGAAACCTATGTACTATAGGGGATTTGAAGATAGATGGCTGAGCAGGCAGCCGCAGAAAAGCGGAAATGGTGGAGAGATAGCCCTTCGGAGTGCCCGGAGAAGAGCCCTGCTGGGCAAGGATGAGTAGGAGAATCTGAGAAAGGGGGGCAGAAAGGGAATCAATTTGTCTTTCTGTGCACCATGCCACAAATTTTGCCCAAAGGCTGGCGTAAACCGTTTTGGTGGAGGGACACCTGGCTGCCAAGATAATGTCACACACTTTGGGTGGAAGGTCGAAAGCTGTCAACTGTGGCCCCTCAATCTCCAGGCCAGGAGGAGGAGCGGTGACATGTTCGAGTGAAGAACCCTCCCCTGCTTCTGCGACAGAAGATACTCCCGAAGGGATAGCCTGATCAGAGGACTGATGGTCATGCTCAACAGTTCAGGATGGTAGACTCTCCGTGCCTAGTCCAGGGCCACAAGGATGGCTTGGGCCTGGTCATTCCTGATTTTCTTGAGAACTCTGGGCAGGAGTGGTATGGACGGAAAGGCATTCAGGAGGCCTGAGCTCCACTTGAGACGGAAAGCATCTCTGAGCGAGAGCTGCCTTGGAAAATTCAGCGCACAGAACTGCTGACATTGTGCGTTCTTGTCAGTGGCGAACAGATCTAACCAAGGCTCTCCCCACTGATGCAAGAGACCTTGCACCACCTCTGGATGGAGATGCCATTCGTGATCTGGTAGGCATCTTCGGCTGAGTTTGTCCGCTCTGGCGTTCAGAGAACCTGCCAGATGTTGAACCGCCAGGGATATGCCCTGCTGTTCCAGCCATGTCCAGAGACGCAGGGCCTCTTGACAAAGGGTACACAACCCCACACTGCCCTGTTTGTTGCAGTATCAAATGGCGGTAGTATTGTCCGTGAACACCAGCCTTCCCTAGATGGAAGGTAGAAAGGCTTTTAATGGCAATTAGATAACTCAGAGATAGAACATGTTGATGTGGAGTCCGGATTACGCCAGAGACCAGAGTCTACTGATCTCCACCTCTCCCAGAACTCCACCGTCCCATCTCAGGAGTGATGCATCTATCACTACTGTGAAATCTGGTTGGGGAAGGGAGAGGGGTCTGCCGATGACCCAATTGCGGTCATTAGACATCACTGCAGATCTTTCACAGTTCCCTCCGAGGTCAGGACCATGTTGGAGAGATTTTCCTGATGCTACGCCCACTGGAACTTCAGGTCCCACTGCAGAGCCCGCATATGCCAATGGGCATGTTTCACAAGCAGAATGCATGAGGCCATGAAGCCCAGCAGCCTCAGAGTCAGTCTCACCAAAATGCAGATAAAGGCTGAAACATTGATACCATAGCTTGAATATCCTGGACTCACCATTCGGGAGGATAGGCCCGAAACTGCACCGTGTCCAGAACAATTCCGATGAAAGAGAGAGTCTGAGAGGGAGTCAGGTGTGACTTCGGCACATTGATAGTGAACCCCAGCCTGGGGTGAGCCCCCCTTCAACAGCCAGTCGTCAAGATAGGGGAAGACTGGCACCCAAGCTCTCCGCAGATGAGCTGCAACCACCGCCTCACCTTGGTGAACACCCGAGAGGCGCTGGTGAGGCCAAGAGGGAACACAGTAAACTGAAAGTGCTTGTGGCCCACTGTGAACTGCAGGTAACGCCTGCAGGCAGGCAGGACGGGAATATGCGTCCTTCAAGTCCAACACTACCATCCAGTCTCAATGGTCCAGGGCAGACAGGACCTGAGCAAGAGTGAGCATCTTGAATTTCTCCTCCTTGAGTTGAAAATTGAGAGAGCGCAGGTTGAGGATAGGAAGAAGGCCTCCGTCCTTCCTGGACACCAGAAAGTAGTGGGAATAGCTACCGCGACCTACTTCTGACATCGGCACTCTCTCTCTCTCTGGCTTCCTTGGTCAAAAGAGCCGTCACTTCCTGGTGGAGAAGGGACAGGCGGTCCTCCATCAGCCTGTCATATGTAGGTGGCATGGATGGAGGGGCAGTCTCGAAGGGGAGGGAGTAGCCCCTTCAGATAATCTGCAAAATTCACCTGCCCAATGTTATGGACTGCCAGCTGGGCAGGTGATGGCGAATCCTGTCGCCCACTGGGCACCCATGATTGTAAATGGGCGGACTAGGAAGGTTTGGAGGCTGCAGCTGCTGGGGCGGTGGTGGACTGACCCGGCTGCTGGTCCCCCCACCCACGGGGTTGGTAGTAGTTGCTTCCACGACCGTGCAGTGGCTGGTAAACTTGCACGCTGCTGTGGCTGGAAGGGTAAGCATTCAGCTGCATTCTCCTTCCGTGACCACGAAAGGCAGATTGAGGTTGACGAGGGGCCATAGAAAGGTCCAAGGCCCTGGCTGTAGCCCTGCTGTCCTTAAAGCACTCCAGCGCCGAATCCGCCTTGTCTCCGAATAGATGGGAGCCATCGAATGGCATGTCCATGAGTGATGACTGGACATCCCCAGAAAAGCCTATAGTCCTCAACCAGGCATGGCATTGCCGGGTCACTGTTGATGGAACCACTCTGCCCACTGAGTTGGTGGTGTCTAGGGCGCATCAAATGGTGAACTTAACGCATCCCTCCCATCGGCAACAGCCTGAGAGGGCAAGGCCCAGGCCTCCTCTGTGACCATTGGGAGCACCTGCACAACCATATCCCACAGGGTGTGGGAATACCAGCCCTAAAGGCATGTGATGTTCACCAACCGCAGTGCCAGGCTGGTGGAAGAAAATAATTCTTTCCTAAAGAGTCCAGCCTCTTGGATTTCCGATCCGGCGGGGCAGTTGGGAATGTGCCAGGATTTACGTGGGATGTGGAGGCCTGGACAACCAAGCTCTCCGGAGTGGGATGTTGGGTGAAGAGGTTTGGGTTCCCTGGAGTGGGCAGTGGTGGCAGGCAATCGTCCTGTACTGGGCTTGGACCCAAGCAGGACATAAGTAAGTGCCTCACTGAAAGGGAGAAGCGGTTCTGATGGGACACTCCTGGTGAAGCACTTCCATCAAGACATTAGTCTTGACTGCCACTGAGGGCAAAAAAAGGTCCAGGACCACAGCTGCGCTCAGCACCACCATTGTGAAGGAGGCTCCCTCCGCCGTAGCCACAGTAGGGGGAGAAAGCATGCCAGTATCTGGAGAAGTATCCAGTTCACTGGCTTCACCCAGATCCTCACACCAGTCCATCTGTTCCTCATTAGGCTGGTATTCTTCAGGGTCCAGCGACCCCTTCCATTCCTCCCCAAGTCCTAGCCCATAGGAATAGGGCTCAGGCCCGGAAGGCATGGGCCCTGTCGGTGAGGGAATTGATGTCTGACAACACTCCTCCGGCTCCCTATCGGAGTCAGGGGACAAGGATGGGGATGGCAGCACCAGCCTCTGGATTGGCGCCAGGGAAGGTCGAGGTGGCACGACTGGCACCTATCCGGATCCATTTGTGGATCCCTGGGGCCCGACTGGTGCTGCTGCCGGAGCCTCCAACGTGGATCAAGTAGGGTCCCCTCCCAAACTCACAGGCCGGAAAGCATGCCGGAGGGAACAGGCCACCCAAATATGAGGTGCATTGCCTCATAAAATTCTTTTAAATTGAGCGGGGGTTGTTCCAGCTCCTGGAAAATCAGGGAGGCACGAAGTTGGCTCAGGCTTTGGCGTAACCATGGAAGCCGGGCCTCAAGAGGGGATGCTCCCATGTCTCATCGGCCAACGGACGAGGGGAAGTCGAAGCACGCTTTGACTTCTTTTTCTTCCTGTGTGAGCAGGACTTACACAAGTGACTCGATGACTTGGAGTGTGACGACAACCTCAGGACCTTCCTTTCGACCTCAATATTCACGGCGTCACGCACCAAGACTCTAGAAGCTCGAGGGAGCGCTCCCCAAGGCACTCGAGTTCATGGCGCAGCAGTCCGGACAGGCCTTTGGGTCCTGGTCTTGTTCGAGGCACCAGAGGCAAACAAGATGCGGATCTGTCACCGACAAATATCGGTGACAGGCGCCGCAGGGCTTGAAGCTGGCTTTTCGTGATGACATTCGTGCCACACCAGAAGGCAAGACCTCAAAAGACTTCAGAGGTCGAAAAATGCTTAGTAAAAAAGTGACCAAGGGGTAACTCTTCCCGAATCTGCACTGATTGGTGTGGAAAGAAAAGAATTGATCGCCAGCGCGCCTGGGTGGTGCCTATATAGGCACCGCAAACGTCACTTCTGTTGTGGACGATGCCACGTGGAGCCGAACGACACCACCTACCGGCACGCAGGGGTACTGCTCAAGAAAAAATTTGCGAATCCAGTCTCACGCCTGGGGATAAAGGAAACACCAGGAGATGATGGACGGAGCGCTGAAACTTTTCAGACACTCACCCCCAGTCACAGATCTGGGTTGAATCCATCATCGTTCTTTAGCTCATTTTGCCACCCTAGTTCAGACACAGCTATATGCAAATCAGTCTTAACCCTGTGCCTCATGGGAACAGTCCATCCCGAACTGCCAAGCCATGTCTTCCCTGGACCATAAACAAGCATCCTGGGACCGGTTTCGGGGTAATACCACTCATCAGCAAGGGACCCACGTCTGGGCATACCCTGCCAACTTAGGGCGAACAAAGGAAACACAAGGAGATGATGGACGGAGTGCTGAAACTTTTCAGACATTCACCCCCAGTCACAGATCCGGGTTGATTCCATCATCATTCTTTGGCTCACTTCGCCACCCCAGATCAGACACAGCTATATGCAAATCAGTCTTGACCCTGTGCCTCATGGGAACAGTCCAGCCCGAACTGCCAAGCAAATGTTATCTTCTAAAGTCCAGTGTGAAGAGTTCTGTTTGCAGTAGAGTAGTCCGCAAGGAGCAGGGAGAGCATCGCAGATGGTCGTCGCTGTAGCGCAAAGAGCAGGCCGGGTATTGTGGATGGTAGTCACTGTAGCACAAAGATCTTGTCGGGTGTTGCAGATGGTCATTGCTGGAGATTCGTGTTGGTGGTCACCAAGGGCTGTGGAAGTGCAGCTCTTGTGTTGCTGGCGGTCACTGTAGCGCAGAGTCACCTTCACCAAAGCTTTGTGTTAGCGGTCGGCAAGATCTTGGCGTAAATGGGTCCATTTGTGGTCGCAAAGAGCCCAAAGCTTCAGGATATATCCTTCTTCAACGAGGAGCTCAAATCATGCCACACCAAGGGCCCAGGAACTGGGAGGCAACTCTTGTGGATCCAGAAGAGGCCAGCAGGGCTTAGGCAGATCCAGTTGCAGCAGGTCAGCTGAGCAGTTGCAGAGGGGCCTCTGGAGCTTGTTGTATCCCTCTAGCTCAGAAGAGGAGGTCAGACAGCTGACCCTTGGAATCACTTCAGCCTGGGATGAAGGGAGCATTTACAGTCTGCCTTCTCAGCAAGCAGGGCAGGCCTCAAATCAGCATAGCAATGGGAAATTCCATGAGGGATGCCTGGACTTCCCCAGAAAATCCAGTTGTCTGCATCCAGGTGTGTTGCATAAACACTACGTCTAGACCAGCGAACAGTACAAATTTTGCATCATCTTGTCCATCCTGAATTATTTGGACAAGAGACACCTTGTGTGGTCTTCCAGGATGGCCAGCAAGATCTTGCTTGTCATGTCACACATAGCATGGCTATAACTATCCAGAAGGCACACCACATTGAAGGAGCCAGGCTAGATGACGAAAACATACTTTCGTCAAGGGCTTCAATATGATTTGTTTCCCTGCATTGGAGGGGGGGTTGTTGTTGAGGGGATTCATTTTAGTCAAAGATGTATGTACTATAAGGCTTTAAGGTATAGGATGATGTGTTATGAAATCAGGCCAGGGTCGCCAGGGGCTGGTCTGTGTCACCTGGTCTTAGTTCCACTGACCAGAAGAGCCGAGAATGCTTTGGGCCAAGTACAGACGAACTCAAAAACACTCTCGATATTGGAGTAAATGCTGATCTGATCCTGTTAGATCTATCTGCTGCCTTCGACACCGTGGATCACTCGACACTTTGTCTTCGCCTTGAGACCATGGGTGTCAAGGGAGCAGCTTTAAACCTATTTAGATCATTTTTAACTAATGCACAAGTTACTAACTTGTGTAACGATATATCTGTAAAAGACAGTAGTTAGTGACAGATTCCTTACCTTAGAATATCCCCAGGCGTCAGGCTGGATCCGGAAAGTTTTTTGCGTAGCAGTACCCTTGCGCGTCGGTAGGCGGCGTCGTGCGGCTCCGCGTCCGTCGTAGGCGTCGTGATCGCCGGGATGCCGTCGCGGGCAGTACTTAGACGCCGCCCCTGCGCGCTGACGTCAGTTCTGTACACGACTTTCCGCGCCAGGAACGCAGAGCCATGCAAGAAGCTGACATAGGTGTCTGAAAAATACTAGGGCCCTGAAAGGGATGTCCTTAACCCTAGAAATCAGTTCGCAGAACGGGGAGGATGGGTGGGGCGGTAGGAATCTGTCACTAACTACTGTCTCTTACAGATATATCGTTACACAAGTTAGTAACTTGTGCATCTGAAAGAGACACGTTAGTGACAGATTCCTTACCTTAGAATAGATACCCCAGCAATACCAACCCCGGTGGTGGGTCTGCGAACAAAGATCAGACAAGGAAGTCCTGGAGGACAGAACGGCCAAAGAAGCCGTCCCTCCGGACCTGACTGTCAAGGCAGTAATGCTTTGTAAACGTGTGCAGCGAGGCCCACGTAGCTGCCTGACATATAACCGGCAGCGGAACACCGCGGCCCAAGGCCGTGGTAGCAGCCGTTGCCCTGGTGGAATGGGCACGCAGCCCAACAGGAGGCTCCTTCTTAGCCAAAGAATAGCAGGTCTTGATGCACAAGGTAACCCAGCGGGAGATGGTCCTCTTGTGCACCGCCCGACCTTTTTGGCGCCCACGTAGCCAACAAAGAGCTGGTCATCCACCCGGAAGTTTTTTGTGCGGTCAATATAGAAGGAGAGCGCACGTTTTGGGTCCAGACGGTGGAGCCTCTCTTCCTCTCTGGAAGGATGCGGAGGCGGAAAGAAGGTGGGCAAAGTGATGGTCTGCCCAATGTGGAAAGCAGTAACCACCTTTGGCAAGAAGGACGGACGCGTCCGAAGAACAACCTTGTCTGGATGAACAGACAGAAAGGGAGGTTTGCAAGATAGAGCCTGGAGCTCACTCACCCGCCGAGCGGAGGTGATGGCCACCAGAAAGGCTGTCTTCAGAGTTAGAAGACGAAGAGGACAGTTATGTAGAGGCTCAAAGGGAGCGCACATTAAAAAGGTAAGAACCAAGTTCAAGTCCCACTGAGGCATCACAAACGGAACAGGAGGGAAGAGGTGTGTAATGCCTTTTAAGAACCTGTTAACAACAGGGGACTTGAAAAGGAGGGCTGATCAGGGAGCCTGAGGAAGGCCGAGATAGCACAAAGATAACCCTTGATGGTACCCAGGGCAGAACCCTGTTGGGCCAGAGAGAGAAGGAACAGAAGGACCTCAGAAAGAGGGGCAGAAAGGGGATTCACAGCCTTTGCTGTGCACCATGCCACAAATTTGTTCCACCTGCAGGCGTATACCACCTTAGTGGAGGGACGCCTGGCTGCCAGAATCACATCACAAACTTCGGGAGGCAAGTCGAAAGGAATCAACTGCCGCCGCTCAATCTCCACGCAAGCAGGTGTAGACTGGACAGGTTCGGGTGGAGGACCGTCCCCTGCTGCTGCGACAGAAGATCCTCCCGAAGAGGCAGACGGATCGGGGGATCTACGCTCATATTGAGTAGCTCGGGATACCAAACTCTTCGAGCCCAGTCCGGAGCCACAAGAATGACTTGGGCCCGGTCGTGCCGAATCTTCTTCAACACTCTGGGTAGAAGTGGTATAGGCGGAAAGGCATACAATAGACCGCAACTCCACTCGTGAAGAAAAGCGTCGCCGAGCGAGTGCCGCCTTGGAAATTCCAACGCGCAGAACTGATGACATTGCGCGTTCTCTTCGGTGGCGAATAGATCTAACCAAGGCTCTCCCCATTGTAGAAAGAGTCCTTGCGCCACTTCCGAGTGAAGACGCCATTCGTGATCCATCATGCACCTGCGGCTGAGTTCGTCCGCCCTGGCGTTCAGGGAACCTGCCAGGTGTTGAACCATCAGGAACATGCCCTGATGTTCCAGCCATGTCCAGAGGCGCAGAGCCTCCTGACAAAGGGTCCAAGACCCCACCCCGCCCTGTTTGTTGCAGTACCACATGGCGGTGGTGTTGTCTGTGAACACCTGCACTACCTTCCCTTTGACAGAGGGAAGGAATGCCTTGAGTGCAAGTCGGATCGCCCGGAGCTCCAGAAGGTTGATATGGAGCCGGGCTTCCTCCGGAGACCAGAGGCCTCTGATCTCCGCCTCTCCCATGTGACCGCCCCATCCCAGAAGGGACGCGTCCGTCACAACTGTGTGCTCTGGCTGGGGAAGGGAGAGGGATCTGCCCATGACCCATTGCCGGTTCGAGAGCCACCACTGCAACTGTCTTGCAGTCCCCTCCGAGATCTGGACGTGATCGGACAGGTTGCCCTGGTGCTGCGCCCACTGGAACTTCAGGTCCCACTGCAGAGCCCGCATATGCCATCTGGCATGATTGACCAGCAGGATGCAGGAGGCCATGAGGCCCAGCAGCCTCCGGGTCATCCGTACCGAAACCCAGGATAAAGGCTGAAAGATCGGAATCATAGCCTGAATATCCCGGACTCGCCGTTCGGGAGGATAGGCCCGAAACTGCGTCGTGTCCAGAACCGCTCCGATGAAAAGGAGCTGTGGAGAAGGAATCAGATGCGACTTCGGCACATTGATGGAGAACCCCAGCGAGTGCAGGAGTTCGGCCGTAGTCTGGAGGTGGGAGACGACTGCCTGGGACGAGCCCGCCTTCAGCAGCCAGTCGTCGAGGTAGGGGAAGACTGAAACCCCTGCCCGGCGCAGATGAGCTGCGACCACCGCCATCACTTTCGTGAACACCCGAGGGGCACTGGTAAGGCCAAAGGGGAGCACGGTGAACTGAAAATGCTCGGGGCCTACCGTGAACCGAAGGTAACGCCGGTGGGCCGGCAGGACGGGGATGTGGAAATATGCGTCCTGCAAGTCCAACGCTACCAACCAGTCTCCAGGGTCGAGGGCAGTCAAGACCTGAGCTAGGGTGAGCATCTTGAACTTCTCCTTCCGGAGGGAGCGATTGACGTTCCGGAGGTCCAAGATAGGACGCATGTCCTCCTTGTCCTTTTTGGGCACCAGAAAGTAGTGGGAGTAGCAACCACGCCCTACTTCTGGGGTCGGAACATGCTCGATGGCCCTCTTGGTCAAGAGGGCCGTGACTTCCTTCTGTAGAAGCACCAAGTGATCCCCTGACATGCGGTGGAATTGAGGTGGCATGGTTGGGGGGTGGTCTCGAAGGGGAGGGAGTAGCCCCTTCGGACAATGTCCAAGACCCACCTGTCCGAGGTGATGGTGCGCCAGTGGGGAAGGTGATGGCGGACCCTGCCCCCTACTGGCGTGCCGTGCACCTGAAAGGAGGGACTAGGAGGGCTTGGAGGCCGCGGACGGGTTGGAGGTGGTGGCCTGACCCGCACGCTGGTTGCCCGATCCGCCACGGCGGAATCCACGTCCTCGGCCACGCGAAGACGCCTGCTGCGCGGGCCGGTGGCTGGGCTGCTGACGTGAAGGGGCGCCCTACCGTGGCCACGATAGGGGCGAAAAGCAGAAGTCAGCGGAGGGCGTGTAGCAGAAAGGCCCAGGGACTTGGCAGTAGCCCGTGAGTCCTTAAAGCGCTCCAACGCATTGTCTGCTTTGGACCCAAAAAGACCGACTCCATCAAAGGGCATGTCCATGAGAGTATTCTGGACATCCCCTGAAAAACCAGTGGTTCTCAGCCAGGCGTGGCGTCGGAGCGCCACCGTCGTTGCAATAGACCTGCCCAGCGAGTCGGCGGTGTCAAGGCCACAACGTATAGTGAATTTAGCCGCATCCCTTCCTTCCGCAATGGCGCGGGAAAGCAGTGTCTGGACCTCCTCAGGACACTGGGGCAAAACATCCGCCACCGAATCCCACAGGGAGTGGGTATATCGGCCCAAAAGACAAGCGGTGTTAACGGACCGCAAGCCAGCACTGGAGGAAGAAAAACCTTTCTTCCCAAACTGATCCAGGCGTTTGGATTCCCTATCCGGAGGGGCGGTAGGGAAGGCGGTTTGGGAAGCGGAGGCTTGGACAACCAAGCTCTCAGGAGTGGGGTGGACAGAGAGAAACAGGGGGTCGCCCGGAGCTGGGCGATGGCGTCGTGACACGTTCCGATCCACAGGAGCCCCTGTGTTGGGCTTGGACCAGGCGCCCAAGAGAACGTCAGTGAGGGCGTCGTTAAACGGCAGCACAGTCTCCGCAGAGGAGGCTGCCGGCTGAAGCACCTCTGTCAAGATGTTAGGCTTGACCGTCAAAGTAGGGAGTTGGAGACGTAAGGCCCCAGCTGCCCTACGCAACACCGTACCAAAATTGGCTCCCTCCTCCGTAGCCACGGGAGGAGACAGCATGCCAATGTCAGGGGAAGTATCCAGACCACTGGCCTCCCCTAGACTCTCTGTCCGGTCCTCATCGTACTGACAGTGTCGTGTCAGAGGTTCATCAGACCCCTCCCAGTCCAACTGGTCCTCCTCTGGTTCAAAATAAGGAGGAGGAGGGACAGTTGGGACCCAAGGTCCCATCGGCGCCGGAGCCGGCGTCGAGCGACGTCGGTCCGGAGCCATGTCCGGAGCCGGAAGGAACTGGGGGACGACGCCGCCCGGAGCCCAGGGCGGCGTCGAGAACGGCACCGGAGACATCGGCGCCGGTGGAGGTGTCGTTAGGTCGACCGGCGTCGATGGGGGTTGTGGAGCCGGGATCGAGGCCGGGGCCGAAGCCGGAGCCGGGATCGAGGCTGGAGGCACGGGCGACGCCGGGGCCGGAGCCGTCGGCGATGCCGGAGCAACCCCATCAGGGCCCGCGGGGCCCGAAGGCGCACCGGAGGGGCCTGAAGGCCCGAAGAGGCGGGCCATGGCCGACAGGAATTCCTGCACTTTGGCCGGATCCCCCCGAACCCGGGAAGGGCGGGTATGGCGGGGGCGACTCCACAGGCATGTCCGGGGCCGCGGGGGCGGGGACGGTGCCGGGAGGGGCCTCAGCCGAGTCGCGAGACCGGCGAGGCGAAGTCCTAGAGCGATGATGCTTTTTGGACTTCTTGTGTTTCGACTTACCGGACGAAGAAGACTTCGACGCCGACGACCGGTGTGGACTCCGCGATCGACCCCTGGACCTCTCACGCGACCGGGGCTTCCGCGGAGCCGAGTGCCGGGCCTCGAGGAGCTTTCGAGACCGCTCTCGCAAAGCTTTCGGGTGAAGGGCCTGGCAGTCGGTACAAGACTCCGTGTCGTGGCCTCGGCCGAGGCAGAAGAGACACTCCCAATGCGGGTCGATGACGGACATCATCCGCGCACAGGCGCCGCAACGTTTGAAACCGGGCATCCCTGCGACACCTTGAGAGATGAAAAAACAGTGAAAAAATTCACCAAAAAGTATGGTCAAAAAATGACCAGGGCACTGCTCTTCCCGGATCTGCGCTTGCTGGCGCGGAAAAAGAAGAACTGACGTCAGCGCGCAGGGGCGGCGTCTAAGCACTGCCCGCGACGTCATCCCGGCGATCACGACGCCTACGACGGACGCGGAGCCGCACGACGCCGCCTACCGACGCGCAAGGGTACTGCTACGCAAAAAACTTTCCGGATCCAGCCTGACGCCTGGGGATATTCTAAGGTAAGGAATCTGTCACTAACGTGTCTCTTTCAGATAGAGAAAACATTGTGATGCTAGATACGTTTAGATCAAAAACCATCTCACTTCCATGTGGAGTGCCGCAGGGGTCCTCGCTCAGCATCTCATTATTAAATCTTTATGTGGCAGAGCTCGCTTAACTGATTCAGTCTTTCGGTCTTTCACTCACCTCTTACACAGATGACACACAAATCGTGGTCTCTGCGGCAAATAAAACCACTAATACGAGTGCCCAGCTCTACAGCTGCATGAAAGAAATCTGCACCTGGATGTGCAGGCATCGCCTCAAGTTGAATTCAGAAAAGACGGAAGTGATGTTCTTCGGAAATGATCCCTGCTTTTGGACTCCGGACTGCTGGCCACCAGAGACGGGCCCACTTCCCACTCCCTCTACTAATGTTAAAAGCCTAGCAGTGATTCTGGATGACAAACTTAATCTTAGTAAACAAGTTAATTCTATTACATCCACCTCCCATAATATGCTAAGAATCATCAGAAAGATTGTGCCTTATATTCCAGTTAGTGCAAGGAAAACCGTTATCACTGCTCTCATTTTATCTAGAATTGATTATTGCAATGGCCTATACACCAATTTACAGAAACAATACTTAAATAAATTGCAGGTTCTACAGAACTCAAATGCCAGAGTCCTGCTCAACTTGTCAAAGCATCTGTCTGCTACTTCGGCCATTAAAGAACTACACTGGCTGACTGTCAGAAATCACAACAAATTCAAAACTCTCTGTCTCACTTATAAGGCCCTACATGCCATAGGTCCAGAATTTTTGAGAAACTGGATTTCATGGTACACTCCTAAGAGGAACTTCGAATCTCTGGGTTCATATTCAGTAAAACCGTCCAGGTTTAAGAAAGCCAGATAGGGAGGCAGTAGCTTCCATGCAGGAGCTACCAGACTTTGGAACACCCTTCCTTTACATATTAGATCTTCACCCTCTCTGCTGGCTTTCAGAAAGCTTCTCAAGACCTGGCTTTTCAACTTGTAAATTATCCTTCACAGCATGCTTCGGTACTATGCCTACTATTAGCGCCAAGACACCCTCGGGTATACTTAGCGCTATATAAATGTATTTAACATAACATAACTTAACAAGTATCCATAAGCACATAAGTGCCACATTAAATAGCAGTAGAAACTCTGAACTACTCCAACCACGGCCGTTTTCGTCAGTCTTCAAATAAGCTTTGGTTTCAACCGAAGGCAGTAGTAAATCTAGCACCTCTACCACTCTGCGCACTACCACTACAAAGGAGGCACTTTCTTCCGTTGGTGGACTAGGTGGTGAGTCCTGCTTGGTCTGAAGGGAGGTGTCCAGCCCACTGGCATTTTGCAAGTCTAGGGATAAATTCCTATGCCTCCTCATCATCAGGTTGGTGGGGGAAAAGACTTTGTACACCTTGCACTGCACCCGAAGCAGAACAGGGCCTCCAGCTTCTGATAATACTGGCATTGTGGAGGAGGCCAAAGATCTGGTTGAGTAACCACAGGCTGCACCTTACAAACCACACAGCATCGCATAGGCATGGTGCGGGCCAATGTCCGTTCGGAATCAGATGTCCGTTCGGCGTCAGAGACTGTCAGCAGTGCCAACATGGAAGGGACTGTTATGGACCTTAGACCAGAAAGAAAGCATGGACTGGCACCGGTATGAGTCCAGAAGTGTGCTCAGAGGGGGCCAGGGAGGGTCTGCTGTTGGGAGGTTCCTGTGGCTATGTGGGGCCTGATGGTGCACCAGGGAGAACTGTGGAAGGTCTTGAAGTGCGAAACCTACCAGGGCTGTTGATACAAATTCAGAAATTCTAAGAAAGCTGGTCTCTGATCAGTAACAGATGTGCTAGAGAATGGATGATGCTAATTTTTGAGACAGCAAGAGAAATGGAACAGGCCTTAATAAATTAAATGTTGGAGTTAGAAAAGAAACTAGAGAAATCTAATGCCTTAGAAGAGGCTAAAAAGGAAACTAGAAGAGGTACTCATTCAATGAATACTTATTGAAGAGAAAACCAGAAAAACTGAAAAAAGACATTAGATACTTCTCAAAGGAGAAGGCAAATTGGGAGGCATGGCCAAGATGGCGTCTAATACGGATGTGTAATTCGGAGCTCTGCATCAGGCCCGTCAATAATCCTGATCTTATCCCTTGCATCCCTGCCATCCTCGACCCCCCTCAACCATCAGAATGTCGTGCTTGACTGGGGGCACAGCAGAGGAGACTGTGGAAAAGAACTGACTTGGCCCCAGCCCTACCGGCCCGTCTGCAGTGTTTGGAGATCCTGCGCCAAACGTCGACTTGTCCTGCAGCCTACGACCTTCAGAACTCCTGGGAGGACTCACTACCTTCCACAAAGACCAGATATCCTGCAAACAGCAGCTCTGTTCAGAAGAAAACTCCAAAGACTGACAAATCCTGAGCCTGCTGAGGACGAAGAAACTCAACGCTTACCTTGATTTTTACCCCCAAGATTCTGGTCAATACTCCACCGACTGCTTGCCAGAAAGACTGAATAGCTGGACACTGCCAGAAGAAATGGACATCATCCGCATTTTCCAGTGCACACTTCGGACAGTATCTCCTCTTACCTCCACCCATCTTTGAAAGCTACTTAGGTGACCAGTACGCCCTGTATAATGTAAATAAATGATTCCTCCCGAGTGGTGCAGCCTTCACTGATGACCAAAGTGTAGACATGGATACTTGCCATAGATGTAAGATGTTGCAGCCTGGCATGTCGAGCTTCCAGATCTCCTCCGGTAGAGTCAGGAGGGCCATCCTCCCCCTGTACCATTTGGATATCTCCTTTTTGTATGTCTGAGCACTTTGTAGTTCTTCCTCGATTTCAGTTTCCATTCCCAAATTCAACTGTGTTAGAGACCAGCTTGCTAATTGATAGTATTTGAATCTAGACAGCTTGCGCTCCGTACTTCCCCATAGAGAGTCCCATGATAGTAAAGAACCTCGTTTGAATAGCTAGCCCCACCTTAGCAACCCCCTTGCTGGCTGCAGGTATTGTAAGCTGTCTTGCAGACACAGAGGAGTCCCTGGAGATTTCCAAATTGGGGCCCAGCCACTATAGTATGGGCTTCCCAGAATTCTTTTGATTTGAATCCAGGCTTTACATACTGCAATTAAGACTTTAAATTTGATCTTTTTAAAGTATCTTGGATGACCAAATTTGAAGAGGAAATGGTTGCCTTCCTCAGAAAGACTTTTAGTTAGAACCATAAGGTGGGCTGGGATATCCTGGATGTCCATCAACAATCTCCTTAAGTTTTTCAAAGAGAAGGCCCAGTAGTAGAGTTGGAAACCTGGGAGCGCTATCCCACCATCCACCTTTTTTTTCCCGGAGTTTTTTCCAGGCAATTCTTACACTCTTATTCCTCTAAATAATACTACTAAGTTCTCCCTGTAATTTTCTAAACCACTCTAGTTTAAAGTGTAGAGGAAGAGTGTTAGAAATAAAAGTGAATTTTAGAAGAATCATCATTTTTACTATGTTAGTTCTACCTAAAATGGAGATCAGCAGAGGGGCCCATCGGTGCAGACGTTTTTTGGTTTCTATCATAAGTCTATTCAAATTAAAGAGTGCCATTTCATCCACATCCTTGACCACCTGGATTCCCAAATATCTAATTTCTGCTTTCCCTAAGGGATTATCCGATGGGCCGTTCCAAGGCATGATCTCAGTCTTATCCTCAATAACTAAGTATCCTGAAATTTTCCCAAAGTTACCGGCAATGATGTTTTAGGATCGGTTGTGTAGATTATAAGTCGTCTGCATACAGGGCATCTTTTTTAGTCCATTCTAGATAATGGAAGGGTAGAAATATTTGTTCTGCTCTGATTCTCCTAGCTAACGGCTCTGTGTATAAATTAAATAGCAGCAGTGAAAGGGGACAACCCTGCCTTGTAGCCCTATTTATGTGAAAATGTGGAGCTAGTAAGTCATTGGCCAATATCCTTGCCATAGGTACGTAATAAATACTTTTAATTGCCCTAAGAAAATTCCCCCCTAATCCATTTTGGTCCATTACTTCATATAAGTAGGGCCAGCTAACGCTATTGAATGCCTTGGCGGCATCCACCATTATTATAGTTAAGGGGGTGCCTAAGACCGCGGCCCCATCAATCGCACAGACCAAATCCTGGGTTAGTTCTGAAAGCTGTCTTCCCTTCATGAAGCCTTTTTGATTCTCATGTATGATATCACCTAAAACCTTGTCCAACCTTTTGGCGAGTATTTGAGTATATATTTTGTAATCTGAATTAAGCAAGGATATTGGTCTATATGCCTCACATTTTTGGGGTCTCTATCAGGTTTAAGTATTAGCGTTATAATCGCCTTGTTCCATAAAAAAGGGAGGGGAAGATGTTCCACATAAATTTTATTCAGCAACTTTATAAGAAAAGGTGTGAGTTCCTCCCGTAAAACCTTGTGCAACTCATTTGGCAGACCATCCGCGCCTGGAGTTTTCCCGTTTTGTGATTTTTTAATTACCTCATCCACTTCCAACATGGTGATTTTCTGATTAAGGGATATTTGCTGATCTATGCCCAACCTAGGCAAGTTATCCTGTTGTATCCACTCCCTGAATTCTGTCTGTGTAGCTATTATATAATCTGTGTATAAGTCTTGGAAGAAGCCCAGAAAGGCCACCCTAATCGTCAGATCTTCTGGGCATCTCCCGTTAGTCACACTATTAACTACCTCCTTAATTTCATTCCTGATACTGTCTTGCCTCACCTTCCAGGCTAGCAACTTCCCACACCCTTCTCCATATTCATAATGTGCCAGCTTGCAAGCCTTCCACCTCTTCTGCACCTTCCCCTCCAAATACTCTAATAGGGTTTCCTTAGCCTCCCTTAGATTTCTGTGTAGTGCTGCAGTTGTAGTCGTCTGCACACACTTGTTAACTCCTCCTGGGCTTCCTTAATTCTCAATTCACATTGTATAAGTTTGTTCTTGCCCTCTTTTCTTTTATACTCTGCAAAGCTGATTAATCTTCTGCGAATGTAGGCTTTATATGCATCCCATACAATATGAAGGGGAGCCAACGACTCATTCAAATTAAAAAATTCTAACGTGTCATTTTTTTAAAGCCGCCACACCTAGTTCCCTTAGGAGAGTCCTGTCTAGAGTCCATCTAGTCTGGGAGGGGAAATTCCCTAAGGAAATCTCAAATTTTACCGCAGCATGGTCCGATAGGTGTATTGGCTGATGGCATACCCTACTAATGTTTTTGTTTAATTTTACATCTGTTAAGAAGAAATGAATTCTAGAGTGAGAGTATTTTTTATTCTGATAAGTATACTCTCTTTTCCAACCTGCCTTTAACCTCCAGATATCTACCAAGCCCAAGTTCTTTATTAACTGATGTGTACTCTCTCTCATTTTTGGTGAGTTCACTTCTGGCCTAAGTGTATTTATCCAGGCTCGGGTCCAGTAGCGTATTAAAGTCTCCTCCTATTATTATATAGTGCCTTATTCCGAGGGGATGGTGATATAAGTCCCAGAGTGACGATGGGCCATCAATATTAGGCCCATAGAACCCTACAAATGCGTAGCCTAAATTATGTATCTTAATGCTACTAATTAACCATCTACCCCCTGGGTCTGCAATGTTTTTTTCCGACCTGACTGGTGCTGAGCTTTTAAATAGAACTATGTCAATTTACAATGATACCGCAGTGCACTCAATTTTCAAATACTTAAGCTAAATTTCTCTTGGTTTTATATGTGTGCATCCCTGTCGTCGCCCTGTGTCTGAAGGCACTGCACAAGTACTGACTACAGGAATACCAGGTTTGGTAAACCGCTGCCTGGCTGACGGGAGCACTTATCTTGAAAACTTCTGTTTTCTTCGCTAAGTTCAAAAAGTTTATAGATGCTATTTTCGATTAATACCAAGTCATCCAAGGTTCATACTTTTCCTTTTTATTTGTTGATTAGGAAAATTCTTCTATACCAATTACTTCTTGGTAGTAGTTGAAATTTAAACACAAATTCTCTTTAGACCAATGCATTTCGGGTCATTGGCGACCCTTCCTCAGGGGTCTCATCATAACAGTCGAGCCGGCGAAAATGGTGTTCTAACTCCGGAGACTGGAAAAGCGTTTCCGGCTCGACTGTTATGATGAGTCCTTACTTTGGTATAGTATATTCAGAAGGTAAAATACGTTCCCCAAAGTGGAGAGCAAAGAGGTGCTGTACTTCATACAACCACCAGTGTGTGGATAATATACCACACCTCAACAGAGACAACAAACAAAAGAGAGGAAATACAATAAATGTCTTAATACTGCCCTCACACACTTTGCAGTGTCATGCTTCATCATTGGGCCACATCATACATCCAGGTGCAGACCAACACACTGGATGGAGCGCAGAAAATATTTTAATGAAGAATAGTGGTGAGGGTAGAGTAAATAAAAAGGAACAAACAAACCACATAAAGAGACACACAACTTAAAGGAAAGACTATTCCCTTCAGAAAGGGGACCAAGTAGTGCAGACACATATACGATTAAAACTACCTAGAGGGCAACACTCGACTCTTATTCCTGTTAGCCCCTGGTAGGATTAAAACATAAGATCTGGGATATTCAGGGGAGGTAAAAACCCCTATATCCCTACTGCAGATACCAACATGTTTCTGCCAATTTTTACCGCGCCCAACCGGGTCGCTCTGGCATTCGTCAGGGTGTTGGTCCCTAATTTATTGGTCTTCATCCCTATATGGGTGTTTACCTTGTTCACAAACACGATGGACAATATCCCATTGTCCAACTCTCTGGGGATTTCCGAGAGGGATTCAATTTAAGAGTTCATTAGTAATTCTCTGAACCCGGGACCTTAGTCCGGCGTGAGGAAAAGACTGACGGTGTCTCTTTGGAGTAAGTGTGACTACAAGAGCACGTTCCCACTAAGGGTTCAGAGAATTACTAATGAACTCTTAAATTGAATCCCTCTCGGAAATCCCCAGAGAGTTGGACAATGGGATATTGTCCATCGTGTTTGTGAACAAGGTAAACACCCGAATAGGGGTGAAGACCAATAAATTAGGGACCAACACCCTGACGAATGCCAGAGCGACCCGGTTGGGCGCGGTAAAAATTGGCAGAAACATGTTGGTATCTGCAGTAGGGATATAGGGGCTTTACCTCCCTGAATATCCCAGATCTTATGTTTTAATCCTACCAGGGGCTAACAGGAATAAAAGTCGAGTGTTGCCCTCTAGGTAGTTTTAATCGTATATGTGTCTGCACTACTTGGTCCCCTTTCTGAAGGGAATAGTCTTTCCTTTAAGTTGTGTGTCTCTTTATGTGGTTTGTTTGTTCCTTTTTATTTACTCTACCCTCACCACTATTCTTCATTAAAATATTTTCTGCGCTCCATCCAGTGTGTTGGTCTGCACCTGGATGTATGATGTGGCCCTATGATGAAGCATGACACTGCAAAGTGTGTGAGGGCAGTATTAAGACATTTATTGTCTTTCCTCTCTTTTGTTTGTTGTCTCTGTTGAGGTGTGGTATATTATCCACACACTGGTGGTTGTATGAAGTACAGCACCTCTTTGCTCTCCACTTTGGGGAACGTATTTTACCTTTTGTAGTCCTTCTCTGTTGAGTGAGATTTCTATTGTGGAAAGGGAGTCGGAGGAGGCTCAGTCCCTTGTCTCTTCCAGCTTGTGATATTTATAGTATATACAGAGCCAGATACACAGAGTTATGCTCCAGGAAACACCTCAACGCTGCTGAATTACGTAAACTCCATGCCAAGTGGAGGGGCAGGTACATGGAACCTCAGCGTCCTCCTTTGCTCATGGGCCTTAATCTGGGTAGCTCTGGGGGTACGTTATACTGTGGAGACAGAGAGGGTGGAACGGAGGGCAAGTTTGTGATTCCGGAGGGCCAACTGGATGGAGAACCCCTCACACTAGCTGTAACTTACACCCCAACACACAGATGCAAATTTCCAGACTCCCTCACACCAGCGCTCCTCGGAGACCATTCTTCCCCCGGACTATGGGGCGGAAATTTTAACTGCATCCTAGACATGACACTTGACCGCTCCACACCTCCCCTTCGGGCAGCTGTCACGAGACGGTCGCTCGGCATCTTAGTCAATGGCTGTCGCGAATGCGCCTCTGCGACGCGAAGCGGCACCTGCATCCTCTAAACCGTAAGTATTCCTTTTACTTGCAGGTTCACGACGTACACACCAGAACTGATTTTTTGGAATATTTGGCACGCACCCTATCAGACCACTGCCCATTGCTGCTGATTCTGCAATGGGTACGCCAGCACCCAATCATACCCACATGGCGATTACAAGTGGAAGCTCAGTTCGGACCTCCTTTCCGTGCGGATCTCACCCATTGACCGGTACTTCACACTTAATGTGGGCACTGCGATGTCTCATGCGGTTGAATGGGATGCCCATAAAGTGGTGGTGCCGGGCCAACTGCTTGTCAGCCTCCTGCGGAATACGCAAAGGATAATTGAGGGACCTTTAGGACATTGAGCACGACTTCCGCTCCCTGAAGAATCAGGTGGCCAGTCACGCAGCTCCTACCGAGCAGCTGCACCAACTGTGACAGCAGCAAAATAAGACCGAGGGTACACTTAGCAAGCATGACTCCAGATGGCGCGTAGCCTTACAGCATGTGGAGGTTGACCGTTTGGGGCGATTGCTAGCCTGGCTAGTGCGTGAGGATCAACAGCGCGTTCCCGTAGGCGCGATACGCTCAGCTACTGTTGGGCTGCACACCTCGCAGCTGGACATCAACAGGGCCTCTGCGAGTATTACCAGGAACTGTATGCTGCCCCTGTTCCACCACCCCAATCCTGCATTCGTGACTTCTTTGACCACCCCCCCCCTCCGGCTTGCACGGCTGAACGCTTTGCAGCGGGTTGAACTAGACAAGCAGTTGCAGCTTGAGGAGATCCGCATGGTGGCCATAGCTCAGCTCGCCCGGAATAAGACCCCTGGGCACCGAAGGACTGCCGATCAAGTACTACGCCACCTTTATCACCCAAACCTTCCAGCGCCTTCTTGAAGTGTTTGTAGAGCCCGGGAGCGGGGTCATCTACCAGACTCACTTCGCAAGGCCCTGATTGTTGTTCTGCCCCAACCTGGCAGGGACCCGCTGGATGTGTGCTCCTACTGTCCCCTTTTTCCGCTTAACCTGGACTGTAAGATCCTGGGCAGGGTACTGGCGAACCGTGTCCTCCCTCTCACCCACCTGTAGGTTCACATCGACCAATCCGGCTTCAACTGGGACGCAGCACTTTCGTGAACATCCGCGGCCTTATTCTCCTCATGCACAGCACACCAGCCGATGCACTCGAACAAGTAGCAGTGTCGCTAGACGTGGAAAAGGCATTCAACCCCCTGAGATGGGACTATCTTTTCTTGGTCCTCACCAACATGGGATTCAGACCGGGATTCCTGGGATGGGTATGCACCCTCTATGCTAATCCCACGGCGTGAGTGAAGACAGGGCAGGTAATTTCAGACGAATTCGACATCCGCAGGGGAACGAGACAGGGATGCCCGTTATGCCCTCTCATTTTTGCACTAACCATGGAACCCCTGGCCTGTTAACTTCGTCAGCGGACCGAAGAGTGGGGCATCCGTGAACGTGACGTGCACCATATTGTATTGTTATAAGCTGATGATGCCTTAGTCTTCTTGCGGGAGATGGGTACATCGCTCTCGGGCCTCATGTGGAATTTTGACGCTTTTGGTGAGATCTCTGAGCTACATGTGAACTGGCACGCGTGTTCCCCGTGACCGACTGAAGACCGGATAGAACCTCCGGGATCCCACCTGCAATGGTCCTACGACAAAAATTAAATACTTAGGTAAACAAATATACCACACTGAAAGAGATCTTAAGGAGGGGAATCTGTAAAAGGCTGTCACTTCCATATGGCGTTTTTGGTGCTCACTCCCTTTGTGCTCACTGGGTCGGGTAGCTATTTCTAAAATGCTGGTCCTTCCGCAACTGTTGTATCTCTTTGTAGCCCTCCCTGTCGTGCTCCCCAGCAACTTCTTCCAGGAGCTAAACGGGTTGTTACTTGAATTAATATGGAGCTCGGGTCATCGCCGGGTCGCCATGACCACAATACAACGGCCACTCACTGAGGGCGAGTTAGGAGTATCTCATTTTGAGCTCTACTACGCTGCCGCAGAGCTGCAATGACTGATGGCGTGGTCATGCACGCTGCAGCACCCCAAAACTACATTTGTGCGCGCAGTGTTGCAGGGCACGGATACTTACACCTGGCTGTCCGACTCTGCCTCCGCCCACGACACAAGTTCAAACAGATGGTGGTAGCTCGCACCTGCTGGCGTAGGTATGTACACTCCAAAGGCCCAGTGCTCCCAGCAGTTGTCATTTGGGATTTACCACTACTACATAGGGCGGCACAATGCCCCGACCCGGCTCCGTGGAGTGACGCTCACACATATAGGCAACCTCTATAATGAGGGCACGCTCATGTCATTCCAGGGTCTGGTGGAGACGCACAGTCTGAGCAATGGACAGTTCCTGATGCACCAGGCTCTTCAGAGCACAATCCAGGAGACGTGGAGTGCGGATGAGCCCGAACTACCCACTTCCCCAATATTACACACACTCCTGCCTGCCAGGAGCATCCGTCACGCCATCACAACCTTATACACAGGGCTCCATAGCCCCCCTGCTGATCATGCTATGAAAGCGTGTACCAGATGGAACGAGGTACTGCAACAACCATTATCAGATGCGGCCTCCAGATGGCGAAGGGTGTGTCCCGCAACCCCAGGTTCCAGGACACACACAGTTCAATTACATCCACCACACCTACCTCTCCCAGAAACTTATCCAGCGAATGTTCCTAGCGCGCTCCCCAGAATGCCCCAGATGCAAAATGCGGAATGCAGACTTTTTCCACATGGTCTGGGCATGCACATCACTACAACCCTCGTGGGCAAAGATAACCGCGATGGTGGCTGACATGTTGGCACACACCCTCACCCCGAGTCATGCCTCCTAGGGCTGTGCTTCCAAGCAAGGGGTGATAAACATGTACATCGCTTCGT
Organism: Calotriton arnoldi; assembly: GCA_963921515.1. Lineage (NCBI taxonomy): Eukaryota > Metazoa > Chordata > Amphibia > Caudata > Salamandridae > Calotriton > Calotriton arnoldi. Next base: position 507,068 of record CAWUFW010011189.1, read on the forward strand.
AGACTGGGCTTTTGTTTTTTTCAAGCACATTATCGCCATGGCATGGAAATCCCCCACCTCGCCAGACCTTCAACAGTGGCTCAACGTTTTGCTGGCATGGACCAGGGCTGAAACGCACACTCTCAGGTTAAGTCGCATGAGAGGCGATTCCCACATGGGTGGTGAATGCTAGGAGACCTTCTTACTCACAGTGGAAGCCCCATCTGATGAACGCCCCCCATGAATTACAGGCATGCTGCCCACATATGCCGGTGTTGTTTCGCTGAGCGATAGCATGGCAGTCCCACTGTTACTTAGTTAGCGAGCACCGCTTCCCACATATATAATACTCCCATGCGCCAATTCTTCATGACAGCACTGAAGGGCATCATCCCACCCCCTGGTTACTATCAGACACATAAATTGTACCTTTACAGCTCATTTATTTCCCCTCATGCCTCTTGTGGCGCGCAGAACGAGGACTGCCCTCCGTGTAATCCACCATCACGCTCCTTTTTTTATACGTTCCATTACCAGGGACCCACCTCACATGGCGGGGACATGGGAGGGGCTCCTAAACACCACAGATCGCTTCTCAGGATCCTACGAGATCTTGAACTGTTATACTGTTTATAGTTCATTGCTTATTGCTTTCATGACCTGCTTTTCCTATGTAATGGTGTAACCCAAGCAGGGACCACTGATAATGTTGACACAGCCTGCTAATTAGTGATTACGATGTGCATCCCCCAGGATCCCTTCATCTTTGTATTGTATCATTGGAAGAAAGCAATGGGAGTTCCACAAATGATTATTGTATTGCACTAAATAAGCTGTCAAAACTATCTGGAAAAAAAAGGAGAAGGCATATCCATAGCTCTCTGATAACTTCTATAATCAGGGACAATACCAAGAGGGAGACACCTCTGGACAAGGATGAAACACAAAGAAAATGACCATGTTCTCTGATTTCTCAGGATCAGATAATGTGTGTAGTGCCCATCAATTTGTTTAATCAGGGAAGTGCTTACCCTATGAGCAGGGATCCAGTAATGGATCTCCTCCTTTAGTCAGGCAGGGAGGGTGCAGACGCCCACGGAAACAACAGTTCCAACCGAGGTACCAGTGAGGGTTCTACCCCATCAACAGCGGGCACCCATACCCGGAAACTCAGAATGGACAGTACTGGAGACAGTAAAAGCAATACTGATCTTCAATCTTTCTCAAAGCCCAGCAGATGCAGTCACTAACTCCTTATTAGCCAAAGGTTTATCTTATGTCCCCGACACCAATGCCAACAAATTTGAAATGTTTCAAAACATCTTTTCGTTTAGGAAAATACACCTAAATATTCTTTGCAGACACAGAATTGCCCAAGAGTAGACAGCTCAATAACCCTGGCCTCTCTCCACCCTCCACATTCACCCCCTCACTAGAACAATTGGGACCGGATGTAGCCATTTTTGAGAGAGTGGTCTTTAAGAAACTTAGTGAATGTATCCGGTATGTTCCAAGACCTCCCCTGAATTTAGAATGGGAAGAACGGACAGCTTTGAAAATCCTAAGTGAGAATAAGCAGGTCACAGTTAAAAATAAAGACAAGTTTGGAGGGATAGTCCTTATGGACACGGAACAATATGTAAACAAAATGAAACTCATGTTGAATAATACACAGTATTATTAAAGCATTAAAGTGGATCCCACTAATAGAGTGGCTAAAGGATGCAATGTATCACCACCCAGGCCTTCAATGAAGGCCTTATAAAGAATTTGAATTTTTGGAATGTTAGCAACCCCCAGATGGCTAGTATCTATGGAGTACCAAAGATCCATAAAGACCAAGAAGACCCTCTGTTGCGACCCAGTCACCTCAATAGGGTCAGTCACCAAATCACTATCGAAGTACGTTGACTCTTTCTTACGCCCTGTGGTTTCCTGCATAAAATCATATATAAAAGATACCAGGCATATGATTACAGCGACAGACGGCTTGACTTATAACAAACACAGCAAAATTTGGTCACCTTAGATACTGAGGCGCTGTATAATAACACCCCCCAAGACCCAGCCATCAGTGTGGTTGGCTCATTTGCCCAACAACATATTAGAGAAGCACCCAAATCATTCATAATTGAATGTCTTAAGATTGTCCTTCAGAAAATGTCTTCAAGTTTGGGGGTGACCTTTTCCTCCAGAAGAGGAGTAAGTATGGGTGCCTCATGTGCGCCGAGTATAGCAAATATCTTAATGAACAGCGTTGAGGAGAAATTAATCCACAACAAAGTGTCCCTTTTTCCGAAACAGTGAAATCGTGGTCACGTTATATTGCTGACATTTTTTTCATTTGGGTAGGTAAACAGGAGACCTTCAATGAATTTTTAGAATGACTCAACTTATGTGACCACATCATGAAATTCGCAGCCAACACCAGCTCACATCATTTCTAGACATATGGATTCGAACAAAGATCAGGTAAGCTTGAAGTGGATTTAAGTGTTAAACCTACTGCACGCAATACTCTCCTTCATTTCAATAGTTACCACCCGAAGAACCAAAAACAAGGAATTCCCTTTGGTCAGTTCCTGAGACTAAGACGCAATGTACCAACATTGCAGATTGTGATGAGAAAGCAATCATTATGAAGTAGAAATTCAGTAAACGTGGATATCTCAAGAGACTGATTAGGCAGTCCTACAAAAGAGCTAGATTCTACGATAGAGATCATCTTCTGTGGAATGAAAAAACTCAGAGTGACCCTAAACTAGTATGCATCACCATGAAAAATTACACTAAACTGTCAATTCCAACTGCCACACTCTTAACAGCAACCCGGAGAATAATACCAGGATTCCTAAACCCATGTTCGCCCCTTGGAGGAATAAGAACCTGACGGACAATATTATGTGATCATGACTTCCAAATGAGAGGCATTTATTTAAAAAAAAAACATAGATGGAACGCATCTCATTAATGTAAACTTTAAATGTGGCCAATGTTTGGCCCGTGATATTGCCCTAGAAACAAGTAGCCATATACATAATGGATATACCATAAACTCATGCACACAAATTGCAAAACGTGATTTACCTTCTGATATGTCCATGTGGACAGGGCTATGTAGGCAAAACAGGCTGCAGCTTCCATATTTGCCTGACTAAACTCAGTCAGTGATTAAAACCCGAAAGCTTAACGCCCCATGACGAAACATTATCTGGACAATGGACATCAATCAGAAGGGATCAAATGGTTGATTTTAGAAAAAATCATCACAAGAGAGGGCAAAGATCAGGCTGAAGTGAGGAAATTATGGGAGGTTTTCTAGATATTTACGTTAGAAACTTATGAGGTACCCTGGGAGAATACAATGCGATATGGATGACAGACATTAAAAATGTTAACACGGTCGGTCAATTTCTTTGGCCGAATCAATATATTTCTGGGAGCACAGTTTGTCTTAAATATATTCCCTTCCTTTTTGACTTGGGTCATTATTCCATGGAAGGAGAATCCCGTTATTTTAGCTATAGTGATGTAACGTTTGCACTGTCCATCTTAGTGACAAGTAATGGGCATTTTTGTCAACTTACATCCCCCTAGAATCTAACAGTAAGTCTCCACCGGTTCCAACATGATAACTAAAGTAGAAGGCACTAATCTCTCGGGTTTTGGGTATTCCAAAGAGTCACTCAGCATTCTTTCCGCCTTTTCCAACTTGGTGGCTGATACTGAAGAAATTATGCACTCGGCCATCCGATATCTGCAGTGGGATATTGCACATAAAGATTAGATCATCGCGGTAAGTTTATCAGGTTTCAGTCCATCTATTACCGTGCAGTTTAGTTTTAGAGGTTTTTGACAAAGTAATTATATTCCCTTCTCTGTGCTTAGAATAGAGTGAGCTAACTTTAAAATGGCCGCCATTTTAACATAGAATCACTTGATGGTTGTTAATTAACAGCTGGTCTACCCCAGCTTATAAAACGCATGCTTTCTGGCGTTCTATTGTAGCACGGCTACTGCGGACAGCTTACAACACTCCCAGGAGTTCTTCCCCAGTGATTGGAAAGGTAAAAGCATTCAGCTCACCAAAGTTAAAGAGATCACATTCATTCTGTTAGGATTGCATCAAGTGTCCTTAAGCTGACTGTCGTTCACGGAAGCCTTTTATTCATCAAGAATCACAGTCTGCATTTTGGTAGTTAGAAACCGCCCTTAACCTGGCATGATCGATCGGTCAAGTACTTACTCAATCACAAGGAGGTGATCACGTAGCCTCATGATTATGTAGTGCTCTGCCTATGGTGGCCGTAATAAAACTCCGGCCGACACTCCATTCGCACGGACGTTTAGCCTTATTTCAATGCGAAAGTGTTGAATGTAACATCAGCGTTCTGCCGTGTCGCTTGGTTTTAGGATCATTCGGAGTTTCATTTTCCTCATTCCTCTGACTGCTGAACCCCAGTTTGTGCAGATACAAGATAAACAAGTTACTTACCTTCGGTAACGCATTATCTGGTAGAGACACTATATAAAGCAAACACAAGGAGATGATGGACGGAGTGCTGAAACTTTTCAGACACTCACCCCCAGTCACAGATCTGGGTTGAACCCATCATCATTCTTTAGCTCACTTTGCCACCCCAGTTCAGACACAGCTATATGCAAATCAGTCTTGACCCTGTGACTCATGGGAACAGTCCAGCCCGAACTGCCAAGCCATGTCTTCACTGGACCGGAAACAAGCATCCTGGGACCGGTTTCTGGGTAACACCCTTCATCAGCCAGGCTAGCTTGAATCCAGTGGCAAAGTGAGCAAGGGACCCACGTCTGGGCATACCCTGCCAACTTAGGGCGAACAAAGCAAACACAAGGAGATGATGGACGGAGTGCTGAAACTTTTCAGACACTCACCCCCAGTCACAGATCTTGGTTGAACCCATCATCATTCTTTAGCTCACTTGTCCCAGGATGCTTGTTTCCGGTCCAGGGAAGACATGGCTTGGCAGTTCGGGCTGGACTGTTCCCATGAGGCACAAGATCAAGACTGATTTGCATATAGCTGTGTCTGAACTGGGGTGGCGAAGTGAGCTAAAGAACGATGATGGATTCAACCCAGATCTGTGACTGGGGGTGAGTGTCTGAAAAGTTTCAGCGCTCCGTCCATCATCTCCTTGTGTTTACTTTGTTCGCCCTAAGTTGGCAGGGTATGCCCAAACGTGGGTCCCTTGCTCACTTTGCCACTGGATTCAAGCTAGCCTGGCTGATGAGGGCTGTTAGCCCGAAACCGGTCCCAGGATGCTTGTTTCCGGTCCAGGGAAGACATGGCTTGGCAGTTTGGGCTGGACTGTTCCCATGAGGCACAGGATCAAGACTGATTTGCATATAGCTGTGTCTAAACTGGGGTGGCGAAGTGAGCTAAAGAACGATGATGGATTCAACCCAGATCTGTGACTGGGGGTGAGTGTCTGAAAAGTTTCAGCGCTCCGTCCATCTCCTTGTGTTTACAGAGACACTATATAGCCACAGATTCCTTACCTTTGAATTCCCCAGGCGTCAGACTGGATCCGAAAATTTTTTGCGCAAGCAGTACCCCTGCGTGCTATCGGGTGGTTCTGCGTGACGTCGCTGATGTAAGCGTCGGTTGTGACATCGCAGTCACCTTAGAGGCCCCACCCAGGCGTGCGGCGTCGGTTAATTTTCACTTTTGTCACGCTAGAAGAGCAGAGCCATGAAGTGAACTGAATACTGTGTGTCTTAACTATGGCCCTGCCAAGGGAGCAACCCATGTCCTATAAATGAGTCAGCAGAGAGGGGAGGCAGGGGTGGGTCTGTAAGGAATCTGCACCTAGATATTGTCTCTTCCAGATAATGCATTACTGAAGATGAGTAAGTTGTTCATCTGATAGAGACTTCTAGCTGCAGATTACTTACCTTTGAATAGATACCCACGCCATACCATCCTGGCGGTGGGCCGCGGACAGATTTTCTAGACAAAAAAGTCTTGCAGGACTGAAAGGGCGAAAATCCCATCCCTACAGACCTGACTGTCTAGGCAGTAGAGTTTAGCAAACTTGCGCAATGAGGCCCACTTTGCAGCCTGGCAGATGTCCAGGACTAGCACTCCAAGAGCTCTTAAGCCTTCCGGAGGCTGCTTACTAGACAGGGATAGCAGATTTTAACGCAGATAACGACCCAGCGCGAAATGGTTCGCTTCTGCACTGCCCAACCTTTTTTAGCTCCCACGTAACCCACAAAGAGTTGGTCGTCCACCCAGAACTCTTTTATGTGGTCAAGGTAAAACAACAACGCTCTTTTTGGGTCCAGACGATGGAGATGCTTATCTTTCTTAAGAGGGTTGCGGGGGAGCAAAAAAGGTGGGCAGCATGACCTATTGACCCAGATGAAATAGGGTCACCACTTTAGGGAGGATTGAGGCACGGGTGCGAAGCACCACCTTATCCAAGAATGTCATAAGGTAGAGAGGCTTGAATGACAAAGCCTGCAATTCATCCACCCTCAGGGCAGATGTAATCGTCACTAGAAAGGGTATCTTTATGGTAAGCAGCCAGAGGGGACAATTGTGCAAAGGCTCAAAGGGAGCACAAATGAGCTATGTGAGAACCAGATTGAGATCCCACTGTGGCATGATAAAGTGAGTAGGTGGAAACATATGTACAAGCCCTTTTCAAGAACCTATTTACAATAGGGGATTTGAACAAGGAGGGTTGGTCCGGCAGCTGCAGGAAAGCGAACAGAGCAGAAAGATAACCCTTAAGAGTACCCAAAGCGGAGCCCTGCTGGGCAAGGGTAAAAATAAAAAGAATATTAGACAGAGAAGCAGAAAGAGGGTCAATGGACCTTTCTGTACAATAATTTACAAACTTTTGCCAACGGCAGGCATATAACGTCTTAGTGGAGGGTTGCCTGGCCGCCATGATTACAATACATACTTTGGGAGGAAGGTTGAAGGGTATCAACTGTCGCCGCTCAATCTCCACGCAAGGAGGCGGACAGTTGACAGGTTCGGGTGGGGGACCCTTTCCTGCTGCTGCGATAGAAGATCCTTCGAAAGAGGCAGCCTGATCGGAAGATCAATCCTCATTCAAAGAAGCTCTCTATACCAGACTCTCCGTGCCCAGTCCGGAGCCACAAGGGTGACTTGTGCCCGGTTGTTCTTGATCTTCTGGAGAACTCTGGGCAGAAGTGGTATGGGCAGAAAGACGTACAGGAGGCCTGAGCTCAACTCACGACGAAAGGCTTCACTGAGCGATAGCTGCCTTGCAAACTTCAGCACGCAAAACTGTTGACATTGCGCATTCTCTTCGGAGGCTAACAGATCTAACCAAAGCTCTCCCTACTGCTGAAAGAGACATTGCGCCACCTTCAGCTGGAGACACCATTCGTAATTCACTAGGCATCAACGGCTGAGTTTGTCCGCCCTGGTATTCAGAGAACCTGCCAGGTATGTTGCCTGCCAGGTGCTGAACCACCAGGGTCATGCCCTGCTGTTCCAGCCATGTCCAGAGGCATAAGGCCTCTTGACAAAGGGTCCAGGGTCCCCCCCGCACTGCTTGTTGCAGTACCATATGCCATTCGTGTTGTCCGTAAACACCTGCAGCAACCGCCCCTTGACAGAGGGATGAAATGTTTTCAATGGTAGCCGGATTGCCCGAAGCTCCAATAAGTTGATGTGAAGCCCCGACTCCACCGGAGACCAGTGTCCCCTGATCTCCACCTCTCCCAGATGGCCTCCCAATCCCAGGAGTGACGCATCTGTCCCTACTGTGAGATCTGGTTGGGTAAGGGAGAGGAGTCTGTCTTTGACCGAATCCCGGTTCGTCAAACACCACTGCAGATCTTTTGCAGTTCCCTCAGATCTGGACCACATCGGCGAGACTCCCCTGATACTGCTCCCACTGGAACTTCTAGTCCACTGCAGTGCCTGCATAGCCATCTGGCTGGATTTATCAACAGGATGCAGGAGGCCATGAGTTCCACCAGCCTCAGTCATTCTCACCAAAATTCAGGATAGAGGCTGAAATATGGGTTTCATAACCTCAATATCCTAGACTCGCTGCTCGGGAGGATAAGCCCGAAATGTCACTGTGTCCAGAACAGCTCCAAGGAAAGGAGGCGTCTGAGAAGGAGTCTGGTGTGACTTTAATACATTTATAGAGAGCCTCAGGGAATGCAGGAGGCCCGCTGTAGTCTGGAAATGGGAAACGACAGCCTGGGGAGAGGACACTGGCAACAAGCACAAATTCCATCATGGTTGATTTCAGTTTTAGGTAGGCCTTGGATATCTAGGCTTTGATCACTGCAAGTTAGTGCTTCAGCTGATCAGTGTGTCAAAGCCAGAGGAAACTTTCAGATAGAGCTGCTTGTACCATGTGTAGTGATGGATTCTGACATCCACTTTGGTCAGTGGAACCCTAGGGGCTCCATACACAAGATCAAAACCACTGATGCGAACATGGAGCCTTGCAGATGCCACAGCAACTCATCCAACACCTGGAATACCATAACCTCATAGACAGTGAAGAAACGGCAGCCCTCATCTTCCTGGACCTGTCAGCCACATTTGACACGGTCTCCCATCACATCTTGATCAACAGGCTCCGCCACATCGGGATCCAGGGAGATGCCCTCAAATGGGTCGCCTCATACCTCACCAGTAGAACTAAGAGGATCCGTCTCCCACCATTCACCTCGAAGCCCAAGACGATCATCTGTGGAGTCCCCCAGGGTCGTCCCTCGGCCCCACCCTCTTTAGCACCTACAAGACCCCCCTGGCTGATACCGTCAGATCGCAGACTTAACATTATCTCCTACGCCAATGACACCCAGCTTATCCTCTGTCTGAAGACCCCTCCACTAACAGAGCCAACTTCCACAGAAGCATAATGAACATCGCTGACTGGATTAAAGACAACTGTCTCAAACCCAACATGGAAAAGACGGAAGTCCTCAACTTTGGTAACAACACCTCACCATCCAACGACGCATGGTGGCCTGCGGAACTCAGCCTACACCCCGTCCCAAAAGACCTCGCCCACAACCTCTGCATCATCCTGGACAGCAAGCTATCCATGAAGAAACAAGTCAACACAGTCTCATCCGCCTGCTTACCCACTCTTCACATGCTTCGCAAGATCTTTAGGTGGCTCCCAGTCAACACCAGAAGGACCGTCACACAGGCCCTCATCACCAGCAGACTGGATTATGGAAACACACTCTATGCAGGAATCACTGCACACCTCCTGAAGAGACTCCAGACAATACAAAACTCAGCAGCAAGACTCATCCTCGACCTCCCAGAAAGACCCACATCACACCCCACCTCAATAAACTACAGTGGCTCCTGATCCAGAAGAGATGTCAGTTCAAGATGCTGACCCACACTTACAAGGCCTTGCACAACAAAGAACCAGTATACATCAACAAACCCCTGAACTTCCACCAACCGACCAGACACCTTCGATCTGCTTCCCTCTCCTTCACAAACACCCCACGGATCTGCTGAACCAACAGCAGAGGACGCTCCTTCTCGCACCTGGCGGCCCAGGTATGGAGCAACCTTCCACTGCACCTCAGGACCACGCTGTCGCTCCAACAATTCAGGAGAGAACACAAGACCTGGATGTTCGAAAGAACAACCCACCACGCAGTAGCCAACATCTCCAGCGCCTCGAGACTCTCACAGGTGATTTGCCGTGCTTTACAAATGATTGATTGATTGACAGGAGAAAGAGGGAGGCCTGGATCAGGAAGAACTAACTTGCACCAGCAGGGCTCGGTTCTTTTCAATGATGCAGTCAAACCCCATTCAGGATATGAGGTTGTCAAGTAGGGCAAATGGCCGAACGATTGAAAGGCTGCAGAGAGGTTGAGCAAAAAAAGGGAGCAGAGGCCAGATTTGTTGTAGTCTGTAGGGCATTACTGACTACTTGCACTGTTGCGGTCTCCATACTGCAATGAAGTATCTTAGAGTTGGTTGGCCGTAACCTTCTCAATGATCTACACCATGAATGGCAGATCTGTTAATTGGACAGTAATTCGTAAGGTTATTCAAGTAGGTTAGGTTTTTCCAGCAATTTTAGATATGCACTGTCTTGTAGGCATTTGTTAAGGTACCATGGATGAAAAATATATTGCTGAATTAGAAGTGTCCGGGCTTCATCAGACAGTTTCTTCACTATTTTTCTACCTTTTCATGAGGTGACCATCAAGGTTTGAAGTTTTTTCAGATTGGCAGTGGAGAGCGGGGGTTGAAGGTGGTTCACTTAAGTCTACTACAGGTGGTATTATCATGGCGATGTTTGGTGGTGTATTGTTGATGTGCTGTTGGATCTTATCAATCTAGTTTCTGAAGATGCTTTTCAAAACTGTGCACTTCATCAACTATTTGAATGAGGGATCTGGCACAGGTTTCCACAGAGCTTGATCGCCTTGAAGCAGCCTTCATATGTCAGATTCTTCACAGATGGTGCCTTTGTAGAAGGTTCCTTTTGCCTTTGAAATGAGATATCTGTGGCTAAAAAGGAGAGTCTTTAGTGTTGCCAGGTTTTCTTGCATATAGTTTCGCCTAATGTGTGATGTATTTTTTGCAGTTGCCTAGCTTTTAGCTCTCTTGGCCATCACAGATCAGGTCTTGATTGGGGTGTGAGCATCTGCTGTTAATTGAATGGCATGATAGAGTAGACTCATGGCATCAGTGATAAGGTCAGACGTAGCATCCCAGTCCTTGAGGGATCTGGCCATAAGCTTTGATGGCTCTGGCTGATATAAGTGGGTGTGGGAAACGTGAGTCAATTGCTACGGTAGGACAGTTAGTCTAGCCTAAGTGTTGCAGTGGGTGACGTGAGGTTGGTCATGGAGGTGCATAGGAGGCCCAGGATGTTTACTTTGGTGTGAATTGCACGGGGAGGAGTTCGAAGTACCTGCATGTTGGCTCCTCAAGTGAGCCTGCTATCTATAAACTGCCATCATTTTGTATTTGATAAGGAGGGGTATTACACCTTAAGTGTGTGATGTTTGTTTGGTGAAGAGGGTCAGTGCACTTACTGTAAGCATGATGTTCATCAACCTTAAAATCTCCATTTCCTCAAGAAAAACAAAAATTGTTGTGAAGATGATGTAGTTAAAAATCTCAGAAATTCACCTTCCTTTCCAATTCAACTACAACTAATCTAGAGCAATGATTTTTGCCACCACTAAGCAAAGTAACATCTTACTTTTCTCCGTACTCTGTTTAATACTAGAGCAACATTTTCTGCTTCTGTGGGAAATCTGACATTTTCAATTTGGCCCTCAGCCTTGCATCCCTGATTTCTCTTCCGATATCATCATCTGCTCTCAGTCTTCTTCTAAGCATCCCTCTAAAAATAAATTCCAGTTTGTAGATTGCACTTTACAACAACATAAGATAAAAGGGAAACATCTAACCTTATAGAAAGGTTTGCACTGCAAACAGAATTGTTGAAGAAAGTTGCCCTAAAGCAATGCACACAGACTTTTTGTTATGGTGAAAAATCAAGTAAGAAAACAAAACAATAAAACAACGCAACAATCTGGAACAAACTGGAATACCCACAATCTTAGATGAAGGAAAGAACATACATAGTTTATGTTATGTAACATGGCACAACGTGCAAGCATACAAGCAATCTCTAGGCGTTGACCATTGGAATTCAGCTTTTAACAAAGCTGAATGACATCACATTATTTTAACATTTTCACATTATGTTAACATCTTCACATTCTGTTAACATCTGAACCGAAGACAACAAAAACATTTTTAAGTTACCATTTTTTTTAAAATAAGAAAAACCTGTGCAAAGGTTTTATTATCTCAAGGGCATGGTATAAGTGCTTTTTAAAAGGCATTTATGGGAAATATATTGCTGTACTTCCTGGATGCTGTAATGCTGTCTTACCACATGCATGAAGGAAGCAGTGCAATCCTTTAAAGCATGCCTTACCTTGGTTTGTTTCTATTTCATAATTGGGCACCTCAAAATCGAATAATGCTGTGGAAATAACACATCCACCAATCTATCAGATGTGATTGCCTATTCAATATTTTTAAAATGATTCCAAGATGTGACTGGTTTGTGCCTTAAGTATGTATGTGGATTCCTGGGAAAAATGAATTCCAAAGTCTCATACTGTTTTTCAATATCTTTTTTTATATTTATTTATTATCATAAATACAAGAGAGCAATTGAAAAGCCGACACGTGCTTCGCCCATGTGGCTGGTGGGCCAAGGGCTTTCTCAAGGCAAGTTGTCTTTAAGACATGGAAATGGTATTGAAGTGTGAGGTGAGAATGATGACGGTAATGCCCGTAGTAAGACGCACCATCCGAGGGTATAGATGGGGGCGAAATGGTCTCTGCGGTTGAAATTTTCCCAGGAATCCTCATACATGCTTAAGGCACAAACCAGTCACATCTTAGAATCATTGCTTTACTTTCGGTGGTCCTTGGGTGAAACCACTTGACAGGTTCGTGCCAAACAAAGAATTGGGTCATGTCCCATTGTGCGTGAACTTTGGCAGTACTCACCCACTTCATCAAACTACAATATTTTTAAAAGAAACACATTGGGCCTCATTCTTACTTATGCAGGAACACCTTATCGGTAATTTCTTACTCAGAATTACTGATTTTGTATGGTTTAGTAATTTCGGGATGTGAAATTACTACACTATTCTATGATTTATGCTGAAAAATGGGAAATAAACGTGGGAACCAGTGTTTACGTGCATATTCCTGGAGGATTTTCCTCCATTCTGGGCCGTTTTTCCCCACACACATTATGCCAGTTTTTTTGTGTCGAAATGCCAGGGAAAACTAATCAGGAGCGTGTGTTCCCGCCTATCGCACAATCTCGATTCAGACAGTAGCCTTAATTACAGTTCGAATTGGGATATCCTCAGACATCGTAATGAGGTCCATTTTTGTTTCTCGCTGAAATCTACAGAATTTGTAACAATTATCTAGTGGATTTGCCTTTTAAACTGATTTTTAAAAACATGATAAACCAGTCAGGTTTCAAGTGGGAAACACATATTTGGACCACTGACAACATGATAATGTCTCATCATAAAGATGTGATATAAAACAGAGAAATAAGTCTCTTTGTATAATGACTCTACCCTGAGCTTCTACACAAAGATACAGTATTTTAAAAAATATATATTTTGGCAATGATAAAATGTAACACGAACGTGTTGCTACATTACGCAAATATGAGGGTTCACAAATTGTGAATAATTTGCTCTAACAGAATGACTAAGTCAGTAAATGTTTCACACAAGGTAATCTACTTTGAGAAGCAAAGAAGGTTTCAGGACACTTAGAAAGCAGATGCTCCTTTCATTTGAAAAATATTTTTGATAATTGTAGGTGAACAAAAATCTTTTAAATGCTATTATTCTATGTGCAGATTATTGCCAGTTTTCTATTAAAATAGCAATTAAAGTTTCCAATTCACAAATGTGTAATACTCCACTCAAGGGTCAAGCTGCTTTAAACTATGGAAGTTTGTGCCAGTTATTACTGCAAGATTTTCTGCTCGGTGTGCCAGATTTCTACACTAAAGTCAGATACCCACATCTTGAAATGCGGTTATACACATTGCCACTGAATCCCAAATTTCTGCAGATACATTTTCTACAAAGGCTGGAGGAAGGGCACACTTTCATTTTTTGAGGCTACACTGAAGCACAACACTCTTCAAATAAAAGGTCTTGCTTACACTCCCTGCAGAGATGATTTTAGTACGCCTCGAGGAGAATAATGGGACGGTAAGTGTTACAATGGATTATGCTAAAACAGGGATTGTCATGCATTTTTTCTCCTTAACCCCACCGTTTCATGGTATTTCCAGACATGATGCGCAGTAGGATTCCAGTTTCTTTAATGTCATTTTACATTTCATAATATCTACAGATGTCTTCCATTTGAAAGCATTTTTTAATTTCTGGGCACAGTACACAACATGAGTATGTTAGCACACTGCCAGCTCCGTCTGCCAAAAAAACATGGCAGTGATCAATTATGATCGAAGGTTAACATTTTTGTAAAGTAAGTCGGACCCTACTAAGGCTCTGTTCATTTAGTGCTTCAACGTTAATTTATCCAAAATAAAATAAAACATTTTCTCCATGACTTACTTTCATTTTGCTCCATCGCTCAAAGTGGCATGAAGTCTTGTCTCAACATATGCTGACTTTGGGTTGGTCTTTTGTGCCAGTGGTTTGAGATGCTAGACACAAAGATCTGTACGGATGCACTTGGGTGAAGTGTTTCCAGTTTTGTTCATATAAACTAATTGGATGCCCTCTAGTCCAACAAGCGCATGTAAATAAAAATGAAATGATTGGCCTCTAGTCTAACAACCACTGGTTAAGGGCAACTGTGAGACCCCTAACTGTTCTGTAGCAATGCTGCAAAGATAAGAACTTCGTCTATGAATCTCTTCCACTTTGTCTGTCTTGTTTCTCCACTGCAATCTCACGATCCCCTCTCCTGCCTCTAAGTAAACTTCATTTAACTGTTCAATTCCGCAACAAGTGACTAAACTAGGTAACCACCTCTAGAACCTACTAGATATGAGGCATGCTATTGGGAAGGGAAAGGAGCTCTACTACTGCAGAGTCAGTAATACCCATAACACCCTTTCTTGGTGGAACTGGGATTCCGCTAATACCACAACAAAGTTGGTCTTGGGGAGATCTCTTTGCCTTTGTACAGTGAATATGCCATTTGTTACTGCAAGCAAACCGTTCTTCTTGAGCTAAAACTACAGACAGGGCAGACGTCAGATATAAAAACACAACTAAATGGACCCGCAATCTGGGACTGACTCGTGGAGGATCAGGTAGCGGGACATATCCACTAGGAGACCCAAGTAATCGCCCAGCCCCGATGCATCATTCAGTACGAGATTCTCCATATATCCCAAAGAACGTATAGCAAAACACAAACATATTGCACATGGATGGCGGGTTTGTAGTTTATGATACATGTCTTCTGGAAGGTGAATAGGGGAAACCAGCCCCCTACAAGCCTCCGGTTATTACGAGTAAGTCATCTACCTCTACAGAAGCACTGACGGGTATGAGCAACAAGATCTACGATTGCAAAGGCTAAGTATTGGGTTTAGTTGCACAGTTTGCCAATCACCATGCATCAGTATGACATAGTAAAAGAAGGTTGTTGTAGTGTTGCTATAGGCTTTTTGCGTACGTGCCCCTAGTGCATTGATGTGATGTTGTGCTACAGACAGAGGTGTGCGTACCACACAAATGGAAAATTCAGAATTGCCTGGATCCTTCTACTTGAAATGATGACACTAAAAACAGTCACATTTCTTGAAGACATCAAGGTAAACTTGTCCCTTTCACTGTCTCTTCAAAATATTTACCGGGGCTGTCCCATAGCAGGTTTAAAAATGCGTCTACAGAGTTAAATAAATAAACAATGTTACAAATCTATAAGTTAACACCCCTCCCTCTTCCCCACAGTTTCGTTTGCTATTGTTCCCTGTAAATGGATGACTGGCATCCAAGTACAGACACGATGCTTTTCCTCCGGCACTCCTATGGATTGTTAGTTTTCCATCTTTCTTTTCTGAGCGATCTTTTGCTCCTGCCGAAGTATCGCAAGAGGGTTGGGCTTTGCCATTCGTCTGTAGGACCAAAGACAACATGGCGTCTGCTAGGCTGAGCTGGGAGAGTCCATCGTAGAGAGAATACGGACTATTTCGGCACGTTGAGTAGGTGAGATGTGCTGGGTCATGTGGACGATGGAATCCATTGCAACCTCAGGGTTCGCCTGCACCAAACTAGGAAGAGAGAAGAAAAGAAGAAAGCAGACATTGTAAATGAACCCCAATATATACCTGATGATTTATTAATTTTCAGCTTTATACCCAAGGTCACATACATAGTAAGCTGCTTGCAGAGTCTGCCTAACGTTCACAACAATTTGTCAACCTAGCAAAAAGTGTTGCCTACTACACAGGCCAAGAAATAAGGAAGCAAATCTATGGAACAAAGTTTTTCTTTCACTATATATTAGTATATATATTTGAAGCAAGAAGCCGGAAATTACAGATCCACATGATATTCTTGGGTGGCAGGGTGCTTTTGCAAGGAACAGGACCTCGCTGCTGAACATAACACAGCCATCTCGGGCTTCAGGATGGTTTGGAAAAGATGAACAAGTTACTTACCTTCAGTATTGCCTTATCTGGTATAGACTCGATCTAGTCCCAGATTCCTTAACTTAGAATTATCCCCAGGTGTCAGACTGAATCTGGAAATTTCGTGAAGAGTACCCCTGCTTACCGGTAAGTGGCGTAGTTCGGTTTCATGTGGCATCGTTGGCGCCAGAAGTGAGGTGTGCGTTGCCTATATAGGCACCACTCCAGTGCGCGGACATCAGTTTCTTTTCACGACTTTCTACACCAGAAGCGCGGAGCCACAAAGAACACTAGTGTGGAAAACTAGGGCCCTGAAAGGGGAACAGCCCTGTCCCAAGAAATCCGTTCACAGAGCAGGGAGGATGGGTGGGTCGGTATCCTCTGCGCTCGAGGAGGATCGGAACGCGTACTCTTGATCTGGCGGTGAGTGAAGAGGTCTTTTTACTGCGGGACGGCCGATTTGAATATGTTCTTTGTAGGAATGCTACATGCCCAGTCTCGCTACCAATATTGGGTGAATGGGGCGGTTTGTGTTTAACATTAGTACACTAACGCCAGGATAACTTTAGCAATACCGACATGCTTTGGCATACATGTTTGGTCCTTTTTCAAAGGATGTTTTGGGTAAAGATGGCGCTGAATTTATGTGAAATTTGAATACACCTCTATACCTTGACATAAAGAAGATTTGAGAGGACAAATGAGATTTTACCATTCTGTTTTCACAATGTGGATGGTAAAATGTATGTGTCTATTCACAGGTACATTTTTCTTCTGCTGCATTGAGTTCCGTGGGGGTGGCCAACCTTTAGAGTCCCCCTTGGTGAGTTGCTGGTAGGAGTCCACCTGGCAACCACCCGGTAACTATGTTACATTGTGAAGACACAAACATGAGATGTGTCGCAATTTGAATATGTCAACACATGCTATTTATAATATCTGCTCTTTTTGTCTCTGGTACTGTCACTCTTTCTTTTATCTTTATCAACCACTACAGATCCATTACATCGTTGTGGTGGAGATGCGTCCCCGTGCCCTGATGAAATTGCCAAAAGTTCTTTGGGCAATGAAACATGTCGGCCGTTCAAGTTAAAACGGTCTAAAACATGCCGTTTCTTTTAATCGAGTGTGGCCACTATTAAATTAAAGAATGTGTGGGATAGTTGTTCACAACTCATTTTTAATCAGGAGATCCATTCACTTCTTTTCACATTACAGGGCTAAGACAGTTGATGGATGGCACCATCATTTACACATTATTTTTTCACCCCTTCACATGAGCTTAAGAGTTAGGTCACACATTTTTCTTTTCTGTCAAGAAAGTTGCAGATGATGACAGAACGAGCAAACTGGTGAGTACCAACTAGTAGCTCTATGGATGGTGATTACGTGAGGCACTTTCTGACTTCTCTCACAATTTTTTCTTTGGTGGGTGTAAGAATAGCTGTGAATGGTTGATAAAAAATCTTTTAACAATGAGGAACACTTATAGGTGGGCATGACTAGATAATTAAGCAGAGTAATACCTAGGAGTAAATTATAATAGCCGTCGAACAGATTTTTCAAAGACTACAATGTGTTCTCTATAACCAGGTTTTGTTTTTGTGTGAGTGGAGGGCTATCTGGTTATATTCCCTCTCTTGTTCCTTATTTGATTGCTGGGTCGGTAAGGTACCTGGGGCTAGATGAAATGAAATTTATTTTTATATAGTGCTCGAGTGCCCACGGGCGTCTTGGAGCTGCTACTGTATGAAGACACGACAGAAAAGGTCAAAATTAGTTAACGAAGAGCCATGTTTTTAAAGCTTTTCTGAAAGGGAGAAGATTTGAGGTTTCTTTCAGATATAAA
The DNA here is from genome assembly GCA_963921515.1 of Calotriton arnoldi. Lineage (NCBI taxonomy): Eukaryota > Metazoa > Chordata > Amphibia > Caudata > Salamandridae > Calotriton > Calotriton arnoldi. The sequence continues at coordinate 525,107 of CAWUFW010011189.1, forward strand.
GGAAGGGAGTTCTATAGTTAGACCATGCAAGTTATGAAGCTTCTGCCGCCCCAAAAGGCTTGTTTGAACTTAGGAACAAGGATATACTTGGCTGTAGAAGAGCATAGTGCTCTGGAAGGAGTGTACCATGTAAACTTGACTTTTAGGTAGTCCGGGCCAGAGTCCTTGAATGCAATGCAGAGGGCGTTGAACTCAATGCACTTTTTATAGGCAACCACTGCAGCTTAGCTAAGGCCTGAAAGGCTGATTGGTGCCTAGGAATTCCCAGAAGCATGTGTGCTGCTGAGTTCTGCAAAATCTGAAGTTTGTGGAGTAGTCTTTGGAGCATGTTCAAATAAAGAGCATTGCAGTAATCAAATTTAGATAAAACAAGAGCGGTAACTATAGTCTTCTGAAGCTCAGGGGGAATGAAAGGACACACTTTCCTAATGATCTTCTGAGTGAAGGATGATAAAGTCACAAAGAATCTTCCGTACCCCTCTTCCCCCCACCTCCAAATTCTTGACTTTCCTAACCGGAGTTGGCAACACACCTAATTCTTGTGTACACCAACTAGGAGTCCAGAAGGAAACTTCATTGCCAGAGAGGAGATCCTCAGTTTTTCCCGAGTTTAACTTAAGGCAGTTATTTTTCATCCAACTGTCAATTTGAAGCATGCAGCTTTGGAATCTAGTGGCTGTATTGTCCAGGTTACTGGACAATGAAACAACAATTCAGGTGTCATCAGCGTACAAGATTATAGAGAATCCAAAAAATGTGATGAGCCTGGCAAGGGGAAGTGACAAAGGTCAAAAAGGGTGTGACTCAGGGATGAACCCTGAGGCACCCCAGAAGGCAGGGAGAAAGAGTTGGAAACAAATTTGTTCATAGCAAATAATTGTTCCCTCTCAGACAAAAAGGATTTCAGGAGAGCAAGAGCCGCTACCTTAATGCCTACGTTCTAAAGATGGTCAATCAACAGGTCATGGTTGAACGTGTCGAAAGCCGCAGAGAGATCTAATAAAATGAAGGCATCCTTACCTTCTATAATCGAGGGTGGCTCTTAGACCTTCAGAAGCAACAATAAGAGCTGACTTGGTACTGTGTTCGCTCCTAAATCCAAATTGTGTAGAGTCGAGTAAATGATTGGCATTTATAAACGAGGCCGGTTCTAGATTGATAGCCTTTTCTACTATTTTAGCCGGGAAAGGAAGGCGTGAGATAGGTTGATAACTACTAGGGCCCTGGGGGATAAGATTCGATTTGTTTTAAGAGCAGGAGAATAGAGGCTCTTTTCTATCCTCTGGGGAAGTAGCCAGAGCAGAAAGGTGAGTACTAGATTAAGGTTCTTCTGAGGCATGATGAAGGGTGAAGGTGAAGATGTGTTGCAGACCTTTCAAAAACCTATTCACACCAGGGGATTTGAACAGGGAAGGCTAATCTGACAAGCGCAGAAAAGCTGAGATGGCAGAAAGATAGCCTTTCAGGGTGCTCAATGCAGAGCCCTGCTGGGCAAGAGTAAAGATAAATAGAAGGACCTAAGAGAGGGGAGCAGAAAGAGAATCAACCTGTTTCTCTGCACACCACGCCCCAATGGCAGGCGTATACTGTCTTGGTAGAGCGATGCCTGGCTACCAAGATAAAATTGCAGACTTCGGGCCGAAAGTCAAAAGCTGTTAACTGTCACCGCTCAATCTCCATGCATAAAGGCATTGCGTTGAGAGGTTCTGTGGAGAACCCTCCGCTGCTGCTGCGACAGAAGATCCTACCGAAGGGGCAACCTGATCGGAGGCCCGATTGTCCTGCTCAACAGCTCGGAATACCAAACTCTCCGAGCCCAGTCCGGAGCCACAAGGATAACTTGGGCCCAGTCATTCCTGATATTCTTGAGAACTTTGGGCGGGAGTGGTATGGGCGGAAAGGCGTACAAAAGGCCTGAGCTTCACTGAAACGAGAGCAGCCTTGGAAACTCCAACATGCAAAACTGCTGACATTGCGCATTCTCGGCAGAGCCGAAATGAAAACAGATCTAACCAAGGTTCTCCCCATTCTCGAAAGAGACTTTGTGTCACATCCGGGTGGAGACACCATTCATGATTCGTTAGGCATCTTTGGCGGAGTTCGTACATCCTGGTGTTCAGAGAGCCCATCATGTGTTGAACCACTAGGGATATGCCCTGGCATCCCAGCAACATCCAGAGGCGCAAGGCCTCTTGACAAAGGGTCCACGACCCCACCCAGCCCTGTTTGTTGCAGTACCATACAGCAGTGGTGTTGTCTGTGAACACCTGCACTAGCCTTCCCTTGATGGAGGGTAGAAAGGCTTTCAGTGCCAGCCGAATCACCCGGAGCTCCAGTAGGTTGATGCGGAGTCTGGATTCCGCTGGAGACAAGAGGACTCTGATCTCCACCTCTACCAGATGGCCACCCCATTCCAGGAGTGATGCATCTGTATCTACTGTTAGATCTGGTTGAGGAAGGGAGAGAGGTGTGCCACTGACCCAATCGCGGTTCGTTAACCACCACTGCAGTTCTTGTGCAGGCCCGCCGAGGTCTGGACCACGTTGGATTTGCCTGATGCAGTGCCCACTGGAACTTCATGTCCCACTGCAGCTCTCATATGCCAATGGGCATGTGTTACAAGATGGATGCAAGAGGCAAAGAGGCCCAACAGCCTCAGAGTCAGACTCACCGAAATCCAAGATAGAGGCTGAAACATTGGTATCGCAGCCTGAATATCCTTGACTCGCTTTTCGTAAGGTTAGGCCCAAAACTGCACTGTGTCTAGAACAGCTCATATGAAAGGAGCGTCTGAGAAGGAGTCAGGTGTGTCAACACATTGATAGTGAACCCCAGCGAAGGCAGAGGGTCCGCCATAGTCTGGAGGTGGGAGATGACTGCTTTTGCAAGCCCGCCTTCAACAGCCAATCTTAGAGATAGGAGAAGACTGGAACTCCTGACCTCTGCAGATGAACTGCAACCATTGCCATCACCTTGATGAACACCCAAGAAGCGCTGGTGAGGCCAAAGGGGAACAAAGTAAACTAAAAGTGCTCTTGGGCCACCTTGAACCACAGGTAGCGTCTGTGGACTGGCAGGACGGGGATGTGGAAGTATGGGCCCTGCAAGTCCAAAGCCACCATCCAGTCTACAGGGTCCAGAGCAGACAGGACCGGAGCTAAGGTGAGCATCTTGAACTTCTCCTTCTTCAGGAAGAAGTTGAAGAGGCGCAGGCACAAGTCTAGGATAGGACAAGGCCTCCTTCCTTTTTGGGCACCTGAAAGTTGCAGGAATAGCAGCCACAACCTAATTCTGATGCTGGTACTCTATTGATGCCTCCTTTGGCCAAAAGAGCCAATATTTCCTGACGGTGCAACCAGTGATGGTCCTCTATCAGCCGCTCGTAAATGGCTGGCATGGGTGGGGGCTGTTCCAGAAAAGGGATGGAGTAGCCCTTCTGGATGTTCTGCAAAATCCACTTGTCCGATGTTATTGACTGCAAGTAGGACAGGTGATGGCGGATCCTGCCGCCCACTGGGTGCCTGGTGGTAAGAGGGCAAACTAAAGGGGTTTGTAGGCAGCGGCTGCCATCAGGGGTGGTGGACCGACTCAACCTCTTCCTGGTAGACCCACGTGATCTGTGGGAACAATGTCCACAGCCCTGAAAGGGCTGGGAACCCTGTTGGCCTTGGTGGCTTGGCGTTAAAGGGTGCAGTTTGTAGCCCGTACCGTAGCCATTGAAGGGGAGAAAGGCAGACTGTAGTTGGTATGGGGCTATTATAGGCCCAAGCCCCTGGCCATAGCTCTGTTATCCTTGAAGCGCAGAGTCTGCCTTCTAACCAAAGAGGTGAGAGCCATCAAAAGGCATGCCCATGGGCAAAGCCAGTGGTTCCCAGCCAGGCGTGGCGTCTCAGTGCCACTGACGATGAAATCGCTCTGTCCAGCGAGTTGGTTGTATCAAGTCCACATCGGATGGTGAATGTTGCTGCATCTTGCCCATCAGCAATTGCTTGGGAGAATATGACTCGGGTCTCCTACGAAATCATGGGCAGCACTTGCGCAACTGAATCCCACAAAGTGCGCTGATGTCGGCCCAAAAGGGCACACAGTGTTCGCCAAGAGAAGATCCTTTTACCAAAGGTACCCATCCTTTTGGAGTCCCTATCCGATGGTGGTCCAAGTGGAGGCTTGGACCACCAAGCTTTCCGGGGTGGGGTGCTGGGTGAGGAAACTGGAGTCCCCAGGAGTGGGGAGATGGCGGCGGGTAATCGTCCTATGCACAGGAGCCCCTGTGCAGAGCTTGGACCAGGCATCAAAGAGGACATCTGCTAGGGCTTAACTGAAGGGGAGTAAGAGTTCAGAAAGGGAAACTCCTGGCGGAAGCATGTTGGTATTGACTGCCACTGTGGGCAGCTGAAGTTCCAGGACCTCAGCTGCCCTCCTCACCACCTTTGCAAATAAGGCATCCTCCTCCATAGCCACAGTGTGGGGCGAGACCAGGCCAGTGTCTGGTGAGGTGTCCAAACCATTGGCATCTGCCAGTTCCACATACCAGTTGTCCTCTGTATCATCCAGGGGGTGATAGAAACCATAAGGTTATCTGACCCCTCTTAATCGTCTACCTCTCCAGGCGTGTCAAAAGAAAAAGGCACTGGATTCGACTCAGAGGGCATGGTAACAGTCAGCGCTGGAGTTGGCATCGGGAGACAGTGATCTGGCTCTGCGTCGGAGTTGGGTATAATGATGGTGCCCTCATGGCCGGGGGGCGCCAGCAACACCAGGAGCAGTGGCATTGCAGCAGGCGCTGGGGAAGGTCACGGTTGGCACTCCTCCGGATCCAGCACTAGATCCAAGGGGCCTGACTGACGCAGAGGGAGAACCCGCTGGCAGAGAACCAGCAGGGGTCCCTCCTGAACCTTTGGGGCCCGAAGACGCTCCAGAGGGTCAGGCCGCCCAAATATGAGATGCACAGCTTTATAAAACTCCTTGAGTTTTGGTGGGGGTCGCTCCGGCTCTACGAAACTCTGGGAGGCTCCACGACAGAGCGAGGCCTAGAGTGCTGACGTTTCTTTGCCAGGTCTGAATACTTGGACTGGTACAGAGAAGTCGAAGAGCGCTTCAACTTGTTCTTTTTGTGAGACTTACCTGACGACCAGGATCGAGACGATGACCATCGAGTGGCTTTGCGAGAGGACCCGGGACCTTCTCTGAGACCATGATCGAGAGAGTCACTGGGTCATCCGATGTCAGGCAACAAAGAGTTTGAGGGACTGTTCTCTCAGCGCGGTGGGGTTCATGGCGCGGTACTCCTCGCAGGTCTTAGAGGTGTGGTCCTGCTCTATATACCAGAGGGAAACCAAGGGTGGGTTTGTCACAGCCTTCTGCCTGTGACAGGCACCACAAGGTATGAAGTCGTGGCCTTCTTGGAAGATATCCCTCGCACAGCAAGAGATTAAATCTCTACAAAAGTTGAGAAAAATGTCAGCCAAAAAAGACTGGTGATACCTATCCAGATCTGAGCAAACTGGCGCAGAAAGAAAAGAACTGACGTCAGCATGCTGGGGTGGCGTCTAGATATGCACCGTACACGTCGCATCCGGTGCAGACGCTGCTGACACAGAGCCGAATAATGCCACCTACCAGCACACAGGGGTACTGCTAAAAAATGTCTAGATCCAGTCTGACGCCTGGGGAATATTCTAAGGTAAGGAAGCTGTGGCTAGATGTCTCCACCAGATGTAAAGATTAAGACCTGTTCCACCATAGTCCTGCAGTGTCCTTGCTCTTGCCCCTGATGAAGATGATGAGATACTAACAAAGGTATATACAACAGTTACAGCACCCCACTGGCCATAAGGTTAATGTCACTGCATATGAAGCACCTGTATATCTTGTATTATCAGTGAGATAAGTGTCATGGTGATTCTTATGCATTAGAGGTGCAAAAGGTACATTTAGATTGGACATGACCCAAGCTAAAACTGGAATTATCAGTGTTAATGTACAAAGTGGCTGTCAGCATGGTCAAAACACCTTGAGCATATGGAGTGGATGGAAAGTGATGAGCACTGTAGCACAGGAACATTTATCTGCATTCACTGCTTGTGTTGACTGTTTTTGCAAAGGGCCTGCCGTGCCACTGCGAAACATACCCACATCCAAACAGAAACTCAAACCCCAACAAAACCAAAAGAAACATTCTCCCGACTGAACTTTGCCAAACTGTCTTCCAAACCTGGGCATCTTCGAGGGCTATCACATATTTCTGACTTTTCTCACGTGTTTCGGTTGCTGGTGGACAGGCCACCCTTAGTTCTTGCCCTGGTCATGTAATCCACCTAATCTACAACAAAAAATGTCCCTTCTCTAACACCATGCTTTCTATCATCTCTCTTTTGTACTTTCTTGTTCTTCGTCTGTTTTTTAAAATTATCAACTAGTCAAGACACACCTGTCCAGACCCAGTAGTTGAGCTGGACTCAGCGTCATTACCTTCCCTTTAAAAGAAACACACAGTGATATCCCTGTGGCACTGTGTGAGTGTGGCTAGGAGTAGTAATGTGTCTGTTGCAAGGGGAGGTGGTAGGTATGTAAATACAGAATGTTGGGATGCTGGTTAGTAGTTTAGTAAGGAGAGTTGGTGCTGTAACAGCTAGTGGGATGTCCTGTTTTAATTTTTTATCAAGGTTAAAACCTATTCCTACTTTGTCTGAATCTGACTTTGCACTTTCACGTAGTTGATGATTACTGGGGTTCCTGTGGGCAGTATTGATGGCTACCATTGACATTACCTTCGTATCTGCTTGAGGATGTAATCTCTGGAGATGTACTTGATATTTTCATCTACAACTGAGCGTACTCCCTCCTCTTCGGTCAGCTGCTTCTCCAGCCATTCCACCAGGTCTTTGTTGTTGTCCCACAGGTACGCCTGAAAAAAGAACAGCGAAAAGCATTTCAGGTAATCGGAATATACCCTTAGACAGAAACCCAGACAGCCCTAAAGGAAAAGAAGGGGCTTCCTGTCCAATGCAATAACACATTGAGCATCAGGAGATCACTATGCCAAAAAGCAGTTAGGGCTACTTCAAATACCGGCTACTTAAAATCCCAAGAAGAATATACAAAGGAGGGTATATCTTTCTAGCACAATGTTTAGATTAATTGTCAAGAAATAGTTATATCAGCGGGCCACAAGTATATTATGTATTTTTTCCAAATCCCACATATTGTACTACAACTCAATACCTTTTAACTCACACCCTGGAGCACTGGGGCTTGCCCCCTACTACTAAGGGAGATGCTTGTGAGGCAATGACCCACTGCATTTTGACACCGTAGCAACGACTTTAATCTTTTAGAAAATCACACAGACAGATTCGATGCATCCTTCAGTCCTTCCATAAACTAGTCATGTTTGCACATACTGAAAATCAGAAACGTACAGATCCACTTAGAATAGAACTGGTACCTTAAGTGTGCTTCTGATGGTCACAGGAGGGTCACTCTAGGTCACAGAGAGTAGAGAATGTAAAGTTTGAATTGTAAAACGTATCAGACAATCTGGGCACTCGCATTCCAAATAGGGTTGGGCTTCCTGGTCAAGCTCTGGAGATAGGATACTGGGAGCACATCTAATAAGGATGTGAATCAATGAATTTGGATCATGAATGGCAAGACATTGTCTTATGGCACAGAGTATACCGAAAGAAGATAAAAATTCTATTCAACCACAGCAGCCAATCAGTCCCTCATAATAGGGCTGCTGTAAAAGAGAAATCCAGGTTCATGGACTTCAGTCTCATGGAGAAAACGTTTCCTATGATTAAAAAGACTGTGCTCACTAATTCTTAGCAATTATATTCAAAATAGAGGGTGAATCAATGTCCATTGATGGCACAGAGGTCTGTGGTCAACAAGTACATTTTGAGAGTCCGCGGCCAGTGCAGAAAGGCTTCAGACCCAAGATATAGTAGGTCAGTCTTCCCGGGGTTATCTACAGTAACAGCTCAGCAGACACTAGTCACCACAGAGAGATTAATTACAATGCAAGGGTTTTGAAGTAAATACTAGACTATCAGACTGACAGTAGGCAGGACAATTGGCGAAGAGACAGAGGAGAGGGAGGAAGGGGTAGAGCGATAGAAGTGAGAGAAGGAAGAGGAGGAGGTTAAAGGATAAAAAAACGCAAGTAGATGATTGAGACAAGGGCATGTCTCCCCATAAAGAGTTCTTGAATACACCCTTCCCCTTGGTTCCTTAGACGCACAGCAGATGGGGGCGGGCTAAGAGGGTCAAGCGTTCTGTGACCGCTCAAGTCTACGCCGCAATGTATGAGCCCCACCCGCCATGTCTCTCTTTTTGTTTGTTGGGATAATATGGCCTGTTTGTTATGGGAGTCGGGTCCGGTGGGCAGGATTTGACGACATAATAACGCTGGGGTGTGTTAGACGCCTAATGGCTTTCCCCACTCCTCTCACCAGCTCTCATTTTCTTAACAAATCATTTAGGAATCGTTTGGTTAATGGTTTCCGGGAAGCCAAGTACCGCCATTAGGACTCATTCATATTTATGCCATTTTGTTTGGGTAATTAAACACAAAGCTCGTCATTTAAAGGAGCACTATCCTTCTCCGTTATCACGAACGAAGTCAAAGACAGAATGACAATGAGCTTGGAGATATAATAAACTGGGAGCCAAAGCACGGAGGCAGCACAGTCCTACCGCTCCTGGGCTGGGGGAGACACCTCTGTGATCTCGGTCTAAATTCTTCTTGGGGTGTGCACGAAGTCCACAGTGCCTGCATAATCCTTGTAGGTGGCTCATAAAGTCTCTTATGTTGGTGTTCAAATTATTTCCCAAGCCTGACCACATCTTCGGTTTTCTTAAACAAATTTCCTGTAATTCTCATAAATACTACTATTACTACTAGTAGTTCACAAATGTTTCAGGTTAAAATCGGAATTTCACATGGCTTTTAAGTTATTTCGAGAAAAAAGTATTGTCAAAATCCATACAGTTTCATAGTATGTGGAAAAGAGTTTTAGAGTTAACTCACAAGAAAATGGCACATCAATTTTCAGTGCTAATTAGCACCTGTGAGAAAATAAGGCCAATTTGAGTTGAAAACTGAAATTTTAACAGAGCTAGACACTGGAAAAATGCAGTCAGAGAATTTACCGTCCTGGTGTTGTGGAAGGGATCGTTATTGAGGATTAACAAGCCTATTAACAATTTATAAAGTCACTTCAGTAGTCTATCATGTCATGGCTATATCACAACTGGTGCACACCAACACAAATGCTATACTTTTAATGTCACTTTCTCTGACATATCTAGCAGCAGAGGGTACCATCAATCCTCCCCAGGGATGCTGTGTTAGTAGCTGATACTGCCAGCATTTCCCTGCACACCTCTTGTATCTTTAAAGAGACAGTAGAAACACTTTTCTGCAAGACCATCACACTTCAAATTAGACTCTACCACTGCTTCCCAGAAGAGCTGCTATATTTTAATGGCTCAGAACCCGCATCTTTTTGCACAACTGCGAATAATTGAGACAAACCAGCACTTTTCTGCAGGAAGAAGTATTTTAGGCATTAAGTAATTGCCCATGTCTCACCTTTTTTAGCACATGCAAATAATACAAATGTTTAAATATTATATGTCACTATTAAAAATAAGAGGAAATACAACATGCATCGCAGACATTCTCTTTTTAAAACAAAACCCATGTTTTCATTGTTCATATTCCATCCCTGGAACATGAGAATACAAAAACTGAGAGATCATTTGATGAAAGGAGTTTCAATCTATCCTATTAATGCTTTAAATTCCCGCAGGCCTCACACTTAGGGGCCGATTCCGATCTCGGCCGGTAGGGCACCGAATCGGATTCGGCTTAACCGGATCCGATTCGGAGCCCTCTTTCCCGACCGATGCGTACGTGCGTCCGGGCGAGTACGATGCGAGCGCATGCGAATTCCCCGACCGACTCGTACGCCCGTCCCAACCTCACCGACCGACTCGCACGGATGCGCCTCGCAATGGAGACGTTCACCGGCCGGGCAAGTACGATGCGCGCCGCGAGCAGTCTGACCGACTCGCGCCGTCCGGCTTGAAGAAGCAGTCGGAGCCGCACTTTGGGGTTCCGTGTCGGACCCCCCTGTACGTGTAGCCGCGCGAGTCGCACACAGGGGGGACCCATGGGTCCCCCCTACCTGTGCATGTACGGCGCGAGTCGCTTCGCCGCGTACGCGCTGTAGTGGGCGCCCTTGTTCGCCTCGCACCCATTGAGTCAATGGGAGCCCGCGTACGAGTTGTACGACAGGCTCCCATTGACTTCAATGGGAGTCCGACCGAATCGAGTCCGATGGCACATGCGCAGTACGTGCGCATCGTACTCGTTCGGTCGGGCTGCTAGGGTCCGATTCGGTCGGAAATCTCTCCAGGTCCGCCTCGGTCGGAGAGATTTCCGGCCTGAATCGGAATCGTCCCCTTAGTTGTTGTATGTGGCAGTGTCCGAAAAAATGCAGACTCCGAGGTCAGGATATGATGTGTCTATGGCTAGAATATGTGTAAAGAGAATACTCAGCATTCGTCCATGATAAATGCCCTGGTTGCCTTAAATGCCTGATGCTGCCTGTCCTTCAGTCTGAACCCCAGTATGGGAACAGAGCCCCAACCAGGCTGCCTCAGAATACAGGCAGAAGCTGCAACAGAGGCATGCTTGCTCTGCAGAAGGTCTGACATCGCGGAGAGCTGGAGTGTGCTCCGAGACTGTAGACACGCTGGGACAGTCCTGGCTTCATCTGTGCTGAAGGATACTCTGGGCCAGTGCTAGCGCTGCCTATTATGCTGAAATAGAGAATTAAATGGCACACTATGGTGTCTGCCCGTACATTTATTTACTGTTTTGGTTTGTTTTTACCATTTCCCATGAGAGGCTGGGTGTATGTTCCTTTGTCACAGTAAAACCTGGTGCGCTCAAAGGCAACTCTTTAGTTAGAGGAAAATCACAATCGTTCATGCTATTTTTTTTTTAGTATTGAAAATTCAGACTCATGTGAGCTCACCAGGACTATGTGTTTTTCAGTCCAGTTAAAAGAAAGAGACTTCCTTTGGGTTGATTCTAGTAGTTCCAGCCACTTTAGAGATCACACATTCAACTTATATTCCTCACAAACCATACATACACAGGGGATTCAGTATTAAACCCAAGGGCAAAACTGGAACGAAAGTTATTTGTCAAAAATATATCCATTTATTCTTCTAATTAAAAACAAGTACATAAAAATATCTTAACACGCTGCGAAAAGTTCATTTAAAAACTAGTCAATAGGCTTTTAAGAATAAAATTATACAAAAATATTTTTCCGTTGCATAAAGAGAATCACACACAATATTTATTGATAACACCTAGGGCAACACAGACAAAATACCTCTGGACAATTCGTATACATGGACAGACATCAAAAATAACACACAAGGGAGTACACACAACAGACAGTACAATTTGTCATAAAAAGATATACATCTGTGTTTTGCACATTACAAACTGGAACTTGATAATATATGCCCTAATAATTATCTGTGGTTCCAGTTGTGACACGGATTGTGTGAAGGGCGTTGACGCGTTTCGATGGAAAGTTTTCAATTTAAACCATCTTTTTCAAGACCAGTATTATGACTCTCATAAAACATATACGTTGCCAGAGACGGATAAAAATACCCCCAAGCCTCCTTTTATTAACCCCTTCGCTGCTAGGCCTCCCCCCCCCCCCCCTGTGCTAAGCCTTTTTTTGGCTATTTGGGGTAGTTCGCGCTTAGGCCCCTGTAACTTTTTGACCACATAAGGTATCCACGCCAAATTTGCGTCCTTACTTCCAACATCATGGGGATTCTAAAGGTACCCAGGGTTTGTGGATTCCCCTGGAGGGGACCCAGAAATTAGCCAAAATATAGCTAAATGTTTTTTTGTTTTGGGAAGAATGGGAAAAAAGGGCTACAGATGAAAGCGTCTGGTTTTTTCCCTGCAAATGGTATCAACAAAGGGGTTGTGGTGCTGAAATCTCCATTTTCCCAGCTTTCAGGGACAAGCAGACTTTTGTCAGAAAACCAAAATTTTTTACACAGTTTTGGCATTTTTCTGGGACATAGCCTATTTTTGCTATTTTATGTGCTTTCAACCACCTTCCAGTTAATGGTAGAAATGGGTATGAAAGCAATAATGGATCCTGGAAAGCTATACAATTTAGGAAAGTAGACAACATTCTGAATTCAGCAAGGGGTCATTTGTGTAGATCCTTCAAGGTTTCTTTATAGAAACTAACAGTTATATATAGGAAAAATTGAAAATTAGTTGAAAAAAACAGCCATTTGTGTCAACGTTTTCACCTGTAACTTCTTCTAATTATGACAGCTGTTTGAAAGCAATATACCGTTACATCCGCTGGACCTTTCTGGTTGTGGGAATATATAGGACTTGTAGGTTCACCAAGAACCCGACGAACCCAGAGCCAATAACTGAGCAGTGTCTTGCAATGGTTTTTTATTATGTACCGGGTATATAGTAATTAATTTGGGAAAATATATACATGGAAAAATCGGTATGAAAGACACCTATGTATTTCTGAAATTGGAACAAAATATAGAGTTTAGAAACAGTAGATATTTGCACATATCCAAAATTGTGAGTACCCATACTAGCATGAGAATTATAGGTTATTTTTCAATATGACTTCTTTTTTACACATTGTCTTTCATTTGGAAGGCAGAAATGCATCGAACGTCAATAGGTAATAACAGTTGCTCTACAATTCTGTTTTACCCTAAGTCTTCCGAGAAAAATGGTACCTCACTTGTGTGGGTAGGCCTAGTGCCCACGACAGGAAACGGCCCAAAACGCAACGTGGACACACCACATTTTCACAGTGAAAACGGACCCTTTTTTTGCAAAGTGCCTAGCTGTAGATTTTGAAGCCTAGCTCTGCCGGCACCTAGGGAAACCTAGCAAACCTATACATTTTTTAAAACTAGACACCCAGGGGAATCCAGGATGGGGTGACTTGTCTGGCTCTCACCAGGTTCTGTTACCCAGAATCCCTTGCAAACCTCAAAATTTGTAAAAAAAAACCCACATTTTTCTCACATTTCTGTGGTGGAAAGTTCTGGAATCTGCGTGGATCCACAAAATTCCACCCACCCCGCGTTCCCCAAAGTCTTCCGAGAAAAATGGTACCTCACTTGTATGGGTAGGTCTAGTGCCCGCGACAGGAAACGGCCCAAAACGCAACGTGGACACACCACATTTTCACAGTGAAAACTGACCCTTTTTTTGCAAAGTGCCCAGCTGTAGATTTTGAACCCTAGCTCTGCCGGCACCTAGGGAAACCTAGCAAACCTATACATTTTTTAAAACTAGACACCCAGGGGAATCCAGGATGGGGTGACTTGTCTGGTTCTCTGTTACCCAGAATCCCTTGCAAACCTCAACATTTGTCAAAACCAACACATTTTCCTCACATTTCTGTGGTGGAAAGTTCTGGAATCTGCTTGGATCCACAAAAATCCACCCACCCCGCATTCCCCAAAGTCTTCCGATAAAAATAGTACCTCACTCGCGTGGGTGGGTCAAGTACCTGCGACAGGCAAGGGCCCAAAACCTATTGAGGCGACATCAAAATTACCTATCACAAAACAACCTGGTTTTGCAATGGGGGTCCCATGAGTTTTTGGCCCCGGGCTCGGCGGCCATCTAGGGAAACCTACCAAACCCACACATTTCTGAAAACTAGACACCCGGGGGAGTCCAGCAAGGTATGGCTTGCGTGGGTTCCCCAACATTTCCCTACCCAGAATCCCCTGCAAACCTCAAATTTTGTTGAAAAAATCTATTTTTTCTCACATTTTTGTGTGAGAAAGATGTAGGATCACTGGGCTGACACAAATTTCCTACTACCCAGCATTCCGCCAAGTCTCCCGATAAAAATGGTACCTCACATGTGTGGGTAGGCATAGTGGCTGCAACAGGAAATGGCCCAAATCGTACTGTGGAGACTTCAAAATTAACTATAACAAAACTACCTGGTTGGGGGGGGGGGGCGGGTGAGGACCTGGTTTTTTGGCCCCGGGCTCGCCGCCATCTAGGGAAACCTACCAAACCCACACATTTCTGAAAACTAGACACCCTGGGGAGTCCGATGAGGTATGGCTTGCGTGGATCCCCCAACGTTTCCCTACCCAGAATCCCCTGCAAACCTCAAATTTAGCTGAAAAAAACACATTTTCCACATATTTTTGGGTGGAATCACCGTGCCGGCACAAATGTTCTACCCCACAGCATTCTCCTTAGTGTTCCGAGTAAAATGATACCTCACTTGTGTGGGTGTCCAATGCAGAATTGGCTAAAAACGTATTTTTAAAAAAATGTAGTGCTTAGAATTGTCGGTGCTATACCCTAAATCCCTATGTTTTGGGCTCTTCCCATTCACAGGCCCTTGCCCCACCCCCACAAGTGAGGTATCATTTTACTCGGGAGACTGAGAGGAACGCTGTGGGGTAGGACATTTGTGCCTGCACGGTGATTCCACCCACAAATATGTGGGAAATTTGGTTTTTTCAGCTAAATTTGAGGTTTGCAGGGGATTCTGGGTAGGAAAACGTTGGGGAACCCACGCAAGCCATATCTCGCTGGACTCCCCCAGGTGTCTAGTTTTCAGAAATGTGTGGGTTTGGTAGTTTCCCAAGATGGCCGCCGAACCCGGGGCCAAAAACCCAGGTGACTCCCCTTGCAAAACCAGGTTGTTTTGTGATAGGTCATTTGATGTCTCCTCAATACGTTTTGGGCCCTTGCCTGTCGCAGGTACTGACCCACCCACGCGAGTGAGGTATCATTTTTGTCGGGAGACCTGGGGAACGCTGGGTGGTAGGAAATCTGTGGATCCACGTAGATTCCAGAACTTTCCCAGACAGAAATTTGAGAAAAAAGTGATTTTTTTCCAGCTAAATTTGAGGTTTGCAGGGGATTCTGGGTAGGAAAACGTTGGGGGACCCCGCAAGCCATACCTCGCTGGACACCCCGGGGTGTCTAGTTTTCAGAAATGTGTGGGTTTGGTAGGTTTCCCTAGATGGCTGCAGACCCAGGGACCAAAATTGCAGATGCCCCCCTATGTATCCGAAAATGACCTGGATTTGCAAGGGGGGGGGTCACATTTGTTTTTGGTCCCGGGCTTGGCGGCCATCTAGGGAAACCTACCAAACCCACACATTCCTGAAAACTAGAGACCCGGGGGAGTCCAGGAAGGTATGGCTTGCGTGGATCCCCCAACGTTTCTCTACCCAGAATCCCCTGCAAACCTCAAATTTAGCTGAAAAAAATCACTTTTTTCTCAAAATTCTGCCTGGGAAAGTTCTGGAATCTACGTGGATCCACAAATTTCCTACCACCCAGTGTTCCTCCAGATAAAAATGATACCTCACTCGCGTGGGTGGGTCAAGTACCCGCGAGAGGCAAGGGCCCGAAACGTATTGAGGAGACATCAAAATGACCTATCACAAAACAACCTGGTTTTGCAAGGGGAGTCACCTGGGTTTTTCGCCCCGGCGGCCATCTTGGGAAACTACCAAACCCACACATTTCTGAAAACTAGACACCCGGGGGAGACCAGCGAGGTATGGCTTGCGTGGGTCCCCCAACGTTTTCCTACCCAGAATCCCCTGCAAACCTCAAATTTAGCTGAAAAAAAATCACTTTTTTCTCACATTTCTGTCTGGGAAAGTCTGGAATCTACGTGGATCCACAAATTTCCTACCACCCAGCGTTCCCCCAGGTCTCCCAATAACAATGGTACCTCACTCGCGTGGGTGGGTCAAGTACCCGCGACAGGCAAGGGCCCAAAACGTATTGAGGAGACATCAAAATGACCTATCACAAAACAACCTGGTTTTGGAAGGAGAGTCACCTGGGTTTTTGGCCCCGGGCTCGGCGGCCATCTTGGGAAACTACCAAACCCACACATTTCTGAAAACTTGACACCCGGGCGAGTCCAGCGAGGTATGGCTTGCGTGGGTCCCCCAACGTTTTCCTACCCAGAATCCCCTGCAAACCTCAAATTTAGCTGGAAAAAAATCACTTTTTTCTCAAATTTCTGTCTGGGAAAGTTCTAGAATCTACGTGGATCCACAAATTTCCTTTCACCCAGCGTTCCCCCAGGTCTCCCGATAAAAATGATACCTCACTCGCATGGGTGGGTCAAGTACCCGCGACAGGCAAGGGCCCAAAACGTATTGAGGAGACATCAAAATTACCTATCACAAAACCAATCAATCAATCAATCATGTCACTTATAAAGCGCACTACATACCCGCGAGGGTCTCAAGGCGCTGGGGGAAGAGGGGGGTGGTGCTGCTACTGATCGAAGAGCCAGGTCTTGAGGAGTCTTCTGAAGGCCAGTAGGTCTTGGGTCTGTCGGAGGTTGGTGGGGAGGGTGTTCCAGGTCTTGGCGGCGAGGTGGGAGAAGGATCTGCCGCCGGCGGTCGTTTTCCGGATGCGGGGGACTGTGGCGAGGGCGAGGCTGGTCGAACGGAGCTGGCGGGTGGGGGTGTAGAAGCTGAGTCGTCTGTTGAGGTAGGCTGGTCCGGAGTTGTGGAGTGCTTTGTGTGCGTGGGTGAGGAGCTTGAAGGTTATCCTCTTGTTGACAGGGAGCCAGTGCAGGTCTCTCAGGTGGGGTGTGATGTGGCTGCGTCGGGGGATGTCGAGGATAAGACGTGCAGAGGCGTTCTGGATGCGTTGCAGCCGTCTCAGGAGCTTAGCCGTCGTTCCTGCGTAGAGGGCGTTTCCGTAGTCCAGCCTGCTGGTGAAGAGGGCCTGGGTGACTGTTTTTCTTGTTTCGGTGGGGATCCACTTGAAGATCCTGCGGAGCATTCGGAGGATGTTGAAGCAGGATGAGGAAACGGCGTTGACCTGCTTAGTCATGGAGAGGGTGGGGTCGAGGATGACCCCTAGGTTGCGTACGTGGTCGGTGGGTGGCGAGGCTGTTCCCAGTGATGTTGGCCACCAGGAGTCGTCCCAGGCTGAAGGGTTGGAACCAAGGATGAGGACATCCGTCTTGTCCGAGTTCAGCTTCAGGCGGCTGGTCCTCATCCATTCGGCGACGGCCTTCATTCCTTCGTGGAGGTGGGCTTTGGCGGTGTGAGGGTCTTTGGTGAGGGAGAGGATCAGCTGGGTGTCGTCGGCGTAGGAGATGATGTTGAGGTTGTGCTGTCAGGCGACGTGGGCGAGGGGTGCCATGTAGATGTTGAACAGCGTTGGGCTGAGGGAAGTGCCTTGGGGAACCTGGTTTTGCAAGGGGGGTCACCTGGGTTTTTGGCCCCGGGCTCGGCGGCCTTCTTGGGAAACTACCAAACCCACACATTTCTGAAAACTAGACACCCGGGGGAGTCCAGCGAGGTATGGCTTGCGTGGATCCCCCAATGTTTCCCTACCCAGAATGCCCTGCAAACCTCAAATTTAGCTGAAAAAACCACATTTTCCACATATTTTTGGGTGGAATCACCGTGCCGGCACAAATGTGCTACCCCACAGCGTTCCTCTCGGTCTCCCGAGTAAAATGATACCTCACTTGTGTGGGTGGGGCAAGGGCCTGTGACTGGGAAGAGCCCAAAACATAGGGATTTAGGGTATAGCACCGACAATTCTAAGCACTACATTTTTTTAAAAATACGTTTTTAGCAGATTCTGCATTGGGCACCCACACAAGTGAGGTATCATTTTACTCGGGACACTAAGGAGAATGCTGTGGGGTAGGACATTTGTGCCGGCACGGTGATTCCACCCAAAAATATGTGGAAAATGTGTTTTTTCCAGCTAAATTTGAGGTTTGCAGGGGATTCTGGGTAGGGAAACGTTGGGGGATCCCCGCAAGCCATACCTCATCGGACTCCCCAGGGTGTCTAGTTTTCAGAAATGTGTGGGTTTGGTAGGTTTCCCTAGATGGCGGCGAGCCCGGGGCCAAAAAACCAGGTGCCCCCCCCCAAAACCAGGTAGTTTTGTTATAGGTAATTTTGAAGTCTCCACAGTACGATTTGGGCCATTTCCTGTTGCAGCCACTATGCCTACCCACACATGTGAGGTACCATTTTTATCGGGAGACCTGGGTAGTAGGAAATTTGTGTCAGCCCGGTGATCCTACAACTTTCTCACACAGAAATGTGAGAAAAAATTTATTTTTTCAACAAAATTTGAGGTTTGCAGGGGATTCTGGATAGGGAAATGTTGGGGGACCCATGCAAGCCATACCTTGCTGGACTCCTCCTGGTGTCTAGTTTTCAGAAATGTGTGGGTTTGGTAGGCTTCCCTAGATGGCCGCCGAGCCCGGGGCCAAAAACTCATGGGACCCCCCTTGCAAAACCAGGTTGTTTTGTGATAGGTAATTTTGATGTCGCCTCAATAGGTTTTGGGCCCTTGCCTGTCGCGGGTACTTGACCCACCCACGCGAGTGAGGTACCATTTGTATCGGGAGACCTGGGGGGAACGCTGGGTGGTAGGAAATTTGTGGATCCACGCAGATTCCAGAACTTTCCCACACTGAAATTTGAGAAAAAGGTGATTTTTTTCCAGCTAAATTTGAGGTTTGCAGGGGATTCTGGGTAGGAAAACGTTGGGGGATCCACGCAAGCCATACCTCATTGGACTCCCCCGGGTGTCTAGTTTTCAGAAATGTTTGGGTTTGGTACTTTCCCAAGATGGCCGCCGAGCCCGGGGCCAAAACCCCAGGTGCCCCCCCAAAACCAGGTAGTTTTGTTATAGGTAATTTTGAAGACTCCACAGTACGATTTGGGCCATTTCCTGTTGCAGCCATATGCCTACCCACACATGTGAGGTACCATTTTTATCTGGAGACCTGGGGGAACCTGGGTAGTAGGAAATTTGTGTCAGCCCGGTGATCCTACAACTTTCTCACACAGAAATGTGAGAAAGAAATTGATTTTTTCAACAAAATTTGAGGTTTGCAGGGGATTCTGGGTAGGGAAATGTTGGGGGACCCACGCAAGCCATACCTTGCTGGACTCCCCCGGGTGTCTAGTTTTCAGAAATGTGTGGGTTTGGTAGGTTTCCCTAAATGGCCGCGGAGCCTGGGGCCAAAAACTCATGGGACCCCCCTGTGATGATACACCCCCCTTGCAAAACCAGGTTGTTTTGTGATAGGTAATTTTGATGTCGCCTCAATAGGTTTTGGGCCCTTGCCTGTCGCGGGTACTTGACCCTCCCACACAAGTGAGGTACCATTTTTCTCAGAAGACTTTGGGGAATGCGGGGTGGGTGGAAGTTTGTGGATCCACACAGATTCCAGAACTTTCCACCACAGAAATGTGAGGAAAATGTGTTTTCTTTTACAAATTTTGAGGTTTTCAAGGGATTCTGGGAAACAGAACCTGGTGAGAGCCAGACAAGTCACCCCATCCTAGATTGCCCTGGGTGTCTAGTTTTAAAAAATGTATAGGTTTGCTAGGTTTCCCTATGTGCCGGCAGAGCTAGGGTTCAAAATCTACAGCTAGGCACTTTGCAAAAAAAGGGTCAGTTTTCACTGTGAAGATGTGGTGTGTCCACATTGCGTTTTGGGCCGTTTCCGGTCGCGGGCACTAGGCCTACCCATACAAGTGAGGTACCATTTTTCTCGGAAGACTTTGGGGAACGCGGGGTGGGTGGAATTTTATGGATCCATGCAGATTCCAGCACTTTCCACTACAGAAATGTGAGGAAAATGTGTTTTTGTTTTTACAAATTTTGAGGTTTGCAAGGGATTCTGGGTAACAGAACCTGGTGAGAGCCAGACAAGTCACCCCATCCTGGATTCCCCTGGGTGTCTAGTTTTAAAAAATGTATAGGTTTGCTAGGTTTCCCTAGGTGCCGGCAGAGCTAGGCTTCAAAATCTACAGCTAGGCACTTTGCAAAAAAAGGGTCCGTTTTCACTGTGAAAATGTGGTGTGTCCACGTTGCGTTTTGGGCCGTTTTCTGTTGCGGGCACTAGGCCTACCCACACAAGTGAGGTACCATTTTTCTCGGAAGACTTTGGGGAATGCGGGGTGGGTGGAATTTTGTGGATCCACGCAGATTCCAGAACTTTCCACCACATAAATGTGAGGAAAATGTGTTTTTTTTTTTTACAAAGTTTGCAAGGGATTCTGGGTAACAGAACCTGGTGCGAGCTAGACAAGTCACCCCATCCTGGATTCCCCTGGGTGTCTAGTTTTCAAAAATGTATATGTTTGCTGGGTTTCCCGAGGTGCCGGCAGAGCTAGGGTTCAAAATCTACAGCTAGGCACTCTGCAAAAAAAGGGTCAGTTTTTACTGTGAAAATGTGGTGTGTCCACGTTATGTTTTGGGCTGTTTCCTGTTGCGGCAACTAGGCCTACCCACACAAGTGAGGTACCATTTTTCTCAGAAGACTTTGGGGAACGCGGGGCGGGTGAAATTTTGTGGATCCACGCAGATTCCAGAACTTTCCACCACAGAAATGTGAGGAAAATGTGTTTGTTTTGACAAAGTTTGAGGTTTGCAAGGGATTCTGGGTAACAGAACCTGGTGAGAGCCAGACAAGTCACCCGATCCTGTATTCCCCTTGGTGTCTAGTTTTAAAAAATGTATAGGTTTGCTGGGTTTCCCTATGTGCCGGCTGCGCTAGGGCCCAAAATCCACAGGTAGGCACATTGCTAAAAAAGTCTGTGCCCAGTGGGCTTTCTGCCGCCCTGGGGGGAGTCGGCGGGGGAAGGGGGTTTGCCCCGATATGCCCCCAAGGGGGGCAGAAAGACTGTGGCTATTTTTTGGGGTGTGGGGGCATTGGTATGCCCATTCTGGGCAGCCCCCACCCCCACGCATCAAAAAGCAAGCGTAATCGCTGGCGCCTAGTGGGCTTTCTGCCCCCCCGGGGGCAGATCAGGGGCCACTGCCCCCTCGGGGGAGGGGGGGCAGAAAGACTGGAACTTCTCTTGGGCAGCCCCCACCCCTACATGAATACAAAAAAAAATCCCTGGTTTCTAGTGGGCTTTCTGCCCCCCGGGGTGGGGGGGGGCAGAAAGACTGGAAGTTTTGCGGGCGGGGGCATTGGCATGCCAGTTTTGGGCAGCCCCCACCCCTGATTCAAATTGGCAAAACAAATCCCTGGCGTCTAGTGGGCTTTTTGCCCCCCTGGGGGGGCAGATTGGGGGCTACTGCCCCCATCTGCCTCCCAGGGGGGGCAGAAAGGCTGTAATTTTTGCGGGGGGGGGGCATTGGCATGCCTGTTTTGGGCAGCCCCCACCCCTAATTGTAATTGCCCCCAACAATCCCTGGTTTCTAGTGGGCTTTCTGCCCCCCCCTGGGGGCAGAAAGACTGTAATTTTTGCAGGGTGGGGGTGGGGCATTGGCATGCCCGTTTTGGGCAGCCCCCACCCCTAATTCAAATTGGCAAAAAAAATCCCTGGTGTCTAGTGGGCTTTTTGCCTCCCAGGGGAGACAGAAAGGCTGTAGTTTTTGCGGGGGGGCATTGGCATGCCTGTTTTGGGCAGCCCCCACCCCTAATTGTAATTGCCCCCAAAAATCCCTGGTTACTAGTGGGCTTCCTGCCCCCCTGGGGGCAGAAAGACTGTAATTTTTGCAGGGTGGGGGTGGGGCATTGGCATGCCCGTTTTGGGCAGCCCCCACCCCTAATTCAAATTGGCAAAAAAAATCCCTGGCGTCTAGTGGGCTTTTTGCCCCCCCGGGGGGGCAGAAAGGATGTAATTTTTGCGGGGGTGGGGGCATTGGCATGTCCGTTTTGGGCAGCTCCCACCCCTAATTGTACTTGCGGGAGCCGTCCGACGCACATGACCACTTATGCGTCGGACGGCTCCCGCGCGTCCGACGCATAGAAGGGGTTAAGGCTTTTTTGAAGGTAGTTGAAATTAGCTAATGTCAAAGAAATATCTATCGTTTCATCTTGGGTATAGACTCAGGACGTCTCTTCTCGTCGAAGGACTAACTCTATATTTTCTTATTGTGTAGATTCCTTAATTGATGGGTTCTCTCAGGAAGAAAAATGATGGCGCAATCACCCTCCAATTCTTCAATATATCCTTAGTTGTCTTGTAATCTGTTTATTGGGGGCCTGTCCCACAACCTTTCCAAATGTATGATACCTGGCTGGTTCGAGTGCGGCAGAACCCTTCATAAATTGGGTCTGTCGAAATGCTGGGGCATCAAGTGTATGCTTCCCGTAAAATTGCCAAAGACGGCAATTTTTATCCGTCTCTGGCAACGTATATGTTTTATGAGAGTCATAATACTGGTCTTGAAAAAGATGGTTTAAATTGAAAACTTTCCATCGAAACGCGTCGACGCCCTTCACACAATCCGTGTCACAACTGGAACCACAGATAATTATTAGGGCATATATTATCGAGTTCCAGTTTGTAATGTGCAAAACACGGATGTGTATCTTTTTATGACAAATTGTACTGTCTGTTGTGTGTACTCTCTTGTGTGTTATTTTTGATGTCTGTCCATGTATACGAATTGTCCAGAGGTATTTTGTCTGTGTTGCCCTCGGTGTTATCAAGAAATATTGTGTGTGATTCTCTTTATGCAACGGAAAAATATTTTTGTATAATTTTATTCTTAAAAGTCTATTAACTCACAATACCTCATTGGTGGGGACTGGAATTTGGTACAAGATCCTATCCTAGACAAAACGTGTCAGTTTGACAGGGTTAATGCAGCAGATAGGGCCATTTTAAAAGATATACTCTCCGATAACGGTTTGGTTGACCATTGGCTTCTCAGCCACCCACAAGATAAGGAATATACGTTCTTTTCTTCCTTACATGGCACATTTTCCCGCTTAGATTATTTTCTTCTATCACACAAAGCGGTTCAACTGGTCACAGATTCTAAAATTCTGGAAGCAGCATTATCTGATCATTCTCCTGTTCTTTTATCTCTAGATCTAGGTTTATCTAAACCGGGACGTAAACCATGGCGTATGAGCATACAGAAATACAGGACACCCGGGGGTAAACTTCAATTGCAATCCTACCCCCAAGATTATCTCTCTATTAATCAGGATTCTGTTACATCTAGGAGAACAGTATGGGCGGCAGCAAAAGCCACCATTAGAGGACAGTTAATGCGGGATGCTGCTCTCATTAATAAGAACAATATTGCAAAACAAGCAGAATTAGAACGGGACATTCAGCATTATTCTCAATTATATATATCAGACCCTAATTTACAAAATCGCAATTTATTAGAGCAAGCACGCATGTCCCTTAATGGTCTCTTTACATCTAAGGCTGAGTACGCTTTGCAAAGAATGAAAGGGAGACACTACGAACAAGGGGAAAAGGCTGGCCGATTATTAGCTGCACAATTACGTCAAAGAGAAGCTGCTATGGCTATTCGATCGACTCAAGGTGACATACTCACCAGGCCTCAGGAAATAGTTAATGAATTCGCCTCCTTTTACCAATCCCTATATACTCCAAATAATCAACTTGACTTAGATAGGATGTCATCTTTTCTAGCAGCGGTGAATCTCCCGCGGCTCTCTGATGATGGCAGAGCCTTGCTTGAAGGTAATATCACAAGAGATGAAATTTCTACAGCTATCACTGCTCTGCCTTACCATAAAGCCCCTGGGGAGGATGGTTTTCCCGCTGAATTTTATAGATGGACTGGTCAGAATATGATTGATACTTTGCATACTGCGTTTCTCGAGGCTGATAAAGAATCATCATTGGGGCCCCTTTCTAATAAGGCAATTATAGCCGTTTTACCCAAACCTGGCAAAGACCCTCTTTTATGTGGTAGCTATCGCCCTATTTCCTTATTGAATTCTGATATTAAGATTTTAGCTAGCATTTTAGCGTCTCGTCTCCGCAAAGTACTGCCCTCCTTGATACATAATTCTCAAGTGGGTTTTGTCCCGGGTCGTTCCTCTCGAAATCATCTTCGTACACTGGCCCATACACTATGGTCTGCTAAACATCTTCCAGAAGACGCCTTGGCCCTTTCGCTTGATGCAGAAAAAGCGTTTGACCGCATTGAGTGGGAATATCTCTTTACAATAATGCACAGATTTGGGTTGGGCGACCAATTTATTAATAAAGTGCGTTTATTATATGATAACCCCTCAGCTCAAGTAAATTGTGGAGGTTTTTTATTTACCTCATTCCCAATTCGGAGAGGTACACGCCAGGGTTGCCCGCTATCCCCCCTTCTTTTTCTCTTAGCAATGGAACCTCTTGCTGCTGCAATTCGACAATCGGATGATATTACAGGTGTCCCCCTCCCAATTGGGCATTCTAAAATTTACTTATATGCAGATGACATTTTTCTTACTCTTACTAATCTCCCCCGATCTCTACCAGCCCTCCATCAAATTATTAATGATTTTTCCTCCTTTTCCGGTTATAAAATAAATTGGGACAAAAGTGAAGCGTTACCTATTTCGGTTGGCACTATGAAATCAGCAATTTATGGATTCCCTTTTCACTGGCAATCTTCACATCTTAAATACCTAGGAATTTTGGTCAATAGAGGTTTGGAAAATATGGCTGCGGATAACTTAGCTCCTTTATTTTCTCAAATGCAGAGGGATTTCGATAAGTGGAAAGCTCTAGGATTATCTCTATGGGGTAGAGTTCAAGCTATCAAGATGGTTACTTTACCAAGATTCATTTATGTTTTAGGCATGCTCCCCCTCCAAATTCCTTTAGCTACCCTTAGATCAATAGATTCCAAGATTAAGCTCTTTATCTGGGGCTCAGCTAAACCGCGTCTTGCTGCGGCTAAACTAAAGGCCCACCAGTTATATGGAGGTATGGGTCTTCCATCCATTGAACACTATTCACTTGCCTTACACATTTCCCAACTCTCTTATTTTCTGCCAGGATCTAAAGACATTCCACAATGGGTCTCTGTTGAACGTCATCTTCTATCTCAGGACTCAGGACTATCTCTTTTATATGGTAGTGGTACTAGTTCTTCTGACCCTAAAAATCCGATCTTATCAGCCATGCACAGATCTTGGCAGAGGGGTCATCGCATACTAAGTTCAAATCCGCGAATTCATATTAAAGCTCCCCTATGGAATAACTCAGCCATTCGTATCAATGGTCGCACTTTATCCTGGCCTTTATGGCAAGAAGCCGGCATTTATTCCCCAGATCAACTTCTTCATGATGGAGATTTTAAAACTTTCTCCCAACTTCGTGAGGAATTTAATCTTCCAATACAACACTCCTCTAAATACTTTCAACTTCAACAATGTCTGAAGAAACACTTGGGATCCCCCCCTTGGTTGCTTCAGGTTTCTCCAATATTATCTTATCTACAACTATGGGGGAAGTTTAAGGGTGTGACCTCTGGTCTTTATAAAACCTTTTTGCTCCCTCTTTTTTCACAACCTCTTTCCCATACTCTTCGGAATAAATGGCAATCCCGGTTATCTATTTCATATACGACTTCTGAATGGAACCAAATACTGGAGGGGTTGCACAAAGGAGTTCGTGAAGCGCAGCTTAAATTCTGCATCTTTAAAATTCTTCATGATTGGCACTGGTCACCGATTAAATTACACAAAGCTGGTTTACTATCGCACACTGCTTGCTGGAGATGTTCCAATCCTGGTTGTGACATAGCCCATATCATTTGCGAATGCCCACAAACCAGGTCCTTTTGGACCTTCATTGGCAAAACTCTGAACTCCACAATGTCATTAATTTTACCACTTACATCTGCCACCATTATTTTACATGATTTCCGTGGCTTTCCAAAACTTTCCAAGCCACAAATTCGTCTCCTTCACACTGCATTGGCTACAGCCAAGATTTGCATTTTGCGCCACTGGAAGTCTCCATCTGCACCTTCTCAGGAGGAATGGTTGGTGGCAATGATGCAGACGGCCTTGCATGAGCGCACAATCTACAATCTCCAGGACCAAGTTGACATTTTTCTTCAAACTTGGTCTCCCTTTTTGGAAACCAAAATCGGTGAGGATCCCGACCCAACTCTCTCTTCTAATGTAAATAACTCAACTACTTAATTCATTATTCCATATTCTTCTCCTGTACTATTTCATTTTCTTACCCTTTATCTTCCCTCCCCCCCTCTATTACTCTGGCTCTATTTTGCTTCATCTTCCTTCTCTTCTCTTCTTTTCTTTCCTTTTTACTTTTCATATCATCTTTTCACCTTCCTTTAATCTTGTGTAACCTAATTTTATCAATCTTGTTATCTCTATTAAGCCATTATTTTTTATCTAAATATAAGATATATTCATACATTTTATATATTATTATTTATTATAACAGGTTATAGAGTATGCACTGTTAATCTCTTTCCTTGTTTCTATTAATATGTATATATTTACTAATTTATCTATTTATTTATTAATATTTCACTATTTATAAATAATGATTTCTTATTTATCTTATTCATTATATTTATCCGCTTCTATTTCTCATCACAATATTTATTCTCTATTTGTCACTGATCTACTGTTTTACGAAATTGATATTTACTATGTATTTTATTGTATAATTCAATAAAAAATTTCAACACAAAAAAAAAAGTCTATTAACTAGTTTTTAAATGAACTTTTCGCAGCGTGTTAAGATATTTTTATGTACTTGTTTTTAATTAGAAGAATAAATGGATATATTTTTGACAAATAACTTTCTGTCCAGTTTTGACCTTGGGTTTAATACTGAATCCCCTGTGTATGTATGGTTTGTGAGGAATATAAGTTGAATGTGTGATCTCTAAAGTGGCTGGAACTACTAGAATCAACCCAAAGGAAGTCTCTGTCTTTTAATTGATTATTTGAACCCTATTCCTTTGGTGTAAAGGGGTCCCTCTCTGTTCTTTCTATTTTTCAGTCCAGTAACAGAGATGCTTTACCACGCTTTGCGAGTGCTCCATGCTGCCTCCGCCTTCAGCACTGTAACTTCCTGAGCAGTAGAGTGGCCTCCTGATCTCATCAGGATTTTAGAAGACTGAGTTACAGAAAGTGACTTGTTCCTGCACCTAAGCACTTTTAAAGCGCTTTTTGCATCTACAGGTATGGGCCTGGCCAATGCACCTCCTTATTGGTGCTCTTAAAATGAGTTTAAACCTCCTCAGACACCTAAGAAGGCTGAATTCCCCATCTCAGTCTACCAGTGCCACTGAGGGGCTGCCAAGCACCATCATTGATGGTCCATCAAACATCTATCTCTCTGAATCCGAAGCCAATGTGAACTTATCAACGAGCAGTGCAAAACACGCGCACAGGGAACAGGACATGCTATTCACTGGTACAGTAATGGCTACTAAGCTCAACTCCTTGATTATGCATGGCAAGAACAGATGTACCCAGGTGCATCATTGAGATACAGGCATGGACAGCAAGTTCCACCACCGCTGCTGATGTTTGCAGCCATCAGCATGGTGTCACTTCCCATGGAGACATCCCTAAGGTCAAAGGGCAGTTGATTTTCACTTTTGTTAGCCCTATGATTTTGGGAAAATAAAAGATCTGGAGCATGGATATTCTAGCCTCTAATGGAATCTCAATTACTTAGTGATGACGGAGGCTCAGTTTTTGTCATTTCTTGTACATCACATTATATGTGAGTCGTAGCCTCAGGCGGAGTTTTTAGTGCGTCATCTACATTTGGTGCTGAAGCCACACACTGACCACCACTGTATAGGACTGCCTAAAAACAGATGGGGGTTAAAGGCCAAATAAAACATTTTGTATTGTGAAAGAATTGAGTCAAATCTGAGGGTGACATTTGTCTTTAACCCACAGGTTACAGTGCCTTACTACACATGAAAAACCTTTTAGAAATAGTTACCTAATATGAGGCGGATGATTTGCTGAGCTGCAGAAAGATGCCAGGGAACCACATTTGATGGTGGATGATTAAATCATATTTATTTCTTATTCATCAATATAAAAACCATTGTTGCGTCACTACTCCAAAAATAGCAAAGTCCTTCTGAGTTTTCAAATCATCTGTTCGTTGTTTTGAAACTGAATTACATGGTGAAAGCGAAAAAGTCTTAATTGGAGTCCAAAGGAGCTTCCAGATAAGTTTTAAGGAAAGATTCCTCCCTTGTTCAAAATCTATTAATGGCATGTGCCTCCAATTGCGTTGCCACACATAATCATGTAAATCATGAGCGTGGGGCGCTGCTGCCCAAGATGGAGTCTAACACTTTAGGGTAGGATATCATTGCCAGCCTCACAAGGAGTCCTCTGAACATCACAAGGATGGTGCTGGGTTACTTCAGATGGAGCCTTGTATACATGTCATGGCTACTGATAGTGCTCCCGATTATCACTCTGTAGGGAGCCAACCCTCTTGGGTGATGAGTGCCTCCTGAACCCCTTGCTGACAAGCATGTGCTTTGTTTGTTTAGTTGACCTGCTCAAAAACAAGTAAAAAGGGCAATTAAAGCCTTGATGTATGAGCAATGTCAATGGACTGCTACTCTCTGACTGCCAGGGCAGGCAGCATGAACCATGCATAGATAATTACTTGTTAGAGTTATTTATATAATTAGTCTTTTCCAAAGCACTGACATCTGTGTGATATTTCTTCAGCTTTTCGGCCAATAACAAAGAGGAGAGAGATTAAAAAGATTGCTTATGAATTACATTTAACAGTCTAAGATAACAAAGAATATAATATATGCGAATGACATAATGACTACCTTCATAACTAGCAAACTAGTAAATCAGTAAGACCCAGCAGCCTGTGAGATCTTTAGATTTTGTTATAGGGCAGTTCAGTTCTGTAATCTTATATTTACATTCCGAAAGATATTTGAATATGGCATGTAAGACCTCGTGTAGTGCTATCTATGGTCGGCTGGACAGCATTAAGTGCTGTGTAAATGTGATAAAACGAAACATACCAAAAACATACAAATCACAGACCAGTCCTGTCACAAGGAAATCGTGATATAACTCTTCTTTACGGGTTCTGAGTCTTGCCAGGTAGGTCGCTCCCCCACGCTGTGTGGTGGGGGAGCTGCTGCTGGTAAGATCGCCGTTCCGCTTGTGGCCTCGGTGCCCGCATTTCTTGCTTGTCTCCCCTTTTCCTTCTGTACCCCTCGCTGCCCCATTTGCATTGTGCCCGTATTTGTGTCTGCTTTTCTCTCCCCATTTTTCCTTCTGTACCCCTCGCTGCCCCATTTGCATTGTGCCCGTATTTGTGTCTGCTTTTCTCTCCCCATTTTCCCTTCTGTACCCCTCGCTGCCCCATTTGCATTGTGCCCGTATTTGTCTGCTTTTCTCTCCCCATTTTCCCTTCTGTGCCCCTCGCTGCCCCATTTGCATTGTGCCCGTATTTGTGTCTGCTTTTCTCTCCCCATTTTCCCTTCTGTACCCCTCGCTGCCCCATTTGCATTGTGCCCGTATTTGTGTCTGCTTTTCTCTCCCCATTTTTCCTTCTGTACCCCTCGCTGCCCCATTTGCATTGTGCCCGTATTTGTGTCTGCTTTTCTCTCCCCATTTTCCCTTCTGTACCCCTCGCTGCCCCATTTGCATTGTGCCCGTATTTGTGTCTGCTTTTCTCTCCCCATTTTCCCTTCTGTACCCCTCGCTGCCCCATTTGCATTGTGCCCGTATTTGTGTCTGCTTTTCTCTCCCCATTTTCCCTTCTGTGCCCCTCGCTGCCCCATTTGCATTGTGCCCGTATTTGTGTCTGCTTTTCTCTCCCCATTTTCCCTTCTGTGCCCCTCGCTGCCCCATTTGCATTGTGCCCGTATTTGTGTCTGCTTTTCTCTCCCCATTTTCCCTTCTGTACCCCTCGCTGCCCCATTTGCATTGTGCCCGTATTTGTGTCCGTTTTCTCTCCCCTTTTTTCCTTTTGTGCCCCCGCTGCCTCTCGCCATTCCCGCCGCTGCGTCCCTGCGACCCCGCCCCCTGTCTGCCCATTCGCTGACCCTGCCTCCCGCCTCCCAGCTGCTCCTCCCTCCCACCTCCCCATAAATGGCGGCCGCTGCGCGGTGAGGAGAGCGACCCTTGACCTTGCCAGGTAGGTCGCTCCCCCACCACACAGCTCCGCCTGTGTTGGCCGCCCGCTGCTGCTGCTGGTAAGATCGCCGTTCCGCTTGTGGCCTCGGTGCCCGCATTTCTTGCTTGTCTCCCCTTTTCCTTCTGTACCCCTCGCTGCCCCATTTGCATTGTGCCCGTATTTGTGTCTGCTTTTCTCTCCCCATTTTTCCTTCTGTACCCCTCGCTGCCCCATTTGCATTGTGCCCGTATTTGTGTGTGCTTTTCTCTCCCCATTTTCCCTTCTGTACCCCTCGCTGCCCCATTTGCATTGTGCCCGTATTTGTGTCTGCTTTTCTCTCCCCATTTTCCCTTCTGTGCCCCTCGCTGCCCCATTTGCATTGTGCCCGTATTTGTGTCTGCTTTTCTCTCCCCATTTTCCCTTCTGTACCCCTCGCTGCCCCATTTGCATTGTGCCCGTATTTGTGTCTGCTTTTCTCTCCCCATTTTTCCTTCTGTACCCCTCGCTGCCCCATTTGCATTGTGCCCGTATTTGTGTCTGCTTTTCTCTCCCCATTTTCCCTTCTGTACCCCTCGCTGCCCCATTTGCATTGTGCCCGTATTTGTGTCTGCTTTTCTCTCCCCATTTTCCCTTCTGTACCCCTCGCTGCCCCATTTGCATTGTGCCCGTATTTGTGTCTGCTTTTCTCTCCCCATTTTCCCTTCTGTGCCCCTCGCTGCCCCATTTGCATTGTGCCCGTATTTGTGTCTGCTTTTCTCTCCCCATTTTCCCTTCTGTGCCCCTCGCTGCCCCATTTGCATTGTGCCCGTATTTGTGTATGCTTTTCTCTCCCCATTTTCCCTTCTGTACCCCTCGCTGCCCCATTTGCATTGTGCCCGTATTTGTGTCCGTTTTCTCTCCCCTTTTTCCTTTTGTGCCCCCGCTGCCTCTCGCCATTCCCGCCGCTGCGTCCCTGCGACCCCGCCCCCGTCTGCCCATTCGCTGACCCTGCCTCCCGCCTCCCAGCTGCTCCTCCCTCCCACCTCCCCATAAATGGCGGCCGCTGCGCGTGAGGAGAGCGACCCTTGACCTTGCCAGGTAGGTCGCTCCCCCACCACACAGCTCCGCCTGTGTTGGCCGCCCGCTGCTGCTGCTGGTAAGATCGCCGTTCCGCTTGTGGCCTCGGTGCCCGCATTTCTTGCTTGTCTCCCCTTTTCCTTCTGTACCCCTCGTTGCCCCATTTGCATTGTGCCCGTATTTGTGTCTGCTTTTCTCTCCCCATTTTTCCTTCTGTACCCCTCGCTGCCCCATTTGCATTGTGCCCGTATTTGTGTCTGCTTTTCTCTCCCCATTTTCCCTTCTGTACCCCTCGCTGCCCCATTTGCATTGTGCCCGTAATTGTGTATGCTTTTCTCTCCCCATTTTCCCTTCTGTACCCCTCACTGCCCCATTTGCATTGTGCCCGTATTTGTGTCCGTTTTCTCTCCCCTTTTTCCTTTTGTGCCCCCGCTGCCTCTCGCCATTCCCGCCGCTGCGTCCTGCGACCCCGCCCCCTGTCTGCCCATTCGCTGACCCTGCCTCCCGCCTCCCAGCTGCTCCTCCCTCCCACCTCCCCATAAATGGCGGCCGCTGCGCGCTGAGGAGAGCGACCCTTGACCTTGCCAGGTAGGTCGCTCCCCACCACACAGCTCCGCCTGTGTTGGCCGCCCGCTGCTGCTGCTGGTAAGATCGCCGTTCCGCTTGTGGCCTCGGTGCCCGCATTTCTTGCTTGTCTCCCCTTTTCCTTCTGTACCCCTCGCTGCCCCATTTGCATTGTGCCCGTATTTGTGTCTGCTTTTCTCTCCCCATTTTTCCTTCTGTACCCCTCGCTGCCCCATTTGCATTGTGCCCGTATTTGTGTCTGCTTTTCTCTCCCCATTTTTCCTTCTGTACCCCTCGCTGCCCCATTTGCATTGTGCCCGTATTTGTGTCTGCTTTTCTCTCCCCATTTTCCCTTCTGCACCCCTCGCTGCCCCATTTGCATTGTGCCCGTATTTGTGTCTGCTTTTCTCTCCCCATTTTCCCTTCTGTACCCCTCGCTGCCCCATTTGCATTGTGCCCGTATTTGTGTCTGCTTTTCTCTCCCCATTTTTCCTTCTGTACCCCTCGCTGCCCCATTTGCATTGTGCCCGTATTTGTGTCTGCTTTTCTCTCCCCATTTTCCCTTCTGTACCCCTCGCTGCCCCATTTGCATTGTGCCCGTATTTGTGTCTGCTTTTCTCTCCCCATTTTCCCTTCTGTACCCCTCGCTGCCCCATTTGCATTGTGCCCGTATTTGTGTCTGCTTTTCTCTCCCCATTTTCCCTTCTGTGCCCCTCGCTGCCCCATTTGCATTGTGCCCGTATTTGTGTCTGCTTTTCTCTCCCCATTTTCCCTTCTGTACCCCTCGCTGCCCCATTTGCATTGTGCCCGTATTTGTGTCCGTTTTCTCTCCCCTTTTTTCCTTTTGTGCCCCCGCTGCCTCTCGCCATTTCCGCCGCTGCGTCCCTGCGACCCCGCCCCCGTCTGCCCATTCGCTGACCCTGCCTCCCGCCTCCCAGCTGCTCCTCCCTCCCACCTCCCCATAAATGGCGGCCGCTGCGCGCCGCGCCGCTGGCGCGCCGAAGGCGCGCCTAAGGCAAGCCCGTCTGCGCCCGTCCGTGCCTGGACCGCGCCCAGCGCCAAACCCCTGGCCCCCGCAGCAGCCAACCCACCCACCGGACTTACGACACCGCCACCCTCAACGCACTCAACACCGGCCGTATCCCCGGCTGCCACCGTGCCACCCCAGGTCGCACCCACGGACCCTTCGGCTGCCAATCCTGCAAGTTCTCCTGCCTCCGGACCTGCACCGCACCCGCCAAGCCGAGCACCAGCAGCAACCACCTGAAGTGCATCCTGCTCAACACCCGCTCCGTCCACAGACACGCCGTGGAACTTTGGAACCTGCTCGACTCCACATCACCAGACGTCGCTTTCCTCACGGAAACATGGATGAACGCCTCCTCAGCGCCCGACATCGCCATCGCCATCCCGGACGGATACAAGATCACCCGAAGGGACCGCGCCAACCAGACCGGAGGAGGCATCGCCATCGTCCACAAGAACACCATCCGCATCACGACCAACTCCGACGACACCTTCACAGCCGGCGAACACCTGCACTTCCAGATACACACCGACCCCAAGACCACCCTCAGAGGCACCCTCATCTACAGACCCCCAGGACCACGCACACAATTCAGCGAAGACATCGCCGACCTCATCAGCCCGCACGCCCTCCCTCGGCTGACTACATCCTCCTTGGGGACCTCAACTTCCACCTAGAGAACAACAACGATCGCAACACCACCACCCTGCTGGACAACCTCGCCAACCTCGGACTCAAGCAACTGGTGACCACCCCCACACACCACGCCGGCCACACGCTTGAACCCGTCTTCTCCTCCAGCAAGGACATCTCCTTCAGCCACACCACCGGACTCCACTGGACAGACCACAGCTGCGTCCACTTCAGCTTCAGCAGGATCACCACGCACCACCACCCGCAACAGTTTCCGCGCAGAAGCTGGAACAAGATCACCACCGACCAACTCACCACATCCCTGAGCCAGAACCCTCCCGCCAGCTCAACGAACCCCAACCAAGCCGCCAGCAACCTCACAAGATGGATCACCAACTGCGCAGACGACCTCGCCCCATTGAAGACCCCCCAGTCAGACCCGGCAACAAGAAAGCATCCTGGTTCACCGACGAACTCAAGAAATCCAAGAAGAACTGCCGGGCCCTCGAGAAAGCATGGCGCAGAGACCCGACTGCAGACAACATGACCACCCTCAAGCACGCCACCCGAAAACACCACCAGCTGATCCACACCACCAAGAAAACCGCATTCAAGGAACGACTGGACAACAACGCCCACAACAGCAAGGAACTCTTCATCATCGTCAAAGAACTCTCGAACCCCAGCGCCGGAAACAACGACATCACTCCCTCGCAAGACCTCTGCAACTCGCTCGCCTCGTTCTTCCACAGCAAGATCGCAGACATACACAACAGTTTCAGCACACAGCCGACGTACCCTACGACCGTTCCAACGTCCCCCACCTCCACCCTCCGAGCCTGGACCCCGATCAACACCGAAGACACTATCCGCACGATGAACTCCATCCACTCCGGATCACCAACCGACCCCTGCCCTCACCACGTCTTCAACAAGGCCGACGCCGTCATCGCACCCCACCTCCGGGACATCATCAACACCTCCCTCGACACCGCCACCTTCCCAGAGAGCTGGAAGCACGCCGAACTCAGCGCCCTACTGAAGAAACCGTCAGCGGATCCCACCGACCTCAAAAACTACCGCCCCATCTCGCTCCTTCCTTTTCCTGGCAATGTCATCGAGAAGACCGTCAACAGACAACTGGCCGCCTTCCTCGAGACGAATGGATCCTCGACCACTCGCAGTCCGGCTTCCGGGCCAACCACAGCACCGAGACCGCCCTCATCGCAGCCACCGACGACATCCGAGCCCTGCTCGACAACGGGGAAACAGCGGCCCTCATCCTCCTGGACCTCTCCGCAGCGTTCGACACAGTCTGCCACCGCACCCTAGTGCAACGCCTGAACAACGTCGGAATCCAAGAGAAGGCACTGGAGTGGATCATCTCCTTCCTCGCCGGAAGAACCCAGAGAGTCCGCCTCCCCCGTTCAGTTCCGAGGCCACCGAAGTCATCTGCGGCGTACCACAAGGATCATCACTCAGCCCCACCCTCTTCAACGTCTACATGAGCCCCCTCGCAGCCATCGCACGCCAACACAACCTCAACATCATCTCCTATGCCGACGACACCCAGCTGATCCTCTCCCTCACCAACGACCCCACAACCGCCAGAACCAACCTACATGAAGGGATGAAGGACGTAGCCGAGTGGATGAGGAACAGCCGCCTGAAACTGAACTCAGATAAGACGGAAGTCCTCATCCTAGGATCATCACCCTCCGCCTGGGACGACTCCTGGTGGCCCCCTGCCCTGGGCAACGCACCCAAACCAACGGACCACGCACGCAACCTGGGCTTCATCCTGGACTCCTCCCTCTCAATGACCCGACAAGTCAACGCCGTCTCCTCGTCTTGCTTCAACATCCTACGCATGCTGCGCAAGATCTTCCGGTGGATCCCCACCGAAACCAGGAAGACGGTCACCCAGGCCCTCGTCACCAGCCGACTGGACTACGGCAACTCCCTCTACGCCGGAACCACAGCCAAACTTCAAAAAAGACTCCAACGCATCCAGAACGCCTCAGCTCGACTCATCCTGGACATCCCCCGACACAGCCACATCGCCGGACACCTGAGAGACCTGCACTGGCTCCCCGTCAGCAGGAGAATCACGTTCCGACTCCTCACCCACGCACACAGAGCTCTCCACAACCAAGGCCCCAGATACCTCAACGACCGTCTGACCTTCTACACTCCCACCCGCCAGCTACGATCGACCAACCACGCCCTCGCCGCCGTCCCCCGCATCCGAAGAGCCACAACGGGAGGAAGATCCTTCTCCTACCTGGCTGCCAAGACGTGGAACTCCCTACCCATCCACCTCCGCCTTACCCAAGACCACCTCTCCTTCAGGAAGCAACTCAAGACCTGGCTGTTCGAACAGTAGCGGACCCCCCCCCCTAGCGCCTTGAGACCCTCCGGGTGAGTAGCGCGCTATACAAATGCTTGATTGATTGATTGATACTGAAACGGACAGGAAAAAACATTTAAAGAAAAAGATTCTTAGCTCGTCATACCTGTGTTTAAATTCTGGACACATGACAGACATTCTGCGGTGCAGCTGAGACAATGTATGTGAGCGGCCTGCGTGTGAAAATATATGTGGTGTTCACAGGTGAATAAATGTCATGACGGGATAGGGCAAGAAGGAATGGGTGGGGCTGCAACTTAATGTATGAAGAGAAGATGAAAGGATGCAACAGAGCGGGTGAGAGAATGTGTGGGAATCATTGAGTCTGTGTGGATGGGGTCAATGTGAACAGAAGTGAAAATGCGGATCGGTGAGCATGCCTCTGGACCAGTAGGTGACAGCGCAGAGGAGGAAGAGGTGAGTATTTGTATGGGGTGAGAGAATGGAAATGAGTAGTGTGTGGATGACATGCGCGTGAATTAGGGTGAATGAGGATGGGAATTAGCATGGATGGAGTGTGGAATGTGATTAGAAGGATGGAAAGTGGATAGAGTGAATGAGAGAACGGGGTGAGTGATGGGTCAAGACAGTGTATAGGCAAGAAAAGGGATCGACAGGAGTGTGGATGGTGCAAGACTGTCACAATAGAGACAGTTCATACGAGGCAAGAAAGTAGATGAGAAACTAGATGGGGTTGAGGGGGAGGATAGTCTGAGAGTAGGTGCTGGAAGCACAGGGTTGGACTTTAGAATGAGGCAACTGAATGTAAAAAAAGGTAAGTGACAAATGTTTCGGGAGCAGAACCCCTGTGCGCCAGTAGGTGGCGTCATTCGGCTCCATGTGGCGTCGTTCGGGCCGGAAGTGATGTTTGCGGTGCCTATATAGGCACCACCCCAGCGCGCTGATGGCTGTTTCTTTTTGTGCCTCTCCATGCACTGGCAACTGGTGTCAAAACTATGGCCCTGAAAGGGAAACTGCACTGTCCCTAGAAATGTGTTCAAAGAGTGGGGAAGGTGGGACTGTCGGTAAGGAATCTGCAGCTAGATAGAATCTTTACCAGATAAGGTGTTACCGAAGGTAAATAACTTGTTCATCTGATAGAGACTTCTAGCTGCAGATTCCTTACCTTAGAATAGATACCCAAGCAATACCTCCCGGGAGGTTGGTCTGCAAAACAATTTCACACCAAAAAAGTCCTGCAGGACCGAATGAGCAACGTGCCTGTCCCGACGGACCTGATTGTCCAGGCAGTAGTGTTTGGTGAACATGTGCAGAGAGGCCCACGTTGCTGCCTGGCAGATGTCCAGGACCGGGACTCGGCGTGCTTACCCAGTGGTCACAGCCTTCGCTCTTGTGGAATGAGCACGCAAAACCCTCTGGGGGTTGCTTCTTGGCCAATGCATAGCAGATATTAATGCAGAGCATGATCTATCGGGAGATGGTCCATTTCTGCACCACCTTTCCCTTTCTTGGCTCCGACATACCCCACAAAGGGTTGGTCGTCCACCAGGAACTCTTTTGTGCGGTCAAGGTAGAACGACAACGCTCCTTTTGGGTCCAGTCAGTGGAATCAGTCCTCTTACTTAGAGGGATGAGGCAGAGCGTAAAAGGGAGGCAGGGTGATGGATTGGCCTACATGAAAGGGAGTGACCACCTTCAGAAGGAAGGAAGCTCTGGTACGTAGGATAATCTTGTTTGGGAAGATGTTGAGGTACGGAGGCTTAGATGACAAAGCCTGGAGCTCACTGACTCTCTGGGCAGATGTTATGGCCACCAGAAAGGCCGTTTTGATTGTAAGGAGCCAGATGGGACAGTTATGTAGCGGCTTGAAGGGAGCAAACATGAGAAAAGTGAGTACTAAATTTAAGTCCCACTGAGCCATGATACAGGGCGAAGATGAGAACATGTGTTGGAGACGTTTCACAAATCTATTTACAACAGGGGATTGGAGTAGGGAAGGCTGATCTGGCAAACACAGAAATGTTGAGATGGCAGAATATAGCCTTTTAAGGTGCCCAAAGCAGAGCCCTGCTGGGCAAGAGAAGAACAAGTTACTTACCTTCGATAACGATATATCTGTAAGAAACATTAGTTAGTTATAGATTCCTTACCTTAGAATTACCCCCAGGCGTCAGACTGGATCCGGAAAGTTTTTTCGTCAGCAGTACCTCTGCGCGTCGGTCGACTCCGCGTCCGTCGTCGGCGTCGTGGTCGCCGGGATGACGTTGCGGCAGCTACTAAGATGCCGCCCTCGAGCGCTGACGTCAGTTCTGTACACGACTTTCCGCACCAGAAACGCAGAGCCATGCAAGACACTGACCACTGGTGCACAAAACTAGGGCCCTGAAAGGATGCCCTTAACCCTAGAAATCAGTTCGCATAACTGGGAGGATGGGTGGGGTGGTAAGGAATCTATAACTAACTAATGTTTCTTACAGATATATCGTTACCGAAGGTAAGTAACTTGTTCATCTGAAAGAAACACGTTAGTTATAGATTCCTTACCTTAGAATAGATACCCCAGCAATACCAACCCCGTTGGTGGGTCTGCGAACCAAGATCACACCAGAAAGTCCTGGAGAACAGAACGGCCAAAGAAGCCGTCTCTCCGGACTTGGCTGTCCAGGCAGTAGTGTTTGGTGAACGTGTGCAGCGATGCCCACGTGTCCGCCTGACAGATGTCATTCAGAGGAACTCCTCTTCCTAAGGCAGTAGAGGCTGCCGTCGCCCTGGTAGAGTGAGCGCATAGCCCGACTGGAGGCTCCTTTTTAGCCAGAGAGTAACAAGCCTTAATTTAATACACAACACGACCCATCGAGAAATGGTGTGTTTGTGTACGGCCAGACCCTTCTTTGTGCCCACGTAACCAACAAAAAGTTGATCATCCACCCGGAACTGTTTCGTGCGAGCCAGATAGAAGGAGAGCACACGTTTTGGGTCCAGACGGTGGAGCCTCTCTTCCTCCTTCGAAGGATGCGGAAGCAGAAAGAAGGTGGGCAAAGTAATGGTCTGCCCAATGTGGAAGGCAGTGACCACCTTAGGAAGGAATGATGGACGGGTTCGGAGAACAACCTTGTCCGGATGAACAGACAGGAAAGGAGGTTTAGAAGAAAGGGCCTGGAGCTCACTCACCCTTCTAGCAGAAGTGATGGCCACCAGGAAAGCAGTCTTGAGAGTTAAGAGCCATACGGGACAGCTATGAAGCGGCTCAAAGGGAGTGCACATTAAATAAGTCAGGACAAGATTCAAGTCCCACTGAGGCATAACGAAGGGGATTGGAGGAAAAAGATGTGTTAAGCCTTTTAAGAAACGGTTAACTACCGGGGACTTGAAAAGAGAAGGCTGATCTGGCAGCCGAAGGAAAGCAGAGATGGCTGACAGATAGCCCTTGACAGTGCCCAGAGCAGAGCCCTGCTGGGCTAAAGAGAGAAGGAACAAGAGTACTTCAGAAAGAGGGGCAGAAAGGGGATCCACAGCCTTTGATGTGCACCATGCCACAAATTTGTTCCACCGGCAGGCGTATACCGTCTTAGTGGAGGGACGCCTGGCTGCCAAGATTACATCACAGACTTCGGGAGGCAGGTCGAAAGACGTCAACTGCCGCCGCTCAATCTCCACGCAAGGAGGTGGAGACTGGACAGGTTCGGGTAGAGGACCGTCCCCTGCTGCTGCGACAGAAGATCCTCCCGAAGAGGCAGACGGGTCGGAGGATCGATGGCCATGTTGAGCAGCTCGGGATACCAGACTCTTCGTGCCCAATCCGGAGCCACAAGAATGACTTGGGCCCAGTCGCGCCTGATCTTCTTCAGCACTCTGGGCAGAAGTGGTATATGCGGAAAGGCGTACAACAGACCGCAACTCCACTCGCGACGAAAGGCGTCGCCTAGCGAGTGCCGCCTTGGAAATTCCAACGTGCAGAATTGCTGACATTGCGCGTTCTCTTCGGTGGCGAATAGATCTAACCAAGGCTCTCCCCATTGTTGAAAGGGACCTTGCACCACCTCCGAGTGGAGACGCCATTCGTGATCCATCATGCACCTGCGGCTGGGTTCGTCCGCCCTGGCGTTCAGTGAACCTGCCAGGTGTTGAACCACCAGGGACATGTCCTGATGTTCCAGCCATGTCCAGAGGCGGAGGGCCTCTTGACATAGGGTCCACGACCCCACCCCGCCCTGTTTTGTTGCAGTACCACATGGCGGTGGTGTTGTCCGTTAACACCTGCACTACTCTTCCCCGGACAGAGGGAAGGAATGCTTTGAGTGCAAGACGAATCGCCTGGAGCTCCAGAAGGTTGATGTGGAGCCCGGACTCCGCCGGAGACCAGAGGCCTCTGATCTCCGCCTCTCCCATGTGGCCGCCCCATCCCAGAAGGGACGCGTCCGTCACCACAGTGTGGTCTGGTTGGGGAAGGGAGAGGGATCTGCCATTGACCCAATCCTGGTTCGTGAGCCACCACTGCAGTTGACGTGCAGTGCCTTCCGAGATCTGGACGCAATCGGACAGATTCCCCTGATGCTGCGCCCACTGGAACTTCAGGTCCCACTGCAGAGCCCGCATATGCCACCTGGCATGATCGACCAGCAGGATGCAGGAGGCCATGAGGCCCAGCAGCCTCAGAGTCATTCTGACCGAAACCCGGGATAGAGGCTGAAAGATCGGAATCATAGTCTGAATATCCCGGACTCGCTGCTCGGGAGGATAGACCCGAAACCGCGCTGTGTCCAGAACCGCACCAATGAAGAGGAGCTTCTGAGAGGGGATCAGGTGTGACTTCAGCACATTGATGGAGAACCCCAGCGAATGCAGGAGGTCGGCCGTAGTCTGGAGGTGGGAGACGACTGCCTGGGGCGAGCCCGCCTTCAACAGCCAGTCGTCGAGATAGGAGAAGACTGAAACCCCTGATCTGCGCAGATGAGCTGCGACCACCGCCATCACTTTCGTGAACACCCGAGGGGCGCTGGTAAGGCCAAAGGGGAGCACGGTAAATTGAAAATTTTCGTGGCCTACCGTGAACCGTAGGTAACGTCGGTGGGCCGGCAGGACGGGGATGTGAAAATAAGCGTCCTGCAAGTCCAACGCTACCATCCAGTCTTGCGGGTCGAGGGCAGACAAGACCGTAGCAAGCGTCAACATCTTGAACTTCTCCTTCCGGAGGAAGCGGTTGACGTCCCTGAGATCCAAGATAGGATGCAGGCCCTTGTCCTTCTTGGGGACCAGAAAGTAGTGGGAGTAGCAACCACGACCTACTTCTGGGACAGGAACGCGCTCGACGGCTCCCTTGGCCAAGAGAGCCGTAACTTCCTGCTGGAGAAGGGCCAGATGATCCCCCGACATGCGGTGGTATCTCGGTGGCATGGGTGGAGGGGTAGTCTCGAAGGGGAGGGAGTAGCCCCTTCGGACTATTTGCAAAACCCACCTGTCTGACGTGATGGTGCGCCAGTGGGGGAGGTGATGGCGAATCCTGCCACCCACTGGCGTTTGATGGGCCTGAAAGGTCGGACTAGGAGCGTTTGGAGGCTGCTGCGGAGGGGGGGTTGGTGGACTGGCCAGCCCGCTGGCCCCCGGAACCACAACGGTTGTTCCCACGTCCCCGGCCGCGCAAAGTTTGGGTAACTTGCTGCGGCCTGTGGCTCTGGGTGGGACGTAGCGGGGGACCCCTTCCGTAGACACGAAAGGGGCAAAAAGCAGACTGCGCAGGGCGGGTGGAGAGGCCCAAGGACTTGGCCGTAGCCCGTGAGTCCTTGAAACGCTCTAGAGCGTTGTCTGCCTTGTCGCCAAAAAGGCGACGGCCATCAAAAGGCATGTCCATCAAGGTGTTCTGGACATCCCCTGAAAAGCCAGTCGACCTCATTCAGGCGTAGCGACGAAGCGCTACCGACGTTGAAATGGTCCTGCCCAGAGAGTCGGCGGTGTCCAGCCCACAACGTATGCCAAACTTTGCTGCATCTCTCCCGGCGGCCACAGCCTGGGAGAGCACTGCCCGGGCCTCCTCCGGACACCGAGGCAGCACCTGCGCCACCATATCCCACACGGAGTGGGAATAACGGCCCAAGAGGCATTCAGTGTTTACCGACCGCAGTCCTAAGCTGGCGGAAGAGAAGATCTTCTTCCCAAGGTGGTCCAGCTTCTTGGATTCCCTTTCCGGGGGAGAGGTAGGGAATGCGCTTTTGGAAGTGGAGGCTTGGACAACCAAGCTCTCCGGGGTGGGGTGTTGGGGGAGGAAAGTGGGGTCGCCAGGAGCCGGGCGGTGGCGTCGGGCAATCATCCTGTCCACGGGAGCCCCTGTGTTGGGCCTGGACCAGGTGCCAAAAAGGACGTCGGTGAGGGCCTCATTGAACGGCAGCAAGGGCTCCGAAGAGCTCGCAGCCGGTTGAAGCACCACCGTAGGAAGCTCGAGGTTGAGAGCCTCGGCCGCCCTACGCAACACCACTGCGTATGATTCTCCCTCCTCCGTAGCCACGGTAGGAGGAGATAACATGCCAAGG
This sequence comes from Calotriton arnoldi, assembly GCA_963921515.1. Classification (NCBI taxonomy): domain Eukaryota; kingdom Metazoa; phylum Chordata; class Amphibia; order Caudata; family Salamandridae; genus Calotriton; species Calotriton arnoldi. The sequence goes on from CAWUFW010011189.1 coordinate 567,282, forward strand.
TCAGGGGAGGTGTCCAAACCACTGGCATCCCCCAGTTCGTCTCTCCAGTCCTGTTCACTGTCCAACTGGTCAGTTAAAGGGTCACCTGACCCCTCCCAGTCCTCCTCATCATCCTCTGGGTGCCACTGTGGTTGAAAAGGGGCCCCAGGAGTGAACAGGGGCATGAAAACCCAACCAGGCGCCGGCATCGGGCGACGCCGGTCCGGCTCCGTGTCCACCTCGGGATGGAGGACGGTGTCGACGCCGGCCGGGGGGCCGACCGACGTCGGACGCGGTAGTGGTGCCGTCGGAAGCGGCGCCGGTGGAGGTGTAACGAGGTCAACCGGCGCCGATCCGGATCCAGCCCTGGATCCAAGGGGGCCCTGCGGTGCAGGGGCCGGAGCCGCGAAGACCTGGGCCCCCCAACCGAGTCCACGGGGCCCGAAGGCGCGCCGGCGGGGTCAGTCCGCCCAAAGATGGCATGCATCGCCTCGTAGAACGTACGAAGCTGGGCGGGAGTCGCTCCGTGTCCCGGGAAGGAAACTCGGAGTCGACTCGTCAGGCTCCGCGCGCGGAGCCGCGGGAGGGGCACCACCCGCGTGCCTCGTCGGATCGGCCGACCGACGAGAAGTCGAAGAGCGACGATGCTTCTTCGACTTCTTCTTATGCTTCGACTTACCCGACCCCGAGTGCAAAGACTTCGATGATTTCGAACCGGAATGGTGGTGGCTCCGCGACCGGTCCCTTGACCTCCCTCTCGACCGGGACCTCGAACGGCGCGGAGCCGACTGCCGATGTTCAAGCAGCTTTCGGGACCGCTCCCACAAAGCCTTCGGCGCCATCGACCGGCAGTCGGAGCACGACTTGGGGTCGTGGTCGCGCTCCAGGCAAATAAGACACACGCGGTGTGGATCCGTCACCGACATCATGCGATGACAGGAACCGCAGGCCTTGAAACCGGGCATCCCTCGTGCACCTTTTTGGAGTCGGAGAGTCGAAGAAAGACGTCGACAAAAGTCGAGAAAAAGTTAGTCAAAAAATGACTGAAGTACCGCTCTTCCCGGATCTGCGCTGGCTGGTGCGGAAAAAGAAAGAACTGACGTCAGCGCGCGAGGGCGGCGTCTTAGTAGCTGCCGCGACGTCATCCCGGCAACCACGACGCCGACGACGGACGCGGAGCCGATCGACGCCACCTTCCGACGCGCAGAGGTACTGCTGACGAAAAAACTTTCCGGATCCAGTCTGACACCTGGGGGTAATTCTAAGGTAAGGAATCTATAACTAACGTGTTTCTTTCAGATAGAATAAACAGAAGGACTTCGGAAAAGGGGGACAGAGGCAAACTGTTTTTCTGCACACCATGCCACAAACTTGCCCCAACGGCAGGCGTATGCTGACTTGGTGGAGGGACGCCTGGCTGCCAAGATGACAATGCAGAGTTCGAGCGGAAGGTCCATATCTGTCAACTGTTGCCGCTCAATCTCCACACAGGAAGGCGTAGTGTTTGAGTGGAGAACCCTCCTCTGCTGCTGCAACAGAAGATCCTCCCGAAGGGATAGCCTGATCAGAGGACCGATGGCCATGATCAACAGCTCGGGATACCAAACTCTCCGAGCCCAGTCCAAAGCCAAAAGAATGACTTGGGCATGGTCGCTCCTGAGATTTCTGGGCAGAAGTGGTATGTGCGGAAAGGCGTACATGAGGCCTGAGCTCCACTCGAGGCGAAAAGCATCTTAATGCGAGAGCCGCCTTGGAAACCCCAATGCACAAAACTGCTAACATTGCACGTTCTTGGCGGGGGCAAACAGATCTAACCAAGGCTCTCCCCACTGCTGAAAGAGACCTTGCATCACCTCCGGATGGAGACACCATTCATGATCTGCTAGGCATCTTCAGCTGAGTTCGTCTGCCCTAGCATTCAGAGAGCTTGTCAGGTGTTGAATCACCAGGGATATGCCCTGTTGTTCCAGCAATGTCCAGAGGCGCAGTCCCTCTTGACAAAGGGTCCACTGCTCCCTACACTTCTCCCTGCTTGTTGCAGTACCACATGGCAGTTGTGTTGTTCGTAAACACCTGCACTAGCCTTCCCTTGATGGAGGGTAGAAAGGCTTTCAATGCCAGTCAGATCGCTCGGAGATCCAACAGGTTGATGCGGAGTCCAGATTCTGCCGGAGCCCAGAGGCCTCTGATCTCCACCTCTCACAGATGGCCATCCCAGCCCACGAGTAACGCATCTATCACTTCTGTGAGATCTGGTTGAGGAAGGGAGAGGGATCTGCCACTGACCCAATTGTGGGTTTGTTAACCATCACTGCAGATCTCCTGCAGTACCCTCGGATATCTGGACCATCTAAGAGAGATTCCCCTGATGCTGCGCCCACTGGAACTTCAGGTCCCACGGCAGAGCCTGCATATCTCAGCGGGCATGTGTCACAAGCAGCATCCTGGAGGCTATGAGGCCCAGCAGCCTCAGAGTCATTCTCACTGAAACCCAGGATAGAGGCTGAAACATCGGTATCATAGCCTGCCGGGGTGCGGGTGGTGGCCTGGCCTGACCTCTGGCTGCCCGACTCACAGAGTCTGTGAGTACAGCGGCCACGCAGAGGCTGGGAAGCTTGCACGCAGAGGTTGGCTGGGCGGGTAAGGACACAGCGGGAAGCCCCTTCCATGGCCATGAAAGAAGCAAAAGGCGGACTGCGATTGACGGGAAAAGCCGTGGTAGGGCCCAAGGACCTGGGCGTAGCCCTGCTGTCCTTGAAGCGCTCCAGCGATGAGTCCACCTGTCTCAGAAGAGATGGGACACATCAAAGGGCATGTCCATCAGCAAAGCTTGGACATCTCCTGAAAAGCCAGTTGTCCTCAGCCAGGCATGGCACCGTAAAGTCACTGACGAAGAAACCATTCTGCCCAGCAAGTTGGTCATGTCCAGCCCACATCAAATTGTGAACTTTGCTGCTTTTCTACCGTCTGCTATAACTTGGGGAGTATGGCCTGGGCCTCCTCCGAGGCCATGGGCAGCACCTGTGCAACCAAATCCCAAAGGGAAGGGGAGTAACAGCCCAAAAGGCATGTAGTGTTCACAGACCGCAATGTCAGGCTGGCGGAAGAAAACATTTTCTTGAACAAGTTGTCATTCCCTTTGGATTCCTTATCCGGTGGGGTAGTAGGGAATGCGCCAGGATTTACACAAGAAGTAGAGGCCTGGACCACCAAGCTCTCTGGGGTGGGATGTTGGGTGAGGAAAGAGGGGTCCCCTGGGGTGGGAAGATGGCAGCAGGCAATAGTCCTGTTCACAGGAACCCTGGTGGAGGGCTTGGACTAGGCCCTGAGCACGACGTCCGTAAGGGCTTCATTGAATTGCAGAAGCGATTCTGAGGGAGTGATTCCCGGCAGAAGCACCTCTGTCAAGACGTTTGTCTTGACTGCCACAGTGGGCAGCTGAAAGTCCCGGACCTAAGCTGCTCGTCTCACCATCATTGCATACGAGGCTCCCTCCTCCGTAACCACGGTAGGAGGAGAGACGAAGCCAGTATCTGGGGAGGTGTCCAGTCTACTGGCATCGGCCAAACAAATCCACACACCAATCCATATTGGGGTTTAGGGACTGGTATTCTTCAGGGTCCAGTGACCCCACCCAATCTTCCCCAAGTCATAGCCCATAGGAATAGGGCTCAGGCTAAGCCTGGAGGGAATGGCTCCAGTCAGCGCTGGAATTGGGCGACATCCATTCCTCTCAGTGTCAGAGTTGGGGTTAAGAATGTTGACGGCGCTGAGAGCGTTGACAACGGGACTGACAAAAGGGAAAGTCGAGGTGGCTCGACCGGCGCCGGTCCGGATACATCTCTAGATCCTAGGCGCAGAAGGTGGACCAGCTGGCGGGGAATCAGTAGGGGCCCCTACCGAGCCTGTGGGGCTCAAAGGTGCGCTGGTGGGGACAGGCCACCCAAATATGAGGTGCTTGGCATCATAAAACAAACTCTTGGAGTTGGGGAAGCACAGAAACAGCCCAGGTGCAGGCTCAAACGCGGAGCAAGACCTCGAGTGACGACATGCTCTCTTCTTGAATGACTTAGACGGGCGGGGTAAAGTCGAAGACGTCTTAGACGTCTTGCTCTTCTTCTTTTTGTGGGACTTACAGGAGTGGGATGATTTCAACTGCGATGAACATCAATAGCTCCGTGACCGATCTCGGGACATTCCTCTCGACCAGAATCGAAACTGTCGCATGTTGGGCGGCGAGGAGGTTGAGGGACCACTCCCTCAAGGCCTTAGGGTGCATGGTGCGACAATTGACGCAGGTCTTGATGTCGTGGTCGCGCTGAAGACACCAGAGGCAGACAATGTGCGGGTCCGTCACTGATATCTACCGATGACAGGCCCCACAGGGCTTAAAACTAGCCTTCCTAGTAGACATCCCTGCCACACCAGGAAACAAGTCTAAAAAAACTTTGACAAAACATCGAATAAGCAGTCTACAAGTGACTGTTGGGGTAGATGTCTCCGGATCTGCGCTGACTGGCATGAAAAGAAAAGAACTGACGTCCACGCGCTGAGATGGTGCCTATATAGGCACCGCGCACATCACTTGCGGCGTGGACGATGCCACGCAGAGCCGAACGTCACCACCTCCTGGCACGCAGGGGTCCGGCTCATGAGAAAATTCCTGAATTCAGACTGATGCCTGGGGATAATTCTTAGTTAATGAATCTCTATCAGATAAAAAAACTTTTTTTGTGTTCCACTTATTTGAAATAGGAAGCTCTGAAAATTTGAATTGAATACTAAAATGCTGTGTTATGAAGCTATCAGCTTGTTTTAAAAAGGCAATTTTAAGTTTTGGTTGGCCTTTGCAGCTACGGAAAGAGTCTGCCACACATCATGAGTATGGTGTATTATATCCTCAGACAGACGCTCAAGTACCTTCTGAGCACTGAGTATTCCAGCATTTGATGGGGTCTTATGCCCACCACAACGTTTGGCATTTTGACTTCATATGAATCCTAATGTACATCAGAATGTTGGGGACTGGTAGCTTTAGAGAGATTCATGAACAACATACAAGAACCAGCTGAAGTATTGTGCTTACATCAAAAGTTGAGGGTTGCAGCCTCAGATGGAGCATTATAAACATCATAAAGTAGGTATTGTACCTTGGATGACGTATAGTGTACTTCATATGTGTTTGCTGTTGTAGCCTTTGATGGAATACTGGGTTCATCATGCTTGTTGTATCTTGTACATCATAGGTGTAATAGCCCCCACCAGTGTTTAGTGTTGTTCCTTCAAATGGAGGAGTGTACATCACAGGTGTTGGGTGCTGTGGCCTCTGACTAAGGTTCGTGTATATAAGAGGTGTTGTGTGTTGTGTTGCAGCCTCAGAGTTGTTGTTGGCTCTGATGGAGTATTGTGTACATAAGAGTTGTTGTTGGCTCTGATGGAGTATTCTGTACATAAGAGGTGTAGTAGGCTCAGTTGGAGTATCATGTACATAAGAGGTGTTGTTGGTTGTAATGAAGTATTGTGAACATAAGAGGTGTTTTAGGCTGTGATGGAGTATTGTGTACATCATAGGTGATCGGTGTTGTAGCCTCCAATCGAGTATCGTGTACATCATAGGTGTTGTAGCCTCTGATGGAGTATCCTGGATGTAAGAGATGGTGTTTTTGTAGCCTTTGATGGGGCATCATGTGCATAAGAGGTGTTGTAGCCTCTGGTGGAGTATTGTGTACAAAAGGATTGTTGTTGGCTTCGATGGAGCATTGTGTACATAAGAGGTGTTGCAGGCTCTGATGGAGTATCATGTACTTAAGAGGTGTTGTAGGCTCTGATGGAGTATTGTATACGTAAGAGGTGGTGCAGGCTCTGATGGAGTATTGTGTAACTAAGTGATGGTGTTTTTCCAGCCTCTGATGGGGCATCATGTACATAAGAAGTGTTGTAGCCTCTGGTGGAGTACTGTGTACATAAGAGGTGTAGTAGGCTCAGTTGGAGTATTGTGTACATCCTAGGTGTTGTAGACTCTGCTGCAGCATTGCGTGCCTTCTAACATTCTATCTGTGCAGTCTCTGACTGGAGGACCATGCACATTATAGGAGTTGGCTATTGTAACCTCATTCGCAGTCTCTCGCTTGTCCTTGAGAGCAGCAAGCCTTAAAGGTTGTTCAAAGAGGCAGATTTTCAGCCTTCGCCTATGTGACGGGCAGGCATGCCGCAGGTCTAATGGGTGGTGCGCTCAGGTTCTCCCACCAAAGGACACTGCCTCTAAGTGATCAGCCAACATGGCGGGTTTCCTTGTAACTGGCATTAAACCGATGCCTAACTACTGATCCATCCCTTACGGCCCTGGTGCCCCCCGAGATACACAGCGGGAAGTAATGTATCAATTACATCTGCATGCTTGCTTATGTACCGCCAAACGAAGCATGTCACTTTCTGTTCTGAAAGAGCGCCTTCCTTGAAGCCATCAAAGAGATTGCCAAGATTAGCAAATCTTCTGCGTGCACCGAGAATCACAAAAGATAATTGTTCACAGCAAAGATTTGCATTTGATGAAAAGCAATTTTCCTAGAGGCGGGGGACATTCCAGAGCTTCTCCTGGGGGGGCGTCCCCAACAGAATCCCTGATGTAGGAGCTCTGCATGGCAGCGATCCAAAGTCTTTGATATGCATGGGAAAACACCGACGGAATGGAATAGCATGCCAATATTAACTCATACATAGATTAATAAGTGATCATTGCCCCCCCCGACACACTCCATGCCTCATACACACAGATAGAGCAAAGTTGGCGAAACAGATTTCAAAGTCAGCATGATGGAGGATGGTCACCGTCTATTTTAAATAATTTATTCAGCCAGAAATGCAGATTTTCAGTTGCTGAATTCAATAATTTGTGTTTTACTTTCTATAATTTATAACCTCGCTACTTGCGTTCCTGGGTTAATAAGAGGTCACAAATACCACACTTTAATCTACATTGCATAGGGTTTTTCCCTCTCAGGTAGATTTTGCGCCAAATGATTTGTTCACCGTGCCTTGGAATGAGGCTGTAATTTTGGTTAATTCTGGGAAATATGGATGTTGCTAGGAACTCTTGTAGGGACCAGGGGACCCCTTTTATCGTTTTCAGAAACATGTATAGGGCATATTAGCTCACTAGGAATACTAATCCAGTGTAAGGTGACATGGTGCATCTGCAGACGCTTGACAATGGTAAGGGATTCTCATGCAGAACCAGAAGGCCCCTCTTTATTTCAAATACCCAACCACGCCTGCCACTCTTCATCCAAGGTCATCTTACATCATTTTCAGGGTTTCAAGTCTTCATCATAAGACACTGGAATACCAGAAAAGTGGAAGAAATATGAAATGGGGTGTGAGGTGTGGTTGAGTAGGCATGGTGACATTCTACGGCACGCCTAAACTTAGAAACAGGAGGCTTTAGAGTTGGAAGAGGGAGACTCTTACTTGTTCATTGTCTTACAAAGCCTACATGGAAATATAGATAGGGGAGTGGGCACGTCGACTGGGGGAACGGAAAAAGACATTGGCATCAAACACGGGGACTAGTACAAGCCACATGGTTTACACTCACAGAAATTAGGAGGAAGATCGTAAGATCTGCCACTCACAAACCCATGGAGCACAATAGCAAGGATAATCACAACCCAAAGACAATGCTGACCACACATGCAAATGTCTTGTAGATTGTTGCAACACCCGCCTCTCCTCAGAAAGATCCCCCCGCCCCTCACTGGGGAGTCCTTCAAAGCACTGACTACATGTGGAAGCTGATGTGCATGCAAGTCAGTGCCAAGATAGGGCGTGCGTCCAGGGACCGACATCATCACAGCCATCAGCTGTGCACAACCGACCCACTACCCTATCTGTATCTTTGATTTTTGCATGGTGTCGAATTCCTTAGTCTCTAGAGAACTGTATTGAATGTATTCATTTATACTTGGGGTTTCTACCAAGTTACCGTATGACTACTACAGAGACCTCGAGCAGAATTACACTGATTGCTGTTAATTACTCTTTACAAATCTGTACTATGGAGAAGGGTGAGATGGAAAAGCCAGAAAAGCTGTGGCCTGTTAAACACAAAATCAGTGCAGCCAATGAGCTAGCAGGGGGCGGGGCCAGCATAAGCTACCTGGCTCTTTTGTCTGCACCCGTTAGAATGCTGGTATGGGACTCGAGGTATTATTTTTCCTATTAAAGGGATGAGCCTGCTGTTCTGAAGGGCAGTACAGAGTGGTTTGCCTAAATGGAGTCTACAGCTGTAAATCAGAGTGGAGGCTCTGTATGGCAATTGTGCTACAGAGTCTGTTATCCAAGCGGCGCCATAATAGGTATCTGGTCTCCTAGCAACAACAAAAGTGCTGATGCACTCTCGCCTTATGCTGCTGAACGTGACACACCCGGATGGCGGCCAGGTACCTCTCATCCCTGTAGTCTTGGGTCTTTTACTATGTCTTTAAATTGGGGCAGCCTAGTATGCTTGTTTTGCTGAGCACTATATATGTTTAGCAATGATATTTATACTGCATGAACCCAGCCATGTCAACTGAGGAGCACTTTACATGCCTGACTCAGATCTAATCGTTTAATCTTCATCACATCACACAAAAAATAATAACACACAACAGAAACTAAAGAGCGAGAACGGTATACAAAGGATGTATTCCAGGGTATTGAGAATACCGGTCTTGATACAACTGTGTCCTCAGCTTTATATTTCGAGGCACCCATTAGGGGCAAGAGGGGATCAGGTAGGATGGAGGGTGCTCACTCAGGAGCAGGGTGGGAGTCAGTGACACTGACTAACCAATGGGAGTGCACAGCACATCTACAAAACCAAAACTCAGTGGCCACAAGGACAAAATAGTGATTTTCAAGAGACTAAGCGCGTTATTTAAACCTTGGCGGCGGACTACAACTCGCCATATTTAGAGATCTCCGCCTGCCAGACGGATATCACTATGGCTTCAGAGGAGCCGCGGCCACAGCAGCTCTTCTGAAGGCACTGAAGGTTTGTGGAAAGCTGCCATGCTTTATGTGCCCGCACAGCAATCTACTTTGTTTAACAAAAACAAACTCCCAATGCAGGAGTTGGTTTTAGCAAAACAAAAAATGAATGACCCGGATACCCTGGGAGTGTTCTCTCATGGTGTGGGCTTAAGTGTTTTCTGTTCGGGAATGCCAGACTTTTCCTGGTGGTCCGTAACACAAAAAAGTACCTCAGAAGGTCTTATCTAAAGAGAGTAGACGGTCCGAGATACTTACACCAGTGACCCAAACTCTGTCAGAACAAGGTTTGTGCTGGTGAAACCAGTGGGGGCACCGCCGGCGTAAACATCCCAGTAACACCACCATTATTACATCTCATGCTCGTGCTGTAAGCAGTGGGCGCGTAGGAGCGGAGCTGCAGATATAACACACCAAAACTAAGGAATTGTAGTGGAGGTATGCTGCCGAGAACAGAATATTGTACAAATACTATTTTAAAACTGTTACCTGACCGGCTGTAAAATGTTACACTGTTTAAATGAAATATGGGGTCTCAGAACCTTTGTCAAAACACAGATTGGGGCGACTAATTTTCATGCGTGGGTGTTTAGCTAACCATCCCCTGGTGCAGGACTTTAGCTAACCATCCCCTGGTATACCAGCCTCGGTGTTCAGTTCGACAATTCTGCTAGAATAGCACAGCTTCTGTTCTGTTCACACAGACAGATTTGGGCAGCATAATAGAGTAAATTCTAGTGGGAAACCGGAAATATTCCACCCTCCAATTGGCCACTTCTCTGCAATCCCAGCATCCCTTGCGTGGGTTTGTAAGAATTAAATAATGTACTAACACAACAAAGGAAGAAAAAATCCACTAAGTCGCTCCTGCGTAGGCTTCCGTACACCAAGGAATCCCTGGGTTTCTAACTTGGGAGAATATTTAATACTGTTATTAATCACTTTTAATCCGTCTGCTTTTAATTAAGAAACAGCATGATGCTTTCCTATCAACGTATGGCAAGGAGGAGATTAATTGTGGCTTAAGATAACTCGCCTTGATTGGTGTAATATATTAGCTAACAAGATGCGCCCTTCTAAAGACTCGAGAGCAGTACCTTGGAAAGCCACAGTCCCTCCAGGGGAAACTTTACATTTTTTTAAACTAAAAGCGTGCATGTTTTCTCGAAAAAAATTAAAAACAAGAAAACCGTGGCTGCGCCTGATAACCCCTTCTCTCAAGTCTTTCTTTGTTGATTGCTGACTTACAAATTCACCGAAGTTCAAAGAGAAAGGGACAGATGAACGAGATAATGGGCCTACATACTGGAAACCACATAGGACAAGAGACAGAAAACAAGCATTGGCTAATCCAATGCGAATCCAATTTGTCTGGATTGAGAAAGCTAATGCAAGCAGTGCTAGCACATTAAAACGAGATACAGGAGAGAGGGCCAGCAGTAACAAGAAAGAGAGGCCTATAATTGTACAACAGCCCCCTCCTGAAGTTCAAAGCAAGGAACGAAGTGGAGGATACACCCAAACAGCCAATAACATTAGGTGAGAGATAAGCACTTCACAAGGCTGAGGGTAGACGTGATTGACAAGAAAGCCAGTGGTTGAAGGTGTTGGATCCAAAGCATACTATCTATATTGTACGCAACTGGTCTGTATGACAGCTGCGCTGTCTAAATCAAGACCTAAAAAGGCCTCAGTCAGTGTTGCTGCAGTGAAAAACATAAAGCAAGTAATGCAAAGGATAATAGGCCAGGTTATGTGCTTATAGTACAAACATCTGCTTTTTCAACAGTCAGAGGTATTTTAATTTGTGTAAGATTAATATTCCAAACTATACTATTAATAGAGGTTGCGAGTGTTGAACAAAGAAGGAATAGGAATGTGTGTGAATTAATCATGGAGTAAATAGACATTTCAAAGTTTTACTTATGACATTAGTTTTCAAGGAGGGGTAAAGCATTTCTGGTTCATATGCATAAAAGCCGGAGACTAAAAAACGTCTATGACGTTGCAGCAGACAGAACATAAGAAGACTATATGGGTTTCATTTTCTTTATTGCTTCCCATATTACTGCTTGGTTGTACAGTTTCTACACAGCATGCTCTTGGTCTTTCACAGGCAGACAACAGAGAAGCCACCCTCCTTCTGAAGCTGCTGTCTGCACTCAATCTATTACTTTGCTCTTGGTCTTTCACAGGCAGACAACAGAGATGCCACCCTCCTTCTGAAGCTGCTGTCTGCACTCCATCTATTACTTTCACTTTGAAAGAGCTCTTACCAAGTTGGAGCACACTTCAATGAGTTGCACATCCAGACAGAAGAAACATGCAACTGGAATGGAGCACACAGCCCCAGCCAGATCCCTGTTCCAATACTTATGTATTAACAAAACATGGGATGTTTTCATAGTGGGTATGCCTGTTCACTGTTTCACCAACTCATTGCCATACAAGCCCCCACGGCTAAGATGAGTGAGTAAGAAACCAGTGGGTGTTTATTTACTACCGCCTAAAGCAGGGTTTCAAAAGGCAGATGTTTTTGATGTACTTGCGTGTTGGAATTCCATACTGTTGAGCAAAGCTGATTCTGTCTGACTTCAAGCCCACAGCAGAATGTTGTACCCAGTACAAAAAGGTAGACTTTTGCGTTTTTCAAAATTAGTAAGCAACAATGATTATATTTCTGAAAAATTGTGAACCACATGTATATTGCAAAGAGATATCACACAATTCTTAGCTCACACATACGTTTTCCAAAACTTCATGGAAATGTTTGCATATATTTTCATTACAAAAACAAAGTCGTGCACCATTTCCCCAATGGTGTCCTAAGTAACCTTCTTAAAGGATGACTGAAGAGATCTTTTTCAGAGACTAAGAACATTTTCCAAAGCGTGTCATGATGGACATTCTCCAATGAAGTATGAAGAGCCTTTCTTAAATATATGGCCTGGTAAATCTTCATAGATGCAGTGGGCAATTTATTTCAAAGGTGCCTTAATGCCACTATGTGACAATCGTTCCCACTGATGCCATAAGCAATATTCTGTATGGCTGTTTTAAGAGCTCTTTTCCAGGGATGTCCTTGCAGAAAATTGCCCAGAATATCAGTGGATAAAATTACAAAGACCCTCGCATCTGCAAGGGGCATCGCCATTACTCCTATCTAGCTAGAATATACCTACCCATCAAAACACTTTTATCCAGCTCTCCAAGGTTAACACAGAGTCTTATTGTTCTGGTAGGTTTTCATAATACAAACACCAGTGCAACCCATTACCTAGCCTTCACCTCTTCAATCATACCCTCAATTCATAATTTCCCCAACCCTCTCTAAAGCCATTCAGAATGTTACATATTTAATGTACCACTAGCATCGTATCTCAGACTAACCTGATACAATGTACAAACACTTCAAAAGTAACATAATCCCTTCAAACCAAATCTCAGTAACACCAGTTACCACTACCCTGTTTGGAAATTTCAGTGAACAGGTTAGAGCAGCTGGGGTTCGCTACTGGAATCCAACCTGATGCCCCAAATCTTTCTATGAGGTGACCACAGAACTTCATCATCATCTCAGTAATCTACACTCTTTCAACACTGCTCTTCCCTCTACACACTAACTCCATCTCCGAAGTGCCTTTTTTTTTTTTTATTAAAGAAAAGGCAATTTTCCATACCCTCTCAATTTAACACTAGATGCTGTCAATACTACAGTCCCTCTAAAAAGATCCCCTAAAGTTTTCTAAGGTCTTGGGATAGAGAAGTGAGTTTGGAGAATAGTCCATCGTCATATATACATCCATTTCTCTCTCACACACACACATGGAGTATTCCTATGACCACTATTGACCCCCTCACAGACTTGCAACACGATGTCTTGCACAGTTGTTCAAGTTCATTGTCATTATGTGGCTCCTCTTTGGCACAAAAGTAAGACATATGGACTTTCATTTTACATTGCCTACATTCCATTTTTATGGTGGGACAACATTCAAAACTCACAAAATGTTAGCCACTACCACGTCTATGACATGCTTTCATGTCTTCCAGTCTTCACACTCAATCCCCTGCCTTCACTTCCGGTTAACCCAGTGTGATGGGAGCCCAACTTATGGTCAAACTCTCCCCACCAATGCTCTGTTGCTCCCACCGTATCCACTTTAATGGATTTTACTTTTATATTTCAATTCATACATGCCACAGTGTTCTCTACTCTTTAAGCTGCAACAACTAACACTTCTTGGGACAGGGGCTGGCCTATAACTATAATTCAATTCAAACTTTTGGGTCCAAACAACAGAGCACAAACTGATCCCTCAACTTTTCATCCGACAAGGTTCTGAAGCTACAAGTCATGGTCAACCTGTTCAGTGATCTTATATAAGTCTCCATGTTCTAAAGCTCTTCTTGCATGTCGCCCAAAATTATGCTTTGCAGAACTATGCTAACTTTGGGAGAATAGTTAGCATTCAACTTTTAATGTACACCTCATTTTCTTTGGCCTCATTCTCATCTTTGTCATTTGGCCCTAGAAAGAGTAAACATAAGGCTTTCCTCTTCTCCATCCATACATTGGTTCCACTCACCCCAGTTAAAATATGTTGGAAAACCTTGTCCTCATTTCATAGATGGGTTCCCTCAAAAAGCAAAAGATACAGAAGTGCTGGTACATACTGTATACAGGTACTCAGATAGGCACCTAAGATCTCTGGGGTCTGCAGTAGAAGCTGTGTTATGTTAAGCGGTTTTGTAGAGCGCTCAGCCGCCCCAGCTGTGCCCATCCTAGTCCCACTGTAAAGTCCAAAATCTACAATGCCTACTAGAGTTCCAGCAGCCTAGTAACATATGCTGCTCTGCAGATACCTAACTTAAGTGCAGGCTCCTTCACAGATTTGAACTCAATTAAGTCCCAAAAATTGGCTAATTAACAGCATAGAACAGAAATCTTTCAGTCACAATTTAGTAAATAATTCAGGCACAAGACTACAGGAAATTACTACTGAGAAATGCTGCTACAGACACTCAACTTCTTCGTTGCCAAACACAGCCAGATGGTAATGCACTTATTCACCTTACTGTTCTTGTTGAAGAACTGCTTTTGTTACCCACCAGTCCAAATTTCCTCCATGCCACCTCTCTTTAGCTAAACATACTTAGGAGACTGTGCCACATAAACATTGACCCGCCCTACCTCTGTACTAATCAGCTCTGTGCCAGTCAGTGTCGCAGAGACATGCACAGAGAGGCATTCAAGCCTCAGATGAGTGCAACCCACTATCCCATCATGCACCAAGCAGCCCCCCTCCCCCCAACCATTGGAATGATGGTTGCACAGCTACACACCGGTTTTGGGACAGAGACACGCTAAACTTGCCAGAGACCCTATTTACAGGCAAAGTGTACATACCATTGTGGAGGCACATGCTTGTCACAGGAGTAACTTCAAACTAGCAATACCACAATAGCTAGCACCAAACACCTAGAAAGAGGCAATTTTCAGGGTGGTACATGTTTTGCTAATAATATTTTTCCTCTGTGCTGAGCCCACTAATGTCCTCAGTGACACTAACCACCAGCACAGAAGCACTGTACAGGTATTTCACTTCACACGTTAGCAACTTCAAATGTGGGTATCTGCAGTGCTCCAGGAACCACCTCGTCACCTATGTAAAGAGAGGCCAATGGAAGAAATAAGGTAAATACTTCCTTTGTAGGAATGAACATCTAGCCCCACAGATGGCTGATTGGTGTCATGGTGCCTCTCGTCAACTGTACCTCCAACCAACACGAAGGGACTCTTTCCACACCTCCCCTCACCTACCCACCCACAAACACACTTCGAATACCACAATGTAGTGAAAAGTCTTCGCCAAGGCTGCTCTATGCCATCTTCGATAATGTCCTCCAATCACATCCCCAAAGAAGAGTTGGGGAGTCTTCTCTAGGGGTGTTCTTGGCAATCTTCCCCAATCATACAAAGGGAGCCCGTGGGTCAGATTGTCAAAACATAATCCAAAGAAATTGTCTAAGAATATTTGTGACAATCATCTCAATCTTAAGGGGACTTCTCTGATGATGGCTTGATGAATTCTCTGGCACTTCTCTACTGATGTCTAACGCGGTCTTCTAAAATAACAGTATAAGAGCAATACAAGATTACAATACAAAAGTGTTAGGAAGTGACCTTCAGTGGAGAAGTACCAACTGGTTATCATCAGAAAAGACTGTCCAAAGTAACAGTGAAAAAGTAACTTCAGATGTGATTTGAGAAGGCGGGCAGAGAAATACATGGCAATTTTCTCTAACGATACTGTAAAGGCACTTTTCAACAATGTCATAGGCAATGTTATCAAACAATACCTAACGGGCATTACTCTGTGAATTGCCCAGGCAGTCTTGTAAAATCATCCTTCTCCATTGTTATCTTGGGCAATCTTCTGTCATGATACCCAATTAGCACTTCCCCAATAATGTTCTCGGCTAACTTCTCCAGTGATGCATTTTGCAACTGCAGGGATGTCTTGAGTGACCTTCAAGAGGAATACTCTGAATTTCCACCAGAAAACAAAGTTATTATCTAATATTGTGCAGGCCTGTTGTGAAATATGCTTGTGACCCCGGCAGTGGCAGGCCTAAACGATCAATTCACTAGGTTAATTGCGAATTTAATACTAAAATGTTCTTTTCCAAACAGTGACACATAATCATACTATTTTCCCTCTATTTAACCACACAAAGGTGCAAAGAGCATGTCAAACCACTTAACCCGCATGATTAATTGATCTTCACTTAGAGAGTGACTGATTAAAGGCCCATGGAACATTTGCTTGAATAAACATGGATAAATATAGATTGATCCATACATCGTGCATATTTTTCAAGTCATTTGGACACTGATCAGAAGCAGATGCTGTTTCACTGTAATATTTGTTCTCTCGCAGTAATGCAAATCTAAAAAGAGGGCTTAAACTATGCGTCCACATATGTTACGTAAATAATCAAGGCATAAAATCAAAATAGAAGATGGCTGGGGGAGGCGAAGCGGAAGAAAGTGAAACCTGCAGCTTGCCCTGCCCAGGATGAACTTTGTTTTACACTTCATGTGTGTCGGGGTGAGTTCCATACCTGTGGTACAACCTTCGAGATTGCAACCATTCTCATGGTCCAGTGCAAAACTCAGACCCTCAGCCCATAAGGAAAGGAAACTGTAGATAGCAAACCAATTACTGCGTCTATGAAAATACCATGCCCAGTGCTTAGTGGGTTTTAAAGACAGCAAAGGTCGACTAGAATATGAGTGCAACAACAGAGGCAGCCAGAAAGGGCTTATGCGCTCAAAGAAACACACTTGTCTCAGCAGCCGGTCTACACCCTTCTGCAGCAGCTGGAGTGTCCCAGCCTTGGACAAATGGTGGAGTGTAACACAGGCATATTGGCACAATGAATCTGAGAGAGAGAAATATGCCATCCTAAATAAACTTCAAGAGATGCCAGTAATGAGGTAAACTGCTTCAGAGGTTTTCAGTTATTAGACACTCTTTGGAGCTGAACAGCACAGAACAACACAGGGCCACCTGCCAAGGAGACGTTCATGCCAGTTGTGTCAGAGCACAGAAGCAGAATGTGGCTTGTACACGGAGGACAGAGCAGCCCCTCTAAATGACACCGCTGCCTGTAGGAAGTCAGTCCAAGGCGCCCCTCTACAGCTTACTGAACAGGAACTAATCTGGTTTAAAAGACAAAAGCAAAATCCAGAGTTCCGCAAACATGCCATGGATTTGTACCATTCACTGGACGTAAAAAGCGGTCTTTATATGAACCACTTTTCACCCTTCTGTCATCACAGCAAGTCCATTATGATGAGAGTGGCCTGTATTTGTGCACCTTAAAGAGGACACTATTTTGATAACGGATTAATTTCTATTTTTCCATCTGTAACAGATAGAATTTCTTTAACGAGTCCGTCTTAGAGATGACGTTCAAGGGCTGTTCTAGTTGCATAAACTAAGCCAGCCTAGAAATTAAGTGGTAGTGCTGTTCTGTCTGTATAAACCAGGCAGCCTGGAGATGAAGTGGCATTGCTATGAAGTGGTGAAGCTGTACTATCGGCATAAACCAGGCAGCCTAGAAATGAAGTGGCATTGCCATGAAGTTGTGATGCTGTTCTATATGAATAAACCAGGCTGCCTAGAGAGGAAGTGGCTATTGCTCTTCTAGTTTCATAAACCAGGCAGGCTAGAGATGAAGTGGCAATGCTATGAAGTGGTGTTGCTCTTCTAGTTTCATAAACCAAGCCAGGCTAGAGATGAAGTGGTAATTTGCATTAACCAGACCTGCTTAGAGAGGGAGCAGTGTTCCGTCTGCATAAACCAAGGTGTTCTTGGCTTGTCCCGGTGGCCCCTTGACCAAAGTCGATCACTCAGACATCAACTCCAGTATTCCACAGAACAGCCTTAACTGCTCTTGGGAGCAGATCAGGCTCCATCTCCCAAAGTCTAGAAGATCTAGTGCTTAATTTGAGCTGGTGCTTGCCGGTGGGGGCCACTGGCATTCATTTTTGGAGCCGTGTGTGGGCCACCGGCACTTATTTTTCATTATCAGACATTCCCCGAGAGCAAGAGAGGGGAAAACACACAAACGACAAAGAAGAAGGAAGAGAAGACGGAAGCATCGTTGACAGGGGAGAAAGTAGGCGCCTGCAGGAGTGAGATAGAGGGACAGGGAGTGTCGGGCAGTGGATTAAAGAGGCATGAGGTGGATTCAGGACTACTTGGCATTCAGTGTGGCAACATTTAATAGCACCGACCGCTTTATTTTGAGCAGTGCTTTGGGCACCGCCACTCATTATGTTCCAAATTAAGCACTGAGAAGATCCTAACCCCGAAACAGATCGGCGTGGTCCCCCCATGCAGTACATGCCGAACAGACTTTGTTGACCATTTTTGTTTGCCTATCCCTAAAAGAAGGTTATTCAGGTCCCACTGGGGACTGGAAGTGTTTGATCTTGGCCAGTCGATCTCGTGACCAATGTACCTAGTACAAGGGACTGGAGGACCATAGGTCCCAACAAAACGTGAAAATCTTGACCATGTCAAGTTGAAACTGGTATAATAGATGTTTTAATCGATGTTTTATTTGAACAAAACGTGAAAATCTTGACCATGTCAAACTGAAACTGGGATAATAGATGTTTTAATCGATGTTTTATTTGGTATGATTCTGACTTTATTTCATAACACAAATAATCCAATCAGCAGTTAAGATTTTCTTACATACAGGGTCAAAACTGAGTTTGACCGGGGTACCTTTTGACTTTGAAACCTGTGCATTCTCCCCACAGTACTCCAAGGGCACATCCAAAGACATCAGCACTCATGACAGGGCGGAGCTATTCTTAGTATGAGATCTTATGGAATAGCACTGGCCCATGGGGCCTGTTGAGACTCAGGCTGGCCAAAATTCAATTTCTGCTGTTCTTGGGTGTATCACTTCTCTCATGTGGATAGTGAAATATCTGCCATATTTAGGGGTCTCCACCACTTTAGCGTATATGGGTTAAATCCACTGGAAGATCCTAAGTCAAATGGCTGATTTTGTTAGAGCATTCAATGCACATGGATAGAAGATTCACCCATGCTTGGTGAAGGTGGGTAAGCTCAGCCTTAAAGAAAACAAACCCACCCAAGCTCATCCACCTATCGGTAGTGAAATCTTATCCAACCACTCTAAGGAAAACAGATCCAAACTAAATGTAGTGAAATCGCTCCACTCATCTATAGTGAAAATGTATCTTTAAATCTGCATCTAAATTATTTAAATATTATAAACTTCTCATTAGCGAAAGAGAAACAGAACTTCCTCAGTAAAAGTGTATCCAATCACCCTTAATGGAATCTGACTAATTTCATGCTTGTGAAGTCTGATACCTCTACCCGTAATCGAGTCAGACATGCTTATTCAGAGCTGACCCACTAATCCTTACTGAAAGCACATCCAGGTTCCTTAATGAAAACCAATCCAAACACTTAGTCAGGTCTGGCCCAAGCCATTCTTACAGAGTGCGGATCTATACACCTTTATTTCACATAAACCACCCACCTTTTGCAAAAGTCTAATCCCAATCCAGTGATTTGTAGAACAAGTGCTAAATCATGTGCTGGAAAATTCTCCACCGTAGTGAATTCTTCTGCGAATTACTGCCACCATATGATCCTTGAGGCAGCGGTGAATCTACAGGTTGATTCTCCACCAGGGAAGAATCTTTCAACAGAGGATTTACCAATGCCTCCACAAATTCAAGGATTTTCTGTTACCACACAACTTTAAATCAGACCCCAAATGTTGAGTGCTTTCACAGACTATGCAAGACATGCATCCTGTGACTGGCCTTTTGAGTTTAGCTCTATGACTGATATTGTCTTCATGAAGTGTTTTATTATTTACTTTAGTTAGTGATGTGCTCTGGTGCACCTTTAGTGTTATACAACTTTGGCCGACAAAAATGAAAAATGACGTTATAAGCACGTGGCTGAACCCCCTTATAAACGAGGAACACCCGGGTGCACATGTGTGATCCATATTGCAGAAGGGGCTGCACCCCTCTTGGGTAATACCAAAGTGTGTCGGGGTGGGGAAAAAATGGGTGTGAATGCTCGTTCCTTACCGAACATGTTCTCTAATATAGTCACAGAAATCAAATCAGCAGACTGACTGCTGCTGTCGGTGAAGATGGAGTTCCCTTGACACAGAATCTGCTAGGTCCTGCTGGCATTGTTTGCAAATCAGGTAAGTTCTATTTCCCAGAGTGGCTGAGAATGTTCTGCTGGTATTGATTCACAGTGATGCACAACTTCACATCCAACTTACCTTCACTGTGCCCTCCACTTCCACAAACCAGCGCCTCAGCATAGCTTGGATCTGGCCATCCGTCAGCTCGGGGTTAGCACCATGAATTTTCTTCTTGACGACATCTTCCAACAAGAGCCTCCTCAGCCGCCAATAGAAGAAGGTCCGAGAGGTTTTCCACTCCAAAATATCCTGCAGGGACAGAACAGGACATCACAGGGTGCAAATCAACCAGTTGTCTTGTCACAGAAATGCTGAAAACAGGGCTAAAAGTGTTAGCTGACAAGCGTGGAACGAGATCTCTGCTTTTTGGGGAACTGCTGGCATCCTAAAATGACAATCAACTAATGTCACATATTCCCTCTGCTTTGCAAATAATAGATTAGGGCCAGGAGCAATTTAGTTTGCACAGTGCGCTATGCAAAACTCACCACAGAGTAAGAGAAAAAAGAGTAGTAGTCAAATGGCAGGATGGAGCAGCACCCAATCAATATAAATCTTTTCACAAACAAAGTTGCATGCAAGTGGCGTGCATCAGAAAGACTTTTCTGATATTAACATATCTTTTTTTTTTTTTTTTTAAATCAAGAACTGCTCTTTTCCAAGGTAGACCATTCAATTCTACCTTACTTTAAAATCAAAGCCTTTCTTAAAAATCACCTGCATAGATATGGTTTGTAGGTGCCACAATCAGGGTCTGCTGCAGCTATGGGTGCAGATGAGGCCTTACTTATTTTATATTTCTATTTAGAATGAACTCAGCCGCAAATGTAAGGGAAACGATTTATATACTACAGGAAAATGTACAGAGGCCTGCGAGTTACATACTTGACAACCTGAATAGATGAATATTTACAAAAGCTCAAGGGTGACAATATATCTACAGACAGAAGAACAAGTTACTTACCTTCGGTGACACATTATGTAGCTGAAGATGCGTTACCTTTGAATTTCCCAGGCATCAAACTGGATCCGGAAACGTTTGCTGGGGCAGTACCCCTGCGTGCCGTCAGGTATTTCCATTCGGCTCCGGGTGACGTTGTCGTTAGCGTCATTTGTGACGTCGTGGTCACCTATATAGGCGCCACCCAGGTGCCATTAAGTGAACCGACGTGTGTGTGTCACAACCAGGGCCCTGAAAAGGGAACAACCCTGGCCTTACAAAAAAAGAGTCCACAGGGCGGGGAGGCATGGGTGGGTCTGTAAGGAATCTGCAGCTAGATATTGTCTCTACCTGATAATGCGTTACTGAAGGTAAGTAACTTGTTCATCAGATAGTGTCTTCTAGCTGAAGATTCCTTACCTTTGAATAGGTACCCAAGCCATACCATCCTGGCGGTGGGCTGCGGACAGATTTTCTAAACTAAAAAATCCTGCAGGACCGAAAGGGCGAAATGCCCGTACGTGCGGGCCTGACTGTCCAGGCAGTAAAGCTTGCTCTGGGCAGAGATGCCCACCTTGCTGCCTGGCAGATATCCAGGGCTGGGACTCCACGAGCCAATGCCGTGGTTGCAGCTTTTCCCCTGGTAGAATGGGCCCGTAAGCCCTCAGGAGGCTCCTTCCGAGCCAGGGCGTAGCAGATTTAATGCAGATAACGGCCCAGCGCAAAATGGTTAGTTTCTGCACTGCCCGACCTTTTTTTAGCTCCCATGTAACCCACAAAGAGTTGGTTGTCCACCAGGAACTCTTCTGTACAGTCAAGGTAGAACGACAACGCACTTTTTGAGTCCAGATGGTGGAGACGCTCCTCTTTCTTACAGGAATGCACAGGAGCAAAAAAGGTGGGCAGGGTGACCGAGTGACCAAGATGGAATGGTGTCACCACCTTTGGTAGGAATGAGGCATGGGTGCGAGGAACCACTTTATCCAAAAATGTCATCATGTAGGGATGCTTGCATGACAAAGTCTGCAATTCGCTCATCCTCTGGGCAGATGTTATCGCCACTAGAAAGGCTGTCTTGATGGTAAGCAGCCAGAGGACACAATTGTGCAAAGGCTCAAAGGGAGCACACGTGAGAAAAGTGAGAACTAAATTAAGGTGCCACTGCGGCATGATAAAGGGGCGTAGGAGGAAACATATGTACAAGCCCTTTAAAGAACCTATTTACAATAGTGGATTTGGACAAAGAGGGTTGGTCCGGCAGCCGCAAGAGAGAGGACAGAGGAGAAAGATTACCCTTAAGAGTACCCTAAGCAGAGCCCTGCTGGGCAAGAAGAAGAATATTAGATAGAGAAGCAGAAAGAGGGTCAATACAATATTTTACAAATTTTTGCCAACAGTAAGCGTATACCGTCTTAGTGGAGGGCCGCCTGGATGCCAAAATAACATTACATACTTTGGGAGGAAGGTCGAAAACAATCAACTGTCACCGCTCAATCTCCACACAAGCCGGCGTGGAGTTGACAGGTTCGGTTGGAGGGCTGCGACAGAAGATCCTCCCAAAGGGCCAGCCTGATCGGAGGATCAATGATCAATGCTCATTTAAAAAGCTCTGGATACTAGACTCCATGCCCAGTCCAGAGCCACAAGAATGACTTGGGCACGGTCGTTCTTGATTTTCCTGATAACTCTGGCCAGAAGTGGTATGGGCGGAAAGGCATATAGGAGGCCTGAGCTACACTCGTGACGAAAAGCGGTTCGTTAGCCACCCCTGTAGGTCCTTCGCAGTTCCCTCCGAGATCTAGACCATGTCAGAGAGATTCACCTGATGCTGCGCCCACTGGAACTTCAGGTCCCACTGCATAGCCTGCATACACCATCTGACGTGATTTACCAACAGGATGCAGGAAGCCAGAGTCCCAGCAGCCTCAGAGTAATTCTCACGGAAATCCAGGATAGAGATTGAAAAATCGGTATCATAGCCTGAAGATCCTGGACTTGCTGCTCGGGAGGATAAGCCCGAAACTGCACTGTGTCCAGAACAGCTCCGATGAAAGGGAGCGTCTGAGAAGGCGTCAGGAGTGACTTAGGCACGTTTGTAGAGAAACCCAGCGAATGCAGGAGGTCCGCCGTAGTCTGGATGTGGGCGATAACAGCCTGGGGCGAAGACGCCTTCAACAGCCAGTCGTAAAGATAGGAGGAAAACTGACACCCCTAACCAGCGCAGATGAGCTGCAACCACCACCATCACTTTGGTGAACACCCTAGGGGCGCTGGTAGACCAAATGGAACCACAGTGACTTGAGAGTGCTCTTGGCCAACCTTGAACTGTAGCTAACGCCTGTGGGCAGGCAGGATGGGGATCTGAAAATACACATCTTGTAAGTCCAACGCCACCAGCCAGTCTCCTTGGTCTAGGGCAGACAAGACCTGAGCCAACGTGAGCATATTGAATTTCTCCTTTTGAGGAAGAGATTGACGCCGGTCTGAAGGTCCAAAGTGTGCCACAAACCTTTGTTTTTTTTCGGTATCAGAAAGTAGCGGGAATAGCAACCACTGGCTACTTCCGAAATCGGCCGTGCTTACTCTGAGCTGGTGGTTTCCGGTGCTCTGCACAGGCACTTAATTGTCAGCACCGGGACATATGACAGGCTGACACCTGGTGTCTAATTTAGAGATGAGCACAACAGATGTTTATGAATAATTATACATTAAAAATGACTTATACCTGCCGTTCAAGAGATTCCTACGGCTTTGGGGGCCTGGTATAGTCTGACTTGTCACACTTTTAGGAGTGACTTTTGTTTTGGAAGCGCTTGCAGGGGCAATGGGTGGTGCCAGCTCTAGTGGCCTCCTGACGAGGGACCCCGGCACTTATTTTATTACAAATTAAGCACTGGAAATCAGAACCTTTTCTATAACTCCCTTAGCCAGGAGAACTGTAACTTCCTCTCAGAGTAATAAAAGATGATCCTCCGCCAGCCGTTCTTGAGTTGGCGGTAAATAGGAGGAAATGAAAGGAGGAGGAAATGAAAGAAAGGGAAGAGAATGGCCTTTCTGAATGATCTGCAAGACCCATTTGTCCGATATTATGGACCTCTAGCGGACAAGATGGTGTTGAATTCTCCCTCCAACTGGCCTGTAACATGGCCTTGCAGAACCAAACTAGGAATGCTTGAAGGCTGCAGCTGCCGGGGGCTGGGTGGCAGACGACTTCTAGCTACCATTCCCACAAGGTCGGAATAAACCGCGTCCACGTCCTCGCACAACTTGGGGAGTCTGTGCAGGACGGTGGCTGGGATACGGCTGACAAGGTTGAAAACCCCTTCCGTTGCCACAAAAGGGGAAAAATCTAGACTGGCCATGAGGTGTAACCGTGAAGGATCTGGCCGTAGCATGAGATTCCTTGAGGCATTCCAAAGCTGAGTCTGCTTTCTCACCAAAAAGACGAGTCTCATCAAATGGCATGTTCATGAGGTTAGCCTGGACATCACCCGTATCTAAGTCACACCTGATGGTGAACTTTGCTGCATCTCTCCCATTTTTCACTGCCTGGAGAGCACGGCCCGGGCCTCCTCCGGGACCTGTGGCAGCACTTGCGCAACCGTTTCCCTTAAGGGCGTTTGAGAAATGGCCCAATAAGCATGCGGTGTTCACCGACCACAATGCCAGGCTGGTAGAAGAAAACATCTTCTTCCCAAGTGCGTCCAGCCTCTTGGATTCCCTATCCGGAGGAGCGGAAGGGAATGCGCTATGGGACGTTGAAGCCTGAACCACAAAGCTCTCAGGGGTGGGGTGTTGGCTGAGGAAGCCTGGATCGCCTGGTGCAGGGCGATGGCGGCGTGCAATTGTCCTTTCACAAGAGCCCCTGTGCTAGGCTTGGACCACATGCCTATAAGGACATCTGTCAGTGCTAAAGGGCAAAAGGGGTTCGGACGAAGAAGGCTCAGGCTGAAGCACCTCGGTCAAGAGATTAGTCCTGACCTGCACCGAGGGCCGCTCTAGGCCAAGGACCTCTGCTGCCCTCCTCACCACCATGGCATAAGATGCCCTCTCCTCCGTAGCCACACTAGGTGGAGAGAGCATACCAGTACCTGGAGATGTGTCCAGTCCACTGGCTTCTCCAAGATCCTCATACCAGCCCAACTGTTCACAAGGAACATCTAGCTGTTGTTCTAAAGGGTCCATGGACCCCTCCCAATCCTCACCCATACCTGAAACTTCCTCAAAATGTACAGGCAACGACTTAGAACCTCTGTGCTCCATCTGCGCCGGAGTCGACATCGACTGACGTCGATCCGATTCATTGGATATCAGAGTAGGGTGGGCGCGGAGGCATCGACTTTGGGACCGACGCCAGGGAAGATTACATAGGCACGACTGGCGTTGAACCGGATCCATGAGATCCCACTGGCGCCGGAGCCGTCGGCGTAGTACCTGGTGGGGCCTCCTTCGATCCCGCGGGGCCCGAAGGCTTACTGGAGGGGTCGTCCCGCTCAAATACGTGGCGCATGGCCTCATAAAAGTATTTAATTTGAGCAGAGGCCGCTCTGCCTCCCGGAAATGGGGAGAGGCGCGGAGTCGAACCTGGCTCCGCAGAACCGACCCTTCAGCGTCGATGCTCCTTACCTGCCTCGTCGACGGACGACAGACAAGGTGAAGTCGAAGTCCGTTTGGACTTCTTCTTATGCCTCTTCCTCGAGTGTACCGAGGCCCTCGAGTGTGAAGAGGAGAACTTGGGGCTCCTGGAGCAGTCCCGTGACCTTCTCTTTCTCGAACGGGACCGGGATCTCCGAAGAGTCGCGCTCGACGGTGTCGACTACTGGGCCACCAGCAGCTTCAAAGATCGCTCCCACAAGGCCTTCAGTGCTGAGTCCCAGTAATCCGAGCACGACTTCATGCCGTGGTCGCGCGCGAGACACCACAAGCAGAAGGGATGGGGGTCGGCTACCGACATGGCGCAATGACAGGCGCCACATGCCTGGAACCCTGTACGTCTAGAGGACATCCCTCGACAAAAAGATTTGTCGACAAAATGTCGAAAAAAGCCTGTCAAAAAGAGACAGAGGGGTAGCTCTTCTCCGGATCAGTGCTTAACTGGCGCGGAAAGAAAAGAACTGACGTTTGCGCGCCTGGGTGGTGCCTATATAGGTGACAGCAACATGACAACCAACGCTAATGACGTCGACAAACGTAGCCACGCAAAGGTGCGCTGGGGTACTGTTCCCGCAAAAGTTTCCAGATCCAGTCCGGCGCCTGGAAAATTCAAATGTAAGGAATCTGCAGCTCCAAATCTTTATCAGATATGAACATTAAGTTAATACTTATTGTGGATCAAGCGGCAAGAAGCAGAGAGGAGTTTGAAAAGGGTGGCGCAAGGTCACTGGAAATGAAAATTACTTTAAGTACTATAATGAAGGTCTAGAGTGCGCCGGACAGTCTTAGATGCATGGATAGGGAGTATAAGGCGAAGGCTTGCCTTCAGTTCTCTTACTCACCTTGAGGAGGTCTAACGACAGCAGGTGTGTGTTGCTGGTGATGAGGCATGAAATAATGACCTTCAGGAAGGGAGAGTTAAGTGTGGAACAAAGGAGGCTCTACACTGCCTGCCTAGATGTGAGTGCGGATTAGTGTTTGCATTTTAGAGTCGAAACAAAGGTTGGCTTGGGAGAAAGGATTTAATCCCGTGCAGGAGATGTAGCTGGGTTTAGGCCATCTGAGATTTTTTCTTTATGTGTTTTGGGAGAGTCAGGGATCGCTGAAGAAGCAGAATCCCAAGAACTTGGAATTGGTAACGAGGAGGAAGGAGCATTTTATGGAGATCATTTTTTGATTTTGTGCTGGAGGGTGCCACCCTTGAGAAGTATGAACTGGCTTTTGGTCAGCCAGTGATTAATTTGACCCAGTGGCTGCAAATGGGGCCCAAAGGCAATCTTTTCTGGGGACCTCTTCTCGAGATGAAAAACTTACCAGAGTGAGACTAAGGGGAAGGGAGTGCCTTAAAGTGGCTAAAAAGGCATCAGGTGGAATCAAGACTACACAGCCTTTGCATTCGGCATGCCTGACATTCATCAGTGCTGGCCATGGGCTTCTGTCCAAAGGTTGGACACTCGCACTTATTCTTTTACAAATTAAGCACTGTGGTCAGCCACTGCTGGAGATAGACTGTAGATATCCATATATGGATGATGTTAAGGCAGTGTCTGGGTGTTGCATGTCTGCAGCACAGGGGACTTCAAGATATAAATCTCTAGCCACTTTGTACTAGAGTACAGTGATGTGCTGTTCAGCTAGCATGACCTCTCCAGCCCCAAAGGTTTCACATAAAGCCTGAAGATCTTTGAATAATGAATGGAACCTTTGGGAACACCATGGTTGAGAGAGAGAGTAAAATGCCTTTGTTGACTTAATGGAGAGGCATTGTCTGTTTGCAAGAACAAAGGTGAACCAGCTGAGGGCAGCCTGTGTGATGCTCATGAGGCAGACAGTGTGTCGAGTAGGATATGACCATCACCGTACCCAAGGCTGAGTGATCAGGCCATTTCTGTGCTGCGGCTGAGGCTGCGGCTATAGTCAGTTCAATGGCAGGGCTTGTTGTAGACAATCTATTTGATAGAACAGTCAGAAATGATTCGGATGTGTTAAAGAAATCCAGCTAATGTCGAGTGTGAGCACAACATTAGCACAGTGTGCATCATTCTTTGCAACTGCTGAAGGCTTTAGGGCAAATCTTTGACATTTTCATATGTGAGTCCTGACGAAGAGACACTGTATCACGAGTGTTCTGCCAGGAGTTCAAGGTCCCATAGTTTCTGTACAACAGCCACCACTAATAGCTGATGAACACAACTCAATAATCGGTCATTGGGCACAAGAAAACACCTCTGTAAAAAACAACATTTGGTGGATGTGCGAGTGGGTAAACATGTGAGCTGTTGTTTTGGTGTGTTGCTTGTACAACACCAAAGATGCTACCAGAATGGCGTCTGACCCAACAAGAGCTCAAAAGTTTGCAGGACACTTAAGGACCCTTACCAATACAGATGTTAGAGACCAGAATTGTACTGTCCTTTGCTACAAGATAAATGCATAACTTAAAAGAGGATGCGGTAAGCAAAGTGAAAGCACTGCAATACTCACAGTAATAACCCCCTTCTCCTGCATGCGACCAGGCGTGTCATGTAAGTCAGCAAACTGTACCGCCACCTGGTGGTAGATGGGAAGCAGAAACTCCTCCCGCTCCTTCAGCTTGGCCTCCAGCTCCTTACGGTCTGCCGGGCTGATCTCTGGTGTTCCTGAAATTAGAGAACACTCGCTTGGTAAGCAGGCTGTGTTTACCGAACCTACTGCGGTCACCAGGTGTCATGGATCTCACCTCCAGTCACACAACATTTTTGGCAGGGAAAACTCTGATGTAGTATCTTACTCCAGAAGTTACCATGTCAGGCAGCACTGGGATTCAGGGACTGAGGAATGCAACTTTAAGATGGATGCAGATCGCCCGGCGAAGGTACCTCTGTGGAGAAGCTAGTGCCACGTTGAATTCTTTTATTGTACATATTAACAACGCTGTTACAAGGACGATGACTTAAGCAATCAGTTACCTTCTATTAAATACATACTGCATAAAAACTCCAATTCAAACATCTTTTACTAATCATACCGTTCTTTAGACATGTAATGTATGTGGATATTTAACACCCCATTAATACTTTGGCATAACCATCCTATCATCAACTTTGAAAGTACAATATGTGTCCTTCAACGTATGTCCATTGGTAACTGAGTCCAATAAGAATGATTAGAAAGACGCTGAAACGAATTATAGACGCCGCAAGCCATTAGTACATGCCAGGGGCGCAACTAGACTCAAACTTCGGGAGGGGCTAGCAGGTTACCCAAAGTAGGAGGGGTTAGCATTTCAACATTGGAGCAAATACACGAAAATAGAGTGATAAATTGTGCATTTTAAATATATTGGTCAAGCTCAATATAATTTACAAGAATTTTTTTTAGTGGATTTGACAATGCATTTAGGCTATTGACGGAGATCTTTAAAAAGAGGAATGAGTGGTTTGACAAAAAGCAGCTTCTTCATATTTCAGTAGGAAGCACTCAATAACCAGTTTCCCCAAAGTTATTTCACATACCAGGCAAGTAAAGTGCTTGCTGCGCAGTACCTCGAGGATGAACCCACCTCCCACTGATGCCAGAACCAGGAATTAAAGGTGAATAGAGGAAAATGAACACATGAATCAAGCATCAAGTGGTTTAATGGAAAGATGCCAATGTCCCAAAGTGGTGTTGCTATATCTTATATCAAAATGCATTCTTTTGATGGCCACCAGGAGTCTGAGTGGTGCTACTCTCCATGCACCCCTGACTGAAATATCTTTCCAGATTAGGGTAACTTGGAGTATGTATGTTTACCACCTGCCACCGAATGATGGTATATTGCCAACCACTACATTGTCCACGATCAAACGATGGAGAGTTTGAACCAAGCACAGCACACAGGCAGGATTTTGGGAAGCTAATAGTAATGAAAGCTCAGACTGACCATTAGGTGTTGCTGAGCCTGAGACTAACTATTCCATCATGTGTATCTGTGTCGTTTATACGAACAATCTCTCTACTGAAGACCGGAAGTGTCAATGCCCTTTGGATAAAACAACAGCGAAGGAGTATTGGCCAACTAGATTCATTACTCTTATGTTAATATTAATCAACCTGGGATAGATTTAAAATAATGCCAAATGGGTTCAGATGCATACATAAGCAAACACAATGTATAATACTTGGATAAACATTCACAAGTGTATTTTGGTACCAATAATGTAAGGTCAGTTGGCAATACACCTGTTTCACTTGGTCTTCCTAACATTTCTTAACTGTGGTCTGTTTAGACACTAAATAGGCTGTTGTGATTGGGGGAGGCCCCCACCTGCAGGCTTATATACTTAAAGAACTCTATAGGTTTTGTTTTTCTTTGCAAACTTTTTCCCTGACCACTTATTCAGTGTTTCTGTTCTACAGTCTCCACTGACCCAGCATCACCTGAAGCTCATCAGAGACTTATTAAACCTCTTAATTTTTCTCGGTTGACCTACTTAGTCTAAGGAATTCTGACACTGCAGATTCCCATAATGTAAACTGAATCAGCAATGGCCTATAGCTCTGGCTCATGACCCCAGGTACCAGCCATCATACTATGAACACACAAAGGTCCCACCATTGTAGTGTAATTATATTTTTGCATCAAACCTGCTGTTGTGGTGACAGCAGCAGCAGCAGCAGCATGCATCTTCTACAGCCACTTCAGTTGCAGCAGGCTTAGAGAAATGCCTAATACTGCACAGTATGGGTCATTAAACAACTGTTTCCTATATCACACACCTCAGGAGTTAATGAATCCTATTTTTAATTATTTCAAAGCAAGTGGAATGCTACTTACACCTCTCCCCAAATGCTGAAAGCAAGAAACAGGTGGGAGCAAAGCAGCTTGCACAAGGAGACATTGCCATGTATGCATACAATAACTAACTTTCCAAAACTTTTGTTTCTAATATTTTTGGAAGAAACTGCTTCCGGTCTTTCCATAGGAAATGGCAATCTCACTCACTGAGAAAAGGAAAATGATGTGGTGAGGGGGATCCTTGATCATTCCCTTTTTGAAGACAATCAGCCTTTTGGCTCAGGAAGAACAAGTTCATTACCTTACATTACGCTCTTTCTGGTGGATACTCTATCTAACCTCAGATTCCCCACCTCCTGAAAATTCCCAGGCACCAGACTGGATCCAGAAGATTTTTACAGTATAGCTCCAGCACGCCAGTAGGTGAAGTCATGCAAAACCACGTTGACCTCGTTCCTCCCCAGAAGTGACCATCGGAGCCACATATAAGCACCTACCACACCATGAGCTAATGTCAGTTTTTTCTTGACACTGTCCGCACCCTCGGACGCAGAACCCAACAATCACTTATATGGACCGGTGTGTAGATTTCTAGCTTTGGACCTTTTTAGATAGAGAAAAAGATGATTTCACAGAGCAGGGAGGCGGGATGGCAGGAGCAATCTGTAGTTAGAGTATCCACCAGAAAGAGCATTACAGAAGGTAAATAACGTGTTCTTTTGATGGATACTTCTCTTCGCAGATTACTCACCTTGTGAATAGATACCAAAGCAGTACCTCCCAAAGGCGGTGGGCCTGTGGAATGGTTCAGATAACATCCTGCAGAATCGAACCGGCAAAATGCCCTTCGTTTCAAATCTGGCTGTCGAGGCAATAGTGCTTCGTTAACATGTGCACTGACGCCCTGTTGATATTCAGAATGGCCACTCTGAGTGCCAATGCAGTGGTAGCAGCCTTGGTTCTGGTGGAACTGGCCCTCAGACCTTCCGAAGGCTACCTCTTTGCCAATGCATAGCAGATCTTAATAAAGCAGACTACCCACATTGATAAGGTAATTTTCTGCACCATGTTTCCTTCTTTGTCCCAGAGAACCCCACAAAGAGCCGATTGTCTATCTGATGGTCTTTGATGCAATCGATGTCAAAACTCATTGCTCTTTTTGGTTCCAAATAAAGAAGTCTCTCCTACTCTTTCAAAGACTAGAGTGCAGCAAGAATGCCAGAAGAGTGATGGACTGTCCGACATGAAAAGAAGTCACGACCTTCAGCAAAAAGGCCACTCTAGTCCTCACACCAGTTTGTCTGGAAAAAAGCTGGTGTATGGAGGCAGGACTGACAAAGCCTGAAACGTACTCATGCGAGGAGCAGAAGTTATTGCAACGAGAAAAACAGCCTTCGGAGTCAGAAGAGGTAATGGACAGCTGTGTATTGCTCAAAGTGGGCAAACATGACAAATGTGAGGCCCAAATTAAGATCCAACTGTGGGACCACAAAAGGTTTTAGGGGAAACATATGAGTTAAGCCTTTAAGAAATCTCATCACAACAGGTGACTTAACTAAGGATAGGGCTCCAGCAAATGCAAAAAAGCTGTAAGGAGCAACAAATAATCTTTAACAGTACCCACTGTAAGTCCTTGCTGGGTCAATGACAAAACAGACAACAATACATACGACAGTCTGCCCTGCTATGGCTCCATATTATGGGTGCCAAACCAGGCCACAAATTTGTCCCGGGGCCTGGTGTAGCCAGACTTTTCTGAAGGATGCCTGGCAGCAGGGATGACATCCACGACTATGGCAGGGAGAACAAATGCAGGCAACTGCTGCCGCTCACTCTCCGCGAATGGAGTTATAGATTGCGCAGCCCTAGGTGCAAGACCCTCCCCTGCTACTGCGACAGAAGGCAGGCTGAAGCGGCAGTCGGTTCAGAGGACGGACAGTTGCTCATGCCCATAAGTTCCAAATACCACACTCTCTTGGCTCAATCCGGAACCACTAAGAGGACTTGGACCCGGTTACTCCTGATTTTCTTCAGAACTCAAAGCGGGAGAGACAGGAAGATATACAGGAGTCCTGTACTCCACTCTAGGCTGAGTGTGTCTCCGGGAAAGAGCCTTTTTGGGAACTCCAGCATGCAAAAGTGTTGACATTGTGTGTTCTTGGCAGTGGCAAAGAGATCAAGCCAGGGTTATTCCCATCGCTGGAAGACGCCCTGCGCCACCTCCCACTATAACTGCCATTTGTGATCTGCTATACGTCGCCGACTGAATTAGTCTGCTGTGGAGTTTGAAGAACCCGCCAGGTGGTGCACAACCAGGGAAATGCTCTGAGGAATCAACCAGTTCTCTGGATGAAGAGCTTCAGGGCACAGGACCCGGGACCCCACTCCCCCCTGTTTGTTGCAATACCATTCCAGGTGGTGTTGTCCAGGAGAAACCAAACCAGACTCCCTTTGATGGATGGAGGAAGGCTTTCAAAGCCAAGTGAATTGCCCGCAAATCCATCAGGTTGATGTGGAGTCCAAGTTCTGCCAGAGACCAGAGTCCTGTGATCTCCACCTTTCTCAAATTACCTCCCCAATTCAGCAGTGATGCATCCGTCACCACCATCAGCTCTGAGTGGGGTAGGGAGAGGGATCTGCTGCTGGTCCAATTGCAGTTGAGAAGTCACCACTGCAGATCTTTTGCAGTCTTCTGAAACTTGGATAGAATCTGACATGTTCTCTTGGTGCTGGGTCCACTGAGACTTCAGATCCCAATGCAGAGCCAACATATTTCCTTTGGGCCTGGTCGGATAGCAGGATGCAGGAAGCCAACAGTTCAAGAAGCCTTAGAGTCACTCTCACTGAAACCCAGGACCGAGGTTTAAACATCAGGATCATAGCCCGAATGTCTTGGACTTGTTGGTCCAGAGGGAAGGCTCAAAAAGGCACTGTATCCAGGATGCTCGATGGAAGTGAATCTTTGTGAAGGAGTCAGGTGTGATTTTGCCACAGTCATGAAGGGTTCACTGACAAAATATCGCCTCTGGAAAT
The DNA here is from genome assembly GCA_963921515.1 of Calotriton arnoldi. Classification (NCBI taxonomy): domain Eukaryota; kingdom Metazoa; phylum Chordata; class Amphibia; order Caudata; family Salamandridae; genus Calotriton; species Calotriton arnoldi. Next base: position 600,467 of record CAWUFW010011189.1, read on the forward strand.
ATCGCCATACCAAAATATCATCACATAAATATCGTTGTCAAAAATACCGTCATGCTATCTTTATAAGGTAAATGATAAAAATATTGAATTAAAAATATCGTCTTTAATATCATTGTACAAAATATAATTTTATAAAAATATATATACTTATAAATATTAAACATTTGGGTCCTGATTTAGATGTCGGTCGGAAAGCCTCCAACCATCATCCATGGTTTAAACTCCGACCACTGACCGGTAAGAGTTTAGACCGGCCGGTCAATCCGACTGGCTTTAGGCGGGTTCAAGGAGCCCGTCAGCCAGTCAGAAACCAATCATAATCCCTTCCGGATGGCGTTTCCGCCGTTGGGATTATGATGTCGGTTTCTGACAGGCTTTCCAGGTCAGGCTTTCCGACATGGAAAGCCTGTCGGAAAGCGACTTTGGGGGGGCCCTAGCAGGACCCCCTTCTCTCCGCGGCCTACAGTTGTGGGCTGGAGGGGGGGGCACCTATTGTGCCACCCTGTAATCCCTGAACCGTGTGGCAGGCACACTGAGGTGCCTGCCACACGGTGCAGGGATTTACAGTAACTCCAATTTCTCTATGGGAGCTTGTTCTGCGGCTGGTTTCCGACCGCCGCACAAGCTCCCATAGGGAAATGGGAGTTGTGCGGTCGCATCGTAATTGCGGTTTCGGACCGCCGACCCGAGGTCGTCGGTCCAAAATCGCAGAGTTGTCGGTCGGAGGCAACTCCGACCGACATCATAATCAGGCCCTAAATATATTAAAGAGGTAACACTAATATAATACAAATTGAATATATTTAATTGATTTTGAAATAAATAGAACTATTATATTTTCTTATTCAAAAAATTAAAACACATGTATATTAATATTAATAAATATATGTATATATTTAGTTACATATATATAGTACATATTATTAAACTAATATTTTCAATATATTTTAATTTAAAAACGAATTTTAAATGTTCTAATTTAATAAACATATAAATGTATATACATATAATACAATTAAAAAACATACCAATTTAATTACAATTAAAAAAGTAAACAGCATACAAAATTATCAATTTACTAAAAATATTAAATATAAAAAAATAATTATTATTATAAATATTAGATTTTTACATACACAAAAACAATGTAATTTTAAACAAAGTATACTATAACATTCTGTAAATAATACATATACGTTTACCATTCCAATTTATACAACAGTAGGAAAAATGTTGAACTCAGAAAGGGTAAAATGTACTACTCCCACGCCACGCAGTGCAATAGTGTGGACACTGTTTAATTGTGGAGGTGCAAAAGTTTCTATTCCAACTACAGTCAGTACAAAAGTAGGGACATTGTTGGACTCATAAGGGGTAAATTTAACTATTTGCACTGCACACAGTGCTACAGTAGGAAAAGTGTTGGATTGCAGGAGGGTAAAATTTACTATTTTCGCTCCAGTCAGTGAAACAGTAGGGAAAGTGTTGGATTGCGAAGGGGTAAAATGTATTATTCCCACTCCAGTCTATGCAACAGTAGGGAAAGTGTTGGATTGCGGAGGGGTAAAATGTCCTATTCCCACTCCAGACAGTGCAACCCCCTACCCCTATAAAACCTACAACCTGCACCTAAAACGTAAAATTAAAAAAAAATATCAATTACACAATTAATATTAATTTAAAAATAAATATTAATTAAAATTAATTTACTTCCCACCCTATACACCTACAAAACCCATGACCCGGACCTAAAACTTAACTTTAAAAAAAATTATTTACACAATTAATATAAATATTTATCAATTAAGTAATATTCATTAAAAATGAATTAGTAATTAATTATAATTAATTTACTTCCCACCCTATACCCCCATAAAACCCACAACCCACACCTGAAACTTAACTTTAAAAAAAAATTAATTACACAATTAACAAATATTTATCAATTAAGTAATTAATATTAATTAAAAATTAATTATAATTAATTTACTTCCCACCCTATATCCCTACAAAACCCACAACCCGTACCTACAATTTAACGTAAAAAATGTATCACACAATTAACATAACTAATTATTATTATTTAAAAATACATTATTAATTAATCATAATTAATTTACTTCCCACCCTACACCCCTACAAAACCCACACCCTGCACCTACAATTTCACGGGAGGAAAAATAATTACACAATTACCATAATAATCAATTAAACAATTAATATTAATAAACAATTAATTAATAATGAATTACATTTAATTTACTTCCCACCATGTACCCCTATAAATAACACAGCCCGCTATGGTACTAAAAATAACAAACATTTATTAAACAAAATTTAACTACTAAAAATGTAACAACTATATTTAAAAACAAACAATAATTATACAAAACATTTATAACATATACATTTAAAATATATACTAAAATACATAACCATAATTTTAAAACAGTATTATAAACAACTAGATTTTTTGTAAACAATATTAATGATTTTGATATTTGCTAAATCGAAATTACTTACCTAAAAAACGATATTCTTGACAACGATATACTTACAGACGATATTCCTATGTCATGATATTATAGACACAATATTTTGGTATGACAATATTTTGGTATCGATATTTTGTCTGAATACCATGATAATGAACCCAAATGATGTCAGAAGATTCGGCATCGCCTGAAGGTGGCCCAAGACGGACAGTGGTGAGCCAGTCTTCAACACCCAGTTGTCGAGTTAGGGGAAGACTGATGTGACTGACATTGAAAGATATGCTACGACCACTGCCATCACTTTCGTGAACACCCGAGAGGAACTGGTGAGGTTGAAGGGGAACATGGCAACTGTAAAAAGGCTCCTGGCCCACCTTTTTTTTTTTTTTTTTTTTTATTGACCATTTTCAAATAAACAATAACATTACATTACAAACAGGCCAGTTCGAGAGGGGCCGCTAAAGGATCTGTTCAATTGCAACATTAGTAGTACATTTTCATAATATCTCACACCATACATGCCACCATGAATATAGAAATCAATATACATTAATCATCTAAATAGTCACCTATCCCGCGAAATATAATACATGATTAACAGTGCTGCACATTGCTCCCAGTAAGAAGGTATAAATTACACTTACGCATCCCATATCCCTTCTCCATTGTCTCCCATGTGGGGTGGTTCCAGGTCTAACATGACAGAACAGGTAATGGGGTACAGTAAACAGGCGCGAGGTGGGAGTACCCTAGCTCCTGGCCCACCTTGAACCGAAGGAAACTGCATGTGGGCCTGCAGGCCTGGAACATGGAAATAGGTGTCCTGCAGATACAATGCTACCATCCAGTTTCCTGGATCAGATCCAGGGCAGATAGAACATGTGCCACTGTGAGCAACTTGAATCTGTCCTTCGGCGAGAAGATGTTAAGTGGTTAATGATCTAAAATAGGATGAAGGCCTCCATCCTTTTTATGCACTAGGAAATACTGGTAGTAACAACCAGCTCCTATTTCCGGGGCTGAGACCCTCTCTATTGCTTCTCTGGCCAAAAAAGCCTGTACCTCATGCAGCAAAATGGGCAGGTGCTCCTCCAAAAGCTGCTCCGATATGGCAGAAGATGGGGAGGGTCGGAATAGCCCCGTTGCTCTATCTGCAGGACCCACCTGTCAGATGTTATGTTCTGCCACCCCTGAAGGAAATAACAGACCCTGCCTCCCACAGGGCAGCCGTGTGCCACTACGGGCAAACATAATGGGTTGGAGGGAGATGCAGAAGGGATGGGAGACTGAAGTCTGGACATTGTCTGCTGGATCCCCCGAAAGGACCAAGGTGTCTGCTGCTGGAGATGGGCCTTGGCATTACCTATATGCCAAACCCCTAGTGAGGCCTCGAAACGGCCGAAACTGTTCAGCTCACGGGTGTAGAGAGGCCCAAAGAGCGTGCTGTGGCTCTGCTTTCTTTGAAATGCTCTAGTGTGGAATTGGCCTTCTCACTAAGCAGGCAAGATCTGTCAAAAGGCTTATCATCCATAAGTGATGCTTGAATGTCATCACAGAAGACCATGGATCTCATCCATGCGAAACACCACAGCACCAGGCTAGTCCTGACCTGCGGTAAAGTTTGCTGTGTCCTGACTATCCTGAATAATTTGCGCAAGAATGGCATGAAATTTCTCTGAGATTACTGGCAAGATCTTTGCGACCTTGTCCCATAATGCAAGGGAATACCTACCCAGAAAACAGCTGGCACTGTCTAACCGAAATGCTAGGCTGGCTGGGGAAAACATTTTTTCCCAAATGCCTCAATTCTTTTTGGGCGGGGGAGTCACAGGAAATGCTTTGGAATTAATCTTGCTGGATGATGCCTGAACTACCAGGCTCTCAGGTGTAGGGTGAGGTGTGAGGAAAGCAGGATCATCTGGAGCAGGCCTGTGGGGTTGGGCTCCCTGCCTATTCACAGTTGAGCAAGAGCAAAGCTTAGTCCATATACCCATGAGAGAGTCAGTGAGAGCTTTGTTGAATTGTAACAAGGGCTAGAACAAAGCCTGCCAAGTTGAAAAACGTTCATGAGGACGCTGGATTGCACTTCAATAGTAGGTAACCTTCTTTCGGTGTGAAAATGTTGGGAGATAGTTCTGGATCCAGGCATGAAGGCATGGAAAGAAAGGAACTGATGTCAGTGCACAGGAATGGCGCTTATATGTAGCTCCGATTGCCACGTCTAGGGCAGAACGAGCCACGCGATGACACCTGCTGACGTGCGGGGACTGTGCTGCAAACATTTTCCAGATCCAGTCTGGCGTCTGGGGATTTTCACAAGGTGAGGAATTTGTGGTTAGAAGTATCCACAGAAAAGTCAGGTTCCAGCTGCTCATGTAAATGCACCGACTGAAACTGCAATTTTTACAGAGTAAAACAAACAGAAGTTTGACTTCTGCCATCCAGTAGTGACATTAGGGAAGTAGGTTAGCTTTCGGAGCTCAGTCACGGCCAATGGGCCTCACAGAGAACCTCCACCCCAGCCAATTCAGGGCAGTTTCATAATTGAGATGTCCTTTTCTTCAGAATCTTTGTCCCAGTAACACAAATGACTACAGGCATTTAATTTACTCAGCTAATATGTATGGAATAAAACTGCTGGGTCCTACATCACGCACCGCTGTATGACCAGACAAGCAGAGCAGACAGGCTCAGCCATGATTCAGGGGAGATTAGCAAATGTGTCAATGTCCATTTTCTGCCTAATTTCAAAGGCGCGCCAGCAAAGATTGCTGACTTCTGAAACCTGTTTATGTGAACTGGAGCCGGAAAGAGTGAACTGACGGCAGATCACAAGTGATTATCCCACTATTGATTGTGTGCCAGGAGTGTTTCAGAATCAGCATAGTATTACAAGCAGCAGCTCAATCCAATGGGACCTCTGTACAAAAAACAACCACAACACTATTTCAAGTTATTTTATGACTTCACATCCGTGCCTGTGAGAGCCTACGTGCCCTTAAAACATCCACATTGCGAGTTTAGACATCAATTAGTGAAATATTGTTTATATGATTTCTGCCCAGTGATGGATGGAACGGAATTGCAGGTTGTACAGAGAGAAGCTGAGGGACCAGGAGGTGTCTTATACAGATGCCAGTTGTAGGGGCCTTGAGAGGACTCAGTAAACAGAGGGATGGATGGAATGTTTGATTTACTCTCAGCCTCTGGCAATTGCTCGGCCCCATTCCAGTCCATTGTTTTTCACCCACCGTGCCACCTCAGTTTGGACCCAGCCACATGCAAATCAGTCTAGATCCTGCTCCAATGAGAACAGTCCAACCTGAACAGCCAGGCCAAGTCCTGTCTGAACTAGAACGCAAGATACCTACCTGGGACTAGTTTTGCATGGGTCAGGGCTCATCAGCCAGGTTTGGCTTGGTTCCAGTGGTTTATGAGCACGGGACCCACATCTGGGCATAAACATTGAACTTAGGGCGTCAACTGCAACAACAAGGTGATGGATGGAATACTTTAATTAATCTAAGCCACTGTCAATCGCTCAGGTCGCATTCCAGTCCTCACATCACTCTTTATGCCAACTATGTGGACTTTTGCAGAGACCGTCCTGGCTTGGATAGGCGACGGCTGTATGCCAGAGTGTCGCCATGTTTGCTTTGGGTTGCATCTTGACATTTCTGCGCCCCTGCACAGGTGCCTGCACCCTTTGTGCGTATGGAAGTGATGTGGTGGATAAACGGCGATGCTTTGGAGACTTTGGTGGCACAGGCTATCCACAGTGTGCCAGTGTGGATGTTTTTCGTGCTATGATTCTGCTCAGCATTACTCCTTCAGCATCTTCTTCGACGTTCAGTCAGCCTCAGTTTTTCCTTCTACCTCCCTAATTACCCCTACTATTCCTCAAAAATCGACAGGCGCTTGTGAAGTTGTTGAATCCCCACTGGAGCTAGGGCTGGTTTCTGATGCACCAAGGCCTCTTATTTTGCTCTTGTGCGATTGGAAGAACTTCACGGAGCCGTGAAGTAAGTCCTGGCAAGAAAGTGAATCCATGATAGCTGGCAAATGAAACCGGGTGTGCTACTGATAGGTCTCACGGTTGAGTATAATAATATATATATATATGCGTACAGCTTTTCTACTGCAATAGCTTATGTTCTTACGTGCATGACGTTGCTATTCATGTGCTTCGATTTCTTTTTGAAGATGTTCTTATTTGTTCACTCACACATTCCAAAGATTATAAGAGTGAACACTGTTTTAAGTGATGAATTTCTTTCAATTTGTCTGAAAAATCATCATTGGCATCATATTTGTCAATCGATATATTGCATTTAGGTCTCATATTTCTCATTACCACTGTAAATTGATGAATTTAAACATACAATATTAAGTACAAATTTAAAAACAGAAATGCTTCACGCATTTCGTGTGACATATCATTACAAGGTTATATATATAATATATGTTGGGCTGCGCCGCCCGGTAGAATATGTAAAGATCCCATCTGCTGCGGCCACTTTTGCCTCACGCAGCAAGATACAATCTAAGGCCTACAGACAGTTTTGGCAAAACCCTGAGTAGGTGACATTTAGGATCTCTGTTAAGGCTGCTTGGGAGCTGATTAATGTAAGCTCAAATAAATTGATAATTCTGTTAATCTAACTCTTCCTTGAATAATTGGTCCAGGACCACTGTTTCTTTATAATAGCTCACAGTGGACTGTCATGTCCTAGAGAGAGCAAGGGCCTTACTGAGAAACGGGTCCAGCCCAGCACTGTACAGTTCCAGAGACTTACGCAAGTCCCATGACTATGATATACTTATTGGGTTTACGTTGCAATCATCCTGCATTACACTTTTATAGACCTACAGAATTACATATTTTTTATTGGGTCAGATATTTAGGTTTCAATGTACAATGACTGCCAAGGATGTGAGATGGGTATTGGTAACAACAGCATATACTGAATGCGGTTTTGAGAGTTACATATTTCATATTAATGTATTGTACAGTAAAAAAAAAAAATCATCATACTATACACGTGTTAGTGTTGCCCTATCTTTCTTCTTCGACTCTGCTGCAATTCTCTCTTTTACTCTGGGTCACAGTCTGATGATGAAAAAGCAGGTCCAAAGAACATGATTGAGGGAACCGGTAAGCATGGGCACAAATTAAGCACTGTCCCGAGTTACATTATTCAGATCTTCTGAGGCCCCCGACAAGGCATTTGCCCGCTGTCTGACGACCTTCAAGACCTCCCCTCCCTCCCAGTGCTGCTCCCCCGTGTCCTCGGCGCTTGACTTCGCCCTCGGAAGTTGCCTCCTCTCAGACGGCGCTATCGGTTTTAGAAAAGGCTCTAGGCCTCTCTGCCAGCCCCGCTGTACCCATCTCATCTGACTCCACAGGTTATTCGATTTATCTCTCTGCTCAGGAAGCCAAGGGGTTGTCAACCAGTGCCAGGGGGAGCTACAGCGTGCAGGTCACATGTCAACTTAATTCAAGGCCCGTCGCTCCGTGCTCCCTCTGCGGGAAGGGCTGGAAGGGAGGCGGCGCGACAGGTGCTCGGGGCTCGGATAGAAACCCATTCAGGCCCGTTACACCAGCCCTCCCCCCGGGCGCAGAAACGGGACATTATCCCCCACTTTGGAAACGACATGCCAGGACGCTGTGGAGTCCCCAGCCGCACGTGCCCGGGAGTGGCGCGAGGGAAGGCACGGCAGCCATTCAGGGGGTTAAGAGAGGCAGTGAACTCCCAGTTAATGAGCGCGAATGCAGCCGGCAGTGCAAGATAAATGGCGCTCTCGCCGCTTCTGCCGGTGTCAGCATGTAGCGCGGCCCCGCGGCTTGTTTGTGGCAAATGGAGTGCGCGAAATATCAAAGGGCGCTGATCCGGAAGAAGCACCGACTTTGACAAATTTTAAATTGACCAGAAAGAGAGAAGAAGAGGGGAAAAAACCCGCAAAAATTATGCAACGCGCTGCGTGGGTCCTGCAATCTCATCCCTTCCCCGCCACGTCCCAGGATTAGGGGGCCACACGACAGAAATATGGTATAATCGGGCAGTGTGTTTTGAGCAATTACAAGCCATCTGAGTGTGATACTTATCGAAGGCGGCTGTGCTGAAAAGCCCTCGTGTGTGTGTGTGTGTGTATTTGTGCTGCGGCGGGACTTCCTGGGCTGCGGCAAAGGGCTTATTTAATAGCTGACTGTATAATTACCGCCATCGTAGACAAAAAACACTCCACACCACGAAGGACAGGCAAACATCATGCGTGCGCTAATGTACATGCACGAGGCATTGTGTGGTATACCGCACGAGCGCCTCTCTGCGTATATGTGTGTGACTGCGCGTATATTTTGCGTCTGGATGTGCATGTGGCAGTGCAGGTCTGTATTTCTGACTGGCTACGTATGTTAACGAATGTAAGGGCCTGATTTACTGTCCAGTGGGAGTTTAACAGAAAATGCTCACATGTGGGAGGCAAGTGGTAAATATTGCAGTGGTAGGATGACTTCTACCACAGGGATAAAATGGCGGGGGAAATGAAACTGGTGGATTTTCCACTGGGGTTATCTCTTCCTCTACCAACAAGATGATTTACTATTTTCATACAACTCAACGCAGTCATTATGTCTGTGTGTCATTCTATGATCTTGTAGTTTGAATGTGCATGGTCTGTAACAGTCTGTGCACGTGTTTGCTTGTCTATGTATTACTTGGTATAGCTGTGCCGCATGTACCTTGATGGGTTTGTAGGGACACCGCTGTGTTTTTTTTTAATTGTGAGATTGAATTTGTTTCTGTATGTGTAAGTGCGTGTACGTGTCTTGTCAGTGAGTTTGGGCTTTCTTGTGTCAGATGGTGTATTTGTGTGTCTTTAAGTACCTATTTGAGTCTGTATGTATTAGTGACAATATGTTTAAGCACACAAGAACATACTGTTTCTGCCACTCTGACATTTCCTGGTCAGCTGCGTGTTACAGAGATTGCTTACAAAGTTGGATGGACTACCATGACCCAACAGTCCCCCATTTACTCATTCTAGTCGGGCACTCCTGCAGTCCGGGGCTAGTTTCATCATTTTTGCTGGGGCTGATTTTGATGTTCAGTCCGGCCTTGTGACATGCGTATGTGTGTGAATATGCATCCCTGTGTGTCTCCATGAGCGTGTGTATAAGCTGAGCGAGACAGAGGGCTCCAGTGTTGGGCCTCTGGTTTTGTACTGCATTGTATACGGGGTCGGGCTCTGACCAGCAAGGAGGATGAGTCTGTAACGCTGGCTTTAAGTCACTCCTGAAGGCCCTCTACAAGGGTCTTCAAGAGTGCTGGTCAGTCTGGACAGGGACGCTTCGAACGATCCGCTGTCATAAAGATCAGCATTTTGAATTAATGTAGGAGAAGCCAGCCATGAATAATGCCTTTGCCATCTTCTCCTATTCATTTATTTTATGCAAGAGACATTTATCTTTCCACGTCTCACTCTCATTCATATACTAGGTCTAGCGTTTGCCATGACCTATTGATTTTACTAAAATTATATATATAGTATACTTACCTATAGGGGCTTTCAGTCATCCCTCTTCATCCATTGATCTGCTGTCATGTCATTCACATTTTTCTCAATCTCACACACTATTGTACGTTTGGTAATACGAGAAAGGAGCACTTTATAGGGTAAGGACGAGAGCCCTCACTCACCTGAAGGTGACATGCTTGATCACTGGGTTCCCTCCTCACACAAGGACCGCAAAGTACCTTGTGTGGGTTACAGCTCCCGAGCGTCAAAGCGGGACCAGTGGAGGTGTTTTGATGAGCGAAATGATGATGTTGATGAGTGAGGGCCAGATGCAAAAGGACCTACAGTGTCAATAAAACTATCACCTGGTGGCGAAAAAACTTTTATTTGGTGCCCCCATTGGATAGGGTTAAAAGGGTGCGAGGACAGAGGGTAAAAACTACACTATCTCAGTCGGTCAACATGTTTCTGCCCTTCAATGACTATCTAAAGTTCGCGGGCATTCATCAGGACCAGAGAAAACTGTCACTCTGCTTATAGAGAGAAAAAAAAAATACCAGCCATACATTTGACTTGGTAGATTACTGGGTGGGCTACTACTATCCTCAGTGTCCACCTATGATGCTGGAAAATAAATAAACAAACAGCAATTACTCACAGTTTGATTAGACAAAACAAAACACCCCTTCAAACATGTCATGTTCTAAGTTAGACAAACTAAGGGGTGTACAGTTGCAAAAAAGGTGTCCGTCACCATAAACCACACTCGTGTCAGGGTAGTGTAAAAAGGAAACATGTGAGTAATCTTACCCGGAGTATATGTATACATTTCACTCTCAGGCATCAGAACCCATCAATGCAACAGAGCTAAGTTTGTTTAAAAACAGAAACAGCAGTCATAAGATTAGGTTGTTAACCATCAGTGTTGCATGTTTATCCTTATTTTTCAAATATAATTCCTTGTTCTAAAGAGATTAAAGTGTATTTTGAATTGTTTAAAGTCCACATTCAATCTGTGCTAGAAGCACAGTATATCCGAATTTTATGAACGTATCGTGCCAATGTGCATTTCTCATGTACTCTATAGATCAATTTACAACAGTCGATTGCACCAGACTCAATGATCCAATCTAGTTTCCAATAATAATAGTCTGTTCTCGTGTGTTTCCGATATGGCATAAGGGAAACCGCAGAGACCACACAAGAGGAACTTCAAGTTATGCTGAATACCCTATCTACAAGCACACAACCAGAATATCACATCCAAACTTAATTAGCTCAATAAGTGCGGGGCCAGTCGACATCCTCATTTCAGGCTATTACTTACATACTGTGCCAATCTATCAGCCAAAGCATCGCTCACCCAGCTTCGCTTTATACCGCATGTAGCGAGAAATCTCCTCCCTGTTAGTAAAGCACATACCTGTGCTCTTTCAAGGCGAGTTGAGAAAAGGACTGGCGAGTGGCAGTAGTGCCCTAGCGGGGTTAACTTGAATGGGGCCTGCTCGTATTGACCTGTTAGTGCTACGGGAGGTAACTTGAATGGGGCTTACTCGTGTTGAGCCTGAAGTGATATGGTTCATGGGAATTGTAGTCCCCGTCAAAGTTAGAGAATCGATGTTAGATGCTCAACTCTCATTCAGGTTTCCAAAGAGTGGGTCTATATTCTGCATTGTCTCTATATGGAAAAACAGAGAGGAAAAAGAAGAAGTCTGTAGAGCAATGGGGTGTATAATCATCATTCTTTCCAATTAAATTTTCATCGGGTCGGATGGTTTTTAATTGAAAAGAAAAAGAAAATAGATGTATTCAATGCACAGCCCACTATGTCTCAATGTATTATGCATCAAGTCTGTAAAGCAATATAGTATGGGGTATGTAATCATCATCCTTCCCAATTACTTATTATATTTTCATCGGGTCGGATGGTCCTAAGTTTAAAAGAGTGAAAGAATGGAGCAATTAATATACATAGCATTAATAGTTCTACGTTCTTCATAGAGAGTTTCATAGTCAATATATTCCATTGTGTAGGACGATGTCGGGTATAAAGGAGTGGACGAATGGATTATGCGCAACATCAATAGTTCTTCTCTCCTCCTCTTAGTAAGTTTGTGTATGTTTACCAATAATCAATCATGGGTGCTCTTCCTGTATTATCAGAGCTGTTAGTAGTCCACTTGTAAGGTACTAAGTATTCGTGGCAACTATGTGTTATCTTGTGTTAGTCTTCTGTTGTCAAATTTCTATAGTTGTCATCAATTACAGCTGTTCTTATTATGTAAAACAACTTATTGATCGTCTTATTAGGCACTAGATCTTGGTGTTCGGACGGTTCACAAAGTAGGGTTTGCAGGTCATTACAATATATCCATCAGAGAGAAGACCAAGGTATGTCGCTGTGCACACTATTACCAAGTATTCATCACAGGGACGACCAGGGTATGTCATCGTTTAAACCTCTTAGATGACTCTTAAGTCTAAAAATGCAACGTTTTCCCTGCGAAAAAGCACAACTATTTGTATGGTGTAATTGGGTTTATCTAGCACAATCCACTTGATATTATTCTCCGTATGGCCTTTTTGCAGAAAGTGTCTGGTCAGTTTAGTGTTGTTTCTTTTTGCACCTAATAGTGCTATTGTGTTCCACTATTCTGGTTCTCACTTTGCGGGTAGTCACCCCTACATATAATAGTCCACAAGGACATATAATAAGGTAGATGACACCACATGAGTTACAGTTTGTTTGTGAATCACCCACGGTTTCTTGAGTCCTATGTCAATCTGTGTCGTGGGTTGAGTTAAAACACAGATGGAACACACTGCGCATGGGAAGTGTCCCTCTATATGTGTACCTGCCCATAGTCCCTGTTGTGTTTCATTCTGCTTACTAATGTGTTGTCTTGTGTGGACCAACATATGTCTGATGTTGCTGCTACATTTAAGGGCAAAAATAGTTTTCTCCCTTGATTAATCTCATATATTCAGGATATGCTAGTTCTTGTTGACCACTTTTTTGACTGTGTCTGTAAGATGACTGTATGTGTTGACACATATGTCTGTCTTGGGTTTTGGGCAAGTTTCTAAGAGGACCTTCCTGTTGTTGTTACGGGCCCGTTTAGCTGCTCTGCGAATCAGGTCTTTGGGGTATTATTTCACCGTAAGAATTCTGCTCAAATTTGCAGTGTACTGTTTGTATTTTTCCACCTCAGTGCAGTTTCTTCTGAGTCTCAAAAACTGTCCTATGGGGAGATTGTCCAAAAAGGCTCGTGGATGGAAACTTTTATAACAGAGTAACCATTTGCGAGCCATAGGTTTCTGGTAGAGTTCTGTGTAGATACCACCCTCTTAAGGATACAGAAGTAAATCCAAGAATTGAAGTTTGGTTTTACTGAATTCACAAGTGAATCTCAGATTTGTATTTAGATTGTTGAGCAAGGCGGAAAACGCATCCAAAGACAAATGGTCTCCCTCCCAGATGACCAAGATGTCATCAATGTATCTTTTCCACATCTTGAGGTTCATCTGGAAGGGATTATCTGTAGAATAGACGTATGTGGTTTCAAACCAATGTATATACAGATTCACCACTCTTGGAGCACAGGTACTACCCATGGATGTCCCTGTTACTTGCCAGTATAGTTGGTTTTGGAAGGAGAAAAAATTGCCTTTCATGGAGATCGAGATCGAAGTCGGGGTCAGATCCTCTCTAGTTCGTTGTTCCAACAGAAGTTTAACTGTATGTAAAGTTTCATCTTGCGGTATATTCGTGTATAACGCTTCAACATCATATGACACTAAAAAATTTAATTCTGGATCAAACTGAACTATCAAACTGAACAGTTGAGAATAAGGATGTGTTTTGTATCCTGTAAGTATGATTGCATCTCAGTTACTAGTGGTCTCAAGAACTAATCCACGAATTGTGAAAGAGGTTCTAAAAGAGACCCAATGCCAGAAACAATGGGTCTACCCGGTGCAGGTGTTTGTTGATCTTCAGTAAAAACGTAAAAATCTGGAATTCTTGGATGGGTGTTAACAAGGAATTCAGCTTCGCTTTTCGTGAGCCAACCTGATTCTTTGCCTCTGCCCACTAGGGCTATGATTCTTTTTTGCAATCCAGGTGTTGGACCTTTTTGTATAGGTTTGTAATACTTGGTATTGCTCAGTTGTAGCAAGCATTCCTCTTGATAGGTCTTGGTATCTAGGATTACGGTGGCTCCGCCTTTGCCCGCAGGCTTAATGTCAATTTCTTTATCAGATCCTAGTTTTTTAAGGCAGTTCATCTCTTCCTGAGAGGTTAAAGAAAGGTTGTTTGGCATGTTTTTTCATATTCTCAAAGTCTTTAAGCACTGCTTTCTCAAATGTCGCCACCGCTGATGCAATAAGATGTAGGTGGGTTGAAAGTGGACTTATTCTTTAGTCCTGCATTTGGAATGGTATCGATGGTGGTAATCTCTGTTTTGTCAAAAAAGAAGGGTAGTCGTATTAAAAAAAAAAAAAATATCGGCCAGTTCTGTATGTGTTATGAAGTAATCTCCCAAGTGGGTCGGCACAAAGCCCAAACCCTTATTCCGAACTTTGATCTCCAGTGTCGTCAGGGATTATTTGCTTAGATGCATGATCAGGTTGTGTTGCTTGTTGATAGACTCGGATCCCTCGTCAATATCCTTGTTAGGCGTTGTTCCAAGGTCGGAACCCACTGTATATTCGGCCTCCATTGGTCTGTTTGGTTTGCTTGTTCGCCTGTGTTTCCTCTTCTTCGGCCTCTCCTGCACGGCCCTGTCCAAAAAAAGGTTGATATCCTGGGCCTCCAAATGGCCCTTGTAGGAACGGATTCACGGGAAAACCCCAGGGTTGTGGTAGCCACCAAGGTGTCTGTATCCGTGGGGTTGGAAATCCTCCTCGCCCTCTCATAGGTTTCATCCTATTTTTTAAAGAACTGTGTGAGTCACTTGAATTTGAGTAATCAGTGTTTCTCCATTCTTCTAAGTTTGATGTCCATTCATCCGTATTGAATAAATCCGTATTGTGGCGCCATCCTCTAGCCCCTCTCCTGTTATTCTTTTTGGGCGCCTGGGTCTGATAGTCATCTGCAACATATGGGTAAACTTTTCGTAGGAGAATCTCTCTAAATCTTTTTTGAGCTTGTTCGCTTTGTATTTCAACAGATTTTCCCTAGTTTTATTTAGGGTCTTAGTCACTTCTTCTAACTTCTTTTTGAATGTGGTTATTTTCAATGAGCATTTCAATTGGTTTTCTAGTGTTTGGATCCCTACTAGTAGGAGATCCGCGTTTCTTTTGCCGTGTTGAGCAAAAGGATCAACCAATCTCTAGTGCACCTCCAAGATATTAGAGATCAATCTTTCACATTTTTCTTCCACCTACTACAAAATCCAGCTTGGGGCAATGGGTCAGCTACAATGGGTCAGCTACTTCAGCCAGTGGTTAACTTCACTATGAGTGACAAAATTCTGTTCTTTCACAAGGAGCACATCTGAGCAAAAAGCAGTTCCCTTCAGTGCCAAGGGCTACAATAAAATTGTGTTTCTAATATCAATTTTTTTTTTACTTTCAGGCATTTCTTTAGATTAGAGAGGACCCACAGCTTCCCCAGCAATAAAAGTTTACAAAAACCCAAACAAATGGGCTTGTTTATGCCAAAATCTTGCAAACCGAGCCAATTGCCAACGCAAAGCTCTGGTGAACTCGACTCTTCACGCAACAGCAACCGCCAGCACGACTGGGAATGCAAGATCTGCACTTCACACTACAGGTTCGACAGTTTGCGGTGACTGCCAATGCAAATCTCCAGCAACGACGGACCGCGACGCCCGACAGGATCTTCGCAGTACAGCAACAACCGCCTGCGATGCCCAGCCTGCTCTCCACGCCACAGCGACGACCATCAATGACGCTCTTCCTGCTCCTCGTGGCCCCCTGCATAGCTTTCCTATGTGAGAGCTATTGGCTTTGCCAATGTCTTTTAGCCATGTTGTACAGCAACGGGACTACTGTGCGTAGTGTATAAAAGTAATAAAAAGTGTGACCGCGTCATAGCACTTTTTTTCTTATGGCAGTTGGGAGGGTGGGGGGTGGGAGAGGAAGAAGCAACACGTACAACAGGAAGGCAGTTGGTGGGAGGGGTATAAAGCAACACGAAGAATAAATAAAAAAAATACATCAATTAGCAGAAGGACAGCAATCAAGTTGAAAAGCAATCTGTACTTGGTCCATGCTCTAGCCGTAGAAGAGGAGGTGACGCTGCCACACGCTGCCCAATTACAAGGCCACAAATAAGAGTGACAAAGAAGCCAACAAATGGTAAGCAATAGACAGGCTTCAAGCCCCTTGTATACAATACATCTCGTAAACGAAAGCACAAGCGCTGTCGTAGGTAAGACCTACAACCACACTGTGCACAAACATTACAGTTGCAACCACCTGCTTCACGCCACAGCCCTCGCTTCCACACTTAAGCTTTAAAAACCTTTCGAACACGATTGCCTAATTGAGGGAAGTCCTTCCCAGATGGAGTTGCCTCGAGCAGAAGTGCATCTAATGCGGACAATCACAGGCCGAGTTAAGTCAGAATCAGAGTGAGGCTGCTTCCCTCCCAAACCGGCCCTCCAACTGGGGATAGTACTCACAAAACCAGAGAAGTAGGCATAGCAAGAGGAGAAGTAGCAGTAAGGAGAGCTGGATCATAGAAGAGTCGAATGCTTGTGTGGTGGGTTACCCTGAAAAAGCTTTCAAGCGCGAAGAACATGAATTTTCCCTCACACAATTCCAAATGGATTATGGCACTAGTTTGTGGATTTTGTGAACTGTAAAAGCAAAACTGGAGCATAATTTGAAATCATTTTGCCTTTACATATCATGACACAGGGCCCATAATTCTCTTGTACAAAACATAAACAACGAAAATGTACATAGAAATTGCAGAGTTTCAACCTTCTGCAACTTTGAAACATTCTATAGTTTTCATAAGTATGGGTAACATTATGTGCAGGTTTCATTTATACTAATAATATCACTCTTAAAGCAGACACAAACATTTCCCGTGGACACGTGGTTGTATACATGTGGCACGGTGGGAATGGACAGCTATTTTTAGAAAACGAACAAACACTAAGTATGAAATAATAGTGTCTGTCGGGTAAGTGAGTATGGAGGTGACAAGCAGGTAAAGGCATGCTTCTAAAAGGGTAATACCTTATGTGGGTTGGGGGAGTCAATGGAGGAGGAACGTCCATTATTACAGGGCACCCCAATCTAAAGAAATCTACCCACTTACCTCTGCTCAACCCTGGATCATTAACCATAACAATGCCAGAATGTCTCCTTTGCATGACGATATCTGGTTGTTTTTTGTAACCTGCTGTGGCATCCTTCAATAGGTGACCACTTTGTCACTAGCCCTGGCGACAGGAAAGAGATGTGAAATTGGGTCTCAGTGCCCAGTCTGGGAGATGAGACAGTAGACTCTGTACCTCTTGACCTTTGTGCAGGAGACATTATGTCTATGCGACTGAGCCTGACAGACAGGAAAGGAGACTCGAGGCTCAGCTTTGCACAAAATTAGGAGACCCAACAATTTGTTTCCCCAGAGTTGCCTGGCACATAGGACAGAAGTGTAATATTGAGCCTGTAAAGTCAGAAGACTTGGGGCATCATTTAATGTTTGTGGAGCAGGAGTTTCACCATACATTGACAATGCTCCTCCCCAGGCAGACCTGCGGTTCCCGTTCTGTAGTTAGATAGGAGCATGAAGAGAGACAGATGGCTTTACGCTTATAAAGCCTCAGCTACCTTTATCAGCAAAACCTTTTGCTCTGATGACCCTATCAGGGCCCAGTGACGCTGGCGCCACACCTCTTTAGGATGGGAAGAGTGCTACATATTTTAACCACTCTGGACTGAAAACGCACAACAGGCCCGACGTGCAGGGACAAAGAGCCTCTCTGTCGGGCCATTGCTTTTTTTTGTTCTTAAAAGACAAATTCCTGCTTTGGGAGTCGGTTTTCAGAAAACAAAAAAAACTTTGCAGAGTTCAGCAACAAACATTGCGCCCACTAGGCAAAGTTTAGTGCGTTCAGTGGTAAAAAGATTTCCCGTCTGCCTGGCAAGCCATCTGCCGAACTCACCACCATAGCCCAAATGACCCTGTTGGTGTTGCTTATATCTGCCTGACCTGGCAGAGAGGCCAGGCAGTTTGACACTGTTTCCCCTCGTGGCCTGGCAAAGAGGAGCGGAGACTTGACACTGCATCTCCCCTGCCCCGACTAACAAGCATTTGCAATGCAATAGGTCTCACATTTGCAAGAGTTTAAGCTATTGGCATCGTAAATGACAATACTTTTTATGCATCTGTTGCACAAGTTACTAACTTGTGTAATGATATATCTGTAAGAGACAGTAGTTAGTGACAGATTCCTTACCTTAGAATATCCCCAGGCGTCAGGCTGGATCCGGATTTTTTTTTGCGTAGGAGTACCCTTGCGCGTCGGTAGGCGGCGTCGTGCGGCTCCGCGTCCGTTGTCGGCGTCGTGATCGCCGGGATGACGTCGCGGGCAGTACTTAGACGCCGCCCCTGCGCGCTGACGTCAGTTCTGTACACGACTTTCCGCGCCAGGAACGCAGAGCCATGCAAGAAGCTGACATAGGTGTCTGAAAAATACTAGGGCCCTGAAAGGGATGTCCTTAACCCTAGAAATCAGTTCGCAGAACGGGGAGGATGGGTGGGCGGTAAGGAATCTGTCACTAACTACTGTCTCTTACAGATATATCGTTACACAAGTTAGTAACTTGTGCATCTGAAAGAGACATGTTAGTGACAGATTCCTTACCTTAGAATAGATACCCCAACAATACCAACCCCGGTGGTGGGTCTGCGAACAAAGATCAGACAAGGAAGTCCTGGAGGACAGAACGGCCAAAGAAGCCGTCCCTCCGGACCTGACTGTCAAGGCAGTAATGCTTTG
The DNA here is from genome assembly GCA_963921515.1 of Calotriton arnoldi. Lineage (NCBI taxonomy): Eukaryota > Metazoa > Chordata > Amphibia > Caudata > Salamandridae > Calotriton > Calotriton arnoldi. The sequence goes on from CAWUFW010011189.1 coordinate 619,464, forward strand.
TAAACGTGTGCAGCGAGGCCCACGTAGCTGCCTGACAGATAACCTGCAGCGGAACACCGCGGCCCAAAACCGTGGTAGCAGCCGTTGCCCTGGTGGAATGGGCACGCAGCCCAACAGGAGGCTCCTTCTTAGCCAAAGAATAGCAGGCCTTGATGCACAAGGTAACCCAGCGGGAGATGGTTCGTTTGTGCACCGCCCGACCTTTTGGCGCCCACGTAGCCAACAAAGAGCTGGTCATCCACCCGGAAGTGTTTTGTGCGGTCGATATAGAAGGAGAGCGCACGTTTTGGGTCCAGACGGTGGAGCCTCTCTTCCTCTCTGGAAGGATGCGGAGGCGGAAAGAAGGTAGGCAAAGTGATGGTCTGCCCAATGTGGAAGGCAGTAACCACCTTTGGCAAGAAGGACGGACGCGTCCTAAGAACAACCTTGTCTGGATGGACAGACAGAAAGGGAGGTTTGCATGATAGAGCCTGGAGCTCACTCACCCTTCGAGCGGAGGTGATGGCCACCAGAAAGGCTGTCTTCAGAGTCAGAAGACGAAGAGAACAGTTATGGAGAGGCTCAAAGGGAGCGCACATTAAAAAGGTAAGAACCAAGTTCAAGTCCCACTGAGGCATCACAAAGGGAACAGGAGGGAAGAGGTGTGTAATGCCTTTTAAGAACCTGTTAACAACAGGGGACTTGAAAAGGGAGGGCTGATCAGGGAGCCTGAGGAAGGCCGAGATAGCACAAAGATAACCCTTGATGGTACCCAGGGCAGAACCCTGTTGGGCCAGAGAAAGAAGGAACAGAAGGACCTCAGAAAGAGGGGCAGAAAGGGGATTCACAGCCTTTGCTGTGCACCATGCCACAAATTTGTTCCACCTGCAGGCGTATACCACCTTAGAGGAGGGACGCCTGGCTGCCAGAATCACATCACAAACTTCGGGAGGCAAGTCGAAAGGAATCAACTGCCGCCGCTCAATCTCCACGCAAGCAGGTGTAGACTGGACAGGTTCGGGTGGAGGACCGTCCCCTGCTGCTGCGACAGAAGATCCTCCCGAAGAGGCAGACGGATCGGGGGATCTACGCTCATACTGAGTAGCTCGGGATACCAAACTCTTCGAGCCCAGTCCGGAGCCACAAGGATGACTTGGGCCCGGTCGTGCCGAATCTTCTTCAACACTCTGGGTAGAAGTGGTATAGGCAGAAAGGCGTACAACAGACCGCAACTCCACTCGCGACGGAAAGCGTCGCCGAGCGAGTGCCGCCTTGGAAATTCCAACGCGCAGAACTGATGACATTGCGCGTTCTCTTCGGTGGCGAATAGATCTAACCAAGGCTCTCCCCATTTTTGAAAGAGTCCTTGCGCCACTTCCGAGTGAAGACGCCATTCGTGATCCATCATGCACCTGCGGCTGAGTTCGTCCGCCCTGGCGTTCAGGGAACCTGCCAGGTGTTGAACCATCAGGAACATGTCCTGATGTTCCAGCCAAGTCCAGAGGCGCAGAGCCTCCTGACAGAGGGTCCACGACCCCACCCCGCCCTGTTTGTTGCAGTACCACATAGCGGTGGTGTTGTCTGTGAACACCTGCACTACCTTCCCTTTGACAGAGGGAAGGAATGCCTTGAGTGCAAGTCGGATCGCCCGGAGCTCCAGAAGGTTGATATGGAGCCGGGACTCCGCCGGAGACCAGAGGCCTCTGATCTCCGCTCTCTCCCATGTGACCGCCCCATCCCAGAAGGGACGCGTCCGTCACAACTGTGTGCTCTGGCTGGGGAAGGGAGAGGGATCTGCCCATGACCCATTGCCGGTTCGAGAGCCACCACTGCAACTGTTTTGCAGTCCCCACCGAGATCTGGACGTGATCGGACAGGTTGCCCTGGTGCTGCGCCCACTGGAACTTCAGGTCCCACTGCAGAGCCCGCATATGCCATCTGGCATGATCGACCAGCAGGATGCAGGAGGCCATGAGGCCCAGCAGCCTCAGGGTCATCCGTACCGAAACCCAGGATAAAGGCTGAAAGATCGGAATCATAGCCTGAATATCCCGGACTCGCCGTTCGGGAGGATAGGCCCGAAACTGCGTCGTGTCCAGAACTGCTCCGATGAAAAGGAGCTGTGGAAAAGGAACCAGATGCGACTTCGGTACATTGATGGAGAACCCCAGCGAGTGCAGGAGTTCGACCGTAGTCTGGAGGTGGGAGACAACTGCCTGGGACGAGCCCGCCTTCAGCAGCCAGTCGTCGAGGTAGGGGAAGACTGAAACCCCTGTCCGGCGCAGATGAGCTGCGACCACCGCCATCACTTTCGTGAACACCCGAGGGGCACTGGTAAGGCCAAAGGGGAGCAAGGTGAACTGAAAGTGCTCGAGGCCTACCGTGAACCGTAGGTAACGCCGGTGGGCCGGCAGGACGGGGATGTGGAAATAAGCGTCCTGCAAGTCCAACGCTACCAGCCAGTCTCCAGGGTCGAGGGCAGTCAAGACCTGAGCTAGGGTGAGCATCTTGAACTTCTCCTTCCGGAGGAAGCGATTGACGTTCCGGAGGTCCATGATAGGACGCATGTCCTCCTTGTCCTTTTTGGGCACCAGAAAGTAGTGGGAGTAGCAACCACGCCCTACTTCTGGGGTCGGAACATGCTCGATGGCCCTCTTGGCCAAGAGGGCCGTGACTTCCTTCTGTAGAAGCATCAAGTGATCCCCTGACATGCGGTGGAATTGAGGTGGCATGGCTGGGGGGGTGGTCTCGAAGGGGAGGGAGTAGCCCCTTCGGACAATGTCCAAGACCCACCTCTCCGAGGTGATGGGACGCCAGTGGTGAAGGTGATGGCGGACCCTGCCCCCTACTGGCGTGCTGTGCACCTGAAAGGAGGGACTAGGAGGGCTTGGAGGCCGCGGACGGGTTGGAGGTGGTGGCCTGACCCGCACGCTGGTTGCCCGAACCGCCACGGCGGTATCCACGTCCTCGGCCACGCGAAGGCGCTTTCTGCGCGGGCCGTTGGCCGGGCTGTTGACGTGACTGGGGGCCCCTCCCGTGGCCACGAAAGGGGCGAAAAGCAGACGTGAGCGGAGGGCGCACAACAGCAAGGCCCAGGGACTTGGCAGTAGCCCGCGAGTCCTTGAAACGCTCCAGCGCATGGTCTGCCTTTGAACCAAAAAGACCGACTCCATCAAAGGGCATGTCCATGAGTGTATTCTGGACATCCCCGAAAAACCAGTGGTCCTCAGCCAGGCGTGGCGACGCAGCGCCACCGTCGTTGCAAGCGATCTGCCCAGCGAGTCGGCGGTATCAAGGCCACAGCGTATGGTGTATTTAGCCGCATCACGCCCTTCCGCAATGGCGCGGGTAAGCAGTGTCTGGACCTCCTCAGAACACTGCGGCAAAACAGTCGCCACCGAATCCCACAGGGAGTGGGTATATCGGCCCAAGAGGCAAGCGGTGTTGACGGACTGCAAGCCAGCACTGGAGGAAGAGAAAGCCTTCTTCCCAAAGTGGTCCAGGCGCTTGGATTCCCTATCCGGAGGGGCGGTAGGGAAGGCGGTTTGGGAGGCAGAGGCTTGGACAACCAAGCTCTCAGGGGTGGGGTGTTGGGAGAGAACAGGGGGTCGCCCGGAGCAGGGCGATGGCGTCGGGCCACGTTCCTATCCACAGGAGCCCCTGTGGTGGGCTTCGACCAGGCACCCAAAAGAACGTCAGTGAGTGCATCATTGAACGGCAACACAGTCTCCGAAGAGGAGGCCGCCGGCTGAAGCACTTCAGTCAGGAGGTTAGTCCTGACGGCCACAGTAGGCAACTGGAGATTCAAGGCTCCAGCAGCTCTACGCAACACCGTTGCAAAATTAGCCCCCTCCTCCGTAGCCACGGGAGGAGACAGCATGCCAGAGTCAGGGGAGGTGTCCAGACCACTGGCATCCCCAAGTTCCTCACCCCAGTCCGGGTCAAACTCGCACTGTTGTGTGAGAGGGTCCTCAGACCCCTCCCAGCTCTCCTGGTCCTCCTCAGGTTCATAATATGGAGGAGGAGGGACATTAGGGACCCAAGGTCTCATCGGGCGCCGGAACCGGCGTCGGGCGACGTCAGTCCGGCTCCATGTCCGGAGCCGGAGAGAGCCGGGGAACGACGCCGTCCGGAGCCCCGGACGGCGTCAGGAACGGCACCGGGGACGTCGGCGGAGGCGTGGTTAGGTCAACCGGCATCGATGGGTGTTGCGGCACCACCGGAGCCGGGATCGAGGCCGGGGCCGGAGCCGAGGCCGGGATGAAGGCTGGTGGGACAGGCGACGCCGGGACCGGAGTCGACGGCGACGCCGGAGCAACCCCATCAGGGTCCGCGGGGCCCGAAGGCGCACCGGAGGGACCTTGAGGCCCGAAGAGGCGGGCCATGGCCGACAGGAACTCCTGTACTTGGGCCGGAGCCGCCCCGAACCCGGGAAGGACGGGTAATGCGGGGGTGACTCGACAGGCACGTCCGGGGCCGCGGGGCGGGAACGGTGCCGACAGGGGCCTCAGCCGAGTCGCGAGACCGGCGAGGCGAAGTCTTAGAGCGATGACGCCGCTTAGACTTCTTGTGCTTCGACTTACCGGAGGAGCGCGAAGACTTGGATTCCGACGAACGATGGGGGCTCCGCGACCGGCCCCTCGACCTCTCCCGTGACCGGGGCTTGGTGCGGCGCGGAGCCGACTGCCGGACCTCGAGCAGCTTTCGAGACCGCACTCGCAAAGCCTTCGGATGAAGTTTCCGGCAGTCAGGGCACGACTTCGTGTCGTGGTCTCGGCCGAGACAGAAGAGACACTCGAGGTGCGGGTCCGTGATGGACATCATACGGGCACAGACCTCGCAGGGCTTAAAGCCGGGCATCCCTACGACACCTTAGGAGTCGTGAAGACTCATAGAAGAAAACAGTGAAAAATTCACAAAAAAGGTAGTCAAAAAGTGACTAGGGCACTGCTCTTCCCGGATCTGCGCTTACTGGCGCGGAAAAAGAAGAACTGACGTCAGCGCGCAGGGGCGGCGTCTAAGTACTGCCCGCGACGTCATCCCGGCGATCACGACGCCGACGACGGACGAGGAGCCGCACGACGCCGCCTACCGACGCGCAAGGGTACTGCTACGCAAAAACTTTTCCGGATCCAGCCTGACGCCTGGGGATATTCTAAGGTAAGGAATCTGTCACTAACGTGTCTCTTTCAGATTTGATAATTAACACATAAATAAAAGGCATTTTCATTTACAATGCCAATAGCTCAAACTCTTGTAAATGCGATAGCTATTTCATTTCAAAGAAGCGGCCGCCACTGTCCCGGGCTGCTTGGAAAGTGAAAGCACGCATGGCGCGCTGGATGTTGCAGGAAAGCATGTCGTGCCTGCAGTAGGAGAAACTCGTTAAAGAAAATAGTGCTTACAGACTAAATAAGACATACTGTGTAACAACAGAAGTAAAAGGGCCAGTCCTCATATGGGAGGTTACGAAAGAAGACAAGGTGATACCAAGGAGGGACTAACAAGTCTATTAACGAATCAGAAGCAAGCATTTACAAAGGACAATGACACAAGTCAATGAAAAATATGGGCGGAGAGTGGGCGGGGCTTCAAGCCCATACTCGAATACAGCATGCCTTGCAGAGCAGCGCATGCGCTGCCCTGGCTCAACCTAAAAATCAGTGAAGGAGGCTTGACACTGTTCATTCCATGCACAATACTTGGCTTTGTGTCACCTGCAGTGCAACGTGGCAACTACTGCAACAGAGGCTGAATCTAAGCCCACATTCTCGAAAATAAAATAAAAATGCTGACAGCAGTAGAGAAGGCACATACCCAATCGCTCCGCCAAGTGGATGTAGACAGGATCCACCCGCCGCATAGTTTTCACCAGATCTTTTCTTCGGAATTTGATCTCCACTGTGCCTTCCGCTTCCAGGACGCCGCCCCTAAAGACAAGAAAAGAAGAACAATATTTACTTTTTAGTTTGTACATTTTGGTGTAGCACTGAGGCCAAGTTTAAACTATTGCATTAGTACAGAGAGGGGCATAGAGCAGGAAGTTGAATCCCATTTCTGTACAAAAGTGCTTACACTGCAGAGCATTGGGTTGCAGTACACATTTGTAAGGGCATGCCTCGCTGATCTTGTTTTATACAAATTAACATTTTTCTTCTCTTGGGGAAAATATACACTGATTGGCAACTTGCAGCTGTTCTCTAATGTCACCATTTATCATTGTTGGTTTACATGCCAATTTATGCAGCAGCCAGCACATGATGTGATTATCATGCTGTTCTCTGGCTGGTTAAGGTTCCTGTTATGATGTGCAGGAGCACACTATAGACTTGTGCTGTTTTAAGCAAGCTCACCCCTGTGGACCCCCAGTACTTTGTGCCACTATCTATTCCCCCTTCCCAGCACTTATGTCTCTGTACTTTTCCCCATCACTGATGGCATTATCCGAAGGCTTTTGCACCATCCCAGTATCTCTTGTCCTCTTATGTTAGGGTGACCAGGCACCCCAAATTTACTGGTACTTTCCTGGGTTTTTAGCATGTCTTGGCAACTTCCAGTACATTTTGCACATGTCCCGGTTTAAAGAGAAGGTCTTTAACCCAGGATAAAGCTGCTTACCAATCCTGTTTCAGTGCAGGATTGGTTAGCAGCCCTGATCAGAAAGCAATTTAATTCACCAAGATAATACCGTATAATACTTAGTGTCTCACTTTCTGTGTTTTGTGTGTTCGTTAGCGTGTCAGGTAAGTCATTGTGTGCCCTTCAGTCGATGCACACTTGTAATCTTACTTCTATGTTTGTGTAAAGTCCTGTTTTTTTATCTTAGCTCCAACACTGGTGCTCATGCCCCTGCAGCTCTTTCCCCCCCAACAGCCCAACCACTTCACAGTTTCCGCCCAGGGCACAGTCTATTGTAGCACCTACAGCACATCCTCCGTGCCCAACCCCTACCCCAGTGCTACAGTGGGCTTAGTTCTATCTGCCCTCTTTCGCTAGTGTGTCAACTGCTCCATCCGCATCATAATGGTCAGTCCTTACAACGTTACCCTCATCTGTGACACACCTTTTACTTACCTCTCATTTGTGGCCTGTTTCTCCACCTCCCCATTCTGGTGACCGGTTTCCATCCCTACACCTCGTATTGACTCCATGTTCCTTTTCTGGTTGGTGCCCTGTCATTTCTCTCTTCCTCCCGCCCTCTGTTCTTGTCCCATCCCTTATCTGCCCATGTCAAGGTGCTTGGTTTAGAGCTTCTCTTTCTGCACCTTGTCACCATGGTAGTTGGTTCACATGTTCCTTCTCCCTCGATCACCTTTCCATGTTCCATCTGCCCCAGCCCATCATGACGGGCAGACCCATCTCACCTTTACGCTAACCCCTGTCTGTGTCCTAACTCTTCCTGTCTCTACCTTGTCGCTCGGTGGCAATGGTATTTGGTCACCTGTTCCTACCCTCTCCTGCTACTTGTCATTTACACAGTTTGTATGGTTCCTTAGTGCCCTGACCCCTCATTCTCACACCCAAACCCAGGGCTCATGAGGTATAATATAAAACTTCTAATGCTAGAGTGGGGCAAATAGCAGGTTGTTAATTGTCTGCTATGCATAAAAACTGCAGTGTTTATCCAAATATTGTGCAGTTGTTACAGAGTTGGTGTTAATGAAAGACAAAGAGAAATAATTTAAAGAGTGTATTGCAGGTTACCCATTGTTGCTATTAGGGTTTGTAGTGCCCAGTCTAAGGACCAGGATTTGGGGCTGATGGTGTAAACTGGGTGCAGATTTCTTGACTTCGGAAAGAGATCACACTATGTCACCCGAACGGAGTTTCAGCATAAGGGAATAGGAGGCAGAATCTAGCTGTATCGCATGGGGCCTTGTTGGTGATAAGCATCTTGTGATTGGCAACTGAGATATTTCTGGATGGAGTGCAGCAGCAAGTATATTTGTTAAGTATTTGGTCTGTCTTTAAGGTAAGAATCAACAGATTGCTTTTTAGCGCACAACCTCATGTCTGCGCTGGGATGTGGCTGTCAACCCAGTGATGTGTATGTCTTGCATGGCAAAATGTATTACATCTCGGTGAATGAAAGTATAATGGGGTGTGCAAACAGGGACAATGTTATAGTAATCATATTTGCTCCTTGTTGGAGCACCGATCAAACCTTGTTTCATGTGGAAGAGAAGGTGGGAGGGAAGCAGTGGCGGCTGGCATTTATGGAGTGTGAGGGGTGGGCAAATGGGTGAATGCAAATACAAAAAAAATGTAAATTAAAACTTACCTGAATCCAGACGATATGACGTCCTCCTCGCTCCGGACCTCTTCTCCTGAGACCGCAGTGTGGGCCCCAGCAAACTCCTTGGACCGATCCTGGCATTGCTCACATGCTGTTAACCAGCATGGGAGCAGCGCCTTGATTGGAGGGAGTGGCCTGTCTCGGCGCTTCCCAGCGCACTGGAGGCCTGCACTTGCTCTCAACCCAGCTGTCTTAGAGGTTTAAAGCATGCATGTCTGGCTGTCCGCTGCAACACGGCCGGCCAAAGAGACATGTTCACTTTAAACATTGCGCAGGCAGCCCTCTGCCCACAACTACTCCCTGCTGCTACTCAGCAGGCCCGCCCCGTCCTGACACTCAGTTCAGGACGGGATGATGAAAAATAAAATGGTAATAAATTACCATTTTATTTTTCATCTCTGTGGCTTTGGGGGGCATTTAAGTGGGGTGACGCTCATCCGCTCCAATGGAGGAGCCGCCCCTGCAGAGAAGCTCTTCTATTCAGCACCTGGTATCTTGCTGCTGTGGAGTGGTTGGTTTACAAATGCATATGAGAGGTTTAAACTACTCTCACAAGGGAGATTAGTGTCTGGAATCCGAGAGGGTGTGAGGTCAGTCTTGAAGGAGTCTAGCATTCATCATCATCATTAGTGAATCGTATGTTGGTCTTAACCTACAGATGTCATCCAACAGAATGACGAAGAAGGGTGGATAGGAAATTAATACTGGAGTATCGGCGGCACATTGGTGATAGGAGATGTTGAATTTTAAGCCAACAGTATGGTTTAATGAGCAGAATACTGACTGACTGACTGAGATATTTATAGAGCGCACTAATGCCGAAGCGTCTTGGCGCTGAGGTAATAGCAGTCCAACCTGAATAACAGACCTAGATCTTAGAAAAGAGCCGTGTTTTGATCATCTTTCTAAAAAGAGTCCTGCTACTCTGCAGTCTCAAATGTGTTGGAAGTGAATTCCACAGTTTGGCCGCTAGGTAAGAGAACCCCCTACCGCCCCATCTGGCTCTTCTTATCCTGGGAATAAGAACCAGTCCAGTGTTTGCTGACCTGAGGCATCGAGCAGGCAGACATCGCGGGAACAGGCGTTGAATGTCTGCGGCCCCTCCTCCGTAGAGGGCTTTATGGACTAAGCAGAGCGCTTTGAAGTCTATTCTTTGGCGGACTGGTAGCCAGTGGAGGAGTCTTAGGCTCGCGGATGTGGGGTGGTGTTTTGGTAGATCTAACAGTACTCGTGCGGCCGCGTTTTGTATGGACTGTAATTTGGAGAGCTGTCTGACTCCCGCGCCTAGGTATAGCGCGTTACAGTAGTCGATTCTGGACAACACCAGTGCGCCGACCACTGTTTTCCTTAACGAGAGTGGAATAAATGGGAGAATCTTCCGTAGTACTTTCAGTGTGAAGAAACAAGCCGAAGACACTTGATTAATCTGGAGGGCCAGTGTTAGGTCTTTGTCGACCAGGAACCCCAGATTTCTGGCCTTCGGTACAGGGACAGGGAATGTTCCGGCTTCAGGCGGCCACCAGAGTTCGCTCCAGACCGAGGGTTTCTGGCCGAACTCTATGACCTCGGTTTTACCCGTGTTTAGCTTCAGGAAGTTCGAGTTCATCCAACCCATCAGTGACAGTAAGCAATTCCGGAACCTTTCCGCCGTCAGGTCCACATCTTGTGTGACTGACACCACTAGTTGGGTGTCATCAGCATATGACACTAGCGAGAGGCCATGACTTTTTATCAATCTGGCCAGTGGGGCTACATTGTCGTGTGGTTTGTGGCCTCCTGGTCTGCCTTGCTACGTTGACTTAGGCCTGGCTGCCATGAGGCCTTTTTGCGCACGTTACTTTGTGCCGTTGTTTTTCCAGCCTCTGCTTCTGCCTGGCTATTTTAGCACTGTCTGCATTTCTATCATTCACCTTTACTCCTGTTCCCTTTTGGGCTACGTCTGCACACCATGTACAAGGTCGAAAAACAACGTCCCTTGTTCCTGCTGATTTGGCCAGTCCTCGCACTTAGACATAACACTATGTACAGCTGCCCTGGAGAAATTCGTGTGCTTTTAATATTGTGATTTTCACTGTTAGACACACTTGGAGACAAACCTTTCCAGAGAGAAGAGCTGTGCTTGTCTGATGATGTAAACCTTACATCTAGATATTGAGGTATGGGGGTTCGCTCGACAAAACCCAGAGGTCTTCTGTTTTTATAATAAACTAGCAACTAGCACGAGGAGGGTGGTATTGTCATTTAGCCATATATCCACTGCTTTATGAAATGCTTTCCCCGTTTGTATTCTATGGAGTTGTAACTATGCTGCTTATATTATCCTTATGCATTATGCTGATAGTACTGGCACGTGTACTGTATCTTAGAGCACGGTAGTTGAAATAAACATTTTAAACTATACAATGTCTCTTCTTACGCACGTTGTGGACAGGTATGAGTGAGTTATGAAAGGGTGTTCTTGCTCCTGCGAGTCCTGAGAGAGAGAGATACCGTGTTCTGGGTTGTCTAATCATTGGTAGCATTGTTGCTAATGAGACGCTAAAGCTAGTCGGATTGGGGTGTTAGGTGCTAAGGTGTATGGTTGGCTCACCACTATATTCCGAGGTCCTATTATCCTGTGCATAGCTCTGTGTATGTGCAGAATCCCTACAACATGGCGCAACCAACGAGTGGGCTGCTTATCTGCGAGACGCTTGAGTAGTATTTGTGCTTGTCCACAACTCCCTCCACAGACGCTTCCGGAAGCGTGTGTGACGGTGATACCTCCTATATTGACGTTTTTATAGGTTCTTTCAAGCTTGAAGTTGTTAAAAGGTTTCTTAAATAATACCCACTATTGTGCTGCAACATATTAGGTTATACAAAAGGGGATGATGGACGGAAAGTTTGAGCCAATCAAACACTCACCCCCAGTCAACTGATCTGGGTTTAATCCATCATCATTCTTTAGCTCACTCCACCACCCCAGTTCAGACATGGCCATATGCAAATCAGTCTGACCCTGTGCCTCATGGGAACAGTCCAGCACGAACTGCCAAGCCATGTCTTCCCTGGACCGGAAACAAGCATCCTAGGACCGGTTTCTGGCATTCCAGCCGTCATCAGCCAGGCTTGCTTGAATCCAGTGGCAAAGTGAGCAAGGGACCCACGTCTGGGCATACCCCCGCCAACTTAGGGCGAACAAAGCGATACAAAAGGGGATGATGGACGGAACGTTTGAGCCAATCAAACACTCACCCCCAGTCAACTGATCTGGGTTTAATCCATCATCATTCTTTAGCTCACTCCACCACCCCAGTTCAGACATGGCCATATGCAAATCAGTCTGACCCTGTGCCTCATGGGAACAGTCCAGCCCGAACTGCCAAGCCATGTCTTCCCTGGACCGGAAACAAGCATCCTAGGACCGGTTTCTGGCATTCCAGCCGTCATCAGCCAGGCTTGCTTGAATCCAGTGGCAAAGTGAGCAAGGGACCCACGTCTGGGCATACCCCCGCCAACTTAGGGCGAACAAAGCGATACAAAAGGGGATGATGGACGGAACGTTTGAGCCAATCAAACACTCACCCCCAGTCAACTGATCTGGGTTTAATCCATCATCATTCTTTAGCTCACTCCACCACCCCAGTTCAGACATGGCCATATGCAAATCAGTCTGACCCTGTGCCTCATGGGAACAGTCCAGCCCGAACTGCCAAGCCATGTCTTCCCTGGACCGGAAACAAGCATCCTAGGACCGGTTTCTGGCATTCCAGCCGTCATCAGCCAGGCTTGCTTGAATCCAGTGGCAAAGTGAGCAAGGGACCCACGTCTGGGCATACCCCCGCCAACTTAGGGCGAACAAAGCGATACAAAAGGGGATGATGGACGGAACGCTTGAGCCAATCAAACACTCACCCCCAGTCAACTGATCTGGGTTTAATCCATCATCATTCTTTAGCTCACTCCACCACCCCAGTTCAGACATGGCCATATGCAAATCAGTCTGACCCTGTGCCTCATGGGAACAGTCCAGCCCGAACTGCCAAGCCATGTCTTCCTGGACCGGAAACAAGCATCCTAGGACCGGTTTCTGGCATTCCAGCCGTCATCAGCCAGGCTTGCTTGAATCCAGTGGCAAAGTGAGCAAGGGACCCACGTCTGGGCATACCCCGCCAACTTAGGGCGAACAAAGCGATACAAAAGGGGATGATGGACGGAACGTTTGAGCCAATCAAACACTCACCCCCAGTCAACTGATCTGGGTTTAATCCATCATCATTCTTTAGCTCACTCCACCACCCCAGTTCAGACATGGCCATATGCAAATCAGTCTGACCCTGTGCCTCATGGGAACAGTCCAGCCCGAACTGCCAAGCCATGTCTTCCCTGGACCGGAAACAAGCATCCTAGGACCGGTTTCTGGCATTCCAGCCGTCATCAGCCAGGCTTGCTTGAATCCAGTGGCAAAGTGAGCAAGGGACCCACGTCTGGGCATACCCCGCCAACTTAGGGCGAACAAAGCGATACAAAAGGGGATGATGGACGGAACGTTTGAGCCAATCAAACACTCACCCCCAGTCAACTGATCTGGGTTTAATCCATCATCATTCTTTAGCTCACTCCACCACCCCAGTTCAGACATGGCCATATGCAAATCAGTCTGACCCTGTGCCTCATGGGAACAGTCCAGCCCGAACTGCCAAGCCATGTCTTCCCTGGACCGGAAACAAGCATCCTAGGACCGGTTTCTGGCATTCCAGCCGTCATCAGCCAGGCTTGCTTGAATCCAGTGGCAAAGTGAGCAAGGGACCCACGTCTGGGCATACCCCCGCCAACTTAGGGCGAACAAAGCGATACAAAAGGGGATGATGGACGGAACGTTGGAGCCAATCAAACACTCACCCCCAGTCAACTGATCTGGGTTTAATCCATCATCATTCTTTAGCTCACTCCACCACCCCAGTTCAGACATGGCCATATGCAAATCAGTCTGACCCTGTGCCTCATGGGAACAGTCCAGCCCGAACTGCCAAGCCATGTCTTCCCTGGACCGGAAACAAGCATCCTAGGACCGGTTTCTGGCATTCCAGCCGTCATCAGCCAGGCTTGCTTGAATCCAGTGGCAAAGTGAGCAAGGGACCCACGTCTGGGCATACCCCCGCCAACTTAGGGCGAACAAAGCGATACAAAAGGGGATGATGGACGGAACGTTGGAGCCAATCAAACACTCACCCCCAGTCAACTGATCTGGGTTTAATCCATCATCATTCTTTAGCTCACTCCACCACCCCAGTTCAGACATGGCCATATGCAAATCAGTCTGACCCTGTGCCTCATGGGAACAGTCCAGCCCGAATTGCCAAGCCATGTCTTCCCTGGACCGGAAACAAGCATCCTAGGACCGGTTTCTGGCATTCCAGCCGTCATCAGCCAG